>CM052324.1:13029083-13042793 GCA_028455615.1 Lasioglossum zephyrum | reverse complement strand
TTTTTGGCATAAGAAAGAGACCAGTTCGGTTCGTCGGAGAACAGTCGGAGAATGTAACATTTCATGCCTTCATTCGCCTTCTTACAGTTCTTACCAGCAAGATCTCCTTAGTGGTCTTCTGTACCGGCGAAATGCCGTCGGCTGTCTTGTGTTTCTCACTCCAGTCAGAATGTATCCTAGAGGGCGTAAGAGAACACTGAAAAATTCGTGAGACACGTAGTCCTGTAAGGCTGGCAGTATCTCGTCGGTGATTTCATTCAAACATGGCAGGTATTCTTGTTCGGCAAAAAGATTTCGCGTCGGTGACCCGTAGTAGAAATTGAGTATACAGAATATTCGGTACTTGCTAATACACCTGAATACACCTAAATGCATGAAATATCGGTAACATTGGGCGCGACACCAAAGTGGTATTGAAGCACCCATAAGCTGAGACGTCTATACAGATCTGTACGTCTGTGGTGCTAATCTCGAGCAGAGATGGTAACTGGGGCGGGTTGGGCGCGCATCAGCGCGCATGCGCGACGATTTTAGCCTCAGTGAAGTACGAAAATCGGGTACCTTGGTCACCCATAATAGTCCCCCACTACTTTTTCCCCTGAGAGTAGTTTCCCACTTTCGGACGTAAACGTAGACACGTCCCTGACAAAACTCGCGCATGCGCGCCCAACCCGCCCCAGTTACCATCTCTGATCTCGAGTCTGTGATGGTCTGTGATCAGAAATCAGAACATGAAGAGGTAAAGTTCATGGATCGGAACCAACGGAATGTAGACAGTATGAAATTATGTGTATTTTTATGTAGAAGGAAATATAAAAAGCTTTCTAGTCTTTAGACTAACGAATCTCTTGTAAGATAGAGCGTAGAAAGAAAACAGAAGAAAATTAGGATGAAAATACGGGCTCCAGGTGAAAGTAATCCGCGCGCGCGTCCCTGGTTATGGTAGAAATCTTTTACAATCAGTTGGTAAGCACGAAGATAATTATCGACTGCGATATAGAACGGGGTGCTCGAGCAATCGAGACAGTCCTGGTTTTCTGGAAATCGTCAGCGGTCCGAGGCCGGGGCCATTAAACGCATTATATGTATCTTGCAATTTGATCCTGCAGCGCTCGGTTCGCCGATCGGAGAGTAATTTACGCGAATTCCTGGGTATCCGGGTCTCTGCAGGTGGGCCTCCTGGGTTTCTTCTCGCGTCTGATGCCTTCGGTGTCACAGCAATTGCTGCACCATTCCGTTATTAGCACAGCATTCGGGGTCCGTCGAACCGAACACCTGAGAAAGACAGTTCTCGTTAACATTGTCACCCCAATTTTCGCTACGCACGTAAGAACCGTCGCAGAGCGCTTTGTTTATGTCTCTCTTAGAAGGTACACCATAGATAATCTTCTTTTTCATTAGAGCAATTAAGAAAGACCATTCTATTTCTGCACTGTCAACCACTATTTTTTTTGTTCTTTTTGTAACACCAAGTTTTTATTTATTCAGCTCCTAATCTGTATGGATGTTATCAAAACTGCACCCAAGAGATTGACGTACTAATTGTAGACCTTGGTCACAATTATACTTGAAGAACGTAAATGTACATGAGCCTGTGAAAGGTAATGCAGGGCATAATGCCAGTTAAAACAAAATCCCGTGTCCCAGAAAATATGGGTATCACAGGTGGACTGGTTGATGCTAGGGACAAACAAGTGTTAAAGGAAGCTGTTGATGCTGTTGTTAATAGTTTTGCAAAGCACACGCAAGGCTATGGAAGAGGTACGTTTAATATTTCTTTATACCAATATTTTATTTTTAGCGATTGTTATGAAATTACAACTCGCTTGATTATGTTACGAATTCAAATTTTCTCATCGAGTATTCGACAAACGATGTGACTCCGACAGGATGGTTAATCTGGTGAACCACCCTGTATATATACATATATACATTTGTAAACTAAACATTCAAATGACTTTTACAGTGAATGTAGTAGAGGCTCTGCAAGAGTTTTGGCAAATGAAACAAAGTAGAGGAACAGAACTTAAAAATGGAGCTTTAGTTATATACGAATCTGTACCTGGCGCCAGCCCACCTTATGTATGTTACGTAACTCTCCCTGGAGGATCTTGTTTCGGTAGTTTCCAGAATTGCCCAACTAAGGCAGAAGCGCGTAGATCGGCAGCAAAAATTGCTCTAATGAATTCTGTTTTCAACGAACATCCAGCAAGAAAGATAACAGACGACTTTATAGAAAAAGCTGTTGCAGAAGCGAGAGCCAGTTTTGCCAAGCCTTCTGCAACATCCAACGGAGTTGGCAATCAGGCACAAGTATGTAATGTTTTTTTATCGGAGTATGTAGAGAAAGCGTTAATGTACTTTTGCTTGTAGGGAAGCGGAGATGAGAAAGAGGATCCAAACACAGGAATCGGTGCGTTTCGTTTCATGTTAGAATGCAATCGTGGAAGAACAATGTTAGAATTTCAAGAATTAATGACAGTTTTTCAATTGCTCCACTGGAACGGATCGTTAAAGGCAATGCGGGAAAGACAATGTAGCAGACAAGAAGTAGTCGCTCATTACAGTCACCGAGCGTTGGATGACGATATGCGTAGTCAAATGGCATTAGATTGGGTTGCGAGAGAGCATGAGAGCGGTGGTGGTGTTGTTGCTATGGAATTGGCACTAGCTGAGAGAGAACTCGAGACAGCGCGTTTAGCTGGGAGAGAACTTAGATTTCCTAAAGAGAAAAAGGACATACTAATGCTTGCACACGCTCAAGTATGCCCTCAGTAACTTTAATTGGAAAATCACGCGATTCGAAAACATATGAGACTGGTCTTTTAAAAGCTGGTATTAGGGAAATATATGTTTTTCACTGACATATAATGTCGCTATACTGTGAAGTGCTTTATCGTTGTCTAGCATCGAGACACATAAACAATTCCGTCCTTTTTATAAAGTATTTTTTTGGTGATAATAGACTGTTATTGGGATAATGAAATATGACGTACTTTTAAGAATATTTTAAGTGAATAACTGCCAATATTCAAATCAAAATTATTCATAATTTGTACATACATACATTTTTGATACAAATTCTCGTCTTCCATTACTACTTTATGCAGTCTTTCTCATAATCATAGCATTACATACAAACGCTTGGTGATATATTGTGCTTGCCAGAGGAATAGTATCAAAGTGATTCGAGTATTTTGTTATATAGTAACATAAACTCATGTGGTTGTTGCATATAGAGTCACCATTCCATATTTTATATGTGCGGTATCGTTCACGAAATGTGGGCACAATGACTGTACTGTGTTGCAGTTATATCGTACTTGTTTTAAGAATATTTTATTACTATCTTTAAATATTGATAAATATATGTTTTAATAAAATTTCGTAATTTTAGATAAGACTCGTTTTTTCAGTCCTAACATTAAGGTTGCGTAGTAAGTTCAGGAGCAGTTTCTGTCAATTTTATATCTTTGACTTCCTCCTCTTGCATAGGATGAGCTAGTACCTTGTCAATTATTCCAAACTCTTTTGCTTGATCGGGACTCATGAAAGTATCCCTTTCCATACAACCTTCTGCAAATAATACAGGATAGTACTGAATAAATCTATCTTAAACAAATCTCACGACTCTTTATTTACCTATCTTCTGCAGATCCATGCCTGTATGTTTTACATACAAATTGTTTATCTGCTTTTTAAGCTTCAGAATTTCTATTGCTTGTATTTGTATGTCTGTTGCCTGACCAGATACTCCTCCCGAAGGCTGATGCGTCATGATCCTTGCGTTGGGTAACGAATGGCGCATGCCTTTTGCTCCTGCAGCCAACAATAAACTTGCCATGGAACAAGCTTGTCCTACACACCATGTTGCGACAGGAGGCAGAACGTATTGCATGGTGTCGTATATACCAAGACCAGCTGTTACACTACCTCCAGGTGAATTAATGTACATATGTATTGGTTTTTTACTACTTTCTGATTGAAGAAATAATAGTTGAGCTACTACAACGGAAGACACATTGTCTGTGATCTAGAAAATAAAACATGTTACAAACTCTTCAAGGATTATACGCTTTGTTATATTATAAATAGTTTAACATGTTCCGTACCGCTGGTGCAATGCACTCAAAAAATATATTTTATAACAAATTTAAGACTGTAGAATATATTCCCACCTAAAGAATGAGGTATTATATAAAAAATACAGTATAGAACAAACCAACTGGCCTGAATAAAAAATTGCATGAAAATGGCTCGGCACGGAACGTGTTAAATATTATGAAAGCGCATATTGGAAAATGTACCGGTCCCATTAGGCAAATAATCCGTTCTTTTAAGAGACGCGAGTAGATGTCATATGCTCGTTCACCTCTTCCACTTTGTTCTACTACGACAGGTACAAAATTTAAATATCGACTACTGATCTTTTGAGCAGGAATCTACAAAATCGAAAACATTTTGAATTAATGAAAAAATTTTATAAATAATATTCTCCGCATAACGAACAGAAGTAATTCATAAAATTTATAAGTATAGATCATATTTGTTTATTCTGAATTGTACTCACAGTAATTTGTAGTAAACTGTTTATTCTTCTTAATAACATTTTGACACTTTATTGATTACAACTTGCAGAAATCACTTATCAGTGGCAACACGATGTTTAACATAACAAACTAACAAATAAATCTGTTAGAAATACTTTGTTGGTGAAATGACAAATAAAATGTAACCTAGAAAAAAAGAATCAATTATCAAGTTGTTAATCGGATGATATCAACAAAAGCACATTTCGGCGATAAGTCAATGATAACGATATATTTATATTCATTGAACTAAAGAGTGCGGTAGAATTTATTTTTGGGTATTTTATAGGTTAATTTTTTTCTTTTTCAAAACCCCGTTTTTGTTTATTTACAAAGAATTTTTCAAATCAACTTATTTTTTTACATAAGACTTTCTATTTAAACAAATCGAAATACTCAACTAAAATTCTTTGTGAAACCTGCATTCATTAACGCGAACTTATTTAAAGCGCGACGTAAATAGTACAATTATTTATAAAATACATTATATTCATTTTAAGTAGTGGAATTAATTTGAAACTAATTCATTGATTTCAAAGCCATACTCTCATTGTGTACTATATATGTACACAAAACGCACCTCAAAATGTGATTTCTTGTGTATTTGTAAAATATGTACATGTGGTCGGTGCTTTAATGTTTTCACGGTCTACAAGAAATACAATTTTCATCGTATTTAGATTGAATTAAAAATTAACATAATTACCAAGGTGTGTTATATATTCATGTATATATATTCATGCAATTAATACACTTTTGAAAATTCAAGTTATTGACGAGTAAAATTATATTTCCATTATTTAGGTTAACGTAACCTCACATTATTTTAATCTGAGTTTGCACGAATCGAAATAATAAATCATTCGAGTGTATTTTAAATGACATTAATTCAATTTTTTCAGGTACAATGAGTGCGTTGTCATTGTTCAGGAATGTACGTCAAGGTGTAAGTTCTATCGCACCCAAGATTCTTTCTGTAGGTCCAAGCATCGCAGCTCGTACAATGTATCAAATGACTACTAAGCAATGCACAAGTAATTTAACAAACACATTTAGTAAGAAAATTGCTTTGGGAAATTTACTTCAGCCATTTGTACCTATGTATAATATTACCTGTGGCTTAAAGATGAAAACAGTTTTACATAGAAGGTGTCTGAAATGTCAAATAATATGGAAGGAGGATAGAAAATATATAATATGTAAAGCACATCCACGACATAATCAAGTGGAAAGGAAGAAAAAACCGTATAATACTTGGATGATAACGTTTGCCTCACAGAAACGAGAGCGTGACTGGTAGAGTAACAATGTACTCGATAGACGCTATTGGTATTGTATACAAAAATAAAATTGTTTTTGGGCCAATCTGGTGTTTAATATAATTCTTATATTTTGGTAAAATACTTACAGATACACGAGTTTCTACACTCGAGTTTATTTAGGACTTCAACATTACAACATACCCTTATAATTTTTAACTAAATCATAATATCACAGAGAAACAACATATTGCTTGGATTCCTTGAGTTAGCATCTGTATGTGCTAGATGCTGTAAATAGAATAATTTTCATTTTAATTTAATCACAAGCACATTTTCGAATATATATATGTACATTGTAAGGAAATCATTATGGAGATCTTACTATAAGGAGGACAAGTATAAGCAGAGCGAACATTACGTAATGTTGAAAATGGCTGATATTTATCACAGTATAATAGATGGGATGAACAACCGCTGTAAGGAGCACGAGGGAAATTAGAAAGGACTGCGTACGGAGCACATACCGCAGAATAGGTAACCTGTGAATATAGTTTATTACGAGGGTCTTGTAGAAATGTATACATATAAAACTATCAGTATCGGTTTGTATTACTTACTGTGCAAGTTTTGGAACTAGGATCCACAAAAATTGTTGGAGAAATTACCGATGATGGACAGGTTGAACAATTTACACTTAAGCTGCATGGTTTTGGAAAAAATAATATTTGGAGTTTTATTGTTGTTTTATTTACGATGAAGCAAAATATTAGTTTACTTACGACATGTTTGAAATGTTTGTACGATGCTTGAACAAGGATTTTGATTCCGAATTATTTTATAGAATAATTCGCGCAGAATCTGAAAACACTTGACGACCTAATCGCAAACATATGTCATTTGTTTTATATTCATATCTATTTTATAATTACAAAAAAGTATCTGCATTTTCAAAAGAGTATCGCAGTATTTTATGGTAGTACTATATATTTAGAATAGATCTTTTTAAACTCTTTTTACGATTGAAATTGCTTTAATATTCCACATGTATATAATTATATATAAACGTAAACATGTCAATACGGATGAATTGGTAAGGGAAACGTGAAGATCACCATGCTCGGTTCATTTGCATTTATTTCAGACCACTCATTGAAGTTTTCCTCTGAAACTTCTTTCCATCTATCTCTTTCTACTTGAGTTAGGCCACCAGACCATACCTACAAGAGTGCAATTATTGTAGAACAGAGTGTTGGAAAAATTATATCTCGTGACCAGTGTATCATGATTCTGCTCCTCCTATTTTCGAAGATCAAGGCCATTTCATTTGGGATTTAGAGGTGCAGCATCACGCTATAGTGTTCGCGACATATAATTTTGAAACACCGTGTACATTCTGAACTCTCAGCATTCTATCATTCATACAAAGGAACTTCAATAAATGACGAAAAGAACCTTCTCAAAATGGAGAGCCCACGTGTAGATCATTGTGTTCTCGACTTTCAGGCAGACTTTTTTCAATCGTTTCAGTAGCTTCATCGCTGCATTTCTTTGAAATTTGATCATATAATAATACGCTTTCAACAGCATGTATCTGCAATAGTACGATGTTATTTTGTAATGTTTAATTTTTTTATTTTTTATTTTTTTTTATTACTAAATTATAACGCGATCATTCCCACCTGGGATTTGTGATCTTAACAATCTTAGTCGTCATCTTGACCTCTCTGAACATGCCCTTTATCTGCGACAGGGTAGTCGCTGCATCGACGTTCCTGCAGTTTAATTTGTGCACTACGCGAAGGTAGAATAATTATCGAGTAATGTTCACGCAATATTATATTGCAAAGTGACCAGGGAAGTTAGAATTAGAATATAGCTACCATAAAGAATAAGTGAACCCTCGAGTCTTTTCAAGGCAGTAATAGTAGCTGCTACTATATGCTCGTCCATTATTGGCGTTACGGTCACGCTTTGCCTCTCCCAGATTTTAGAAGCCTCCCATTGTCCCGTTCTGATACACCTTAAGAATAAATTTTCGACAATGACATCGGACACAGAGCAGCAAAAAGAGAGCGAGGCAGATTATCCATGATGACCTACCACAGCCACATGGAGATGAAGTAACGTCTTTCCGCTTCAGGGTCGTGCAGGCTGATTATCGACTCACCTTCCCGGAGATAGTACTGTTCACAATTTTTGAAGGAGAGAAGCGTGATTCCAGTATCCAATTGTAGATCGGCGCAAAGCGCGTAGTACCAGGTGCGACCAGATTTGTCTTGATCGTTGTTGGACTCGAACTCTACGATTTATATCGTCTCAAACAAAGTGGATGCTTGCTTTTGCACGGACATTCAGCGTGCTATGCTGCTTAGTAGTCCTTTCACTACCGCGGACGAGAAATCTCGCTGCCACGATGTCGAAGGAATGATGCTATGGACGAGATATCTCGTCTATAGCACTGTTTCTTCGACATCACGGAAACGAGATACATATTTAGTCGATTGTAGTGCGAGGGTTAATTACCCAGTTCTCTCAACTGGGAGATCGCCTCCGAATGGCGAGAGGATAGCATAAGTAGATGAGCCAAGCGAGGCATGATTAGCAGCTTGAGGAACGTGGATCCGATCGTGGCGGCCATTCTGCAGCAGACGAAGCCGATTTTGATCGCTTTCGTGATTTGCCCGTTCACCCATCTGGAGAAAAATATTCCCGCATAAAGCAGGGCGATCATGTTCAATTCCCGAGCTTCGATAGCGTCTCTGCTTTGTCTGCAAATATCCAGGCCCTTCTCCTCCAAAGATGGTATAATAGCTCTGGAAATTACAGAATTAGTCTCCTTCCAGCCAGCGCTCGGAATTACAGTCGCACCTGTCGTCGCATACCTGTCCTGATACATATGCGCCGTAATCAACATGTTGGTGTAAGACGTGCTCAACACGAAGAAGTTTCCCTTGGTCCTCAACGCGGTGTTCAAGCCCCAGATAGCTGCCAGTCGCGCATGCTTCTTCATACCTTTGATCTAATCACCGGTACATACGAGCTTGGCAGATTTGTTTCGATATTGCAATTTCTATTCGAATCGATCAAATTACCCTAAACAGATCGAACAGCCGGCCTAAGCATTCCGCCAACTGTTCGACGTAGTCCACCGTTTCGGTTATACTGCCTTCCTGGACAATGGGATTCGCAAGGTCTTCCGTCAGGTTCCAACACGTTAATCTCCATCTCAGTCTGAGCAGCTCCTCGAGCGACATCATGTCGATCATCATCTCCAGTCTCGGGAATTTGCAGCCCAAATTGTTCAACGCCGATAACAATATAGTCTCAGCTTCGAATAGCGAGCCGCACTCGAGGTAACATTGTCCTTGCAGGGTTTGAATCTTCGACCTTATGTAGGGCAGTAGGATTACTTCGTCCTCTGCTGATTTGAACAGCTGTAGACATTGATCGATGAATCCATGTTTTCTATAAAACTCAAGACAATACCTTTTGCCTATTTTTCTACTTAATTATTATAAGATCAACTCTGCCTGTCATAGCCGGACAAAGTCCGAATCTCTTTCTATTATATCTAGAATATATTTAATAGTTGTGCGTTTGAGAAAATAATCACCGGTTATAGTTACGTTAAAAGCCAGAATGGTTCTACGATGAAATTAGTTTTGTTTCCCTTCGATTACGATAAGTGTTAAGACGAATGAATAAATATTACTTCTATATACCGGAAAACCACGCCACTCTTTTCACATATAACTTGACGATTATATATTCACCTGCGCTAGAATCGCTTCGCCTTCTACCAACAGTTTCCGAGCTTGTGGTATGTTAGAGCTCATCAGGCAGATCTCCGCGAACTCCAAAATGGCGGTGATCGTCATTTCCATTTTCCCTGATGATGAAAGGAGTCGAAGGTTTTATCGTCTCGCGAGAACTCTAACCCCGTGACTGGTTCAACATACCAATACCGCGACAGTGGTCCAGCATTTGGGTATACACTGTCATTAATATCAGATCGCACTGACAATTGCTGAAATCCGTTTCGGAAAATGTGACTGTAGGGCTTCTCTCGACGCGTTTAAACATGTTCAAGCAAGAGAGCCACGTCTTATGTTTCACTGTTCGTCAAAAGGATGATTTGTAAACAATACGAGCATGCTTAGAACCGAATATCATTGCTCACCACTCTTTGCGACTTGTATGTCGCGCAAAGACTCGAACTCTATGCTACCAAACATTTCCTCGATCGCAGTTCTTCTTCTCAGTCTGTCTTCCCGTTTCGAGACTTTCCCTAACAATTTTGCGAACTGACCTTCTCCGCAAGACAGGCAACGCTTCGTGTATTGCTTCAGATACTTGAGCGCCTGGTTGTGCAGCTCCATTTTTTGGTTCTCCGTGAGCAATCTGAGGCCGTGTCGCGATTAGTTGGATAATTGATCGTTAATCGAGTGCGCTTTGGAGAAAATTAAGTAGCTCGAATATGAAGAAAAGATTTTCTCTTTCCGGGAAAGAGAAACTTTTTAAATATTGACTACTGATAAACAATCGAGAGAATATTGCTCACCGATAGGTGGTGTCACGGAACATGGACATTTTGAATCTCATCAAACCGCAGGAAGCGTACCTTGGAAGGTTCTCCAGCTCGGCTACAAATAAAATTCACACAGTCTACTGATGAAGAATCTGGATGCAACGGTCACTAAATATGTACCTGGGATAGTAAGTCCGATGCAATTGCAGAAGATGCCCGTTTCCAAGAGGGGGTTCCGCATGTTCTGGATAAATATTATAGGTCCCGAGTAGTTGGAAAAGTCGCCGGTAGCGCATCCAAACACTCTAATCTCGAACAGCTTCGCAACAGCTGGAACAGCGACAGAAAAATTTCAATGAAAAGCCTGTCGTTAGTTTGAAGCTTCTTTCTGTTACCTAGACCGATCTCTTTTTTCAAGGATAGGTTCATCAGAGTCTCGAGCATGTGCCTGTTGACAGTCTCGCCGATGACGGACGCGCATTTTAGGAGGAGCTGGTCCAGCGGTGTCAGGGAATCGAACAGCTTCAAGATCATGACTAACGCGACGCGATAGAATTTTGAAATTTGTTCCTCGCCAGCGTTACAACTATAATCGATATTGTGGCAAGAGAGTTCGGATTGTGTTTACCGTCCATCGTGATCTCGGTGTCGACGTCTTCGTATATGAACTTTTCCGAGATTTTACAAACTGCGATCAATGTCTCGTCGAGATTAGACGATTGGCCTTTGCTTGCGCTTCTGACAACGGTCTCTTCTACCAGCGACATCATGCTGTCCTGATTTCAGACGTAATAATCAACGTGTGTAATAATTAAACTAGAACTATGTTCGGAGGAATGTAAAGTTTCAAGTGTACGAACTTTGAAACTCGACCGGTACATCTGCCATCGGTCCACGCGCTCTTTCCTCGTGTCGTCTGGTTTATCTGTGCTTGAGAATCTGATTTCGGAGTTTTATTTAACGGGTACGCGATTAGTTCAGATTTCAGATATTTTACCTTTCATGTGATATATCGGCCAGCGAATTTATGCATTTATGACAAAAATGTGTAGGTGTAAATTAAAACAATACTGAACATTAGAACATTAGAAGATTGTAATTCAAGTAGAACATTTTTATTTTGCATGAAGATGTAAAGAAATGTTTGGTCTTGGCTGGCACAGTTTGTTCAGTTTTCACCCATGGTTTTTATCCCCATAATGCGTGGAATAGAATGAAATAATAAAAATTTGATCGTGATAGTGAAGAGATCAAGGAGAATTTTGTGGCAAGTACCCAGTCAGCACCATCTGCCGCGGAGCCCAGCCTGCAGGGCCCCTGACCTGCAGATTCCGTGCCGGACATCGCTTCGAGCTGATCTAGGCCGAGTCGGCTCTGTTTCTGCAGGTACACTGGGTATGCCTGGGCGCGCAGATCACTTGCAGAATAACCGAGCCCAGGCCCTGCAGGCCCGGCACAGATTCTGCCCAAATGCAAGGGTGTACGGTATTAGCGGTGTTATTTGATAATAACACAATCACAGGTTGTTTCAATAGTCAAAAACGCTAGATAAAAGATCAATCTAGGCCACAAGCGCCCTGAAAACTCATATTTTTTCCGTATACAAGGGTAATTTGCATTATTCGACAGTGTATATGTCATGAAAACATATACCCAGATAGCCAGGCATTTCTTGGGCCAAGTCGGCCCTCGGACGAAAACAGGCAGAATTTAGATCAAGTTACGCTTGGAGCTGCTCAAGGCCGACTTAGCTCAATTTCGGACGAGATTCTGTGCGCGCAGTCGTCGCTATTTGTGCTATCCAATGGACCAGGGATTTGGACCTGGGCTGAAAGACACGGCACAATTCCGGACGCTGGCCGCCGATTTGGGCCGAATTTTCTATTCCTTAAGAGGGCAGCACCGTCGCACTATTGCGAATAGCCGCTTTCCAGATTATTATTATTATTATTATTATTACTTTTTTCCGCCACATTAGTGCGAACTATCCTCACCGACGGTGCTGCCCTGGAAAGCGGCTATTCTTCTTCTTCTTCTTTATTGAAGTTACGGCATTGGACTGTTTTGTCCATAGCCGGGAAGGATACATACATTTATACATTTATAATATTTACATTTGTAATACTGCATAGATGAATGTACTTAAGATTAATCAACGTTAAAGTATGTTAAAATATGTTAGATCAGTCGGTATGTGTAACAGTGATAGAATATAAAAATAGAATATACTAGATTATAAATAACTATATCTTACATAGGAACTTTTCTTTGGAGCGCTGCATGGCGCTAGCTTTGTACGCACAGGTTCGCATTAGTCAGGATGTTGTTAAATAAATATGTCGTTAGATTTTAGAAAGGTGGAGATGATTTTTAACGCAGGGATGTTGAGTCCTTGCAGAAATGGTTCAATTTTGTACGGTTCTTTCCATCCGAACTGATGGAGTTTAGTGATGAGATTTTTCCTAGATGCTGTGTATAGTGAGCAGTTCCACAAGATGTGGTTAAGGTCTTGAAACTGGTATCCACAATCGCAATTGCTTTCTTTTATGTAGCCCGTCCTTGCTAGGGAGCTTGCGAGGTTGTAGTGATTGCTTCTGTACCTCGAAATCCAACTGGTTGTGAATCTAGAGAGATCTTGGTTTTGAAACCAGGGTTCTCTGGTTGAGTCGTAGTATAACTCAAAATATAATTTTCCTTTATGGGTTGCTTCGCTTGTCCAGTGTGTCGCAGTCCTCTCCCACAAGATTTTTTTTAATTTGTCATTAAATTCAGCATATGAAATCTGAAGTAGGTCTATTTGTGCATCCTGGGATGCCTGTTTGGCGAGGTGGTCTGCCAGTTCATTGCCTTCTATGCCTATGTGAGATGGAACCCAAATTAAATGTATTTGGGTGTTAGTCGCTGAGCGGTTTTGAAAGTCTAGAAGGCCTTTCTTGATGTCTATGATGTATTTGTTAGTTTCCTGTGGAAGAATTCTCCCTTGTATAGCTTCTAAGGCGCTGAGTGAGTCTGAGCAGATGGCGAATGGTCGGCTGTTGTTGGCATTGGCGAGGTCAACCGCCGCTTTTATGGCTGCGCATTCAGCTGTGAAGACAGAAGTGTTATTGTTGAGACTGATAGATTTTTGGAAATTCAGTTGAGGGCATACGCAGGCAGCACCAGTAGATTGAGAGTCTTCTTTTTTAGAGCCGTCTGTATAAATAATTGTGTGTTCAGGGAGTTCACTATTGATGAAGTCAATGAATTCTTGGTTGGGGGCTGGAGAGTTCTGTAAGGTTCTGCCAACTGAGAAGTCAGTGCTCGTGTGTGCAAGTTGGGTGTTTAGATCAAT
>CM052324.1:13002274-13021004 GCA_028455615.1 Lasioglossum zephyrum | reverse complement strand
CTCGTCTCTTAGAGCCCTGTCTTCGAAAAAGTATGATACAGCGCCGATCCGGAAGCCATCGACTTTTTTATCTAACCAGAAGCCGATGACATTCTACGAAATTGAAGATATAACAATATTAACGTGAATACGTGACTATGTTGCAACTTAGTAATTCTGTTACATGGTATTGTACCATTAATTCTGTCAACACATCCTCATTTCTCAAGTTGAGGTCAGGTTGACATTCGTGGAATTTATGGTAATACCACTGTTGTCTTCTTTTCTCCCATGTCCATGCTGATCCAGGCTCGTTGCTATAGGTGCTCACCTAGATAAAAGCAGAGAGCACAATATTACACCCTCTCGAATTATACTGATCAGCAAAATTAGCTCGTTGATAGAGAAATTGAATCGAATTCGTTGTGACCAAAAATACCTTTAGTTTTTTAAAGTTGAAAATTTGATATTACTCAAATAAGCATCGGTTTAAATATTTTTTACGGCAAACATTTCACATACCCAATTATTAGGAGGCTCGCGTCTGCCATTTTCATCGATGGAACCGTCTGCCCATATGTAGTAATCACTGTACTTTTGGGAACGCCACGCAGATAATGTGAACCATTCGTGTTGGTTACTGGAATGATTCGGTACTAGGTCCAAGATCACTTTTATACCTGGAAACCCGTGGTTGTTATAATAAATGCGAGAAAAATCGTAAGATAAAAAATTTTCGGGACAGTTCAATTGATTGAGAGTAGTGCCATTCTACGATTTAAAATAATACTTGCCACGATCGTGTGCTCCCTTGACAAGTGAATCGAAGTCGGAGAAATCACCGAATCTTGGATTTATCCAATCATATTTAGCAACATCGAATCCAGAGTCGATCATAGGCGACAGATAAATGGGATTCAGCCAAATAGCATCGACGTTAAGATTCTGGATGTAATCAAGGCGGTTGATGATGCCTGCATACAAGACCCATATTTCTCAAATTCAAAAGAATCAAAAATTCTTGAGAACCTTTTCTACATCATAGCTAAAAGCTCGAACTATTATTTCAATAATTGATTCCACTATAGACCCGCAGCCATAGATCCAATTTAAAAAATTCGGAGTATTCCCTTCGCGCGCATTATTCCAAAGGTAAATCACGCTCCGTTGGTACTCTTTTGTTCCGGGAAAACAAGTTCGCATCGAACGGTAGTGTGGCTGTGCTACATTATCAACTCAATGTGAATCTCTATATCCAAATTCCCATTTTTATAGATCAGAATTGATCAGAATAAAATAAAACACGTTTTCTTATACTTTATACTGTTGCATACGTCAGAGATGCATTAATTCAAATGCATAACTTCAGTTGGTACTACACCCGCAAACGATAAATTAGATGTCGCCCAGTAACTGCGTTTCGCTGATATTAAAGAAACGGGCATAGTTTAAATTTCCCCGCCGCGCCTGTCAGCACGTTTAAGAAAAATGTCTCTAATGTTGTTAACGATATCGGTAGACAGTGAATTTTGCCTTGCGTGTCTTGCAGCAAAGAATTACAGTGATGTCTCGATACATATATTTGAAAGGGACGTACGCGATATTTGCGAGAAAATATAATACGTTCTCAACTTTAAAGAAACAGTCGCATATAAGTCAATAACTAATCTATTAAATTAATTTGAAGTTTTCGTAAACGGAGTTTAAGAAGGCGGAATCAAGTAAAATCTCATGCTGAATAATTTCGTTGTATTATTATATTGATTATATCAATAATTTCATTTCACTTTTTGAATATGTTCGGAAGCCATAGATGCATAAAGTTCCGTAGTCTACTCGTGAGTTAACAAATTAGTTTAATGTTAGAGTAATTAGGACAAGGAGCAGTAAGAAAATGTACCTCTAAGATCTCCTTCACCGTCCCCATCGCTGTCCTGGAACCCTCTCGGCCATATCTGATAGACCAACGCGGTTTCCCACCATTCTTTGTCGTCGAGTTTCTCCGCGCAGTGTGCACTGGTGCAGAGGAACGCCAGAAAAATGAACAAACGTCCGCGAAACTTGTCCATGACTGTCGATCGGCGCGTGCCGAAAAGAAAAGTTCGCGGCGACACGCGTCTTCGTCCTGTTATATATTTTCAGCGGTGACCGATTTATATCGAGCTTTATCTCCATTATCATGGTGACTCTGGCGTCCTTATCAAGCCTGTTCCTTGTACCCGATTCGGCAATGGGACCACGCCATTGTTTACGCTCGAAGAGAGCTATAGAAAAGGCTCTCTCTTCCATCCTTTTCGTTGTACAAAACCAGATTAGCAACTTCGTTTCAGCCAGATCTGGCTAAATTTGCCGAGAAAACATATTTTAAATACCGTTTTAAATAATCCTTGTTCCACTATTCACAAATCAAATATTATTTTCACTCTTGGATAGGGGACCATTCTTACAACTGTATAATTAGTAACTATATTGTGGATCTTCATGTGTTTGAGTATGTATCTGAACATTCGTCCACAAAAATTGAAAATTGTCTATTAATAACTAGATCGTGGATCTTTATGTATTTACGGTTCTGAATATTTTCAAGAATGCTACGATGTAGAATACAACAGAATTTAGTAGGATTTCAATTTATTATCAGATCTAAAAAGGCTACAAGTTTTTGAAATAATTAATTGTCCACAAAAATTGCGAATCGCATGAACATCCGCAGTGTATCAATAACTAGATTGTGGATCTGCATGCGTCGTTTGTGGCTTCTGAACATTTTCAAAAATGCTACAACATGAATCGCACCCCGTGGATACCGTGAAATTGGTTTTTCGGAGAAACAAAATGGAACGTTCGCTTCTAAGAAACCTGTAAAAATATTTTCTACGTAATCGCAGTTGAAATGGACATTTCGCTGGCTACCTTTGGAGATAGCAACTGGCATTTGGCAATAGCCGGTGAGATAACAGGATGATGAACGGTATTAGAGAGAATATCGTGAGGGTGGTAGATGAACCAACCGGGTTAGGATACACGAAAAGAAATGGACAAATAGACTGGGCCCTGTTGGTGTAAG
The DNA here is from genome assembly GCA_028455615.1 of Lasioglossum zephyrum. Taxonomy (NCBI): domain Eukaryota; kingdom Metazoa; phylum Arthropoda; class Insecta; order Hymenoptera; family Halictidae; genus Lasioglossum; species Lasioglossum zephyrum. The sequence continues at coordinate 13,017,958 of CM052324.1, read as the reverse complement.
ACTAACGGTTGTAAGCGTGCAGTGTTCTCGGAACGTTCCGCTGATATGTACTTTCGAGCCGGCCAGATTTATTTCAGGCTTTTGCTCCCTTATCTGAACAAGTCCGAGAACTTCCGCGGACTTTTGTCTCGAGCACCTATCGACGCAACGGTCAAGAGGTATCGGATGTATCGCATCGTGGAACGTGGAGAGAGAGAGAGAGAGAGAGAGAGAGAGAGAGAGAGAGAGAGAGAGAGCGAACCTTGGACTGCAACGTTTCTTGCCAACAAACTGGTATTTACCTCCCTTGGCATTGTGGATCTTGGCGCCTATCCGAAGTAGTTTGGACGTGGGCTCGAGATATCGGGCAGCATCTCTCGATATCAAACCTAATCGGACGGATACAAACACGTAGAGAGCTGCTCAACTTTTCTATGAAACTGTTATGGTGGAGAAGTTGATGAGAAATAGAGACAAAGGGAAGCATAAATCAACGAAACTAAAAACAAATGTTAGCTAATAGGAAAGGATGCAATAATTAGGCTAACATTAATTAGGATGAGAATAAAGTAGGACAAGATAAGAACATAGATAGATAATGTAGATAGACGTGTAAAAATAGATAGATGAATTTCTTAGCTGTAAAGAAGGTGTGAACTTTATTGGAAGTAAAAACCACTGAGGCGCGAACGAAAGAAAAAGAAAAAGAGAAAGAAAAAGAAGTGCCGATCGGAAAACGGAGAAGACGAGTTAAATCGTCGAGGAGGTTATTGGCCGGATTCGTTTCTCCACCGGCCATCGTCTGGGAGGTAAACGCGGAATCCCGCGAGCTTCGTAATTAATTCCTCGAGCCTTCGGTTAATTAAAATTCCCCGAGACTCGTAAAAACAAGGCGGCACCGCGTTCGATCGGCGAGACGCAGCTCGGTTTCGTTCTTGTTTCGCATTTTGCGCTGCAAACCCGGCCCCGAAAATAATTAATGGCCTCGGTTAACCGTTTGCGCGCGGTCCAAGATGGTGTTCCGTCCTCGAAATACTTGAACGCGTTTCGCGTAATTCATCGCGGGAACCTCTTCCTAAGCAGAATACGACGGGTTCCGCGAACGTTGTTCCCGTTTTGTTTATTGCAAATTGGAGGGCGACACGGTGTCGCTCGTATCTCGCCCCTGGAATCATTGCATCGCGTCGGGGCGGCCAGTATTTTCCGGCGAATGCTCGGCTTATCGTTTATTATAGTTTCGCATTCGCGATCGATAGCGTAACGCGTTTACCTCGGCCGGACGTGATTTTTTTCGTCGGAAGAGCAACAAGCCAACGAGGCGCGAGCTCCACTCGCGCGGACGCGCTCGGCTAATGCCGATTTATTTGTTTATTTGTCTGCGGAAACGAGCATCCTCCCATGCGACAATGATTCCGCGTTTCACGACCGGGGAACACTCGCGGAATGTTTATGCAAAACTCTACCGTTTTCAGTTCTACCACATATTCTGATCCGTTCCTCTGATCCTTCAAGTAATTTTGAAAAATACTCTCTTCATTCCTTTACTGGCATTTTCGTTCCTTTTCTTTGTTCATCCTTCTTTATTTATATATTCCCACGTTAAACCTTTCGCTACGACGGACGAGATTCTCGTTTCCACGATTTAGTGATGAATGGGTTGAACCAAACATTAAATCAAACACTTAATTAATTAAATATATAAAACGTATAAAAGTGAAACACCGTATATATATAGAAGCGAGAAGATTGGTTCTCATTGCAATGCTTAAATAAAGAAGACAATTCAGATATTTCCTATAAAAGGGCTTTTATAATTTTAATGACTACGGCATAGAAAACCGGTTAATTTGGTAGGTTTAGTGTTGAACATAAACCGGAGATCAAGACAGTTGAACGACAATACTTATAGCTGATTCTGCGTGTAGTCTTCTTTTAGGGTTATTCATTATAAAAAAAGCAAATTGGCCGACTTGTTTGCATTGAAGCGGGCTGATGAAGAAAACATTGTTCGGGGCCGCGAGAAATTGAACGGTTTCCACGCGCGCGCGCGCGAGAGAGAGAGCGAGAGAGAGACAGTATGCTAACCGTTGATATTAACTTCGTTAGCCGCGGTGAACCATTAACGGACGCGTTCCCGTCGCGTCGGGGGCGTAATGAAAGTCAATTTAGTATTTGTACACCGGAACCGATGAAAACCAGTTCGTTTTCGCCGTGGCTTTTCCCAAACAATTGCCGCCGGTCTTCAACGATCGCGAGCAAACACCAATCCCCTTTCGCAATTAAATCGAAAGGGAAGGTGCGAGGGGAAATGTTGCTGTCCTTGTTTCGATATGATCGGATGCTAGGAAGAAAATAGGTGAAAGAGAAACAGAATGTTTCTATAAAAAAGAGATTCAAGTAATGTTTTGAATTTTTTAAAAATTATTCTTTCAAAGTAGTTTCTGTACACGCGTACCTTTTTGTGGGACCCAATGGACAAACAGTTTGGCGTAAAGTCTGTTGAAACAATTGTTCGATCACGTGACTGATTTAAGAAAGGTAACGAGGCCCTGTCTATCGAAATTTTTGATCATTTTTCCAATAACATATACCGAAAGAAAGAAATTTGGTAAATAATTCCTCAGCGAAGCATCTTCGCGATCTTAGGGAATTTATTAAATTTATTATTTTTGACTTGTGTAGATATTATAGTAAAAATCGCAGTTAAATCTGGTAAAAGGAGGACTCGGTGCTACGACGAAAGGGGAACTGTCGTTCGACCGAATTTTTCAAAGTTCGCGGACAAACATCGAAGAAATAAAGAATCGGTAAGGATAAACAATCGATTCCACTCTCCGGGTGGAATTGTATAAAAATCGACAGGCCCGTATCACTCCGTAAAGCACTCCGGTATCATCAGATTGTTTTTATTTCGCGTTTCGGGACTGCGAAAATGATCAAGATCTCCCGAAAGCCGGATCTCGCTGGATCTCGCCGGATGATTTACCGCGGGTCTGAAAACAATAGAAGCGGAGAAGCTGCGGATGAATGTTCCGGGACGGAAACGAGCTCGCCCGATCGGATTAAGCGTGAATAATTCTCCAGCTCGGTGTCGGCTTATCGTTTTATTTATTTATAATACAAGTTATCGCGAGTTATCGCACGCCGGAATCGACATACTTCTCCGCCGATTTCTCGGTAAAAAACGGAATCGCTCGTACGCCGATCGAAAGAACGATATCTGCGCCCTGTCTGCAACATAGGAAACTACTTAACGATAATAGACTGACATTCTTAGTTGCCTCTCGGGTTGTAACAATGTCTTTTAATACATGGGACACAGAGTTGCGAACGATTTTTCGAACGATTCGGAAGAATTCTCGACAGAGCCATTACTTGTCGTGACGCTTGCGCAACGTGATAACGAATTAGTCTTACACTAATTGGGACCGTGAGTTTCGATATCGTTTCTATTTTTCTTTTATTTAAGAATTTCACCTCTCAACCGAGATCTATTTTGTTCCAAGTAAGATAAGGTGCATACATATTGTATAGCCTACATTATAAATCAACTTGAATTCGTGGCTTACAGTTTTCCAGAAATTATTGACACTGAATCTACCACTAAGGGGTCAAATGACCCATTTCAGATTCTTTATTTGACAATTATTGAACTTGTAAAGGTGTTGTTACTTTTGTAACTTTTATAATACTGTACCGTGTGTAGAAATGAGGAAACAGGCTTCGATACCAGCTCGGATGTCGTTTCTGTTCTCACAATCAGTAAAAAGTCTCGAGAACGGAATTCGATTACTTTTCTTTCGACGCCTTCGTAACAAAACACAGAACCTAGTTCCATTTCTGCAATAACGTTATTTCAGATAATGCTAATTCAATGATAAAAACTCTTGTTTTGTTTTATTATTTTATTACGATACTTTTTTATCGAGAGATGTCTGGCATAGTTCTGATTAGACCGAGTCCAAGATCGATACATCTCGGATTATGTTTGTCTGATTAAAATTCGAACAATTTCGCCAACTGCGAAATCGAACATTCTCAGAAGTTGTTCCCCAGTGAATTCTCTGGGGAGCTGAATTGTCTTGGGTTGGAGAGGAGGAGAGGAGGAGAGGTTTCCGAGTAACAATACAGATGTTTGTCTAGCCAAATGTCATAGGAGGAGATCTCGAATCCGCAGTTTAGCTGTCCGAAGTTTGGCAAAGTTGCGTCGATTTAGGCGAACGTTTGATCCCGGTTCTATACCGACACGTTCGCAGCCATGCTGCATATTATATCGTGGCGGTGCGGTGCAGCGATTCAGAGTTGCATTGTTCCACGGGCACAATGGGGCCATTTCGACGCCAATCAAACCGTTCTAAAAAACAATTAGCGTTCTCGCCGCGACATATCAGCCAACTAATTCGCAAGTTGTCTTCGAGCGGCACCGGCTGGAATCGCTGAAACGATTATTATTGTTCAAACATGGCTTCGGTAGTACAAAAAAAACATTGCTAACTATGGTAACTTTTTGTCTGTGATATGCAGGTTTTTTCAAATGGCTCATTCGACAATTCACCGGATTTTTCGTGGATTCGGTATGATCTGGATTAGATATTGTACAAGGTGACGCGTGGTGGTGCGTCATGCCACTGCAATGATTCGTAGATTTCTTCGCGGAAAGCTGACATACTTAATTGGGTGTAGCGGACCCCTTGGAGGAAAGTTAGTTGGACCCAGGTAGGTTCGTACATGCGGGCTGGGACCTTGTACGCATTTGGTCGCCAGGCCCAGGGTCTCCCGAGCGCACATATGGCCGTCGGATGACGACTCCTACCTGGGGTGCACATGTGGCGACCAGGTCCGGGGTTTTCCTTGGCGTGCACATTTGGCCGCCAACCCTTGATTTTCACCGGATACGGGCGGTCGGTCCAAGGACACGTACTTTCTCCAAGGGGTACGTCTAGGTACGCGACAACCCCACTCCAGAGATTTCCTTGTTCGAAGGAAATTTCTGGGGGACACGGGGTTGAATATAAGCGCGCATCTTTACGGACACGAGGCTTTTTCGTAGTTGTCCGCCTAAGCTTCGGCATCGCTGTCCGTATCGCACATAGTATTTCAGTACTTCGTTTTATTGTTATAACACTGTGTGTTTCCTTGTTACGTTGTTGTGTTTTTGTTTTCGTTTTGTTTTGTTCTTGAAATAAACTGTTGTTGTTATATATCTGTTGAACCTTATTTTTCCTCCATACGATATTACTTCCACAATTGGGTATCGCATTTTGAATTTTATGACGCCATTAAGACATTAAGACAACCGATAAAGGAACTTGAAAGCAAGAGATAATAGAGATCAGCAAATAAGATGATCTTGGTGATGGATTTCGTTTGAAATGTCGCTACGGAAATACAAGAACTCTACCTAAATCATCATTTATATTAAGAATTGTATCTTGTCAATTTTTACAGCTGAACTGTGCTGATGTAAAGAGAGATCGAGGTAGGGTCTGCGCCATGAGACCTCAAACTCCAGCTAGGGCTTCCATCGGGAAAGGTTGGGGCTTTCGCCAAAGGCCAGGACTTCGGGAACGAAGCAGTGGTTTTCAATAAAAAGCTCGTCGGTGTAATAACATTTAATTGTCTGTATATTTTGCACTTTCGACTCAATTACAACGAATTGATTCTTACGGTCGGTCGCTCGTTACGTTTCTCACTGGCACACGCGGCCTCCTGCAACCGAGCCAACGTCCTCGGAGGCACCTCTAGAAACGATTGCGAAACGGTTCACGGAGCAGTGGAACCAGTTAAAATATCTTTTACATTTTGATCGTGCACTCACTATCTGCTCCGATCGTATATTATATTTTCCTGAGTTCTCCGTTCCGTTGCGTCGGTGGCAAGCGGCCGCCAAATCATTGTTATCGAATATCATCGCTCTCGCCAGGAGCTTCCCTCGGCTCTAGATTTTTAGGGGTTTTCTCAACGAGATCGTACATCAACAATTAACACGTGTCGCTTCGTCCGTTGGTCGTCCGCTAGCTGTTTGATTTTATTTCTTCTATTCTTTTCGTAGTCGAACAGGGAAGCTGTTCTTTATTCTCTCTCTCTCTCTCTCTGTTTTCGATCGAAGCGGTTCAAAGTTAACGAACGACCAACGGACCGCGTAATAATGCCAATAATAATGAGCATAGGCATAAAACGGCTTAACGTCTTACAACGATTTTAGGGGGAACCCCAACGGGGTCTCCACCCACGCTCTCCTGTACAATAGGAATTATACATAGAAGACGGAAGATAAAGCTTTGTCGGTCCGCAGAAAGAAGAACGGCCCAGGAAGATCGATACTCTCGCGTGATCGAGCTCCAACTAATCGGAACACTCAAATGATCTTTGCACGTGGCTGGCCATCTCGCGAACCAGAATTTTTCCTCCTGTTTATTAGTATTTCTAACTTCTTTTAATCGATCATCTATTTTAAATTGCACGTACCCAATGTTGTTATAAATGCATGAAATAAAGGTAATTATATAGAAAAGGTCTGCGTACTCCGGCTTTTCTTTAAATTTACCAAAATAAATAATCCCAGGTTACAGACAGGGAGCACGAAAGGGAGGTGGTGGTGGTGGTGGTGGTGGTGGTGGTGGAGGAAAGTGGAATATAAGGGGGGCACCTGCCGTATCCACCTCTGTTCGAGATCGCATAGTCTGGTCGCATAATCACCGAGTCAAAATGCATCGTCGAGTAGTGTTATCGGTATCGATAAGACCAGCGAGATAAGCCGATCAGTTGATAATTCTGAACCTTCCCGGGCCGGGCTGTCTCTGGGTTAGTTAAACAGTGTTTTCCGGTGATGCGAGCGATACAGGGTGTATCGTGCGAACGCTTTCACACCGGCGCAACGTAAAACGTAATCGCGTTTCGTTGTATGGCGCGAATGTCGCTGATAACGGAAGTTCGTGCGTGACGTGTATCGAAATGCGGGCCGGACCGAGAAACGGAAACGTTTTCGGGCGCACGAGGTACACGGAAAAGCGAAACACCTTGCCTTACAATTGTCAGTCTCGTCCCATTGTTCTCGCCATTATCTTCCACGGAACAGAAAACTTTGACCGAGCACCGCTAGACGCTTCTGAAATCGAAGCGACGAGAGCACAATTTGAATACAAAATTGAATACAAAATATTTGAATGCAAAATTAAATGTTTAATGGTTAATTGGATGTAGAAGCCAAATTGGAAAACAATTACCCCGCTTAACTTTTGAAAATTAGAAGATTTAAAAATAATAACGAAAATTTAGAAAACATAGGATAGCTTGGTCAGATCTGATCTGCTTGTTCTCCACATTCGAAGTCACAATATCGTTTATAAGGTTCATGTAGGCATTGTACAAGGTAGGTAATCTCGTGTCCATAAAATTTGAAAAATCCTAGGGAATAGGAATATTCTAGGTCGGAAAAAATGTTTAGTTTTTCCAGTTAGAAAGGCTTAATAGCAAACAAACTTTTGCATTGAAATTTAAATAAGTGTCCGGCGTTTATGTGGAGGGGAATGTATAAAGATGGTTCACTAATTATCCAATTTCTAATAAGAATAATGGAATAACAGAATAATAAATAAACCCGCGACTTTGTCCTGAATATGAATATGAAAAGATGAACGACTATAATGATGAAAAGAGACGACAACTGACCGAATCGCAAGACGAGGTGTGAACAAAGGCATATCTCGAGGTTGGTTCGAGAAGTTCGCGAAAGAAATTCGCCTAGTAATTGGGACAGCGTAAAGAACAATAAATACCGTGAAGTATTTAACGGACAGCGTTCCCGTATTTCTGCGGTGTAGTATTTTCGCCACTGGATCGTCTTCGTTCGACGTTCTGCGCGCGCGCGTGTGTATGTGTGTGTGTGTGTGTCTGTCTGTCTCCCCTAACGAAGTTACATTGAAACTCGTCGATTTACCTTGGCTAGGACTTACGTTCTATCGGAATTCCTTAGTGACTAATCGGGACCTGGTTGTCCACCGTGGATCTTAGCAATCGATCGAACAGCGAGAATTATTCGAGGCCTCTGAACGACCTGCGAAGAAACGGTCAACGAAACGACGAATGTTTCGGCGCCGTCCGTTAGAGATCCCGCGAAACGATCTTCCCACCGAAACAGTTTCGCTTGATTGGAAATATTCTCCGAAAGCCGGCGCCCAGCAATTTCAATCGGACCGCTCCGGATATCGCTTTAGCTTGATTAAAAATCGTTTGTTTCGAGATTCGTCGGGTCCCGCGTGGTTTCTAACGGACGGGGCGCTGTGTATATCATAAAATCAACGATTTTTCATCATCTATTTACAACAGGACTATTTATATCGTAATCTACAATCATCCTAATCACCGGACAGACGCTCCTGATGGCGAGGAAGAAGAAGGAGTCGGAACCGTGAGAAGATCTCTCGCCAAGAACTTGCGAATTCTCGTCGGAAATTCTTGACGAGAGACGACTCCGCGCGGCCTCTCTCTTCGCGATAACGAATACCTATCGTTAACTTTAGGCAATAACGCAACAATACAATATATATATATTTTTTTATTTACGTATATATACACGCGTGTATATTCTATCTATTGGCGAGCAGAACTTGTGGTATGTTTCGCTTCACGGTACAAAACTCAGATTCAATGTGCAACATCCGTTCTCGTCTCCTCTCGTTCGTTTTTCACCATTTCGCGTGACTGAGCGCCTTCTCCGAAGGGCTAGCCCCTTCCCACACTTCTCCTATATATATATATATATATATATATTATACTTTACAAAGTTCTCTATCTTACAGTGTAAACTTTAGTCTCGCGGCGACGACGCCCCGACGTCCCTGAAAAACAAACCCGGCGACCAGGCACCGGCTTCTTCTTTACTTCGAGCTTACCACTTGCCTCTTCTTCGCCCAGTGAAACTTTCATAATCCAATTGGCCACTGCGCCGCCGCGAATCACAGAATGAACAAAGAAGCCAAGGATGATTGTTCCGGCCGGTCTCGGGATAATTCAGTTCGGGACACTGCTACTTCTGAAAATCGGTCACTTCACCCTTTTTCATTTCGGGAGACGTTACTCTCTAGATCCAGGAATCGAGATCCCCCTCTTTCTAATAGAGATCGTGCTTTCGACGTGTTTCTCGTGCATTAATGCATCCTTGTTTTAATTTAATTCCTCGCTCTATTATTGCTTTTCTCCGCGAGAGAACAACATATCTCCACACTGTCTTTCTTTCTTGGTGTCCTGCCGATTTTCAAGCTCGGAGTGTCCCGGAGTCTCGCCGGGCAAAGGTTTCTTTCGATTACGTATCGGAGAGTCGCCAGATTTTAATCCGATACTGGCAAAGAGAGAAAGAGAAACGGTGTTCTCCTGAATTCGAGTAAACTCGGTTGATCCGGCGACTCCGATCGAACCAGTGTAGCCATATTAGGGGAGTCACGGTGAAATGATGTACCCCCACTCCGCCTGACCAGTCTACGGCTTAGTGGAGGACCATGGAGTGTGCGCGTGCGCACGGTGCTGGAATGGTATAGTGGAAGGGGTAAGTTGGGGTGTACATGAGGTTCGTTTCGTCCTCATTCTGGCTTCACTGGTAAGGACCGCGTTTCGCGGCGGTCGCCGGCCGCGGGCGTTTCGCAGACGCCGCGCCGTCGCGTCGCATCGATTCGCGAGCGGGAGACTGCGCGCGAAATTTCGGAATGGTCCTACGTGTTTACTGCGACGCGTCTCCGCCCCGTTTTCTACGAGTGTATCGTGCAAATAGTCTCGGTCGGCTTGTTGCCGAGAGACAAAGGACTAGAACGATAGATCAAAGAGTTAGAGAGTAGTAGGTATTACGTTTCGCTGGTATTAGGTGCTAGAGATAGGGATACGTGATTCATAGTTAACCGTGGGTCTACACAGTTCGAATGAAAGAGAGAACAGAGACAAAGTGCGAATTCGCGTTATGTAGTTGTATTTTAGATGTATATATATATATGTATATGTATGTATATATTTGTATAGATAGGAAGGATCCTTTGGTAAAATCGAATAGAAACCTCGATGAAGTTCACCGAGCTGATTAATATTTACAGAGGAACGTGGCCAGCCCCCAGGTGCTACGATTTATTAGTCTTTGAGGGAAAACGATCGTCCTCGGCATAACCGCCGAAACAGAAATCCCTCCTCTGCGTTTCTTTCTTCTCCTACCTTCCATTTTTTTTGTTTTCGTTTTCCATTTTTTTCGTTTTCTCACCGCGAATGTTCCTGTTGGTCCGGATTCGGAGATTTCTCGCGCTAATGTTTGTTTGTTCGTTGGTCTTGGTCGTTTCGCGTATACAGTTTCGACTAATTCGTGCACGACTTCTTGCATTAGGTACGTTGAACGTATTCGCATGAACACGACTACTTGTTTTAAATGTTTGTCAATTATTTTCTGTTTTTTTTTTCGCTGGTCCAAGCTGTGCGTATCACCGTTGCATTGGTCGATCGGCTCGGTAGATCGTTTGCAGAGCTTTGTTTTAGCTCTTGTTCCCACTGAAATCAATTCGACCAAACTTTTGAAACTTAAATCTCAAAGTATTCTCTGTTGAGTCTGTCACTTCTGTTTCTTTTGTTTTATGGTTTTGATAAATCATTTCTGGTAACGATGATTTCGTTAGTGAAACTGTTTGTTAAGGAAACAACCGAATCGTGACGTGGTAGTTTTGAGAATAGAATTCGTAAGGGTGTAATTGGTTAGTCGGAATTGATAGTTTGATTGTCATTGAAAAGGTAACTGAACTACGCTTAAAGGTAAGACTGAACAGGAAACGAATAATTCGTTTGGTAAAATGGCAAGTATACTGAATTTGGTCTGAAACGTCGGGAAAGTACTCGACTATTACAGTCTTCTAATTTTCGAGACTGATTCTGCGTCTACCTTGATATTGGTTCGGTTCGTCCTGCTCTTCTATAACGAAACCCTAAATTCGAAGTTGCACCTTTCCATCCTGCAATACTCGCCGTTAAGACTGCAGTTAGAATACGAAACTGTGATTATCAAACTCCCGGATTTGATGCGTTTAGAACGAAAATGAGCAAGTGGAATTTCAAACGGTGAACGTGTTAAAAGACTTTACGAGTCTTAAATTACGCTCACCCATTTTTGTCATAAATGCATAAGATCACACTGCCTCGAGCTGTCAATGTTTATTTTGCCTGAGGATCAGCAGCAGTCTTCTCATCGCGAACCATCAGCCCAAAGGTGCAAGAAATTCGGTACCGATCTAGAATGGCCAATTCCTAAACTAAAATCCTAAACTGTTCTACGAGACGGCTCATAGAAAACATACAAAACGTATTGTATAAATTACGGAATGCAATCGATCCACGTTCGCTAGTCGGACGCGCTCGCTAATTCGAAATGTGAATTTGGCAATCGGTGTTCTCAGCAATGAAATAGTATTAGAGAATGATCGAAAAATGTATCACGTCCTTGAACAGGACTCCGCGGACCATTTCGAAATCTTCTCCGTGGCTCTTCGTATTCGCGAAAAACGCCGGACCAATCATGATACCGCTACAGTGGACGACGCAACCGTTGATTGGCCCGGTGGCATTTCGTGAATATCTTGTTATCGAGGCCGCGATGGAGATTTTCGCAAGAGGGAAAAATTCTTTGAAACGATCTCAGGGAGTTGGTTGTTTCAAGGAAGTATTTCTTGGACACCCTGTGTGTGTATATCGTGTCTCGTGTTTCGCTTGCTCGCGATCGATCTCTATACTCTACGCTACTCGGATCAATTCGACGTCGATCGAATGGCGACTGATAAGGGGCTGGCCACGCGGAAACACGTCCTTAGGGCAAACAGAATCTCCATCGAAGGGCAACATGATGCCCTTCGCAGTTTCCGTTCTCTACCTGGCTACGTTTACATTTAGTCTATCCGGTTCGATGGAACGCTCGCGCTCATGCGAATGTTGGCACTACCGTTTCGCTGATTGACGCCGATTCCAGGAGCTTTCAGTGCCAATACATATAATGTATATAGAGCTGTTCAATTTACAAAATTCCGAATCATTTTGTAGCTCGCAGAATTTAGGCAACCGACTGATTCTAGACAAACGACGATGCTTCTTGCATTTATGGGTAAATCGTATATGCAATGTTCTAATAGTCGTTCTTGTTTGGATTCTCTTCTAAATAAATGTTACTTGAACATTTTCGCTTGAAACATTCGTGGTTTAGCAAGCGTATAGACCTCTATAGCTCGTTCAGTGAATCGAATGGTATCTCTACTAGTCTATTATATGAACGACCATCGGCGCTCTCGTTCAGACTACTAAGTAATCGTGTACATAGTTTGCTTGTCGATGAGACAAGCCCGCATTCACTGGATTAATTAATCACGCAACTGTTACGTTTGCTCAATGAATCGAGTTCCAGCTCCGAATGATCGTTACCAGAGTACGGACGATCATTCAATAAGCTGCAGGAAAGATTAGAAACATTGTAAAATATTCTGACGTTGTTTTCGACGCGATGAAATCGTTAAGGGATGAAATCAATTTTTATTTTACTCCTGCTTCCCGCAATTAACGCGGGACATTTTTATTTTGCACGAAGCTGTCGACCGTCTATTTTTTCACCTACGTAGAATAACGATTGTTATTATTTATTATTGTTGAATTAACAAATTAATTCTTTCAAATATCCCATTAGCTTTCAACGCTGACATTATTTTTGAACAGCGAGACTAGGCGATAAATCGTAGAAACTCAAAGTGTAACGAACATTAAACGTTGTATCTCGAATTGAAGTAGATGTACCCGTATTAGTGTGCGCTCGACGAGACGAACTACATCTGATTAATTCGTGAGGGGATTGGTGCAGCCGCTTCTTGAATTTTTCAAATTTTAATAGAGCCCACGGCAGTAATTGTAGTTGAGGGTTTCCCGGCAATCCCAGAAGTACCTAGTCGATTAGCCTGCGCCATTAGGAGATAAGTAGGGCTCTCTCGCGTAAACCAGAGGCGCACACCCTCATCCACTAATCACTTTATCCAAACTACTTTAAACATTAACTCTCTCGACCCCCTCGGCCCAAGAAAATTCACGGAATTTTTCTCGTGGTCGCGAGCTAAACGAATCATTCGAACTCATCAGCGAAATCGTGCTTTTCGTTCCAGGTGAACTTTCGTACCCCTATTCGATATGATTTCTCCTCTATTATAATCGTTCAGGGGAAAGAAATAACGTTCAATTTAGTTTCTATTTTCGATGATTTCGGACACACCGTGCGTCCTGATGAATTCAAAAGAAAATCTATATACGAACAGGAAATTCTTCTTCGTCATCGATGATTTTCACGATCCCCGAATGCTCCGTCGAATCAGAATTCGATCCGTCACCGTCGCACAGTAAAAACAAGCTCGAACGATTTTCTCGAATCGAACATCAAAGAATCCTTTCTGCAACGAACGTGCAGAGCAAACACGAGAAGCGGAGCGTTCCATCGATTCGCGGCTGCAGTTCTTAATTCTAGCGAGTGAAAATATTTTCCCACGAGCTGTTAGGAGTGTGTGGAATCTCTATTCGAAACGGGGGAGCAGCGGTAGAGCGAAAGGGGTAGAAAGGAAAACAGAGAGAGAGAGAGAGAGAGAGAGAGAGAGACGCGAAAACGTGAAAGGAAAGCGTGGAGAAAGAGAGAAAGAGAGCGGGAACGCGTGAACGAAACGGAACGAAAGGGAAAATCCAACTCGTTTGTTTCGATTCTCGCGCGAGGGGCGCTGGTCGAGCAAAAATTCGCTCGGTCTCTCGCGCACAGACGTATACCTGTGTATAGATACACATGGAGGGTAGGAATACACAACGAGAAAGGGAGGGAATAGGGGGATGGGAAAAACCGACGAGGGTCGCGACGCCAAGCGAAATAAAACGAGCGTCCGCCCTGTCGCGCATAAACACGAGTCTCCGACCAGTGCTGAGATATTGTGCAAGATTGCTCGCGTAGGTGCGCCGATTTTAGCCGCGACAAAGTGAAATTTTCGATAAAATGGATTAGCTCGAACACCCCGTAAAATATCGGTCCCTTCCCGACATATTGGTATATGGTATATCCATTATATCGTTCATCTATTTCTGTAGATTGTACAATTTTTTCATAACATATTTTGTACAATCAAATTCCGCAATTTCCTTGATCAGTAAAAATCACTGCTATTTAATTATTATCTTGACCTATTTCACCAGGAGTCGTTACTATACTTTCAAAAGATCGAAACTTAAATACCTCATTTTTAGAACCCTTCTGGAGGTGGAGACCCTATTCTTTATCAACATGTATTTTGATTTTTTCGACATCGAGAAGTTTATATTTTAATTCCACCAGGATTTTCATTAATCTCACATATTATTTTCATAGAAGAGAAGAATTTTTATTCCTAATATTAGGAATTGGATTTTGCTGTTGGATTAGATGTAGATGCTCGAGCATATTTTACATCAGCCACAATAATGATTGCAGTACCAACAGGAATTAAAGTACTTCGATGACTTGCTACACACTGTGGATGAAAAATTGCTTTAAAACATAACCAATATATGAATACCAATACCAATATGTTGTATAACGGCCACAGGGCTCCACTAAATCGTCAGGATAATATAGTTACTGTTTTAGACGCGCACAAGCGAGAAAATCTTGCAGAATCCAATAAATATTGGATGGACGCAAGGGCCTCGGGGAGGCTCGTTTGCATAGTTCGCAGAGAGGAGACACTCGTTTTGCTCGCGAGAATTCGCGCCTCGGCGGAATCGAAAGGACACGCACGGCCGGGTCAACAGTAATTGGAGTAAATGCACGAAGAAGAGAGATCCGTCCGCTCCCAGAAATTCCCGGCGATTACGCCGCTGGACATATCGATCGTCGTGGATCGCGACAGTGGATCGACAGATTTTCTTCTCTCTCGCTGGTTTCATCTGGTTTTTCATTTCGCTAGTTTCACGAAGGATATTTGCCAGTTGACTGGGATCGATTGACGTCCGCGCAACGACGTCGATTTAGAACCGACGCGATTCAAGGGCTGCGACCTGTTAACCGGATGAGTTTTGGCGAGCGAGGCTTTTGCACGGGTCAAATCGAATTGTTACAATATTTTAGCAATCGATGGAGACGCGTAGACGATTTTTTCTGTCAATCAGATTTGTCATTTTTATAGGAAGTTTTCGTTACACGTACACTTGGAGCACGCACGCTTTCGAGTCTCGATTTAGGAATCGTTGAAAATGCAAGAAAGTAATTTCGGTATTTCATGGTGAAATGGATTTATGGTTCAAACCATAAACTTTCATCGATAAAATATCTTCTTATTTATTGTTTTTAATAAACGGGAAAATATCTTATTCGGTAATGATCGTTGCTTCGATCAAAAAATTTCAAAATACCGAAATCACTTTTGTTGTCAACCCGAAATACCAATTTATAGGAATTCCGGATTTAGTAGAATTTTTATTCCCTAATATGGGTCCTCGAATAAACTGATAGTTTTTCCATAAAGAGCGTGATTTTCGTAGACCCGTAATCCAGCAGAAATCGAATGCAAATGAATTGGTTCAGCCGGTGAACAGGTCGATAATCAATCGAAAAAATGATCAGCAGGATCACGATCACGAAGAAGGCATACGTATCGTATGTGTAGATCAGGCCTGGGCGCGGTTGGCTCGCGGAACACATGTTGC
>CM052324.1:12988571-13002174 GCA_028455615.1 Lasioglossum zephyrum | reverse complement strand
GATTGCATTTCGATGAATGGAATCAGGTACTCGGTAGCAGAACGTATCATTCTTGGACTATGCTGTCCGAAGCGGTCCGTTTTCTTTGTCTCTTATTAGTTTTTTTCATAAAGGAAGCTCGGAACTTTGGATCGCGTCGGTTTCCGCGAGGTATTGCGTTCATTTCATCGATCTCTTATCGATCAGGACGACGATCGTTCGGCCAGTGACGAACCACGGGAACTCGACAACGTTTTCGGATCCCGTTTACGGTTTTTATCACTTCAACGCTTTGCTATTGAGTGTCGTCTATATACGCCCTACTATTAGTACATTATACATATATATATGTGTTTGTGTGTGTGTGTATTATATATATATATATATATATATATATATATATATATATGTATACAGTAAATCTCTTTTCGAACGATTCTCTTATTAAAATATCTATGTCGTGTGTGTATACGTACACTATGTATATACTTCTTTTCGCTTCGATTTATACATACGCGTGGATGTACTGTCTGTCGGAAAAGTTTGCACGTGCCACATGAATTCTGAATGCTTGACACAGAGAATACGAATTTTAATCGAGACACGGAACAAATGAATACCTACGTGCTTACGGTTAGTTCAAGTTGGATGGATTCCGGAGATTATATTTGATAAACAGAAATAAAAGAAAACAGACTTTTTATCAATAGACTGCGGACTTTCACGTGGGTTTTAATTAAGAAGTAGTAAATAAATAAAGTTATCGAACGAAGAAACGAAGTCTCCGAGTGGCTTCTGATTTTCCCACGGGTGCAGAGAACTTTTGTTTCGCATAAAGATCCGCAGTTATAATTGTTATCGTTATCGTAGTATTATTATAGTATATATACATCTAAGGGAACTGTTTTATAGGTTTATGTATGTTTCTTTTGTTAGTATATTTACATTTGATTGTAAACAGGTCGAATTTCAAGTGAATCGAACTCATGAATAAGCGAACGCGTTGAAAAGTTCGTTTTGTTTCTGTTTGCAAGTATCCAAAAATTTGGTAGCTGTGACAGAACTTTTGCGACCGACTGTAGCTTTCAGTGATGTTCGGCTGGCGTCACAGCGACGTCGTCGTCGTCCCCGATGATATTCCACTGCTTTTCCCATCTATTCCCTCCTTTTACATTACCTTTTCCCTACTGTTATAGTCTGTTTTTCGAGGAGAGACCTCCCAGATGCCATTTGTCGTCGTAATAACTGTCCACTTCGCTTCTGTTGGCCATGCGTAGACTAGAACTTTTGAGTAATTGAAGTAGGGGGTAGGCATCCATTATGAACGGTTATACTGTGCGGAGACGAGAAGCTGATTATCGTATAAAACGAAGCCTGAATGATTGCTTACCGGAATATTGGCACGAGCAACTTCCTACGAACTGACCAAAACTAATTATTATTATTTATTATAGACGGGCAGAAGCCCTTTTTACATAAGTATTTACAAAGAAAAGAAAGAGAAAGATACAAGATTACTTATCCAATAAGAAAGAAGGGACATGCGCGCAAAGACAAAGAAAAAAAACCAAACAAAATGATACTGGTACACAATCGATAGGTATTATCATATAATCCTGCGTAGTTGCATTTGAAAATTTTGCAGAGATTCAATGAAAAAATCAATATTGTTAAAAATAGTGCATGATTGTTGCAATAATGCGATTCATTGGATTAATTAATCCATAAATAGATAATAAAATCGTTGTACCTATAATTTCAATACATTTACTTTGATGATATATCAACGATATTTTAATTATTCAATTTTTTCCATAATTTTGTTAAATCTGATAAACGAATTAAATTTACAGACACGATACGATCCGTCGAATTAATCGAATTGTGGCTCTAAATACCGATACCGTTATTTCACAAACAAATAAACAAGGAACGTTGTTATACCAATCAACCCGTCGCATTAACCGATCGTGAACAGAAACAAATAATAATCCTACAGTTCAATCGACCAATCAAATTCCCTATAATCCCACAACCGATCCTCTCGACTCTGCACAGTACACTATAATTCACAAGAAACCTCCACTCCACTGCAATTACTAGACTGCGGATCTTCGTGCGTGATGAAAATAGTTTGAATCAATTGCAGGAACCAGAAGACAGATCGACATATCTGTTTCCTTTTGAGCATCTTAATAAATTAAAGATAACAATACATCGACGTCCTCAGACCGTTTTCAATCGCACCAACTGATTTTTTAACGAATCCATAAGATCCGCAGTCTACTAAAAATACGCTAATCACGTATGTTATTAATTGTGTGAAAAATAAGAAAAAAGACATGAGTGATGTTATTACGTTATTTTAAACGAAATGAGTTCAATGTGTTGATATCCCTTTCCTCGAAGTATCACGAATGAAGAAATATATTATTACGGGTTATTTTTCGATTGAAATTCTTCTATTTTATCGTGGACAATTTTCGAGAACACGTGGGCATATTAATCTTTGTTTCATATACTGGTGGTCAAACATAATTTCTGCTCCCGCTATTTCGAAAAACCGACCACGGAGGATGGTATCTACCGGTCGCATCGTTTGCAGGCAGTTTGCACGGTGTGTGTGTGTGTGTCCCCGATGCGATATCTCGCTCCATTTCCCTTTGATTTCGGCCGCCGAATTTTTGCGCGCATCCACGCTAATTAAATGCACCTCCCACGCGTGCCGGATCAAAGGGGAACCGACTCCGTTTAATTAGCGCGACGCTGAGTGGGCTGTTACCATAAAATAGATATCGAATTGATTCAGAAAATTTGTCATCTCACGGAATAGGTGAAAACGACTCTCAACTATTTTTAAAATGAACTCTATTCACAGAAGATTTATTTCACTGTTACAGTTCCGATTGTAATTAATATTTTCTGCCACTGTTGGTTCCTCACGGTTCCAATTTATCTCCGACGAAATTAGTATGTTGCGAGAAGATCCACCGGTTTTTCTTTTCTCCGACGGATTGATGGATCCACGCTAATTTCCCGGAGGGTCGCTGCCTAGACGCGGGGATTCTTTTATGCGGAAAATTCGATTTCTTTTGTGAGACCTGTACGCCGTGACAACGTTTGGCCGTCGATGCTCCGATCTGGAGCGATTGATGGATCTTCCGATGGATCGGTTCGCGTCTTTCAATCGACATTTGTATACGCCATTGTGTTGGGAATAAATGGCCAGTTTGAGTTGTTATTTATTGTCGCAAGACTCGCTTAGCGAATTCTGCGTTTCGTAGTATCTGTTTCATTGTGTTATATATGTCCATTTAATATATAGTGTTTTTGTCGTACGACATTCGGAAAACACATTTTCTTATATTTTCGTTGGAATATCTTGATGCGGCGATTGAAACGTATCGATCGGAACGTACGAAAATAAAAAAGACCGTGGAATAAATTGTATCGGAAAATGGGAAAATATCCGACAGCCTACGGACGAACTGAAAACCGTCGGATCAAGTGCGCAGAAATTAAATACCGGTCGAATAGAATGTACACACGATTAAAACCTGTCCAATTAACCGTAGGCGAATGAAAAACTCTCGAATAAAATGCATAGATGATGAAACTGCACGCGAATTAAAAACTGTCCAATAAACGTACGCGAGAGGCGAGAAACTATTTTGGTTGAACACGCAAAACCGACGAAAACGTGTAAAAATTCCAGAATTAATGAAAACTGTTCGGTAAAGATACAGACACGAAGCGAAACCGTCGACAGGACTGTTCAAGAATTAAATCGAAACGAGAGGAGCGAAAGCCCATCGAAGGTAACGTCGAAAAAGGAAAGATCCATAAAAGGAGATAAAGATCTCGTGCTCCTTCGGGACCAGAATGAAACCTAACCGAGTACGAGAGGAAAAAAATGAGCAAGTCGACGTGGCAGCGTGGAGGAGAGATTTTTCGAGGCGAATGATTCGGGTCAGTTCGACGTCGGAGTCTCACAAAGGGGGTAGACGGGGCGTCCGAACCGGAAATCCGGATGGTGGTTCTGGTAGCCGACGTCCCGGGACATCCCACGACATCCGGACATCCGGAGGACTCCTGTCCAGTCGTTTCTCGCTTTGGGCATCACGCGAGTGACCCGCAGTTATTCCTTCTATCCTCCTTTTTCTTCCATTTCTTTCTTTTCCTCTCTTTTCATTTATGTTCTCTTCTTCCCGTTCGTTTCGCCTGCCTGCAAACGATTCTCGAGGTCGCGCGCGATTGATTCGTTCCCCGTGAAATACGGTCCCCGTATACTATACACACGTATACGTGTGTGTACCTTCTCCTCGTGTTTCCCTCGAGGATTTCCTCTCGACTTCAATTCCCTCTTCGTGGCATCCACCGACTTTCTACTACCTCTCTCGCTACGTATTATTCTCTGTCTTTCGGTCCATGTATTTCTCTATGACGAGATCGCTCTTTCGGATCGATCTATCGCAACAAGCGTGTCATCGCCACGATTAGATCGACGAGCTAGTAGTGAACCTTCATGTTACCGTGATAGAAAAAATTGTTTAAAATTTCCGTGTGTCCGTTTCAGTGATCTTACGTAACGTGTACAGTGTCTTTTTGATCGAGCTTCTTTGTAAACAGGTTCGAATGAGAAGATGAAATGAACGGAGATAGAATAAAACTGAAAAATATGTAGACCAGGGAAAAGAGAAGAGAGAAAAAGGAGAGGAAAAGGAAACAGAATGGGTGAGAGAAAAAGAGAAAAATGAAGAAGAAAAAGAGAATTGACGAGCGCGAACGAACGAAACGGAATTCCTCGACGAGAATCGATTTTGTTTCGTTCGCCACGTGACGGACACAAAGGAATACCAGATCCTTTTTACACCGAAACTAGATCCGGGAAGCTTAGGACAGACCTAACATCGTCCGGGACACTTCCAGCTGAAAGTCATGTTACATTCTCTTCGCATCTTTCTCCTTTTATTTTTCTTCTCTTTAAGTTTTCTCACTTTTCGTTCACGTTCTTTTCTTCCGGAAGAATTTTCGTTTGCTGTTCTTCATTCGTGAAATTTCATAAAAATCTCATGTTTCTCCGAATCCTAAAGATTCCGCTCTGTTGTTATTAATCCCGAATATTTTCTCTCCTGCTGTCTTCAATCTTCGATCACTTGTCAATTCTAACAATCTCGTTACATTATTATCGATCTGTAATACTAATTTTGATGCTCAACATTTGATTACGTTACTATTAATCCTGGAAATTTGATGTCGCTCTTTTATATGGTTGTTCTCGATTTTTATATGTTATACTGTTCAAAACTCCCACGGTTATTTTTATATTTTAGCACCTTCTATTTACCTTCTTATATTCTACCAACTTTTCCTTTACTAGAGTTTACAACATACACTCTGTTAGAAATTCGCAAAATTATTATCAAGTCTCTGGCAGATAATCTTGAGATTTTTCGACACTGTTCTTGTCGATCCAGGGAAAGAAGTCGAGAGCAAATTCATCAAGGTCGCGAAATCTTCCGTGCGTTCTCGAAGACATTTCACCCCTCCCAGCAACTCCCACCCCAGCAATCTGAGCAGTGTCATTGCGGTCTCCGCACAGTCAACATCTTTGACCGCGCAGCAAAGCCTGGAATCCAGGATAATCTTCCCAAGATTCCTTGAACAGCGGTTGTGCTCTCACTATGAGAACATTTCGCACAGGCATAGAGAGAGGGAGAGAGAGAGAGAGAGAGAGAGAAAGTAAGAGCATGACTTCGAATATCGAGTCGCGATGATTCTCGTTTAGTTCTCTCATTGTCACGGTTTGCTGTAATCAGGCTAGATATATTCTCGGCCGCTGAAGATCCTCCATAAACAGTTCTCCATACTCTCTCAACAATCGTTTCACAAGAATAAAAAGAATGAGATCACAAGTGCTAAATTAGTTTCTCTACATTTACAATTGAACTGGCAAAGATTCAACAGTGTATTCAATGTTTAATACATTCAATGTTTGGTACGTTCAACCAATTTCAAAAAATAACGTGCAACGACTTGTTGGCTAGATTCAGATCTAGAGCGACCGAAAGCGTATTGTTTTAAAGGGTGAAAATTAGACTGCGGATGTTTATGCAATTTGTCATTATTTATTCCTACTAATTCTAGAGGACTGTATTAATTTCTAGAGGAACTTGAAGAAGAGGGGGGGGGGAAGCAAGTAAAATGTAAAATAAATCAAAATCGTCCTGAATTCCGTCGAATTTCATAGTCGAGGATTTTTTGAAAATATTTATAAATCACAAACGCATGAAGATTTGCAGTCTAATAGACGACACGAGTGCATTTTCCTGACAAGTAATCGCTCGTTTAGTAATTATTTCCCGACGACTTTTTCGACATTGTATCCTGAACGCGTCGCATTTGATAAGCGACCCTCGATCAAAGGCAGTGAACACCAACGAGAGAACCTAGACGTTCGAGCGAAGGCCGCCATTTGTGTTATCGGTTTTTGCGAGCCGCGGTAATTAATCTCGTAATTAATCGTTATGCTCCTTCGGGCTACCTAACGATCTTTAACAAACAACAAACGCGCCCGAAATCGTCGCAGAGGTGGCGATCGGATCGACGACGACCGAGCCACTGTCCAGATCCATTTCGAGGATCTTTCCATCGATCACAGTTGTGCGGAATCATTGTTTAATTACTCGAACGATTGTAATTGTATATTGTAAATACGTTGTATCGTTCGATCGTTGAATCACTGAATCATCGTTGAAATTCACACGCGCGAAGCTAATGAAACATTCGTGTCCCTGTTGGAACAGAGTAAAATGAATTTCGGGCAACACAATAATTGTATAAAATTCGACAATGTCTCGGTATATCCTTTCCGATGAAATCATTGTGTCGCAAGAATAGATTCGTTGCGGAATATAAATTAATTCTAATCCGAACAAATTCGTTTGTGGCTGCTTCTCGATCGGAACACAAGATTTTCTATTCTCCGAGACATCCTCCGTGAATAAATGGTGAAGTAAATAAACCGTACGATTTTTCTTTGTGAAATAAGTTAGTAAAATATATCCGGAAGAACATCGGGTGCGCTATTTCCTCGGCACAAAACGATGACACAAAGCCCCATAAAATTTAGTGGGCCAATACTTTGCACAGCTCCGCGACCTATTGTACAGGGAACGAGGTTTCCTCGCAGTGGAGTAACTTGAAAGCGGTTCGAATCCTCGCGGGACTGATTTTTACGATCTCCGGTCTATCTATTCCGCGGATCCTTTTCTCCGCGAATTTCTCTGTGAAAAAATTCTCGCATCCATTGTACATTCCCTTCCTCCCTGCTTCGGCTCTCGTGTCGTCGACCCGATATTCTCTGGGAGCTTGCGACTCGGACGTTTGCGATGCAAATCGATCCGATCCGATCCGCCGCGCCCGCTTCCTTAACGATCTATCAGGAACCTGACAATCCCATAGACAATTGTGAATCTCTCTGTGACTTAAACTTCCAAGATAATCCCCGTATTCATTTGTCGATGCTGGAACTCTCGGGAAAATCAATTTATTTTATTCGTTAAGAAAACACTCTCTTGCGGGAATTTCTTATGAACTTGCTGGAATTTTGATAAATGATTTTTACGGATTTACGAGGACCGAATACTTAATCGTGTCTCCAGGACTGTTCTTCTTTGTTTTAGGCTAAATTCTCCCCATAGACAATGTTCTCAATGAACCGAACGAATCCCGTATGAATCACATTTTCGATTAATCGAATAAATGAAAAAGTTTCGCAGTTCCAGCAGTACATAAACATTGAATTCTCTCGGTCGATGGGATCCAGACGATTCTGATCCTCGGAAGAGGCTCGGCTGATCGGAGCTCGATCGATCGCTCCTCTATCGTTAATAATACACTTTAATAGAAAATTAGCGACACCGGTTTCTCTGGAAATAGGTGTCGCAAGTTCCGCTACTAAAATATCATAGAAACCTGTGTTCCTCGGAGGATTAAATAAATACGCTATTTACTATGTCCGTGTGACTGCTTCCGTGTAACATATCCACCATAGCATGTCTGTTCGCGAATGTGTTCGTATATTGCATCGAGGCTTGAAACTGATCCGACAATACAATTTTCCATTCTGAATTAACGAGTTCGTAAACCAACAAAATTTCCAAATATTATCTGCTTCGATTTTTCGTTCTCGACCTAAAGTTTCTATTTCACTGCAGCTGCTTGCAATTCAAGTAGAAAAGTCTTATTTCGCATGATCGATATTAAAACAGTTTTCAACCCCCAAGATCTATGTATTTATGTATGTATGTATGTATCTATTTATGTATGTACTTATGTACGTATTTATGTGTGTTACCCATGCATGTAAGTATATACGTTTGTGTATCGATTGTATGTATTGGATGTATGTATTCTATGTACGTATGTATACATAATTCTATTAATTAATTCGACGGCCGTGAACGTACGAGGCACGGCTTCAGACTAGATCGCGTTTTAATATCGTCTTACCTATTGTAATCCTCTGGTGACTGGTATCCGTTAAATTATGTTAAGGCAAACTCACTGTACTCTTCGCACGCTTCTTCCTCGTTCGCTTCATCTTCTCTTTCTCTCTCTCTCTCTCTCTCTCTGATTATTCATCTTCATCTTCTTCTTTTCATTCGTCGTCCCAACGCAGCAGCAGTGTTTTCGTCTTCTCAGAACATTTATTTATTACTTTTTTTCTTCTTTTCTTTTCACACGCACCAGTGGTTCTCGCTAATTTTCACATTCGTTCAACCCGACGCATTCCCGAAGTGTTCCCATGTATACTCTGTCATTTATTTTTGTTAATTCACGCACTCGCACACTGTGACGTTACGCGGTCTCGTTCGTTGTTAAATCGTCCCGGATCGAGGGAATGGGGTGGAAAGCTTGACCGGTCGCAGGTGTTCACCGGCAAGGTGAGTTCGTTCGCCCAGCGAAATCGCACCCCTTCGATTCCACTTCCCTTCTATCCTGGAAACAGAACGATAAATCGATCACTGAACTGCCCTTTTTCCATCGAACCCCCGAGTCCATCGCGTTCCCCGCGATTCCCAGCTTCTCCGCGGAGAGAATCGCTCCCTAATTCCGGACAGACGAGTGCAACCCTTGATAAAATACACGGAATCCTTTTTATCTGTAATTTTTTCTTCGGAAAAATTTTGTTAACGCGTTTGCGACATTTTTTTTATTAGAATGAACCCAATCACGACGAAGTTCGATGTATATCCGTGTGTTTGGTACACGATTAAGTCATTTTTTCACCTCAAAGAAATATTTAAGGAATATTAAGAAATATTCAACGCCTCGAAGTTGAAGGAAAATATCAGAATCCAATTTGTGTGTCTTCGAATGAAGAATCCTTTAATGTAAACTGATTTTTAAACAAATATTTTGTTTAAAATGTATGTTAAAAATTAACCTAGTCCAAAACGAACTAAGTTAGTTAATTTTTTAGCGAAGTTACACTTGAGTTTGCACTCAGCTGGGCACAGAAAATGCAATGCTAGTCTTTGTCAAACACGGTATTGTCAAAAGAGGTAGCTCTCGTAAGAAAATATCGCGACTTCCGTCCGTGAAGTAGCATGTTCCCGAGCATTTCTGAGCGGTCGGGTGTGTGTGTGTGTGGCCAAAGAGCTAAATTTAAATTCTCTGCAGGAGACAACCGCGAATAGCAGACTAAATTCTGGTTGCTCGTTAACCGGGTGCCACGTATAAAATCCGTAGGCTCGAATATGCTTGGTCTCTCTCTCTCTCACACATTCTCGTAACTTAGCTGCGAAAATAGCAACGCGGATGTAGGGCTTCTCGTTCGCTTGTGTACGTTGCTCGTCTACAGGGTCTATTAACTCGGAAACTCGAAAGAGAGGCTATTATCCGAACCCGCGAGCCAGAAAACTTTGAATATAAGAGCCACTTCTCTCTTGCGTAGAACCGTCTGAAAAGATTGCTTATTTGTTTTCAGCTACGGGAAAAGAGCGAAGACTGTTCCT
The DNA here is from genome assembly GCA_028455615.1 of Lasioglossum zephyrum. Classification (NCBI taxonomy): domain Eukaryota; kingdom Metazoa; phylum Arthropoda; class Insecta; order Hymenoptera; family Halictidae; genus Lasioglossum; species Lasioglossum zephyrum. Next base: position 12,992,173 of record CM052324.1, on the reverse strand, counting down.
TTTTGGTGTTGTTCGAGCGGTTTGACAACTGAAGTTCTTTGGCTTGCGGCGACGAATGTCTACGAGCGTATTGGTCGGAGGATCTCTTGGGAAGGTTTGTTTTCTCAAAGAAGTGGATTCAAAAATTTAACAATCTACACTACGAAGGGCGGCAACCCTTTGTTTGTCGTTATTTCTAACAGTTTTGAAACGATTAAATTCTTCTGTATAAACGTCGTGTCACAACAAAAAAAAAGATATAGTATAAAAATCTTCTAGGTTGAGAAAGATACCGCTCACAAGTATCCGGATACTTCCTTTTTCTCTACGAAACGTGGTTCAAGTTAGCAAAAAAAAAAAGGGAAAATATTTCGAAGAATTTTGTCAGTTTTGTGAAAACACAAGTTTTTCGAAGGGTTGATGATAATGGTGGTTGTTTGAGGATTAGACGTGTCATACTTGCCGAGAGAACGTTTCGTTGAGCACACGCCTTGGCGGACGCAAGAGTTTAAGTTTAAGATACGCGCAGCAGTGGGTAGGCCGACGTTTTCGCGTGTCTCTCGAGCTGTTTAGAAGCCCTCGATCACGCCGTAGGCCTCCAGGGTCGACATGACGAGGTAGAACACCCACAGGCAAAAAAGGCAGACGGATGTGACCACCTTCGGTACAAAAGGCCCGCCCAGTTCGCCGCCGATACTCTTTGTCCGCCTCAGGAGCAGAACCATGATCACCAGACACGCTTCCGTGCAGAACAACGTCACGGAGAACGCCAGGCTGCGACAAAACATCGTATAATTTTTACAGAAATATCAAGAATTCGGTACACATCGAAATCGAATAATTTCAAGTCGTAGACACTCTCGTTTTCAGGATCGCAAGGATGCGGGAGGATTCGTTATTCCATAAAAAGGCACACGTAAAAATGAATATATAGTTTAAGGATAATTACAAGATAAATAGTTTAAATACTAGAATAAGACATAAATCTAGGCTAAATGCTCCCCTTTCGCTTTTCTTCGCAAATGAAATACAAGGAAAACATGGAAAATCGCATGAAAGGAACGCAGCTACGTCCAGACGCGCAAAGGAGATCCCAGCTTGAAGTCTAAAGAGATAGAATCGCACGCCGATTTGCAGGTTGATTCCGCAGATTCTCCTGGACGATTTCCGGATGGCAGCGATAGAAACGGGTCAATGACAGATCCGTGTCGGTCCGATCGAAATACAATGCAACATATCCGGCGCAAACGATCGGGGACAGGGCTGCGCCATCTGCGTCAGCGTTGCGCAACTACGATCGCTTGTCCGCATCTGTTGCAACTCTGCAATGATGTACGAGCTTCCCGACGGACATCAACGTCGGACAATACCGCGCCGGGGATCAATCACGTCAACAGCTGACGCGTTTGCCTGACGCGCCGCTCTTTTTTACAAATTAACAGCCCTCGGACTACTTTATTCTCAATCGCAATACCGTTCCGGTCGACCATCGTTTTTGGATTAATCGGTTTTTCGGCAACCAGCGCACGTTCGAAAATTTTCATCATAGACCATTCGAAATTGCGGCGCTGTCGATCAAAGTCGACACGGACGTTGGAAAAATGATATATACTTATCCAGGATTCGTTCTCACGGGTTAGTCGGTGTGGATGCGAGAGTTCTCGGGATCGTTAGGATACTCGTGAAATTCACGCGAAACCGGCAACGGAGTGAACGGAGAAAATTGAGCTCGGCCCGTGGATCGTGGAAACGCGTTCTCTCTTGCATAGGAAATGCCTGATTACCGGCTTGAGCTACGATTCTCCCGTGGCTCGAACCGTGTGCAGTCTGCGTCGTGTAAATATTCATTACCGAATCGCGAATCTCCTTCCAGTTTTCGCGGAGAAACACCCGACCACGTTCGATACGCCTTGTCCGTACCAATAGGACCCCCTCCCCCCGTTTATCATCCAAACCGAGTTACCGTTTCCCTCGATCTCGCGATCTTAGCCTGGAAAATCTGCATATTTCTTTGACCGACCCGTTTCCTCCGACCCTGCGGAAGTTTATCTGGTTTTGAAAAGAAACGACAAATACCCGGATTATATTCAAACTTCTTTTTCAATTTTTCATAACGGGAATCTCCAACGGAAGAAAAACAGTCCCGGGCGTACACGCGTATCACTGGGATCAATTGATCCATTAATGATAATGCCAAGGTTACTCTGCAAAGACACGCAAATTTTTTATAGTTAGGTTGGTTATTATTTTTTTTATTTACCACACACACACAAAGGTGTGAAAAATAAAAAAAGAAACCGAATAGCATAGCATAGAGTAAAACATTATTGAAACGCTTCAAGTATACATGACACATCATCTTCGAAGAATGGTGTCATGCTTTCAGGTAGGAACGAGGGTTAAATCTGAATTCTGAACGAAGAGTAAAAGCTGTCGCCGATATTGGACAGGATATCGACACTGTACTAGGTGCAGGGAAGTCTTGCTGCCAATACGTCGTGGATAACAGTGAACCAGCCTGGAGACACTGTCATCGTCACTGACCAGGTTTCAACGGGAGTATCGTCGGGCCAAATTTCTTCGGGGAGTTCGTTCGAGCGTGAACACATCGAACGAGATACAACGGCCGGTTATCGGGGCCACGTTCTCCCTCTCCCCCTCTTTCTCTCTCTTTCTTTCTTGATCCAGCCGATATTGTTTTGTCCTTATCCGTCGCCTTATCCGATTCCGAGTCGCGTCGAGTCGAGGCATCGCGCCACGGATAAGCATCTTGCCCCTTAAATCCGCTTTCCAATGTTCTCTTCATTCCACCCGGAGATCTCTCGACGGATCGTGAAACCGAGATTTCTCACTCTGTTCTCCTCTCCTAGTTGTTACCTTTGGCTTATTGTTGCTTCTCGGTTCGCTGTGTTAAACCACGCGAAATGCTTTTCGGAAACCGAACCAACCGAGCTTTCTTAACACGTTCCGTTTACTTTGTTCGATACTGCTTTGTTCGCAATCCCTTTTCGTGATAGTATATTTTACCACGTTTTTATTAGCTCGCTTTCTTGTTTGTTTGTTTGTCTGTCTGTCTGTTTGTTCGGTGGCAAATTTTGCAATTGATTTTAAACTAACTTCCTGATGAGCTAGAGACTTGAAATTGGATACATGGCTCAGAACTGGATGACAATGCATTATTCAAAAAAATTTTTTTTTTTTAAGTCTTACCGTTTCGGAGAAAATAACAATTAAATATTTACCTTTTCATCCCCCCGCGAATACGTTATCGCGTTCAGCGATCCCCACTTCACTCGACAACCCTCTCTACTTTACTATGCGTGCGCACTCTGACTCGTCCCCACTCCACGGACCCATTTCGCCCCGACGCGCGAACCATCGGTAGTATATATAGTACATCATCGCGCGACGATCGCGACCAATAGTGCATCATCGCTTTGTTTACCAAGTGAAATTTACAGTAAGCTTAGTGAGTGTACAAAGTATTAATAAAGAGTGATACAAGTATTAACACAAGAATAAAAAGCAGAAAATAATTATTTAAATAAAAATAAATTTTTAAAAATACCACGTTTTTAAAAACGGACTAAAAAGTATAAAATAATTTTTCCTAGTGCCATACA
>CM052324.1:12971689-12988471 GCA_028455615.1 Lasioglossum zephyrum | reverse complement strand
TATTTTCACAGCTATTCAAAATTCACAATCACAAATTTTCAGGACTATCTGTACGAGGTTAGGAATCTGTATGGCACTAGGAAAAATTATTTTATACTTTTTAGCCCGTTTTTAAAAACGTGGTATTTTTAAAAATTTATTTTTATTTCAGTGTTAAACTTGTTGTAAAATACTATGTATATTGTAAAATATCTACGTCTTCTTCGATAATTATAGATTAGCGAAAGCAAAATAAAATTACATCTCGATTATAAAGGAAATTAATAACATACATATTTAGTGGACTGTTCAGAATCTTCATCACGACTCTGACACGATATCGTAGGGCAAAGGGTTAATGCGCTGAAAACGTATATGAGACATAAAACAAGACATTCACAGGAACCATCACAGATCTGCCAAAGAGAAATGTGTAAGAAATGTACATACTTTCGAACGAGAACAAAGCAGATTGTTTGTTTAATTGTCGAGCAAAACGGCTTGGAACGTGTTAACGAAACTATCATTAAATTTCTGCACGAGATTACGAAGCTGTTTATTCAACAGTGTCCGCGGCACACAATACGTCAGGAATTTATACTCCTAAGGTGTAATAATTGAAGCCCGCAATTTTCTCATTTGCAGACTCTCGCTTCCCCTAAGAATTCGAGGGCGAGCTGAGAACGTATTATGTGCTTTCCACGTGGAATTTTAATTTTAATCGGTATGTAGGGTCTCATAGACACGAGCCTTCGGTCCTTTTCAATCCTTTATCGATCGCGGTGAACAGCTTTGGGAGCGTGCAATATCGTTAGGATAAATCTGGGATTCTGTGTCGAACACGCTCTTTTTCCGGGGACTTCCTCCGGGAGAATCTCTCTCCGCATAGAAAGCGTAGAAAGAGTTAACGACAAGTGTCGATTTCCTCGCTCGGAGTTCAAGGAGGTGGCTCCTCTGTGTGGAAGTTGTCACGTTTTCGTACCAGGTCCACTGTGGAAAACGACTTTCGAGGATCGAGCCTACGTCGCCCGGTAACTCTTTCTCTTTACGTTCTGAATGGAAGAAAGCGTCTTTGAAAGTTTAAATTAAGTTGCGGGGGCATACGGGTCTGTCCAAAAGCGTGGCATCTCCGATTGGCTGGGCCAGGTTAAACTCCTCCCACAGTGCTGGGAGAAACAAGCTAAAAAATTCATTCTTTTCTTAAGATTAAAGACCGTTAATCTTTTTCTTTTACATTACCTTGGTTTTTCACATTAGAAGTCAATTTTCTCCGCTAGATACGCTTTTGGAACCGGTCATAAAAAAATAGTTTCCCTACACGATTTGTGTCCCTGTTTGGACGGAACGGAAGATACTGGATCGCGACTTTCGCGAAAGAAGAGCTTAAAAAGGACAAGGAAGGGCCCGCGAAAGAAAATGTGTGTTGTAGCGAAAAGGGGCGGTGTCGGATGAGGAGTTACTATGAGAAATGTGATGCAAAAGGATTGTTGAAAGGGTTTTAGAGTGAATCGGTACTGACTTGCCGGGTTCCACTTCGAACCGTTCGCCGTGGCAGGCATGGTAAATGGCTGCGATGCTCCACGCGATGCCGATCCCCAGGAAGACGTTCACCGCGTTACTTCCGGTCACGTTTCCAACGCTCGCGTCGGCGTACTTGTCCTGGCAGGCGGCCACCTTGCTCGCGAACGTGTCTGCAATAAAATCACATGCTCAGATTTCTCCTTTGCCTACCACTCGGCGAGTGTGTTTGCTCTCGTTTTTTTTGTCAAACGGTCGCCGCGCTTTGTGTATCGATTGCTATCGCTGCCCTTTCGATCTCGATTTATACGATCTATGTATATCCTGTCAATCTGAACATGGAGTTAGACCCTTCACCGCATGATTTTTCTTAATTCGGATGAAAATATTGAAAAAGTTTTTGTGTTTTATTTAAGGGAGAGATATTTTGAAAAAAAAAGTAAAACAACATTTTCAGAAAAATAAACAGAATTTAGAATAGTAAGAGAACAACATTCTACACTTTTGATTATATCACCTGAAATCAAGAAGGAGCGGAACTCTCTGGACTGACACGATGTCATATTTGACAAATTGATACAGCAATCGGCTTCTCCAACTTCCCGGAAACACCGTAACAAACAATATGTTCATTAGAATTGTTCAGCATCCCCGCAGCACTCTGTTGAGTCTATACTCCCCCTATCAGCCAGTAAATTACCGTCCATTAATTTCGCGGCTAAGCCCTCTCGAATTCGGCGTTCCTCCCGCGCGATGCCCTGCTGGCTGGCCCGCTCTCAATCATTCGTCCGGGAAGCGGCACGATCGAATGCAATTACATTTCTACCTACAACCACGCGAGGAGGAGCTCACACATGGCCGCCGAAACGTCGTTCGACGAAATTGAACGAGTATTTCGAAGATCCCGAGGCCCGGTGTCCTAACTCGGTGCCATGTTTTTACTATTTTAAATTATATCTACTCGTTTTTCTCATTTTTATTGTAAACGCATCGAATCCGTTGTCTATCCGTAACTGTAGTTGGATAATGATATGAAAATAAAGAGATAAATAATTCTTTTCCAGTATCTTTATACGCGGAAAGAATGTTATTGGATTGGCAAGAAGGTTATTTCGGTATCTTAAGGTGAAATAGAAGCCAATTATTTTATTCAAGCAATCAACTATAATGTATTCTATATTTACGATTTTGTTCGATGATCTTTCGCCATCTTCCTGGTAGCTTCACAATTTCGCGCTCATAAAGCTTCTGAATTTAATCGATAAAATCTGACCCAAGTGTGATTTCAGGTCATCTCATAATTTCACCTTAAAGTACCGAAATTACATCTTGTCAACCCGATATGTTTGCTTCGTTTTATTAGGCGTAGAACGGAATGAACAGGCGGCTATAAAGCAGTCGAAAAAATGTCGTTCCTTCAGGTTAATAAAACCTGGAGCAAAGAGAGAGAGAGAGAGAGAGAGAGAGAGGGGAGGAGAAGAGATAGGGATCCTAACCGGACGATTTCCCGGCATCCTCGTTTATTGGCGTCCCGGGGGTAGGTTGAATGGCGGCTTTGACTGGGAACGGTCGAAAGTTCGTGGCCGTTGGCATAGTTGCCCGGAAGAAAATTGATCGTAGAGTGCGGTGCATCGGGTCGAATAACTTCTTCCGTGGGGTTGCAGAGGCAAGGTTGTCAAGGGGTGACGGACATTCTTGGCCAGAGAATATTGGACCGGCCGGTTTCCGCATCGGCGGGCCACGAGCACGGTGCCCCGCCATTGTTCGGCCGCAACAAAGCCCCCAGAGTAATAAATTATCACCCGTGGTCGACAAGCATATTACCCGCCTCCCCCGACTTACACCGCCGAAAATCCGGCTAGAATGCGGTACCCCGCCCGATCCCTCCGCGATTCCTTGATAAATTCGCGACACCGGAGCGTTAATCGGCCGGCTGTAATGGGCGTTCCGAACCGCTGCACAGTTTGGACAAACCTAAGATAACATCTCGATACTCGTTTATACAGGGTGTGGAAGGACGGATGGTACCAACCAGGCAGGGGATGATTCTACGCGCAAAAGTAAGTCGAATAAAAGGAATAACATTTTTTTCATTTGCTGCTCGTTTTCGAGACAATTCGAGCGTTGAAAATGCAACGTGCATCCAAACAGCATATCTGGCGAATCTGGCGGAACTTTAAACTCGATTTTCTCGAAAACGAGGCGTTAAACGAGTAAACGTTGTTCCTTATGTTTCGACTTTTGTTTTTACACACCCCGTACATCACGATATATTAGAAAAATAAATAATTATAAGGGCTTTTTGGGATGCATCAAGATTTGGATGGATCCGTTGTATTCACTGTTATCCTCCATAAAATTGTCGAAACTAACCCCGTCTCGCGAGGCTGTATCCTTGTACCTGCTCAGCAACTTGCAGTTTCTCAGTGGTCATGAAAAATTTATGAAAAATGCGGCTCGTTAGAATTGTAGATTCCGCGGAAGGTCTCCGTTCTGTCATTTTGCGCCCCCACCCGCCCCCTCTTTCTCAGACAATTCGCCTCTCGGTAATTGAATCGTAAGAAGCGGCGAAAATTTTCGACAACGCCATAACCGGGACGCTTTTACGGTCGGCGTCGATACTAAAAAGTGTTGAAGACTTCCCCGGGTGATCACGGGAGGAGAAGCGCGAGAGACGAGAAAGGGTCACGCGCTTCTGTGGGTTGAAAATTCCGAGGGCAATATCGAGGGGTGAGTCGTATACGCTCCCTCTCTCTCTCTCTCTATTCGGGTGATATCGCGAGTGAGGGTGCGGTATCGGCGGAAGACGAAATCCGCGGTGCAAATAAATATCGCGATGCGAGCTGCCTCGTCGGGAGGGGATATCTTTTATTGGCGGAGTTCTCGTGAGTTTACTGCCGTAATTTTAGGAACTCGCATTTACGGCCAGTCTCGGACGAAAGTAACGTAATTAACCGCGGCTGATTTACCACCGGCGATAGCGTGTACCGCGAGACTGTTCGAGGAGCGTGTTCTTTTCTCGACGAACGAACAGACCAAAGACAAAAGTAATAAATCCTCCTAAATTAAAACAGAAAAAGAGTCATGGGAATAGGATTAGTGGTTTTCGGGATTTAACAATTTTAAGTGCAGATGTTTCTCGTGGTGATACAGAACGATCGTATTATTCAACGGTCTGTATTTATTATAACTATCGACGGAATTAGTAAGCGATCAATTAAACCACCGTATAATTTTGCGTACATTATACATGTATAATAGTACACGTCGAACCACATCGAACTGACGGATCTATGTGGAACAATGAATTTTCGCATCATCCTCAGAGTTCCCAAACAATAGTTGCTTCATGAAGTTTCGAAACTCTACGCTTTCTAAACAAATTGAAAACCAGCGAAATCATGACGTAATCCTCCCTAATTTCGCATACACTGCACCATAGGGTACTCTGGATCCACGTCAAACTGATATAGAACAATAAGTTCCACTAAAACGTGCATTTCCGGACACGCAGACACGATATGAAATGTTTCGGTAAATTCAAAGGCTCGCGCTTCATAAACAAATTGCAGACCATAAAAGTCGCATCGCAAACTAAAATTCCTTAACGAACCGACCTCGAAAACTGATTCGACCTGCCGCGACCCAATTCAATTTCTCGACAATTTCCACGCAGAAGTTTGCAGAGAGAGAGAGAGAGAGAGAGAGAGAGAGGTGATTTGGATCCGGCGAGAAGTGTCCGTGGGATAAAAAACGGGGGAAAGAAACGGAAAGAGATATTCCGCAGGCCGTTTAATTCGGTTTTCCGGTTCATTTGAACTGAAACGATCCGACTATCCCGCCGCGCGCCGGCCTCCGATAACGGTTATTAAAAGCCGTCGGCGAAATAATATCGCGGTTCTGCGCCCGGCGGCCCCCGTTTCGACAACTTTTATCCGGCTGTCCGTAATTTATAGACGTCCTTGATCGGGCACACCATTAACCAAAACGGATCCGCACCACCCGAAACCGGGTTATCCAATTTTATGCGGCTACGGATTCCGGGGACGGGACACGCCTATCTAATGATTCGCGAAGTTCGATCAATCGCGGTCTCGCCGACCGTCATCGTCTTTTTATACCGAGCCCACGGGGGGGAGCTGTACAAGACTTTCGCATTTCCATTAGTACCGCGGAGACAGGGATCCGACATCTTTTCAAATTATGCTTCGTCTTCTGCTTATTTGTCGTACTCGTTTCTAGCATACGATCGCGGTCGAAGGAAAATTCTAGGAAACTAAAATTGTTTGTCATAAAGCGTGTTGGAGTGTACAACGACGTTAAATAGAACACGCCTAAGATTTCACTTGAATCCCAGCGAAACGGTGCAGAAAAATTTCCGCGACGTCTCTGAAAGCTGTCCCCGAAGTGTGCTCACAGATACCGTCTCGACTGTCCGTGTTAGGAGCGTTACAAACGCGACGTATATCTCGACTTGAATCGCGTGAGTCGAGTCGGTCCACAATCGAGCGTATAAATCTGAAATTGCTTGTGCCGGGCTGTAACTCACGGAATCCGGTGGCGAGGAACCGAGACGTTTCGTCATAAGAATCCGGCAAAAGTTTCCGGAAGTTGTGTTGGCCGCGATATATCGATAAGAGGCTGTTCGACGGACAATAAGAGAAGATCGCGAGCAGGCGACGGGAAAAGCCGATACTATCGTTGGAATCTTGGCTGGAGCGTGGACTGCATAAATATTGATGAGCATCCTGCCGTAGGAAGTTTCTCCGGCTTCTCGATAAAACCATAGGAAAGCAATTCCTTAAATAACGCCGGCCGAGCCCGTGAATTATACAAATTCGCCCTGACGCGACGTCGAATCATGAGAACGGAGGCAACGACGAACGCGCGATTTATTCCAACGACCGGGACACCCCCCAATCTCCATCACACGACGGCTGATTGCCTTCCCCGGGTTTACCGTTTCGTTAATACTGCCCTTCACCGCACAATCAACTTTGGGATGATTTATCGTTTGTACAGGGTGTTCCAGAATTATATGTGTCGTGAGAAAAATATCTGTTACCGTTGGGATGACGAGGATTGGGAGATGAAACCTGGAGATGGACCTTACGTTTAATAAGTGTTTATTAAATCTCCACTACACTCGTGGAATTAACGTATATCAGTTGTGAATTTAAGATTAATCGCACATAACACAATATGGCAGTTTATTATTTCTATATACAATAATGAATATGAACTAAAACAAATGGTATGGGTGGGGAGTACATGAGGTTCGTTTCGTCCTCATTCTGGGTTCACTGCCAAAGACTGAGGTAGCCGATTTCCTCTGCGTAAGGGAACAGCAACGTTCCAAGTGTAATAAACTTCAGGTTAAAAAAGATCCTTTGCTCCTTCTTGTGTTTCGTGCATTTCCTTGTACACTCCAACAGTTAGAAAAATGGACCACGAAATGTCCAGAACTCGTCTTCACAGGAAACTCGAACAAGACCCAAGACTACTTTCAACTTCCGCCCGAGCATTCCCAGAGGTGCGCTCCATCGATTATCCTCGCGATGTGTTCCCTCTCTGACAGGTGGCAACTTTATTATCAATATCGCTAAAAATATGCGTCTGCACGAACCCGGCTCCAATCCAGTCACACACTTAAACACCGATTAAACCGGACGTTCGCGCAGATCGTGGGAGGGAAAAAGATAGAGAGAGAGGAGGGGAGTTTTCGGTTGACGAACGATGGTTTGATCAGCTGCGCAATCGGTAGAGAGAACCGCCTAACGAATTTACGCCGGCGGGATTACACGTTCGTCGCACGTTCGGCGCATCATTATTCCGGCTGGGCTCGTCGCAGCTCGCCAGTCGACCGGGCTTTATGTCGCCTGGTGAACGCGGCCCAGCACCGACACAAACCCGCTGACCGTAAACTACGAACCGGTTATACGTACGACGACGCGACGTGTCCGAGCTATGCCAAGGCGTTCCCGCAAATCGCGGTGCGCCGCAAGCTTTAGTGCACTCGAAACTGCGTTATATACCCCAACACTCCAGCACGCCGCCATTCCGCGAAAATCTCCCCCCCCCCCCCACCGAAATTCATTGGGTGCTGGCCACCCGTCTGTCCTGCTTCAAAAGCAACAGCAGTTTTCATTGTGAACTATCAAGTCACTCTCGATAACGTCATTTAATAATTTCATACACTTTCTTTTGGCGCAGCACAATTATTGAAAATCCTGTTAACCCTTCACTGCATGATTTTTTTTTAATTGGGATGAAAAAATTGAAAGAAGGTCAGTTTTTGTGTGTTTATTAAAAGAACATTTTCAGAAAAATGAACGTAAATAAACATAGTTAGAAAACATTCTTAGTTTACTATATACCAGATTTGTTAACTGCATCAGATACGATGCACTATACAGCGGAGAGTTAACAGGCTCTCGGTATGTAAAGCGTTAACTGGTAATTCAAACTAGAATTTAATTTAAAAATATCGTTACATTATTTTCATCCCACTAAACACATTAAGAAAATAAATATCCGTTTCACTCGAGTTTTGTTATTTTGCGTAAAAAAAAGATCCCCTGTCTACCGATCTTTTTTTAAAATAAATCTGTCAAGGAGATTTACAAGTGCGATCACCGGTAAAGATCGACTCTCGCACCACCGCAATACATGGTAGAACCACGAACGATCCGAGTCGCTCGCAATTTGAAAATTCCTCGAATTCCCAGCCGGCTAATCTCGCGTCGGAAAAATCGTTGATCCGCCGGTTAGAAAAATTTGCATTTCCCGTGGCCATATGTTTCAGCAATAAAAGAAAAAAGAAAAAAAAATGACGCCATTCGTTTCGACATGGAGCAGCCGACTTTAATTGCGCCAGGGCACGACAGTGGGTTCTTTTTCTTCTTTTTCCTTTCGAAGCCGGACAGTTTAAATGAACACTCCGAAGCAATCAAGCGGCCGTAATTGATCACGATAGTGCACGGCCGCGGTCTCGTGGCGCGCGTTCGACCGAAATGCAATAAGTAACGCGTGCCATTGCGGCGTGGCGCAGGGGTCTCGCGGCTTGTTGTTGTTCCTACGCGTTTCTTCCTTAATTAAAGCTATATTAGTCGGCGATACGGCGAACGCGCCTTCTCTCCGGGCCGAATTTAATCGGCCGCGCGCGCACGCGGCGGAACAATACGAGCTGGATTATCGGTCGGATTTGCATATTCCGTGACCTCGGGTACCGCTATCGGTCGCATCGTTTCCCTCGGTACACGGCCATAAAAATTCATGGGAAATATGTGGCCGTGGTTTCCCCGCGTTTTCCCGCGACACCGGTTCATTTTTCTTCTGTGAGAAACGCTTTTCTTCGTTCATCGATTAAGCGTTCAAATTGTTTCGCCACGTCGCGTCGAGCGCGGTGCATTGTAAATTCAATTTCGTTTCAGCTTTTTAAAACGCTGATCGTGGTTTTCACTCGAATCACTGGATAGAAAACAGTACGAATTTGTTTGATAAACCTGGAAGCGCTATAAAGACTCACGGTCTGGTTATAACCCGCGCGAGAACGGTTTGCTGCATAAAAATGAAACGAGGTCCGCGTTAAATTTAATTACAACATCTTTTTTAATCTGTGGAGCCGGACTCCATCGCGTCTGCTATAAATGTATGAGATCCATTGACTATTCATTCGCTCTGACCTTTCACTGAAATTTCGCCGTCTTCAGTTATTTTCGCTATCGTGCCCGTTCAAAACTTTCCTCTCACTTTCTCTACTCTCCTTTATCATCTTTCCGGCTTTCGTATATACGCGCCCATAATTATGGAAGTGGTCTAAATCATATATTTCTCGATTCGAGAGACTTCAAAGAAAATAATAATAAAATAATGTAATAATTCATTTTCTTTTATCGTTTTGACTTAGACTCTTGCATTCATACAGAAACGAATTATGTAGTGCAATTCAAAACATTCTGAGCACGTTGGTAATGTTCGGATAACAAGCGGTTCGTGGTTCGCAATATCGAAAACCGTACATTGAATTAATTCAGTTTAATTTTCTCAAGTATCGACTTACACCGCATTCATAACTACGGGCACATTTTTTATATCACCTTCTGTGTATTGGGTCTCGGAGATTTTTTTTATTATTCGGTTAATTCGCAATCTACCGTGTTCGTAAGCAATTTTCATTTCCCATAAAAATCCGCGGTCTTGATTTATGAAAATTATTAAAGCCGGAAAAAGACATCTTTATTCGAGACTCCTGTTTCGTGTAATTAATGTAGAAAGTTCTTATTTTGCGAAGATCCCCAAGTATACTAATTAATACTGCACAGCAGTTACTTTCCGCTTGTAGTTTCCCCAACGGTGTGCCATGAGAAATGAATCGGTGCGCACGTGGCTCAAGCTTAATCCGGGGGTACACGTGGGTGCATGATGCAGTGGGATGCAGTGGGATCTGGTGCACGCCTTCGGCCATTCCCGTCACCTGGCTCTCGCCCCTGTACAAAGCCAGTTCTCGGCACAATAGCCAATAAAGAGAACTCGCCCCTAGGCTGTTTACTTCGATCCCGTTGTATTATGCTACCGATTAAACTTGGGTGCGAACGTATCGACAGTTTTAGCGAGCACGATTAACCCACTGCGGATACTCGTGCGTTCGTCATGCATGCGAATATCCCAGATCCAACATCAAGAACGAAGAACACCCAGGAAAAACGAGTTCCCCATTTTCTCTCTTTAAAAATCAAAGAAAACGCGGAACAGGTGAAATTTGAAATACTGAGAGAATTAACAGACTTAGGCGAACATATTTTCAATCCATTCGGATTATTGAACTAGTTTGCATTGTTTGCAAGACACAGGTGTCGAATAAAGAAATGTCCTCTTCTTCTTTTAATTATCTTTCCAAGTTAAAACTAACACACCGATGTCTTTAAATCTTTTTAATACGTCCACCGGTTGAAATTCAACGTAGTCATTTTTCTCATAAATTCATGAAATCTGGAGTCTAGTTAATCAGTCTCTGTGAGCAGGAAATAAATAAAAAGCGGAAACAACGATAACACAAATTCCCAAAGGAAAGATATCCTGCACGATGGAACGAACACGGGAAACATGACAAGAGGATAACGTAATTAACAACAGAAAGTAAGGAAGGAAAAAGAAAGAAGGGGAAGAATTCGACGCAAGCGAAGCTCGGCTAGTAAATCAACGTAAGGCGATTCCGTTCAATTCGAGAGTAGAATCGCTCGAAAGAAAAGGCTACGTACTGCCGACAAGATGACAAATTATTGAAGTCAGAAGTGGAAAGGGCAACGTTAAGCCTAAGTTGCCTCTCTCCACGGAGAGAAAGAGAGAAAGGGAGAGAGAGAGACAAACAAAACCCAAGTGCCATTTTCAAAGTTCGGGAAACTAATTTCTTTTCGTAAATCTGAAAGTTGTCCGCGTCGCTCGCAATTTATATCGCGGGCAAACAGTTCTTCCGACCGGAAGTACGATTGTTTCTTCTTGCGATAGTCTCGAACTTCCGCCATTGGTACATCGAATTCCGTTGGTATCGTATCGGCTGGTTACCAAAGTAGTTTAAAAACATTATTGTGTCTCGCAAACCGATCTGTTCGATGGATTTAGCGTTAACGAATCTGTTGCGACGGCAACGCCAAAGATCAAGCGTACAGTTTCTCCATCGGATTCAGCGAAATCCCTGGAAAGAATATAAAAGATGTATCGTTGCTCTCGGCGCACTTTTTCGATCAATTTTTACTTAGAACGTTTTTAAACAACGACAGCCCTTTTCATCAGAAATTCAGTGATTAATTAATTTATCCAAATCCAAAGTAAAAAACAACAGCATTGCTCTTGGAAGGTGCAACAAAGCGATCCGAAGCTAATAATGCATCGAGTACGGTGCAACGCGTGCATCGAGAGATTGTCTGAACAACTCTCGAGGCAAGAATCGTTCAAGTGCCCGGAGCGAGAGGGTGAAACCCGGCCGAACGCACAATACCGAAAACGCTTTCCCTTCTGACAACGGGGCAAACGCGCAAGAATTTAAAAGCCTCGTAAAAAGACCGTGTTTCGACGAAAGAAAGTTTGAAGGGGGTCGAACAAACGTAGCGGGTCCGACGGAGCGGCTAATAAAATGGAGGCCGGTGAAAAGAGTGAGGCGAGTCGTTTGAAAAGAGCTGGAAAAATACGTGGAGCTATCGTACGATAACTTGATACTTGATTCGGTGAAAAGCTGGACGATGAAAAGGACGTCTTGACCGAGCTTGGTTACAAATCCTCGGCTCTTTCAAGATGTCCGGGTAAACGCGTCCGGTGAATAGCCAACCCCAGCGGACCGTGCTGTTGCTCGACCAACTTAAGGTAATAATGTTTAATTAAAAAATCCTCCCGGAATTATACCCGCGATTCAACTCGCTTCGTTTCGGCAACCCGAATAGAAACCTTGCTGTCCGGTTACTCGCCGGCACGAAGTGCCTTTGCTGGAGGAGATGTGTAATATTAACCGTGTAGTTTCGAGGGTAGCCGCGTAGAAAAATTCCCGACGGTAGCTTAATCGTATGCAAATTAGTCTGCGCAATTTTAGAAAAATTGCTTGTACGGTTTGCGAATGGAATATTGTGAAAGTGGATTGTCCGGTGGGGAATCAAGTTAGATGTTTTTATTACTGCATTGTTGAAGATAACGATTTAGAAACATTCATGGATATAACAGGGTGTCTGAAAATTCCTTTAACATCCGGAAATTGGAGGTTCTTCGGATCATTCGAAGCAACATTTTCCTTTGCAAAGATAGCGGTCACGGCTTTGTTGAGGAGTTATTAACGAAAAACACGCACCAATCAGAGCGCGACAAAGCCGCGGACGTTAATGTTGCAAAGGAAAATGTTGCTTCAAATGATGTTAAGAACCTCCAGTTTCTGCATGTTGAAGGAATTGTTGAGAGCACGAACGCGCTTAGTTCGTGCAAAATAACGGCTCGCAATAGTCAGGTCGATAAAAATTCTGAAAATGTAAAGACATTTTCAGGAGACGGAGGTTAATTAATTCTGATTGTCGGGGTAATTACAAAGCTGTAGATCAGCGCAGACAACTAGCAATTTGTCAGTGGCGATTTTGATGACGGACCGTGCTGGTCTAAACATAGGTAATAGCGCAGTTTCATTTATGTATAAACGAGCGATCCGCTATCCGGCGGATTGAGTTAATTCACTCGTTAATCCCGAGGCTGGGTACGGAATGGGGTAATTCCAGTGGCAGGATAGAACGTGTTGCGGTCCAGTTTGTAATAATTATTATTGTCATGACGTCTTTAATTCCCCGGCGACGCGACGGGCTGCGCGTGTCGGCCGGGCTCTCCTGTTTGTTGACGCATGGTCACTGGCTGGTACATCGCGAAAATTCTCGCTGATTGGTCAAAAACATGGCAGGATCGTTGAATCATTGGCATTGCTCGTGTATATGTGTATTATGGATTTCCCAACGATTTTCCGGGGCATGGAACTATTAACCGTTTGATATCGAGTTTAAAATCGGCGCCGAGGACACGAATAGTTCCACTGGAAGTTCAAATAATAGCATATGGTAATGAAGTTGTCGACGCTGCGCTGCAGCGACAGATGCAATTAGAAACGACGATGCCGGTGATGAGAAGCAAACACCGTTGCACCGAGGCTTTGTCTGTCCACCGACGAGCTATTATTCGGGACAAGGACTAACGTTTATCGATAGTTAGCAATTTGTTGTGTATTTAACGGTGGGCCTTTGCGCGAGTATTACTATTCGAATACAGATAACAAGTATTTTTGATCAATGTTGTTGTAACTTTGATCTGTCTGGCATTGTCATACATTTCGAATTCTAATTTCAACTTTCCCTGTGGTTATTTTCTTTCGCTTTTTAGTTTATTCATAAATTCCTGTAATTGTTAAACAGCTCGCCGAGCCTCCAGCAGATCATATTAAAGTGATTTATGAAAACAGCTGAATAAATTTTCCGCAGTATGCAAATCACTCGCGACCACGCTAGGTGAATAGGCGTCGGCGCAATAATTTTTCACGATTAACATACATTACGCCTCTCTTGTTAATCCACACGACCAGATCCAGATCGTACAGCCTCCAGTTACGCGATAGAACACCGTCTGACCTAGTTCGCAATAATTATTACCGACATGACCTCATTAAGGAAACGTCCCGTCCTAAAATTTCACCTTGGAAATTCTCTTTTCACTGACTATGCGAACTAGGATATCTGGCTGAAACCTTGCAGACTCGTTTACAACCATTTCGGCTGTACGTGTGAATTTTTATGCGTCGCTGTTGCAAAAGTTGCGACGAATTATTCACATTATTCCACGAGAAAGTTTCAGCATGAAATTTTGTCACATACAGGGTGTCTCAAAATTTCTTCAACATCCAGAAATTGGAGATTCTTGAGATCATTTAAAGCAACATTTTCCTTCGCAAACATAGCGTCCGCGGCTTCGTTAAGGAGTTATCAACGGAAAACACGGACCAATCAGAGCGCGACCTAGACTCGTATTGGCACAATCGTGTTTTTCATTAACAACTCCTTAACAAAGCCGCGGACGCTATTTTTTCAAAGAAAAATGTTGCTTCAAATGCTCTCAAGAAGCTCCACTTTCCGAATGTTGAAGGAATTTTCAGACACCCTGGATATCGAAGCGTTACTGTAACTCGCGTCCCGTTTCCCATAGAAAAATTCCACTTTGGAAATTCTTTCTTTCGCCAACTATGCGAACCTATGCGAACCACATATATTGAAGCGTTACTGTAATTTGAGTCCGGGCAGTTTCGTTCAGCGAAAAGTCGTGGCCGAGCGAAAGTGGGCCGTTGGGAAACCGCGTGGACCACGTAAAATCGTCGACAGTGACGGGATCTGCTGCAAGATTTATCTCGTCCAGTGGTTGCTCGGTTCCCAAACCGTTCCTCGCGGACCCTGGATAAGAAACGGCTCGGAAAAAGGCAGAACTTCTGGTGAAGTGGTCCTCGGATGATAAATGCGCCTCCGGGAGACCGTAGCGTCGCACCGACACCTTTTGTCGTCGTCATTACGGAACTTTTCGGATCGACGACCACTGAGAAATTAAATCTTGCTGTCTTTTGTTCGAGGCCGCGACGCTTCCGAAGAAATTGCAAACGTTTTAACGCTCGAGCCTCACCGAAAGAATTTCCACCACACTCCTACAGTACTCCTGAACCAATACTACCTGAACTAATCGTTCGCAAATCATGCCGATCAGTCGACAAGAATTCAAATCGCCACGATAAATGTATCGAAATTCTTACTGCCTTCAAACATTTTCTTCGGGATCGAAATCAATCAGGATTCGAAGATTGAAGTCTCCTCTGT
Source organism: Lasioglossum zephyrum (assembly GCA_028455615.1). Taxonomy (NCBI): domain Eukaryota; kingdom Metazoa; phylum Arthropoda; class Insecta; order Hymenoptera; family Halictidae; genus Lasioglossum; species Lasioglossum zephyrum. The sequence continues at coordinate 12,973,604 of CM052324.1, read as the reverse complement.
GCAACGACACCATAAACATTGACGGGCGATTTTTTTCACACCGTGTTTTATCGCGCTTCGAATGGACAAATGTGTTGCTGACATTAAATGAACGGAGACACGGTTTTCACTCAGAAAGCGATAAAACCGTGTGAAAAAAATCGCACATCAATTTTTATAGGCTCGTCATGTGCCGGACACTTCGATATTCGAGCGAGAGAATTTACAGAATTTTTCAACTTTGTACGAACGTTTTTGAAGTAATATCTACCACCACCGGTTCCAGATTCATTATTTTACAAATTATTGAAATAATAAAAATGATTTACATCTGATAACAATCTACATAAAAAAATCTAAATCAGATCAATCTTGTTATTTTTATAAGGGAACATGTATCCAGTTACAACTTTTAACGCTCGGTAGGTTTAGCGTTAATACCATAGCTTGATTGGCATAAAAATTTGGATTATGTCCGAGGTAAGACAAATTCGTAGAAATTGATAAAAAAAAATGGTTTGCAGAGACTTGGACAAGACGCGACATTGTTGGGTACGCACGCGTTCCCAAAAGGAGTCGCACTTAATTAGCGCTAATTGTTCCCGTTGCTTTCTCATTATTTGTTTGCCGGGTGCGTTGTTCATTGAGTGCGTTAAGCTTATCGTTGAACGGTGTCGGGGAAATTTTATCGCGCGTAAAACACAGTGGTGTTCTGCCGGTCGCTCACCTGTAAATTACACGCGTCTCTGCGGCGTTTAGGAGCTGCGCTCGAGAACTTACCGGGAATGCTGGTGCCGAGTGCAACGAATGCCACTGCGGTCACGGAATCCTTGATTCCCAGAGTGCATCCGAAGTAGGATGCCACGTCCCCGATTACCGCCGTCACCACGCCGATACCGCATATGCTCACGACGAAGCACAGGTAACCGCCGGCGATGTCTGAAATCATACCAATTCCGTTTCTCAGTTCAAGTAGATCACAGCTACGTGTACGGTTTTTATTTCGTTTAATCAATCTCCGCCATCGACACGTTACAGCTGGAAATTTCTGTGAGAAACATTCGTCGATTCTGTGAAGCTGCCCTGCAAAATTAGTGGCTTTGAAAAGATGTAAACATTTTCCTATTTCAAGGTACAACAAAAACCGATAACTTTCTTACTACATATACTATACGGCTATACGGTTTCAACATTTTTTCAGAGGTTCAAGCAATTGGTTTTTACCACGTTTTTATTAGCTCGCTTTCTTGTTTGTTTGTTCGGTGGCAAATTTTGCAATTGATTTTAAACTAACTTCCTGATGAGCTAGAGATTTGAAATTGGATACATGGCTCAGAACTGGATGACAATGCATTATTCAAAAAAATTTTTTTTTAAAGTCTTACCGTTTCGGAGAAAATAACAATTAAATATTTACCTTTTCATCCCCCCGCGAATACGTCATCGCGTTCAGCGATCCCCACTTCACTCGACAACCCTCTCTACTTTACTATGCGTGCGCACTCTGACTCATCCCCACTCCACGGACCCATTTCGCCCCGACGCGCGAACCATCGGTAGTGTAGTACATCATCGCGCGACGATCGCGACCAATAGTGCATCATCGCTTTGTTTACCAAGTGAAATTTACAGTAAGTTTAGTGAGTGTACGAAGTATTAATAAAGAGTGATACAAGTATTAACACAAGACTAAGAAGCAGAAAATAATTATTTAAATAAATATAAATTTTTAAGAATACCACGTTTTTAAAAATGGACTAAAAAGTATAAAATAATTTTTCCTAGTGCCATACAGATTCCTAACCTCGTACAGATAGTCCTGAAAATTTGTGATTGTGAATTTTGAATAGCTGTGAAAATACTCGTGAGATTTCAAACGAAAAACGTGGGGCGCATGCGATAGATAATTGATGCATTTTGCGCTCCACGTTTTTCC
>CM052324.1:12959087-12971589 GCA_028455615.1 Lasioglossum zephyrum | reverse complement strand
TTTTAGTCCGTTTTTTAAAAACGTGGTATTTTTAAACATTTATTTTTATTTAAATAATTATTTTTTACTACATGATGTGAAAAAAAAATTTCTTTGTAGAGAAAGTGATTGTTTCCTGGTAGCGCGGGTCTATGTATATCGCGTCTATATGCGACTTTGATGACCTTGAAATATGTCATCATTCTGAACAACTGTTTCCTATGCGAACTGTGATTTTGCGGGTGAACAAAGACTAACGAGACTGGAATCAGTCGTTTATTAAAACTAAAAGAACACGAACGCAGCCAACTAGCACGCGCAGCTCGCGTTTTATAATTCGCAGTATCAACATCGCACGGGAACCGGTGCGCCCCGGGTAAAAGGAGACAGAGATTAATTGTGAGCGGCTTAATTACCTCTGAAGCGCGTAGTTAACCAAAACACAAGAGGCCCCCGGGAAAAAAAGGTACGGCTCCGCCGCCGGGGCCGGGGAGCTTAATTAACGTTTTAACCTGCGCCGGTGTGTAGGCGCGTTACGCGAGCAAACATCAACACGATACTGGAACAGCTTTGTTCCTCTGCCTCGTCACGGTGATATCGCTGATAAAGACCTGCCGTTCCACTCGAAACATTTCAAACAACGTGCGAGGAAGAAGCTCTCTCAAGTTTCCTGGCGAAATTACTATCATTTTACGCCGCTATATTTTTCCTCGTTTTTTCTGCGAAAGGATTGCGATAATTAGGTTGCGATTTTTAGCAGTGAAATTCGTAACAATTCGTAACGTTGCTTTTCTGGAATTTGTTTGGGTCGGCGAGCTCTTAAATTTAATTATTAACGGTTTTCAGTCAATATAGAAAAATTTTAAGTAAGTGGTATGAAATAAAATTTTATTTTTCATGGGAACAGCTTCGCGGATCTCAAAAACAAATAAAACTCTTACTACATTTTATCGAATTTTATATGCCAGCATATTTTCGAAATTTCGGTGACCCATAAATGATCGAAACAAGGTTTTCCTATGTTATTAATAATTGATTTAGGAACTCGCCGATCTATAAAAAATTCCACAAAATCAGCGTAGTGCGTGTCCCATAATTTTCTTTGGGGAAGTGCAAGAAGAAATCAGACAGGAAATGAATTTGGATTGCGAATCAGAATGAATTAGATGGATTTGAATGGGTTCATTAGGAGAACCCATGGACCCGTTCGTGCGTTCCTTTGGTCGTTTATCGGCGAACGGGTTGCCTCGATTCTTCTGTTCACTGATCGCGTTGAATTATTCGTTGCCAGCATTCCTGGGGTAGTCGTGTAGCCTTGACAGTCAGCACAGATCGATATACACAGACGGATTCGAGCAGAGCTCGCAAATGGAAGCGACGTGTTCCTCGCGCGCAATTTGCATTCCATAAACCCATTCTGAACTCCTTTCTCCCTGGAAATCAATCCGTCGAACATCGAATCGATTGTTTTCTCTCGAGAACGTATCGGGCTTTCGAACTGGTCCATCCATTCCCAATGTTTAGGCTATCAGGAAACAATGGGAGACGAATCTGTTGCTATCGTCGCCTCTAGACTGTGTGTTTTATCGCAATCGCAAGAAAAATAAACTGGTAGAATATCAAACAGTGAATAGATAAAAGTATATTTTCTTCAATTTATTCAGATTGTTAAAATACGACAAAATTGTCGTGGAAAACGAAAATTTATATGTTCATTGTAATCGTATATTTATACAATACAATTATATTTTTATTTCAAACTTTTCTTTCAAACAGCGGAAAAGATAAAAGTATATGTTGTTCAACTTATTAAGATTGTTAAGGAACGACAGAATTGTATGTCTATCTGAGAAACACAATGCAGATCTCCTCGGGAGAAAGAGAAAATTTATACATTCATTGTATTCGTACATATTTACTATACAATTTTATTTCGAACAGTGGAAAAGATAAAAAGTATATTTTCTTCAACTTATTAAGATCGTGAAAGAACGACAGACAATTCTGTAAATCTATTTGAAACACAAAATGCAGTTTCTCCGAATAAAAAAGAAAATATATCCATTGTATCCATATATTTTGACTATAGAATTTGATTGAGTGGAGATAGTTGAAGGGAAATGAAAGAACGTGTAGATTTGCAGTTCGTTTGGACAGAGTGTTACGATCGCTCGAGCACGTTACAGGAACTTGTTAGAGTAACTGCGAACTGTAACGTGTGCTCGAATATCGCGAAATTATCCGGTGTTTGACGCGACGCGACGCGAGCCAGAAGGCTCAACATCATTCTCAGGCGTCGAGATAACGAGCAGTCCTTAATGCTGCTCGCGTTGACTTAGCCCGAACTCCGGGGGAGCTTATGCTGATTAGCAAACAGAGCTTCAGTTTGTAGTGCGCTGATCAAAATCCGAGGAATCGTGCTCCCGTATAATACCAAGGCCGAGGGGATTCGTTTATGCGTCGCACGCATCGACGTTTCTTTAACAAATTGGTTCATCCATGTGCGTGTCGATTCTGCGAAGTTTCCCTTAGAAAATCAGAGCTTTGAAAAGATCTAGTGATTTTGGTTCGCCAAGAAAAAAAAGCTAAAGTTTGTCGCATCGTTAATTATTTTCAATCTTATTAAGCGACGCGCAATAAAAATTTAATCTCATCGAATTAATCTATTGAATTACAAATTAATGTTGCCAACGACCGTGGTCCCGTTGAAAGCACCGGTTCTCATTAGTTTACCGAAGTTAAACAATGTGGAGCGTGGAACGGACTTGGATGGGTGACCGCCTGGTAAAAACCCGGGAAGTGACTCCCAGGTATTTTTCACGTGTTGTTGGCAAAGGTGGTTCGGAACCCACCTTAAAAAAACAGTAGGTCCCGCTGGAATTGGTTGCAATTAGGCGATAGGTGAAATTGGAAAGAGAAGGAGAGTGGTGTATGGACTTGAAACCCTGAGGGGACCAAGTATCTATTTCCTACAAATTAATGTTAAATTAAGTTGAGAGTCGCGTTAAGTCATTAGGTAATACGCTAATGGACTCGTGTACTGGTATAAAGCATTAAATAAATAATAATTGTGCCAGGTGTATTTAACACATTCCGTGCCGAGCCGTTGTTGCTCGACAATGTAACAACAAACTTGTATGCGTTCTTCTATACTGCATCTTTTCTAATGCCAATTTCTTTTCGTGGAAATATATTCTACAGATTTGTTAGAAGAATATATATGATTTTAGCGCAATAAATAAATATGTCGGCGTGTCTCAGCTTAAATTTGGGAAAAGTTCCATCGCTCGGTTATATGAATTATTATATCGAGAGTTGTGCAGCTTTGTCAGCGACAATGGCCGAACGATTCCAGAATTTGTATACGACGTTTGATTCTCCCGAAGATCCTCTAGATCCGACCGATCACGGACAGACAAGTTTCTTGCGGGATTTGGAAAGTTCGTAACGATCGTAGTTTCCGGCGACCACGCGAGAAAACGCCCACGCTCGAACAGTTCGACGGAACAATTGCTGCTTCCTCGAGGAGACGCGACTCGTGGTTTGGATAAATCATACTTCCGAGATTGTTGAAGGCGAGAGCTGGATGCTGGCTTTACAACACCGACGTGGCTCTTCTTCTGGTTTCTTCAGATTTGCCATGTCCGCAGTTCTTTATTTTTCTTTGTCTCTGTTAGATTATTCCGCTTATTCATGATATCACCGAAGATACACCACCGGTCAAAAGTTTGGAATCACAATTTCATACTTTTCCATGCTTCTTGTAGATGTTGCCAAAGATGTACTTTTAGAAAAGTGCATTCCGAGCATTGTCTGGGTGTGCAAGCCATACAAGAGCATTATGGTCACAAGAAAATGCTGAGATCTGTTAAGAAACATTATTCCACTAGTTAATATTTAATATATGATGATGGATCGTTTAAAAAATCGATATATTCGATCTTTACAAAGATCAGCAAGTGGTAGCGTAAATCGTAGTTTCACTTTCTCTTGTTCACAAAACGTTTAAGTTGTATAAAGCTTCGCAAGTCCTATAGTCGGAACAGCTTACAAAACAAATAGCACTGTTTCGACCGGAGACAGTAGATAATTTCGTCGAAGCAGGATCCACGAGACCTTGTACACCTCTCTCTTTGCCCATCGAATGAAAGGTCCAGAGAACGTGTTCTCTGTCAGAGCGTGAAACGTATATATCCTGGTTCTCGGTTCGTTCCTCCACGTCGAGTGATTCTGGCAATCTGTAATTCCGTCGTGTCGTGGACTTTCGGATGCAAATAACCAGAAAGAATATAGATTATATAGAATAGATATAGAATTTCGTATGGCAGCGAAAAATTGGGCACACTTCCCCGAAAACATTCCGTCAACTAAGTCCAAGCAACACCCTGGAAAAAGGTGCCGTGTTTGTTATAAGCATAATATTAGGAAAGAGACTACGTGGCAGTGCAAACAATGCAAAGTAGCACTGCATTTTCCTACTTGCTTTGAAAAATATCACACTCTGCATAATTATTAGTAATTGTTTTTTTTTATAACTTGAATTTATTTCATTTAGTTTTATTTTGTTGTTATTAATTTATTTTTGTCTTGTAATTCTAATTAGTTGAAGACATCTTAATACTACATATGTCACCAATATTTTAGAAATAAATACATTCTTACATAAAATGTACTGCCTTTACATACTACTCCAAGCAACCAAAAATTATTTCCGTTCCACATGCAAATATTTTCTCAAATAAATCCGTACCCAAGGGGTTAACCTCCGTCCGAGCGAGTTCTATCAAATTTTTCTTGATTCGACGAGGCTCAATATCCGCCCGCAAGAAACCGTATTGTGTATCGGGAACTAGCCTGGTCGACCGTGTGTCCGACACCACGTGGACATACACTACTGCCGCGATCACTATAACTGAAAGCCACGTTTCCTCTGTTCCACTATTATTAAATCTAGGCCCTAGTCGGTTTAAATGACGCGAATAAAATGTTCCACAGACAGTTGTTTGAAGTGTATGACGTCCGACACCGCGCGAAGGAGATCTCATCTTTATCAGTTAGCGAATTTCCAATTTGTTTCGTAGAATTTTGATACGCTGCTGCTGCATCCAGTTATTAGTTTACCGAGAAAAAATGAAGAAGCTATCGTCCGCCGAAGTTCCTGCCTCCGTGACAGTCAAAACTATCCGCGTTGAACGTCCGCCCGTGGACTTATCGAATATTTAATGCCGTCGGACGCGGCATCGATATTCTTCACTGAAATATGCAAAGAGGTAGGAACCGCTTAATAACCGTGGATCGAAGAGAAGCCGGATCGAGGGGATGGCAGTTCAAGTGAAGTTCGAGCCGGGAAAAAGCTGAAAGGAGACGGGTGATATCTCGGAGAAGCTTGTTCCGTGAACCGGAAACGACGACGTCCCGAGGCCCGAGGGAATCGTGGAACCCGGTGCGCACCACGTGAAATGGCGCACGTGTGTCCGCCGCCGCCGCCGCTGCTGCTGTAATTTTAATAATAAGAACAATGTCGCCTTTGATGTGCGGCGGCGGAACGTTTGCAACGACGGCGAGCGAGCACTTTAGAGAACGATCAAATAAGAATGCCAGCACGGCAGCGCGGAGGATGCGAGAGTAAGAGGTAACCGGAGAAGGTAAGTTTGTTTGTAGACACGACGTTAACGAGCAAACTAAAATAACGCGCTTTAAAGAGTACGCGTCGTGCACAAAACGGGGAGGCAAAGTGGTTAAAGAATTTGTTAAACTTTGTTGGGAAGGAAACGTGAAATATGGGCGTTGATGGAATGTGGAAAACCTAGAAAAAAATTGCCCTCGTGAGATTCTGACAAAAGTTCAAGTAAGTAGATCCTAGACACTGAAATGCATCACAGAGAATTTTGTTCAAAATTCTTGGTCGAGAAGCCTAGTTGTAAAAACTGAACAATCTGTGATCAAAAAAGACTTTAAACTAATTCTTGAACTCCGAATAAATTCTCGAAAGAAATCTGACAGGTTGCAGGTGGCAAGATGCACCTTCCAGAATTTTTCTCGAATTTTTCATCCACAGCTCCGGCTGTTGAAAGGAAAACAGTCTCGCTGAACTGGAAGCCACGAAAAATCTTCCAATTAGCTGACAAAATTGCCGAACCTGAATTTAGAGTGGCGAAACCGTTTTTCCACTCGGAAACTCTTGAATTTGTTACGCGGACAGGTGCGAACGTCGCGGAAAGCTCGAAAATAGCGGAGGACAGCGTGTACAGATTATTCTCGGGTACACAAACGGGGGTGAATTTCGTGTCGTCCGACCCCCAGGGGTGAATTTAATCAGGGTCGCGGGTTATCTGACTGGCCCCTACCCCTAGTTTTCCCCAGCAAGAGTTTATGATCCACCGGTTTATCATAAGCCGGCCCCGGAATGGCTAATGAAGTCCGGCACGAGAGGCGAATAACGAGCAGTTAGCCGGCTCGCAATTTACTGCTTCAGAAACCGGAAATTCGCGAGCGAGCGGAACGACGAGACTCGTTCGAGACGATCTCTCGTCTCTTTCACGGCGCGCGGCACATTGTTCCGCGACTTTCTGAAAAATAAAACAGCTTTCGACGGACTGCGCGCTACACGGTGACTTTTCTCGGGAAGAAACACGGGCGCAGTCGGAAGATCCATCATCGTAAACTGTTTGAACGACGCTCGCGCGCCTCGTAACAACTTTCTTCAGTCTATTAATATTCCTTCACGCTGCGTTTCATGCATATTCACCTTGCTAAACTCCTCGCCCGTTATTAGAGACCCTTCCGGCTTCCATTATGGCAGTCGCTGCTCTCGAAAGCCGATCTTTCCACGCGAATTTTCCGCCTCCCTCCCTCGGAATATGAATCGTCGTGTATGAAAAGGCTTCTCGTTATTTTAATTATCCTCCTTTCGCTATTAGCTTGTGGACTTTTACGACCAAGTCTAGTTCAAGACGTCGCGTCGCGATGGCTGATTTAGAATTTTTTAGTATTTCTTTCAAATACAAATTAAATTTTAACCAAGTTTCACGTTTCTCACGATTTTCTTCTCTTTATTTTCCGCACACTGATTTCTGGAGCGAGCGCAGCGATTTCTCATGTGACACGTAGTTTTATATATGATTCATATTTAGGTAGTCGGAGAGACACGAATAAATGTTTCGGATTTTCTTCGAAGGAAACATTGCACAGCATCGTGAAATACGAGCGACGGGTAACGCGTCGGATCCGACGGGGTGTTATCGCGAATCTTTCCGAGCGCCGCGTTCGGGAAAGATCGGATAGCATTTTCCGTGTTGTAGAGCCGCCGAAAAATCGGACAGACACGCGACACCGTGACAAGTCCGATACCTTTTCCCAGATTCCCGCGATAACAACATGAACACGGAGTGATACATCGAGATAGACGCCTTTCACAGATTTCGAAATCCTCGAATTACTCGTATTTTCTCCTCCGGCTACACCAGCAATTCTCTCTCTATTTTTTGCATATGGAATGAACTTAAATGTTTCATGTGTGAATTAATGTTATTAACCAATTTTTATGTAAGATTTCATTCGCGTAAGAATCATTCTTTCGTGAAACGTGCTCGCGACTAATTAAAGGAAGGAATAAAGGAAAGATACTTGGTCCCCGCAGGGTTTCAAGTCCATACACCATCTCCTTCACTTTCCAATCTCACCCTATCGCCTAATTGCAATCAAATCCAGTGGGACCTACTTTTTATGGTGGGTTCCGAACCACCTTTGCTCGCGACTAATTATTAGAACCATAAAAATTCGTGCTACGAATAACCCGAATGGAATGGAATTGATCGAATTACGAATTTGAATGAGATTCGCAAGTTCTGGGGTGCGAATGGACTCGGAAGCAGAGAGTAGGGTGAATTGTCGATCGGACGAAAGTTTCGAGGTTTGGAGTGATTGATGACACTGATGATCCAGCGGGGCTGCGCACGGTTGATCTCATTTACGGTGTTCTCAGGTCAGTTCGCGGCTATCGATCTTGAACTCCCTGTGAATATTGGTCGCGTCGCGTCGAGTCGATGGCCAGGCTGCCGCTGCGGCTTGATTTATCGCAGGCGAAACCCGTGTCCTGAGTGTCCTGATCACCGCACACGGACCACCGAATTTGTCCTCCGAGGACTCGGCCTCGTCGATTACCCCTGTTTTGCCCGGAGCAACAAAGTAGGATCGATAGCCGTGCTTGGAAAATCCTGCGAACTTTCTCGGTGTCAAAGTGGGACCGTGTTCGGTCGCTTTATCTATCGGCAGCTTGATAACACTGTCCAACAAATTTCAACTTTTTTCAGGTTTTGTTCATATAAGCTGAATAATCCAATGTCATTCTTTGATCATGATTACTCCACGATAGTAACTACGATGAACCTAGAACCATTATCTGCAAAGAAGAATAGTATCTGATCAGAGTTTTATTTTTAATTTAATTAATAATCATATTGATTGTTCCTCTCTACTCTTATTGTATAAGATATTGTATTGTTCTTTACAGCAAAAGATTCTCTAGACTTTCCCGAATCCAGTGATGTGCAAGAGTAATAGGTTGCGATCGTTTAAACATGTTTCACGTTCCGAGCAACGTTCGGAGCGAGTGTCAAAGGTGAAGTTGAAAGCGTTTACAGGACTGGCGTCGACGCGCGTGCAATTCAGAAACGCGTCCGAGGCCCCGGATAATTCGCAAAGTTGATTTCACACTCGCTAAACAGCCGGCACGGTGTGCATACGTACAGGGCTAACCAACTATTGACCGAGGCCTGCTAAACAGCTCGTCACGTCTGCAAACTAGCCGTAGCGCGAATAGCAGCGTGTTAAAGCTCTCTCTCTCTCCCTCCCGTTCAACGTCGACTTTAATCAAGCCCATTGTCGCGAATCACCAGCTAATTCGAAAAACAGGTATCGTTCTGAGTTTGCTTCGTTAGCCACCGCGACCGGGAAATGGCTAATTGCCCCGGCGCGTGGAAATAATTTAAGAGCTCGATGCTTCTGGCAACTTCATGCCGAATTCTCGGATAGAAACTACGGCTCAGACGGGCGTGAGACAGACAGACAGACAAAGGAAGAGAGAGAGACAGGGACTTCATCTATTGTGTACCATGCAATTAGCCCGGCGTTTACGTCGCGCTGTTCAGGATTCTGTACAATCCGCGCGAACACCTCTGTGTATCGCTGGACACCGGGTTCCACAGACCATCTCCGACATACCATTCCATCCTGGTACTATTGCCGTTGCGTCTGCTACCACCACTAGAACTATTATCTCGCAACTCCCTGTTATCCGAGGGATATCGCCTATCAGCTTAGACCACCACCCCCCCTACGGCTGACAACCGGACTAACAGCTGCCGAGACTATTGTTGCTCCGAGACGGGAGCACTTGCTCTTTGGAAAATATGCCGGAATAACATAGATTTCATCCCTGTACGACTTAGTTACGTCGAAAGCACTATTAGTAGATTCTTGAATCTTTTGAGTCTCCTTTTACTGGTTTATATTTCATCGAATCAATTTCTTCACGAATGAATAAAGATCCTATATTAAATTCCCTAAGAAACTAGATCACTGTCGAGTCCTGTACAACATGTGCCTGAAATTGTTAAAATTTATCGATGCCGTTTTGTTCGTAGTCAATTAAAATTGTATTAAATAAAAAAAAAGATATTATATGTATGTCCGATGGATAATAGACATTGCAAGGTTCGCAAACTGTTAGGGGTTCTTTTAAAGATGTAGTATTATTAAGTTGAGTAGTTGAAATTTTCAACTTAATCGGTGTTCGCAGCAAGTTCTAGAACAATCGGTTTTCGGCGGAAATTGTAGCAGTAAATCTGCCCTCGCATCTAGCACGATGACAAGGGCAAGGTAAAGGCTCGCCGAGGCGTTAATAGTCGGGTACCTTCGTCGGCCGGTACACGCCCAGTTAGACCATTTGCCGATCGTAATCGCTAAGCAAGCAGGATATCCAGCAGGCTTTATAAATCGTAGGCCGACGCTCGATTTACCTAAAGCTGCGTCGCGTGACGGCGACGAGCCAGTTGGCTGTTGCGTTTCGCGAATTACACGATATTATCCCTGGTAAACTTGTTCGAGCGTGACGAGGATACCTCCAGGTGGATTCCATAGGGATCCAAGATCCATGGAAATCCTCCTTGCGTCCACATCCCTCGACATGGCTTCCGTTTTACTCTACGGTGCTAACAATCGTCAATTATAACGAGGTTTTGATTTTCACTGAATTTGATTTTGATTTTGAACTCACTGATTTTGATGACCTTGAAATATGTTGTCATTCCTCCAGTCCACGATCTAACCACAACGCATTGTGTGCGTGCAGGAATACGAAAAATTCAATACAGTATTAGCAATAGTTTTTTGCGAATATCTCGAAAACTAAAATCGAGCAGCGGTAATAATATGTATAGGAAAAAGTTGTTCAGAATGATGACCTAGACAACATACTTCAAGGTGATCGAAATCGGTGAGGAGGGCGGCCTCAAAGTAAATAATTACTAAATTTTCCAACTTCTCGAAATCGTCGAAAAATATGTAGAAGCTACTAAAAAAGTTGCTATTTTATTAGCGGGTCTCGGGTCCGTGGTTCATTATAACGGTGGAAAGTTCAGGCGACTTTAGCCGACTACTGTGTACACGCCAAGGGTACATATGTTCATGGTTCACGTTCGGAATAATGGTTCAGCAAGCGAATATACGGTTAGCAGGTGCCGTCTCGTTCCTCTCGTTCCTCTCGTTCGACGAACGTGACCCGATTGCATCGTATAAATTATACCGGGTACACGTGACAGCCATCCCTAACCGGTGTTATACGGTTTCGCTGATACCGTGTATCCGGTCGACCCGATCGCGTCCTGTAGCGTCGCGTCGTGTCGCCTCGTCTCCGACCTGCCGATGTTTATGCAAACAGATTTCTCTGTGGATTATACCCATCCGCCACCTTGTTCTCGCTCCTCTTCAACAATTCCATTCATTCTTTACCACACCCGCGATATCAACTTTAATTATTCAACCACAAATTTTACACGTTTCTCCCAAAAAAGAGTATTGTTACAATGTGACTGAATAATTTCTTATGTTTAATCGTCTTTACAATTTCAACAATTGAAAAATGAACTAGAGGGGGGTTGTTGCTCGCTCGCTTTGCGGGCTTACGAGAGGGTTAGTGGTACGCATGGCTAGTAGGGCCTGAATCTATTAATGTTTTTTATTTTGTGTGTGATTCTCCACGAGCCACACAAAAACTTCCCGATTCGTTAGTTGCAGTATATTATTATCATTATTTATTTAGTGTACGTTTTGTAGGAAATGCTAAAAATTAAAGGTAATCCAACAGTATTTGATATTAGCTTCTTTATTTCACCGGATGCTACAGCGAACACGTCTTTTGCCTTCTTCCACTGTTCAAAGACTGACTCCGCGGACCGCTGAGGGTCGCCGGCAACGGGCCACTCGTCATTTGTTTATTCCAGGCGTTAAGCGTTTTATAAACTCCGATAGCCCTTTTCATCTCACCGGTCTGCCGACCGTGTGCGATCCCAGGCGATCGGGTTTCTATAGTCTCTGCCGACAGCTGCCTACAGTTTTAAGATGATTATATGTTTTCAGGGAAAGTCAATAGTTTTCTACTTATCAAAATGTTTGCTATGTGGCATCGCATTAAACCAATATCGTATGCTCGTTGCTCGTTTGGTTCCTTGTTATAGCAGAGTAATGTTGCAAAATAAATTGTCTTAATTATTTTTTCGTAAACGATACAACTCCTCATTATCCGGGCTTGCAGTATTGTTCTTGGTTTTCTTCGATACTGTTAATTTAAATTGTCCCAAAATATATAAACCGCTCAATTTTGAAACTCTGCCCATTGCTACATACAACATTTGTAAAGTTCGCGTTTTTGATGTTTGAAAATTCAAACATACTTTCTCTTGTGTTTGTCCCTGACTTTTATGAATCGTAATCCCTTCTGCAGGAATCACTGGAAATTGACTACGTGTGATTTGATATTTTTCCGAACTCAACATACTTGATTCGATATTTTTATTATTGGTATTAAATTTTGATGAATATTTGCACTTTTCATATTATCACGATAACGAGTTCTTACTTTCACTCCTACTCTGGTCAATTGAAAATATAACCACAATATAGACGGAATTTTAGTATTTTCTTGAAAAGTAATAAATTTTAATATTCCCCATGTGTGCTCCATTAACCAATTCGTCTTCAACATCAGTGTTATTGATAATTATCATATATTTTATACTAATTTTCAATTTAATCTCACTTAATGATTCGTTTCGAACTTATTGTTTTTCCTAAGATTGTAATATAAATTTTTAATTTTTTTTTGTACTTTCATCGATACTCTTTGAAAATGTATTCTCGAGAGTTGAGATGAAATTCACTCTTTCATTGGAATAATTTTCGATTATTGCAAGCGGTAACATTAGCATTAGTTGCATTAATAAAAAAAAAAAAATTTTTTTTTAAA
>CM052324.1:12925544-12958534 GCA_028455615.1 Lasioglossum zephyrum | reverse complement strand
AAAAAAACTAAAAAACTACTGGACCAAACTGGACCAAAATCTAATCAGCTCTAAGTTACAGCGGGGCACATCGATTGCATCATTCATCATTCTGATCCCATTGTTACTTTTTTAGAAAACGTTAACGAAAAATTTGATAACATACAAACGGACATACGCACACACACACACACACATACAGACATTTTGATAAAAATAGTTTAAAATGGCTCCAATGACCATGAAACGTGAACATCTGCTAAAAAATCGATTTTCGATTTTCGGGGTAATTACAATAACTTCCCTATAAAATCGGGAAGTTAAAAATGCGAAACTGGTCGTTTGACCGGTCGTGTGGTACGCTTAGTGTTAATATTTATATTGTAATATAATAAACGGAGCTTGTTGTCTAGAGAATCGGTATTGAGGTTCCACGTAATCGCAAACAGATTTCAATCAAGTTCTTGCTTGACACTTATTTCCCCCGTTCTATGATATAATGGATGCTACTCTCGAGGATTATTTTACTTCTTGGGTTAACGGTGTTACGTTTTGCGAAACGCTTCTTCCCATTCGAGATAGCGATGTTTCCAAACAATTTATTATGTATACACAAGGTTGAAAAGCGTGTAATTCAGGCATTAAGTATGGCAAAACACCATCTGCAATTCCAGTAGCCAACCTCAAAGCACAGTTTTCAGGCGGTAGACAAGACGCTGGAGTCTCGCTGAGAAATTCGCTTCTGAAATTCCTCGCGTTCGAGGGTCACCAAGGCTTCGCACCGCAGCGTTTTCCGTAAGCGGATTTCGCGCCGGGTTTTCGTCACGGCTCGGCTGAATTATTGCGGCGATTTCGTTGCGGTCTCGTCCTCGCTGACGGAACGGTAAACACCGTCGAAGTGTCTGCAAACACGCACGGCCGCGGTTCCACGGCACACAGCCTGTCGTGTTTAATGTGATCGATTTGCACGACTGCAGGCGCAAAACTGCACAGTCTTGGCTCGATCGCTTTCCTCAGAAAAAATTAGTCACTATTTCCATTGAGATTCTGACCTGGACCGATTCGATTGAACGGTTGGCAAGTGAACTTGTAGTATCGAACACTTGAGACAAATCAGACTTGAACTTTCCGATCTGGAACATTTCAGGCAATTGAATCTTGGACTTGTTATCTTAAACACTCGATACAATTTAATGTTGAACCCATTATATGTATTGAGCAATCCAATGAGCATGTTCCTTTACAAGCAACGTTGCATTCCGAGGATAAATGAAGCGGAGGTCTAAGATCGTGGAATCGATTGATAAATCGTGGAGATTCGAAGAAAATGGCTCTCCGATATCTAAATCGAAAATCTGGAGCACCATGTCGCACAGGACCGATAAACAAGCGTATTTCACGGAGACCGTGTAACTTCCGCGAAAGTTTAATACGTTTTCTTGCGGTGGCGTTACATCAGCCACCGGTGCATTAACTTCGATCCCCCGATGAGATTGAATTTGCATGTTCTGCGAGGTTTCTCTTCTCTTCTCTTCCCCTCTCTCTCGGTCTCCTTCTTTCTGCATGACCCCCCAGCGATAAATCTTCCGTATGAAAATTACTCGAAAAAGAGTCGACAGAGAGCGCGTAATAAATCTCGGTGAAAAGGAGTAGACGCGCTCATCGCGGAAAAACCTCCGGGTATCTTTATGCGTTCCGTACAATATGAGACACGGAATTGGACTGGCGCGACGCGGCGAAGAGATTCGGGGTACCTTGGTTGCCTCCACTGTCTCTTCGGAGCATTTCGAAACCTCGTTGAACGAGTGCTGGAGCTGTTCTATCTCATTGATGGAATTCCTATTACCGCGGGAATTTGTTTTCCTTCGATTTTTACAACGGACGTGGAAAGTTTAATTTCGGCAGCCTCTGGCCGCATTAAATTTACCCGAAACGATTGTCCCTCTGAAAGGATTGTTCTTCTCAAATCCGTGGTGCAGCAAAGCTATTGCGATCTAGTTCCCATCGGCTGTCCCGAGCAGGGATAGAGATCTAGCGGAAGGGGTAAGAGAAGGACAGTGGTCGCGAATATCCTCAGGGAGCTATTGGTTTGGAGAGAAAGTAATTTCGGTATTTTAAGGTGCAATAGAGAGACCAATTTGCTTCTATCCAAACAACGAACTTTAACGAATAAGATATTTTCCATTTTGTTCGATGATCTTTCGTGAAAAGTATTGAATCACTTACGCGGTGGTAGTAAACTACCATCGGATATTATATTCCGAAAGGAAACGATTGTTGTTCTCTGTGGAGATCAGAAAACAAAATTGTACGCGTAACAATTTCGTGCGGAGGGACGACGGGAACATTTTAAGCCGGTGTTGGACGGGGTTTGGTGAATAATACATTGTCTGCCAGCCGAAGAATCCCCTAGGACCCCGAGACGTCGGTATGAGAAAACGGGACGAAAGAAGGGAAAAGAGACGCCGACGAAAAAAGAAGCGAAGAGGAGACCTCCTCGCGGGGCCGTAGAATGCCGCGCTTTATTTCGCCGTGCACAATCGGACAACGCCGCGAAAGCCTGCTGAACTGGCAAAAGCCCTCGAAAGCACTGTATCAAACTGCCGGAGCTTTACTTTGTTTATTCCTCCCCCGTTCTTTAGACCCGGGCCCCGGGCTCCTCTATAAATCAACGTCGCGACGGTGAATGCCGCCGCGCGCGATGCTCCCCTGCACTTCACCCTCCCTCGCAGTCTCGAATCGAAACGAAACGAAAATGCGGCTGGTCCTGTTTCAGACATTGGTCAAGCATTCGTATGTGTGCCACTCGTGTGCAGAAACCAGCTTCAAGTTTCTCTTTTTTAAGAATATCACCGCTAAAGCTAATTAACCCCTTGCCGTACTATTTCCTTCACAGCGATTGTAAGGTCTTCGTCCCCAAAAATCTGGAGGACAAAAGTGAAATTCAACAATTCAACAATCTTGAATTTCAACTTGTCAATTTTTCTATAAATGCACAGAGAGAGATCCTGCGTCTAAAGATTACACCGATGCGGAAGCAGTTAACGAATAGCGGAGACAGCTGATCGATCGGCGAGCGCACGATTCGTTGAATGAACCGTGGTTGCGGAGGGGGTTTGGGGGTGGTGGGCCCCCGTAATCTTTCGGATATGTTTCTCAATTAAAAGTGTAATTCCCCGGGCAGGACTCGCGCAAAAATGAACGCCGGCTCCTCGGGAAAATGGCGATCGATCGCGCACCACCCGGCGCGGCGTGGCTCCGACTGCTGGGATTGCGGCCCGCGCGGAAATTACCTGCGGAAATTTCATTTCGTCGGGTTAGGCTCTCTAATACCGGTCGAGAACTATTGCTGTATACTGGATCGTAATAGGAAGATACGATGGACCTACTCTACGGATTATTACTACTTATCGTCCGCCGGAACGCTGCGAATTTCCTGACTGCGAATGGTTATTGCGGGATCCAGCCGATCGTTCACGCTCTCGATCCTCGACCGTGTGATCTTTGTTTTTAATTCAGTTTCAAGTTCCATTGAAAACTCTTTACGCGTGTATCATTAGAATGTTATTTTTTAAGGTTTATTATGTACTAGCTGTGCCCGCGACTTTGTCCACGTGCGATAACAAATCCTGGTTGATTGTTATAGTAATTAAATTTCCAGTAGCCAAGGTGGTCTCAAATCTTCCCTAAAACCTACCGTTGAAAAGCTTCAGCTGTTTAAAAAGTCGGTAAACCGAGAAGTTTCAGAAAAACGCGCACTTTTTGTTTTATGATTTAAGAGTAATTTTACGAAAATGGAATTGATAAGTATGCAGGGCGTGATCAGAAAAACTGAAAGTTTTATTGAAAATATCAAGTAATATAAATTGAAACAACGGAATGAAGGGTGAAGGAGCCCACAAAAAGAGTAACGAACGCAAAAGCTGCGAACTGTGTAGGAAGCATAAGATATAAAAGTAATATGTACAACACGCCGGTATAAAAAGGGGAAACGAACAACGCGGCCGGCTAGATTTAATAATGCAACCCCTTTGGCCCGTTTATTTTCATTGACGGACTATATGGATAGTAGTTTTAAGCTTTGTGTCCGATGATCGGGCACGGTTTACTGCGTGCGTTTCAAATTCGCTTTTGCGTGTTCCGGTTGGGGAAATGCGGAGCCTGGTCCACCGAGCAACGTTTGGATAATTGTGCACATTGATTTGTGCACGAGCTGTAGAAAAATGTGTACCGAACAAAAATTCGCGCGTCAATGGAGCCGACTAGCGGAAACAAAAATTTGAATTTTTTAATTATTTGCGGATCGGTTCCGTTGTCGACAGAAAAATTAACAAATTCGCCTCGTTCACTATTTACAGGATGAACAGTGAAACGTGTTTTGCTTGCGTGTATGTAATCGACGAATACTCGAATGATTTAAACAGAAATGTAAACAACGTGTTTAGAGGTTCCCTTGAAATATTTGTCGGCGAACAATCTTCCGGCATCTTAAATTCATTGTTTCATCAACATAAAATCGCGCTTCCAGTAAAACGAGACTGTGCGCTCGCATTTTCATCTGCAACACCATCCCGGTGCCGGACAAAAATGTGCCAACCGTGCAATTAATTTCAATAATCACCGGCTCCGTTTTAATTCCACCGTCTCCTCCGATCATAATTACCAGTGTACACGTTCGCTAAAGATATTTGCATCGCGAATTATTCCCGGCGGCATCGCAGAAACAATCCAGAGCCAAATGGGGATATCTCTGTGCATTTGCTTTTCCTCCGATGGAAATTAGAATTTCATTGCTCGCGAAAAAGCTGCGACGAGATTCGTGTGTCTGCGCGAATTCTATATTATTCATTACGAACGGAACTGGTCTCCGAATTTTCGGGCTCGTTCAATCTGACTATTGTATTCCTTATTCGTTAGGACACTCTCTCTCTCTCTCACTCTCTCTTTTTTAACTTGTCCAATAACTTTCTTTTATCTATCACGGAACTACGGATCTTTATGCAAAATAAAAATTAACTGCATCGATTGCAAGAAGTAATTGAAGCAATTTATTTAATTCTTATTGGAACTAACTTCTGAAAATTGTAGTGCGACAATATAGATCGTTGAGTTTTCTATTTTCGCACGTCGCACGAATTTCTCGGAATGCAAATTCTGAACGGCGTTCGCATAATTCGCGACGCACACACCGGCCCGCTCTTTATCCGGTGCTCTCGAGCGGATCTCGTCCACCTTTCGCAGTCTATAATTCTCATTTCTGCAGGTTTTTCCACCGGAATTTCCACGCCGTTGACTGTCTTATCTCCGCGGTGCTTTCCCGCGCGCTTTTCTCGCCGGTTCCGCGGGAGAATTGCTCGAACAAAGTTCCTTTCCAACGGAATGGTGCCGCAAGGACGGTCCTCGACTCCTCGAGAGCCATTTATCGATCGAGATGTCGAGGATCTTTGCTCGGATAAGCGTTTGTCGGCTCGAGGGAAACTCGTCGCGTGGAAATCTGCGGGAAAACTGTCGGGGAAATAGCGCCGGTCGAGACTGGGAGCCCCGACTACGTGCTCGAAAAATATTGGGATTCTCGACAAGAGTGTTCCTTTGTCAGTTTTGACAGTCTCGATTCGCTAAACAACGAACGCATTTCATAGAGAAATGTTTTTACGTGTTCCGCGATGTCTACTGAATTTCTTAAGCTTCTTCATACGTTCTAGAATATTTTCAGGGAAGAACGTACGAAGAAAGACGAATAAAAAATAGACGCAGTTCTGACGTAGTTCTGACGCAATTTTGACGAATGGTGTATAAAGGGCGTTGGGATAAGAAATACATTAGATATACTTAACCATATCTTAACACCTCGAATCGCGGTACTGTGCAACGGTTGAAAATGTTCGCCGGCTGCTTTAAGAATCGTGCTCCATGACCGAGAGGTTAAGAGCGCACATAATTTTCCCAGAGACCTAATACGCGACACGGTCCAAACTCCAGACTCGAATGAATAGACCCTGCTCGGGACAGCGTTAATAGAGACCGGTCGATCTCTGCTGCGAAAAAAAAGTACGAGGCTCCGATTGAAACGATAAATCAGATGGGGAATGAAGACGTACACCGGCAAGGTCGCTCGATATCGGAGGCGAGGAGATCCGCCCCCGCACTCCCCCGACCGATGACTCGCCGGGGAAAAATGATACAGTAACTGTACCTCGTGATTAACGTGATAGATCACGTTGCTGCTATCAATCACCGCGTCCTATGTACACGAGAAAAGTAAGCGAGTGAAAGATACCCTTAGGAAGAGTTGCTGTTTTTTTTATATAATTAATATCTGTCTGTTAGTGGTCTTTTTCTACATTTCACAAACGACAGAAGGAAACGAAACCATTCAGCAATATAGAGCAAACATTTATCTATTGTTCACTTTTATAATTCGTTTATTTTGCAGATCCCTAACCCAGCTGCCAGCGTGTCTAATTTATCATAGAATTTAGTAGAGGATTTGCGAGAGTTTCGAGGTGTTTTAGAAGTCCGAAGGCTGTAATTACGTGTTGAGAAATATTTGTGAATCAAGCGATCCCTGTGTCAGCAAAGACCGCTCCTAAAGGAAATAAACAGGAAATTTGATGCGCATGGGTGCGTGGCCGGACGCGTAAGTTCGCGCGCAAATTATTACCTCGAGGGCGTGTCGGGAACACACTTCACTCTGCTCGAGCTTTCATCGAGTGGCTGTCGACCTCGGCGCGATCGATTCTCGATCGAAAACCCACCCCTTCTTATACGAATCCGCATAATCCGGTGGATGCAGGAAAAACCACTTTATACCACGAAACCACTAGATTTCGATGGAGGACCCCTTGCCCGGAGCCGATTCTGCTCTATCGTTGCGATTTATAGCGATCTTCGATCCCCATCGACCTGCTTATTATCATTCGCAATCGTTGCCCTCGTACTCGCGAACATTCAAACATTTCACATCCTTTAAACGAGATTTTCAACCACGAACCTTTTCACTTTAGTCTACAAATTATTTCGATTTCATTTCTACCAGAAAAACTTGCTCTCTTAGCGAGAGAAATTTCGTTGCTCATTTTTCGTTTTTATAAAATTCGTGAAAATGGGAATTTTTACAACGGTAATTGCGAACTTGATTACAGATGCGAATTATTTTCCGCACAAATTCGATGAGAAATTCCTTACGGGTTCCCCTTCAAAAATACGGAGTGTTTTGAAAATATTGCTCCATGGTAAGCCAATATTTCGAGGATTAAATTGGACCAGAGCGGACATTCAATTAGGGGGAAAAGCTTGTCTGTTACTCGATCGTGTACGAACCGGCGGTATTGTATTAATTTATGTATTTCTGTAACATCGGTTATTATTGGAAACGAAATGTTTTGTTACTGGATTAAATTGACCCGGCTGCAGCTCACTGCGGGTAAATTGTTTTCGCTAATCATATGTTTGCTTCCCTCGCTAATTACCGCACCATTAGCGCGCGTTCCCTCGTTATTCATTAATTCTGTCACGTTCTTTTTTTTTTAAGATGTCCAAAGTTCTAATTTACTTTACTTCACGATTTCCGCTGTTTAAATCCACACGTATACAGTCTCCGCGACAAAGACAAATAAAAATATTAATGATGTACATTTTCCACGAGGACTCTCGCGGAAATAAAGAGATAGACTCCTGGAGAATATTGGAGAAAAGTTTCTCGTTCGAACCCTCGGCAGTTTTAATCTCGAGAATTATTTAATTGTTCCCCCCCCCCCCGTACCGATGACGCAAAAGTTGCAGGATTTATGGGTCGAGAACGGTCCTTCGAAGAGCTTATGCAATTTTTATTATATCTCGCTGGAGTTTTATTTCAGTCTTTCGATAAGAGCAGAACCAACCTGCAATTTCTTCGCCGCGAGATATGAAATAAACATGTAAACATAAATCACACGGTAGAAACAATTTTATGCAAAATTCATGCAATGAATATCCTCTGTGTCGGGGATGTAGATTCATTCGCCGGTGCCGTAACAATAATTCTTCCGCACTTTATGCGACACTGTTAATATTTTAACCGCGTGTGTACCGACGGAAACTTTTTCAAAGATCAAACTTTCGAGCTCGACGATTTATCGCGCTCGAAATTTATCGAGCCACACACATACTTATTTCTCGCAGGAAAAAATCTTTCCCGAGCAATACAATATAACGTGGCCAGCCCTGTAGCGGTAACTTTTTAATCGACCAAACAATTTCTCGCAAACAGTCTTTACAGCGCACCCTGAGGCATATCAGCGCAGTCAATTCGCCCCCGTGGCAACGATCATTAATTCTTTTACACCCGTTACAACGACCCCCATTAGATCGCTATCTCCGAAGCTGGAAGGTTTCGCCGGGATTCCTGGGGTAAGGTGTCCCCGAGCGTGCATCCAGCAAGCTTGTCGTGTAAGAGAGATTTTTCCACTCTCTCTCTCTCTCTCTCTCTCTCTCTCTCTCTCTCTCTCTCTCTCTTCAGGGGTGGTCTTTACCGTCGGCATTACCGAGGCCGGGACGTTAATTTTACGGCCGGCCGTTCGTCGCTCTACATCGGAAGATGTAAAACATCTCTTCTGCCACCCCCGAGATACCCCCATCTATCTCGTCGTTATTCCACCCCCCATTTTACGCGAGTCGTCAACTGGATGGCGATTTAAAAAGCTTCGCGCGGAAACCATTTCTCCGTCGCGCACAAAAAAAAGGAGAATCGATTGTAAAATTGATTAGAAGCTGCGATCAAAAATTGATCGACAAGCTCACGCAGGGTATGTCGGAACGCCGTTGTATCTCGTTTCGTTTTCGCGTCGAATGCGAACCGGCCGCGTTCCCCAATTAATTACTCATTCTGCTCCGTTCGCGCCGCGTTCCTTTGTTGTCTCTTTTTTCGTTCAGCTTACGCCAGGGAAACGAACGCTGTGAATAGTTTATCGCTGTCCCGTCGAGCTGCTCGTCAGATTGGTTTTATGATTATTATCGAGCGTACTGCAAAGATAATATTTCAAAGACGTATCCCGGTTCAGAGAAAACATATTTTTTCGGCTACTGACGAGCGAGTGAAAATTTTGAAAAAAATATGGGAAAGGTAGAGGGAACGTCCAGCTATCGTTCGCTTTTTCATTCGTTTGCATAGCTTGTATAGTATTCGAGAAACGCAATTATGTTTGACAGTTACCGTGCCGAACGCGCCTACTGTCGAGTTTCGTTTGGACTTGCACAGTTTTGCGATAGTTTGCCCAGCTCTCGTGGAAGTTTACTGTGTCAAAGGAAAAAGGAACGATCCGCCTGTAAGATGTTTACGAGCGTCCGATATCGAAAAGCCGGAAGAAAATGGGTGTTTACCGTTCCTGAGAGAAGCGAACGCAGCCAAGCGTTCCTGTCGACGCGAATCAGACCCCATTGCCCGGAAAATATAGAGACATTCGCGAAATGAATTCTGGCTGACTGAATCGGCACGCTTTGACGACTGGAGGACTTCTGCGGAACGGGGGAAAATGGACTCTGTCGGTGTACATACACTGTACTGATTTTTCCCGATCGAACGCCGACGCGTCGAGTTCGCAAACGTTGGGTCTACATTGACCCAGAATTTAGAGCCGTTCGGAGAACTCTCCGGTTACTCGTTTGGCTGAAAGACTGATCGATAGACTGCGGATCTTGATGTAATTGTTTGGTTATGAAAATTTTGAGAAAAGGCTAGAATATAAAATTTGATGGAATTTCATGTGTAATTTCATTGTACTTTCTTAGAATTCAGTTGAGTCAACAGTTCAGCAAATGTTTCCAGAAGGTTGGATCCGCGGCAGACACCCTGTAGATAGTCTGAGGGGGTGAGTTTCGGGCACGATCTTTCATTGTCTCGCGTAAGAATCTGCAGAGCGAGGGGTAAGTACCGTAAGCAGACATTCCTCTCACGGAAAAGAGGTTCCCGCGGGTTTTACTGCGGACAGGTAGCGAGTTACCAGGACGTGTGGGGGCTGGGGGTGGTCCCCAAGAGCCCCGACAAACCCCGACAAGCCCCGACGAGCCTCGAGGAATTTTATCACGAGGAGGACTCTCTGGGGGGATGGATATCGAGGATACCCCTCATCTTTCCATCGATGTTCCTCCTCGAAAATTCGGCTCTCGAGCCGCGCCCTTTCCTTCCACCCCCACCCCCGTGCACACCTAATTCCGGTCTGTTCCGCCAACTTCCAATCAATTCATTTTATGTTTCAATCAAATTATATCGTAGACGATTATACATATGTAGATTATATGTAGAGGATTATATGTAGACAGCGGGTACGTTACTTTTCTCAGACAAACGAGTTGGTGTAATTTAAAAAAGTAAAGCCATTAGGAGAGACCAAAAATACTGTTATTCGCTAAATTCAAGTAGAAAGTTTTTACTTTGAAACAATGGCAGTCCAGCGATCGGTAAATTTGTCTCCTAACGAAAGCAGAAAATATGAAATTATGGGATGGAGAAGATGATGCAGAGTCAAAAAATAATACAACTTCTTAAACACCGATTACCAAACACGTTTCGTCGAACACCGTCAATCATAATCTCCCAGAATGTGAAAAAAAGTACATCTCCGAAGGCCATCTCTCAAAATGCGATTGCAGCGAACTAAAAATGGCGGGTATGAACGACGGGGTTTGAAAAAGATAAATCGTCGGGAACAAAACAAAACAAAAAAAAAGACATGGAGGATCGTTCTTTTTTATCGCGTTCCCAAAAATTCGATTAGAGGCTCGGGGGAGAGCGAGATATTTCCGTGGCTGCAAGTTTTCCCGGGGAATAAATGTCAGCCATCCAGCGAGCGTGAACAAACATAACTCACGCATGCCAGAGCCAGGCAGAGCATATGGAACCATCCGCCATCCCTCTACACGGTCTGTGTGCGTCCTGTCTCGAGTCGTGGAAAGAGTCTATTCGTTTCGGTAAGAGTGGCGTCGCGTTGGATGTAGAGAGGAGAGGATAGAGAGAAGGTTAAGGTAAAGTTAGGTTGGATTGCATCGACTTACCCGTCGGCGGGACAAAGGCGAACAACACCTTCCAGAATATCGTGACGGAGTGCATGAGATAGTCCATGGTGGATGGGGCTGCTGCCTCACCTGCACCCTCGCCCTCTTCCTCGTCGCCGCCGCTCACGGTCAACGCCTCCGTGAACTGTTCTCGCCAGGAACTGGTGCCTGAAATACAAGAGAATATTTTCGTTAGTTTAGCTTTTCTCCAGAATTCGTCTGCAGCGAAACTATCATCTTTTTTTCAGGATTTTTAGAGCGCACGAAAATCGAGATAAATAAACACGTGTTCATGTATCTTAATTTCGTCTTTAAAATTTATAATAAATTTTAATTGAAATTAAATTATAATTCTGGGATATTAACAATTCTTTGTAATCGATTAGGTGATATTAGCTTATTATTATTAATTAGAATTAATAAGTAATAATATATTATATATTAATTTCAATTATAATCTGTAATATTAAAATCCGTTGTTAGTACAATAATACTGAAATTCCTATTAAAATTTACAGTCGCAGTTTTCTTCTTTCTTGAAAAGGATCCATATTAGGATCGAAACGTTAAAAGTTGAAATCATAAATTAGCAAAATTGCTTTCATTTTAATTGTTTTAACAATATTAAGATCGATAATCATAACACATTTACATGAAAATCGAGATGTTGAGAATGGAACGTAGTACGTATCGTGTACGTGACACAAGTGAAACCTTGACGATTTAAAAGTTCAGATTACTTTCGCATCGAGCTGATGAAATTTCGTGCACGATCGAACCGAAACTAACAAGCGAAATTAATTCGGCAAAGTTCCTCGAGAAGCTTTGCATTGAGAGGATGAGCGGTCGCGCAATGTGCCGCAACTTTCTAATCATGGGAACCGCAACGACTTGCCAACGATCGCAGAATTCGGTGGCTCGTCGATAACAAAAACCTGAACCCCCGGGCCCCGGGCCCCGGGCCCCGGCTCTGTGTCGATGAACTTCCAACGGTTTTTGCCGATGCGAACCGTTCTCTACCGAGTCGCCGTCTGCCGCGACGGTTTTTCCTGCGAGCAATAAATCAGCTCCACACTGCCGGGGAATGCAAATGCGTCGCCAACTTTGCTACTTTTCGGATATATTCGACCCGATTCCCCCTTCCCCCAGGGAGGAATATAGCGCAGCAAATACTCGGACCCCACAGCTTTAGGAACATGTTCGAAACTTTTGAATTTTTCAAAAAGGTCTAATACAATAATTAATGGGATTCGAATAACGCAAGGCCAGTTATTCAGCGATCATTTTACTTTGTGTTTCAGCTGTGCCATTTAACGAACTGTTTCATTCTACACCGCACGACCTGTTTTTCATTTTATATTGTGCGCGCTCTTTTCCATTTATACCCTATGAACAGTATTGTTCTTCGCTGAAGCTTTTCATTCCGACCGATCTTGACAACGAACAAAGCTTCCCTCGATCCTCTGTCACATAGTATGGATCAGGGCTGATCCAGCTGGCAAGGGACGTGTCGAGATTGCCGGGAGAGTCACCGACAGCTTGAATGCTGGAAAATCGGGAAAGGGTTGGCTTCACCGTTCAATTCCGTCGAATCTATCGAATCTCCAGACAGATGATGTTTATCCCGAAACACGAGCACGTCGAGGGCGAGTGTGTTTTACCAATTTCAAGCTTTTCCATATATATATATATATATCTGCGATACAGCACGGAATTGACACGGTTCTCCTATTTTCCTATGCCTCGGAATATTTTTCAACACCGTATCAAAAATACGATCAATTAATAATCTGTTGCCACTTCGTTTAAATCAATATATTGCGTAGTAACATATTCGTGGCATTTTTCTGATTAAAATGAGTCCAAACACGACATCGTTCCGACCATATTCACCCGTGTAATTCACGAAACAGTAGAATCTCGATTATGCGAACCGAGTCCTGTATTATATCCATCGAGAGCAAACGTGATCCGAATTGTGTCGTGTTAGAAGTTTCGTTAACAAATAATTACGAACAACAATTAGTCAACATTTGTTTAAACACTCTGTTTAAGTACAGCCGTTGAAACCATTATTTCTATGCATCCTACGGCTTGGAGCATAATATGCGAGCTGGAAAACTCTTTCCAGATGCCTTAAAACGAACCGACTAACCACAATAGACCAGGCTCTCAAGATTCGTAAAGTTGAATGGGAATCCGATTCGAAGAAACTCGGTCAGCGAATGTTATCGAACGGTATCGTCGGAAACAGTATCCTATCGGTGCGTCTACGTGTATAATGATCTTAGTACATGCAAATTTATTCAAGATCTCCGTAAACAAGGTTCAGAGAGAGAGAGAGAGAGAGAGAGAGAGAGCGATTGTAGTCCTAAAACCGGAGGTACCCTGAAACTCTTTCCATCGAGCAAGGAGCTACTCCGCTCGAGTGCTCATACCGCGCTTGTTGAGCGGCCGCTGATGCACCACTGGAACGTTTCGAGCATCCCCTAACCGCTTATTACCGAGAAGCTTCTCCTATGGAATCGGCTCGAAAGATAACTCTGCCCCGGGAACAAATTAATAGTGAAAGATGAAGACAAAGTGGGGATAGGAGTTTTAGAAGTTGAATAGTTTTACGAACGCGCGCGTGCAGTCGTGAAACTTTTACAACGTTGCTTCCAACTTTCGTGAAACTGCACCTTGCACGGTTGCACGATTCAACGGTTGTTGCGTTGACCACATTATCTAATATAAATCAGAACTTTACTAAAATAATAGTTAAATAATAAACAGTCAAAAATTGTCCCCGTCCAATCAGAACTTCGTTGGCGGAGGATTAAATTAACGAGGCGCTGCAGGTGCCATCTACTTGGCGCGAGCGCGGATGTTGCGATAAAGTCGGATTAAAGAATGTTTCGAGCGAACAAACGAAAAAGCGGCACAGCTCGACGTACACGGATAAACACGACTTCGTCTCCGACGTTAAACAGATTAAAACTCGGTCGAACTAATTTTCAAGAGAGGGAGAGAGAGAGGAAGGATAGCTGGGACGCGGCAAAATAATGCAATAAAGCAGCGTTGATAATTCCGTTTCCGGGGTCGTGCCTTCGGGGACGTCGATGCACCGCTGTTCGAACTTACGTCGACGTCTCTTCCAAGAGTTTCCTCCTCTCCGTTTTCCACGATCTACCACGAATACAATCGAAGCGTCGTCGATGAAGGCGCGCAATAAATAGAGATCTCTCTTCTCCTTTCAGGAAAGCTTGTAAGAAAGAAGTGTGATACGTTTTCTTGGGAGCCAGCTTGCCAATTAAAGGAATCGCTAAATCTTTCCCGGGGACAAGATCCTATCGTTCCGGCAAGAAATACCGAGGCACACGCGGGGAGGATAACTTGTAGAGAGAGATCCTTTCCTCGCGCTTCTATGCTCGAACGTCTCTCGCCTTCTTGCTCCGAAACTCGTCAGCAACATCTAATCCCATCGCGGATATCCTTTCTTACCTTGCCGACATCTTTTTCTCTTAATTCGCGAGGCAATTCCGTTGCGCGGCCGAGCAGAATCGTCGCGCGTCGTCTCCCGTCTACCATACTGTCCCAGAACCAGCCATTTTATTTTATCTTCGCGTTCCCCTTTTCACTTCGAAGTTGAACCACCGTACTGTCTCAACCACCTCCTCTCCCTTTTTTTTGTTTGTTTTCAACAACCGCTTTCTCGTTCGAGAGAACAACGCCGCGAACAGCAGCTTTCCAGGGAGAACGGTTGAGGGAGGACCGTCGAATCTTGAGCGCCGCTATCGCCGGAACAGTTTCCCTCCCCGGAAGGAACACAAGATTCCCTGGGATTTACATCCGAATCGCGAATTCTCTGTCTCGGTATCGTTCGCGTGCACGATACAGACGCGACACGGTGAATCGCAATCGTTAACGTAGCCGAAGTTTGCCAGCGCGATTTCCACGTTGATCTCGACCCAGACGGCATCTCCTATCTGCTCTCCATCTTAAAACGGTGGCTTGTATCGAGCTTGTCGTTCAACGCGATTGCAACTCCCATCGGAGCAACGTAAATTCCCCTAGAACTCGGCCGAGAATCGTTATGCGAATCAGTTACACGACCAGGAAATCTCTCTTGCAAATGTTTATTATTTCAACGAGTTATAACAATAGTAATGAAAAAATTATAGGAACAAAATTGGTGCGGAATTGAAATCCGGCGCTTTTGTTCTGACACCTTGGTAAACCTTGATGTTGTCCTTGACAACATATCTCAAGGTCAAGGTCATCGGAGCTGCCTCCCCTAAACGTAAGTTTCACCGACACCTTTTTGAATTGACTCGAGCATTTCTCAGAGAAGGGATGTCGACGTTAACGAAGATGTCGCGGATCCATTTGATAAATCGATCTCGAAGCTGTCTCCGACCGTTGTCCCGTTATCGTTAACACTCCTTCGGAGGATATCGATTCGGTTTCGTCTCCGGAGAGAAGGAGAGAGCAAAGTTTCCTTCGTATCCATCCGTATCCTCGGTATCGGAGCCCAGGAGGATCGAGGAAAACCGCCTATCTCGACTCGTCGAGCTGAAAATTCACAGGAAACGGACGGAGTTTATCGAAGCGGCGCGAAGAAGGCGTGTCCCACGGACCATGAGGAAGCTGCATGGGGAAAATGGAGGCGTGGATGGAAGAGGAGGGGAGGCTGATTTCGCAGCACAAAAGCCGGGGCGAAACGTGAAATGCAAAACGGGCCGGCGAACAAAAGCACCGGCGACGTAATAGAGCGACTTCTTGCCAAAACCGGAGAAGAGGCTGCCGATTCACCCGAGTTTCGCCAAACTTTCGATCCTGTTGAATATTCTCGTCCCCTTTGGGAATTTGTGCTTCTTCTTTTTTATCCCTCCTTTTCTACAGCCGCCTCCTTCCAAGGCGCCGTTTTCACACTGTTCCGGGAAACGGCTGGAGAACACCGATTTTATCGTTCATAGATACTACGGTTCGATTCGATTTCATGGAAACTCTAGTTCGATTCAATTTCACGGTCAAAAGGCAATAATTTTGTTTTTCATTGCATTTTATTCCACTCGAACGGTGCAACCGGAAATCGTCTGTCGAAACTCGGTCGTTTTCTTAGCACGTTCCGTGCCGTGCCGGGCCGTTTCTCCTCGATGTTTCATTCAGGCCATTTGCTTTGTCCTATACTAAAGTTTCACAGTCTTAAACTTGTTATAAAATATCTGTGTTCAGCGCATTAAATAAATATGTCAGTGTGTACCACCACGCAGGCTTTGGTATCACTGATAAATACCCTAGAATAGGTATGTCACGTGGTGCACCTTGCCTTAGATCTCTTCATAGGTTAACTAGGTTTAAGGAAATAATGTAAATGCGGTAAATGAATGAGAGGAAAAGTGTAAGGATTGGTAACCCTAAGGGGAATCAAATAAAGTATTATTATATTATTATAATTCCGAAAATAAATGAGACGCTCTCTGATTGGAGCACCGTTTATTATACTGTAAAACTATATTCATAGAAGTTGTCAAGAGTACCGGTGACGGGGTGACCGTCGCGGGAAGGCGTGTTAATCGAGCACCAGCCCAATTTCGTGACCGGAATCGTTGCTCGACATCGTGACCGAGTTCCAAGTCTACCGATGTAATAGCCACTCGTTACGGTTCTCTAAACGAGTTCGCGTTTCCCGGCGCACATTGTAACAGCGTAACATTGTAACGTTGTAACGCCGTAACACAGCGGAGTTAATTTCTCCAGCCGCTGCGCCGGAAATATTAATAGAAACGCGGAGCTTTTACGCTTCGGTTACGCTAATGTATTCCAACAAATTCGCTGGATGCGGCGTGGCGTGTATTTACATAATCGCGTGTAACTTTTCCGTAACGCTGTTACATGCCACGCGCGTGCACTGTTTCGAATTTGTTATGCGAGAACGCGGCTGACGGGGACGCGAAATGCAATAGCTAAGTTAGAAGACGTGATAACCGTAAGACGTGTGCGTGCTGGAGAAAATAATCGTGTTTTTTCAATTATGTCTATTTTCAAGACGCAACATTTAGTGTTTTCCACATTTTCTGGCTGAATTGCAACAATCTGGAGTGAAATAAAAATCTATCTGTTTGATAGGTTGAACATAATGTAATTGTGTTATTAAGTTCTTCCAATGATTTGGAACCCTCATGCAAAAATTCAGGGTGAAAATTCACCCATTCAATATTTCCACATACTGTAAAATTATTCATCCTTTTATGTCTACGTCGTGACATGCATTTCTTTAAAATGTGATGCTATTAATGAACATTGTTATCCTAGTCTTTCTTTTATGTAGCCATTTTTGAGGATCGTACGAAGGTTAACTGTTCCAAAAGTACACCTACTCGTTTCTCTCGTAAATGCATAAAATCCTTCGCTTAGTGATAACGAACCAAGATTTTAGAATTTCCGGCAACAGAAGCGAGCTTCACTTCAATGTAATTTACAAAGACCGGATCCCCCACCTTCAATCCACTAATGTGTAATTAGTTTACATTCTGCCGGGAGTATGAATTGAAATTTAAACGAAGATTTGATTGCGAGGCTCCGAGTAGAACGAGAGTCGACGGTGGTCGGGACGTCCGTCGACTTGTTTCGACGAAGAATCAGACTGAAGAGAGACAAACTGGAAAGAGACTTTCTCTCTCTCTCTCTCTCTCTCTCTGTCTCTTGTTCGTCAAGAGAGAAGAGACAACACGATGCGTTCAAATAGAGATTATCCTCCTGAGCCGCAACAATTCGGGGAAGAGGAAACGCGGAAGGAAGACCGGTTGGAACAGACACGGTCTGGCACAAAGCACGACTTTTTCCCTTTCTAATTGTTTTTCAGCGAGCGGGTTTCCGTTTGCTCGGTTCTCCGGCGGAAAAGCGCGACTAGGTCAGTATTTTCCACGAGTGTCTCGCTTTAATCAGGCCCCATTCACGGCCGAATTTATGCTCGAGCGACCAAACGAGATCTTCGAGTCGCATCTGCATGCTCGGGAAACAGGAGCCCAGCCAGTTCTTCCAGTTATTTTGCCTCCGCGAACCTAACTTGCACGGACTCACCTGCACCGCGATGCATTCAATGAAATGGACACTCGAGCTCGAACTAGTATTCGAAAATTTAGCCTGGTAAATTAAAAAATCAAGATTCTTTATTTTTAGTTTTTCGCCAATGAAACTTTCGTATTCGTCTCGCTTTTCTGGGATGACAAGAGCGAGAGGTAGTCGAACAGATGAGGAAAGATCGGAGCTGATGGGATGCAGGTCGATTTGCAGTACAGGAAAGTCGGTGACAGGCTTTAATTCGAGTCCACGCGTCCCGTAGACCTTGTGCTCGGCCTGGCACGAGCGTCGTTCTTCAATTACGAGCGGGTAATCGAATTTGCGACGTGCCGCCGCGTAACGAGCTCGTCCGGGATTCTTTCATCGACGAGACCGAGTTCCGGCAACGCAACACCCTCCTCTCTCTCTCTTTCTCACTCAATATTTTCAACGAGGAATCGGCCGATGCCTTCCTTTCCGTCTTTCTCCTTTCAAAGGAGGACCCTCGCGTCTCTGCATCTTGTATGGAAGGATTTAGCCAAGGATCAAATTTGAATTTGAATTTATATTCAAATGAAGCAGCACGGTCGCGCGTTTAAACACCTTGCCGCATCCTGCCGCCTTTATCTCGCAGTCAGCCGGCATTTTACGACCGGGTTACAGTTCTGTTTATGCCCCCGGCGAGGCGTTCACTTGATTTTCTCATTATTTATTTTTTTTTTTTGGATGGCACGCGTTTCACGTATTCCTGTTGGTGCAGGTGATTTTTGAAAATATTTGGATGTAACATACATATTTAAAGATATTTCTAACGAAACGAACCATCAATGCACCATAGGATTTCAACATGTTTTATGCGATGCAAATTTCATTGCAAACGAAGTCGTCGAAAGTCAAAACCAGAAACTCTAGGAGGGATATCTCCAAGTTGCGTGAGAAATCACAAAAGATCGTACGACAAATTGTCAAAACTTATTCTGAATGGTAAAAAGTTGCCTTTCACTTTCCGAAAGACTGAATAGTTTTATTGGAGTAGTTTTCTCCTTGATTCCAATGGCAATTTTGAGTTTATTTGTTTCACACCGTATCTGATAGACTAATCCCCTAAGATGTGAAAAGAAGCTGAATGCATTTCACCCGATTCGAAGTAATCGTTGATTTGAACGAGCGACTTTTAATATGAGAAAGTCGAGCCCATTCCGAGGCGTATTATCAAAGAAGAAGAGGGTGATCCGGGAGATTTTCTGGAGCAGGGAAGTTGCAAACGGAAGAAGGGCCCTCTGCGAGGTGAGTGCGTGAGAGGATTGCAAAGTGGTTGTTTAAGAAGTCGTCGAGAGAGAGAGAGAGAGGGAGAGAGGTTGGAACGATTCCTCGGGAAGATCTGCTGAGAAGTCTGATCAAAGTGGGGAAGAGAAGGAAAGAAAGGGAGGAGAGAAAGAAGAGAAAGAGAAAGAGTGTACTCACCGAGCAGTATCGAAGCGTTCGCCCTTTGGACCAGCTTGTCCACGGTGTTCTTGAACTCTTTCGACTCTTTGATCCTGATCTGCCCCCGGAACACCTCGCCCAGCTTCGGCTTTCCCAGCAACGCCATCTTTTCTTCAGCTGTCCTCTCTTCCGGTTGCTTCATTTCCGCCGCGACTGCGATCCCTGCCTCGGCTGAGAACAAACGGGAAGACCTTACTAACAAATCGATGGATTTTTTGCTCTTCGGTGCTGGGACGGTGTATGGTCAAAACTTAGTGTAACAGGTGTATGAGTATGTACAAACATTTAATCTATGAACATCAGAATTTGATCTTATGGGTATCTACATTGTTATTCGATTAAAGATTACACTGAGTGATCAGAGATTTTATTTCGCAAATGTTTTCAGAATTATGGCAGAACACAGAAATTCGAATTCCAAACGAAGAAACGGATGGATAAGATAAGCTTATGGATAAAATACTGTTGCACGAATATTTTAAAGGTTGAGAAACCGAGCGAAACTGAGCACCGCCTAAAGGTGATGGATCAATCAATGTCACGATCCGGGTAGCACGACCAGGCATCGATCCCGTTTATGCATTATACTCGTGTAACGTGCCGTCGAACGTTTATGCTAATACCGTGCGCCGACGTCTGACCATACACCGGCTATTACCACTGCAGTGGTATTTCCTTTGCAGAGAAGTGGCTTTGCACGCGTGTATGCATAGCTGGGAGGTGCACACACAATCGTAGCAAGCTAGGACTGCAGCAATTTTACCGATGAAACCGGAGAGAGAGAGAGAGAGCGCGGGTGTACATTGGTGCTTACCAGAGGGTTTTCCCTGCTACATTGTTTCAACTGCTACTTGCCAGGATTTACTACCCAATGCTGCGTTCAATTTCCTAACGGCGCTTTACTCGGCGAACTTTTACTCGGTATTTCATTCCCTCTCATTCGTTTTCTAATTAATTTATGCTTCCCCTCCACTACCCCCGTTTTTCACTGCCGCATTGTGCGAACGCTGCCCGATCCATTCGACTCTGCAATTGTTCCTGTCAGTTTTATATCGGTTCATTCGAGTCTTTGTTTAAGCTTCTGTTGCAGCTTGTCGGCGCGAACAATCTTTTAGCGAAGTTGCACGATGTTCAAGATTTTCTAAGAAATGGCTGCGTTGCGCATAAACGATTCAACGTAAGGTTAAAATACAAGAACCATCTATCATTTTTCATTAATAATTTTAACGTAGTGAACATAATATTTAATACTCTCTTAGAGTTTTTCAATTTGGTTGGTCACTGTTTCGAATTACATCTACTCATTTCTGTTATCAATGCATGAAATCCGCAGCCGGGTGAGTACAAATTTACAAGCTTCAACCCCCGTGTGATAATTACTTTTTTCATTTGGTTGGACCGTGTGGAGGTCGAGTTGATATATACTACGGTGAAACATTAATGCGGTACGGTGAGGCAACATTATGAATGAACGTGTAGACGTACAATAAGTTGTTCACAAGCAGTGGACAATTTACAGGGGGAAAGATAGGGGTTGAATTAGAGGATTGAATATTCTTTCAGAGATTTAAAAGTCAGTACAATGAAATGATATAAAACTACAGGGAAAAGATTGAGAAAACAATTTGTCATTTGGCACCGCGTGCAATATTTCGAAAGGCTCTAATGCAACAGCACTCCGTTCTTGAACACTGTAACGTACTTGATAACGAGCTCTTTGTCAAGGCTATCTCCAACTGCGATACATGTAGCTAGACTTCGCGAGACGTAATCGCATTTTTCAAAACCATATAATAGAGCGATCGTCAAGAGTTTACGAGACTTCGACACGTACCACTAGAATTATCTGTCCTTGATCATTTTAGCTCTGATACCGTCTTGCTATCAGTCTTATATAAATAAATGCTTTATGCGAATCGAATCAATGCAGGAACAATTGTCGATCCAGGAACGTGTACGTCTCTATCTGTAAGTGCAAGTGACTGTTTGTTTTCTAAATAGTTTTCGAAACTCCTTGCTGTATAATTCTTTTCGCCGTCATAGTGGTTAGAACATTGCAAGGAGAGACAAGAATTATATTTACTTCAATGCTTAAATATTGATAAAGAAATGGATAATTATTAACTTAATTATTTCCTCGGGTTTCGCTTATCCATCGGGCCTTAATTCAGAGGTCCTACTATACTTTTCACGTTTCATTATTTCAAATGGAAGAACCTGCTTACCCAGTCAGCAATTTGCTATCGATTTGTGATAGCACGTTAGGGGTGTGCGAGATCGGGTTCTCGCACACCTCTAATTGTAGATGATAGAAAATTTCGAGGTCTGGTTGGGAGTGAGGAATAACTAATAATTCTCTGCATCAGATGTTCGAAATGACGTGGGCGCGCGGGCTTGTCTTGGTGCTGTTGTTTCCGCAATTTCCATCAATACGAGAGATCGATTTTAGCGGGACCATCGACATCGATATTGAAAATGAGTTGTTGCCGAGGGCTTCGGGCAAACGCTGCGGCGAAGAGGACGTCGTCAACTTGCAGGATTTGGGTTTATCGACGATTCCGACTCACATGATCAAGAGCGACAAAATTCAAAACGTTGATTTGTCATTCAACAGAATATCAAAGATACCTAACGACTTCTTTCTTGACGTTCCGAACATACAGTGCTTGAACCTAACGGCGAACGAGTATTCACCGAAATCCGTCTTCCAGAATAGCAGTTCATACAGCTTGAAAACATTGATTCTGGATCGCAACAGTCCTAATAGCTACTATGACTACGGGTGTACGATGACAGGATACTTTCCGAACCTGGAAACTCTTCACCTGAACAATATCCAAAGATGTACCATAGACGCGTCTATCGGGGCTAAACTTCCTCAGCTTGCTACGCTATATCTGAGGGACTACGGGTCTAACTCAGGGTCGAGATTATGGCAATTACCAACTACTTTACGACATTTGCATTTAGAGGGAACCAGGTTCAATGAATTTCCCTTAAATGTAGTCAGTAACCTCAAGTCTTTGTACCTCGACAGGTATAATTACAACAACGACTTCCATATTCCGTCTGAGCTCGTCTACCTACAAGTTGTGTCGTGCAGGACTTGTTCTTTGCGCACGACTGAGATAGAAACATTCTTCGATAGTCCCCGAAACGCTTTAAGACTATTGGATTTGTCGCATAACTCTCTCTATTATCTGCCTGACAACATGTTCCAGTACACGAATAACCTGGAGAGCTTGCTTTTGAGTAACAACATGATCTCGACAATGCCGAACGTGGAAGCTCTGTCACGGCTACGCGGTTTAGTGTTGAACTACAATCGTATCAACGAGGTCGTGGACAGAAAGTCGGATTCCTTGAAAATGTTGAGTCTTCGGGGCAATGGTATCTCGAAAATCAATGCCACCACGTTCCAGGGATACCCTATGCTGGAGATGCTAGACCTGTCGGAGAATAAATTGGTCTCCTTGCCAATTGGCTGGGCACATGCTTTGGAAAACCTCCTCAACTTGAACCTCAACTCGAATTCGTTCGCGAGATTCTCTGACACATCTTTGACGACGGCTAACGGCGAACTCAGGCACCTGCTCATGAGTGTACCCCCGATTCAGAGGTTCAGCGAACAGGACTTCAAACATCTCTCGGACAATTGCACGGTCCACTTCAAGTTAAACGGTTAAAATGTGGCGCAAGATGAAACATTTCAGGGTCCACCAGGTTACTACACATGCTACCTTTATATGTAATCATTTATTTCGAGGCTTCAAAGGAACCGGAGTGTATCTTCAGCATTACATTACTCTATCAATTTCTCGCACGTTCGGTTACAGATTAATCAATTATAAACTTCTCGTAGACGTGTTCTAAGTGCCGATAAATATTTCATTTCGAAGCCTTTTAATTTCGACGCCGATATGGTTGCGGCGATAATTCATCGAATCTTATCTCTACAAAGTTGCAGCTCCGCTACTTGGAACTTTCCTACAAAGAATTTTATCTGTCGAATAACATGTATTTCATTATCAAGAATTCATTTTATATCAAGCTCACAAACAACAAAGACGACCACTGCAATCTCAACGTGTGAATTCTGTACCTAGCAAATTTTATGAAGTTGTAACCGAAGCGTTGCAAACAGTAATAAATAAATCTTATATTGCAATACTGTAAATTGGTTCTATTCGCTTTTTCCAGAATACCGAGAGGAACATGAAAATATACAGGGCGAACGAGTAACTGTGAATATTTCCTTGTATCCTGTGAGCTGATTTCGAATATCCTGTGTCTACATTGTCTTCACGCTAATTCGTTTCACCGGCCAACGTTTAGAACAACATTTAGTTGAATTAGAAGATTGAATATGCTTTCAGAGAAGTAAACGTCAGTACAATAAAATGATATAAAGGTTCCGCGAGCTGCAACTATTTCAGACTTAAAAATCGATTTTCGTAGCATCGATCGACAAGTCAGGCTTTATTCAGAGACCGTGCGGAGTTTCGTGCGTCCTCCGTTTATCCATTTGACGGCGATTCACCGCGAGAACAGTTTTCTGTATCGCGTGTCGAGCAATATCGACGGCTGCGGGCCCTCTCGAAGCTGAAACATTTACGAGCGCCGTAAATATTCCGACGCGTTGGTGTTCCCGAATCGAGGAAAAAAAGCGCTTTGCGAGAATCGACGAACGCCCGTGAGTTCGGTTTTCTTTCTCGTTTGTCTTTTAATTCGAGCTGATATCCGGAAATAACAGAGGACTCACCAGGATACAGTCAATCATTATCCGTGACAACGATGGCTACGAATATCCTGGCGATTTTTTATACCAAGATTTTATTTCGTTGAGAAATCACTCTTTATTGTTTGACGATTTGTCAGTTTGACCGATTCGCATCGGTTTTGTTCGCGGTGCGATCCAGTAACGATAAAAACTTTGCAAATGGAAATCGGAGGGCGTGTCGTGCAGGGGAAATTTTTCTCCGATTTAAAAG
Source organism: Lasioglossum zephyrum (assembly GCA_028455615.1). Classification (NCBI taxonomy): domain Eukaryota; kingdom Metazoa; phylum Arthropoda; class Insecta; order Hymenoptera; family Halictidae; genus Lasioglossum; species Lasioglossum zephyrum. Next base: position 12,934,007 of record CM052324.1, on the reverse strand, counting down.
GTTTCCGAAGAACGATAGAAACTTCGGGAGAAAAGAAGTCGATTATGGAAAATTGAAGGGTGGGATTGAAGATTAAAATCGGAAAATCGAGGATCGAGAATGGAAGGGTGAAGTTTTAAAATTAGAACTTGGAAATCGAAGATTGGACATTGAAGACTGAAGATTGAAAGGTGACAACCGAAGACTGAAAAGGTGTTTCGCTGTCGAGTCTGTGATCGGATAAGTTTCGGTGAGATGCACAACAGTGTCAACTGCATAAAAACTGCGCACGATAAAGTTGCGAGCACCGAGCGAGCAGTTTCAATGGGCCGAGAATCAAGGGCGAGCTTGGAAAAAGAGCGTACGGGGCGATAATACCCTCCAGGTCTTCGTGTAGATATGTATGATGGATTAGGTTGGATTAAAATAGACTATCCCGTTCGCGACAAACCGTGGAGAGCTTTAAATCGAGCAGCAAACTCCGCGCGCTACGTGGTTTTCGTTTCGTTGAGAGAACGAGTCGGAATATTTCATGCGTTCTCTAATATTGACGCATCGGGGGTCGTGTCCTTGGGACGATAAATATAATCGTCCCTTCAAGAAGGATCAAGAGCCATCCTCCCGTTTAATCCAAGGTCGAATGCTTTTAGATCCTGCACGGAACGATCTGGCCAATATAAATAACGAAGTCGCGTTCTCCAGTCGAATCATTTATATACGATTTCACTCGCATTATTTATTTATCGCGACAACGAATTTCCGATGAAAATATCGGTAACAGCAGCGTTTCACAATTTCTCCAGAGCACTGTCCAACAAAATCAAACTTCATGTTCAACAATTACATGTTTACACATTCATAATGCCCTAATATTGGATATCACTGTATCCGGGGAAAGTCTACAGAATCTCTCTCGTAATAACATCACAATATTTGTTTCAAGTTGAAAAATATGTTTTTTCTCGAAATCACGTTTCTGAAAAACTGTGCGTCTAGGGGAAAAATTTAAGGACGGATGCGGAATCAGCGCAAAAACTCCATCGGAATCAGCCGGCAGTAATTGTTGCACAAATTTGATGTTGAACAGCGTAATTGTTTGCAAACCCTTAAACAACATAGACAAAAGAACGCGTAACCACTGATTCTCCGGTTCGAACAAACAAACCTCTATCACCATCAAACGAATCGACCCACGTGAAACGTACACTGGTCTCGAGGGTCCCAAAGGACCCAACCATGGTCCAACAAGGGTTAACCATTGTAAAAGCACCGAGGTTCCAGGGAATTGAATTTCTCCTACGGAAAGAACGCTGTGATTGGCAGGAAATCGATGGACCTGTTCTGGAACGTCAGCGGGATGGCAGCGCGTGTCGTTAACTACCGTGTCGCGTTAGATGACGAGACAACAGGGAAAGAGCAGCGAAGGGTCCCGTCGAAATCGCTGGATCCGATGATCGATGGGAATAACAATGCGGAGGACATGCTCCTAGATAGATAGAGGGAGAGAGGAGAAGAAGAGGAGACTAGAACTCGGAAACTTGTGAGTCACTGCTCGAGGAATCGTATCAGCGGAAACATAACACCGGTCCACGCGAATTATCCCCGGGGAGACTCGCATACTTCCTATCGATTCTCCCATAAACCGCTTACACCGGGAACGAAGCGTCCCTCTTCTCTGTTTCTCATCCTCTCCTCCCAACCGCGAAGAATTATCGCTTGCGAGCCACGGCCGCCATTTTTCCGATTCTTCGCTCGCGAGAATTCCACTCTTTCGTAACACGATAGACAAGTTTAATTTTTACCACGGAAAAATTATTTTATACTTTTTAGTCGGTTTTTAAAAACGTGGTACTTAAAAATTTTTTTTTATTTCAATAATTTTTACACGAGTCGCGTCTTTCTAACTTGGATCTACAGTCTGTTCGGTAGAACAATTTCTACAAGCGTCAGTTTAAGATTTACCAGACTAACGATAAATAATACTTGTGCTCGTTTACTTCGCGGCCGTGTAAACATGAATTTTATACCGATGCCGCAGCAACCTGCGCTATCTCTAATTCCGATCGTTCATCTCGTTCTCCATCCAAAAACATTAATTCCATCTTCATTAGACCGGTCCAATTTGCCTAGCATTTGTTCAAACATCTTTATACACTAATTTCATTAAAAGCAATCAAACTCGACTGTTCCAACCTCCTTCTCTCTCTCTCTCTCTCCTAGCCATTAATTTTCGTTGGTTTTCTTCCCACTCAGCGTTTTACCGTCCCAGAATCGCGGCTAGATAATGAAGAACATATTTACTGCGAAAGCAGAAGAGCTCCGGGATCTCTCGCGAAAACTCGAGAACCATCATCAGTCTGTTGAAGCTCGAGGAGACGCGACTCCACTTGCTGGTATCTTGAAACTGTCGTCGGAAGACACTCGGAGTTAAGAACAATCTTTGGAGTAATTCACTAATTATTTAGAAACAGTTAATCGCTGCTTCAAATCGCCTCTAACCCTCGGGGAATTCACAAGTAGTCGTAAGTATCGATTAACTACTTGGCTAGATCTAGAAATTGGAATCACGAGCTTCGTGTTTGCTCATTTTAGAAAATTCCCAAAGAACTTGTTAGTGGCAATTCACTTTAAAGAAAGGCTGTTGAAGCGACGAGAGCTGAGGGCGAGGCACTAAAAAAAGGGGGGCGTAGAAACGATAATTTTCTAAATTTTTCAGGGACGCGGAAGGTAAGCTCGAGGGTCGATAGAGCGGAAGAGTTTTCCAAGGCCTCTTTGGAAAGCATCCTCGGGGCACGTTTCCCAGAGTCTCGAGCAGTAGCAGCAGCCACGTGAAAGATGCATCGTCTTCAGGTGAGATATCGGTCTGTTTGCACCGACTTTCGACTCTGCTCGCGTTACCCGGTGCCGTCTAGCCCGCGGAAAGCTTCTTATCCCCGTGGCAAGCACGTATCGTCCACGGAAAAACCTCTTCCCCTCCCCCTCCCGGAAAATCCGATATATCACAGATCCCCAGGTCCCGGCGTCGTCTCGCCTTCGCATTCGCTTCGATTCAATTGCTTTTCATACCGCGTCCCGGAGTGTTTCCCTGTTTCACCGTAAAAATGGTTGCTGCCCTCGATATTGCTTCTCCAGATTCTGTCTCGCTTCTCGAAACTACACCGAAACTTTTCTACTTTCAACTAAACTCGAAAGCGGGAGAGAGATCGTTCACTTGCTCGTAAATCCCCGTTTCATTTCGTTGATCGATCACAGGCTGGTGGAACTTGTTTCTTGCCCGCGGGGATTTATTGCGAGTCAACCGCCTCCTCGCTGTTCAACAATATTCTCGCGAGATCGCCAAATCAAACATTGATTAAACAATTTTCATGGGTTCGAAGATTCCACCTTTTCGCATAGAGACCGCAAACTTTGATCTACCCTCGCGTGTTTTATCCATCAATGGGAGATGCACATCGACGCGCTATGGTCTGCTCTGGAAACCCGTTTCTAGTGGCCACAAGTATTTTAGCGTTATTTTAAAGTTAAAGGTTATAGTATGCTAGATATAGTCTAGTTTAAGACCATTTTCAAGAAATATATAATTGCATCTGTAAAAATTAATCAATGTAAATTATATAGTTCAAATTTAATTCCGTGTTCTTACTCTGTGGCAAAAAGCATTTTGTTCAAAATCTTAATCTTGAAAAATTGACTTTTGCCCACGAAAAGCGGGTTTCCAGACCATAGTGCGACGTCGAAAAGTTTGAATTTGTTGCAGGTTCGTTGGAGTATTTTGTTGCTACCGGCGCGACCGGGGCGGCGCCGAGATATATGTTTAATTAACGCTTTGACGCGTAACGTGTACCGTGGCGAGGAGGGTGACAGGGGTCGATTCTTATTGAGCGTGGTTCGTTATCGAATACCGGTGGTGCTCGAAAGAGGATGGTTTATTAAGGGCTTCTGACAGATTGGACGCGCGTTAGGCGACACGTGCGCGTCCTCGGAGAAGAGAGGTCCCGCGAGCACGACGCTTGGCATTTCATCGGCTTTGTGCCGAGGCCCGGTGCTCTTTTCATCGACGACCATTCCTGGCCTTCCCGACAAACCCGACAACCTCTATCTCTCTATCGATCATCGACCAGGACCGGTGGCATTTTCATCCTCCGTGCGCAATAATGCGAATCGAAATCGAATCTGTCCAAAAGAGCAGCCTACTTTCCTTCGGATACCGACACAACAGTGTTAGGCAATCGCGAGTAGAGACTTTAGACTTCAGTCTTTATATTTAAGGCAATTTGATAATTATATATAATAGAAAAGGTCTGCGTACTCGGATTTTTATGAAATTTTAATATGTTATACGACGACCGTTCGCGACGACCGTTCTGTCGATAATTACACCGCGCAGTGAACCCTCAAAAACTAAACTTAGACACTCGAGTGAGTATTACACAATTCCCAGCGCGCGAGGAGCTCGCTAAAACAACCCAACAACGGTTAATTAACATCGCAACGTCAAGCGACACGATCGAAACGATCAGAGAGTCTCCATGCCAGGACTCATAAACCCACGAAAATCGCGCTGTGTAATTAGCGTGAAGCAACGCAATCAGTTCCAATGAATCGTCGGCGTTTTTCATTTCCCCTCTCCTCCGCCGGCCCAATGGTTCAGTTTCAAGTCCCGTCTCCACCCCCGGTCCGTTGCATTTACAGGGAATCATCGGCGCGATGCGGTTTTCGCGTTCGAAAACGAGCGATCCCCACGCGGCCGACTGTAATTACAGTTAATTATAGTTCCGTGAAATCGGCCCTTTTTCCGATGGCACCGACGCGACCGGATTCCTGGAGAGACGGATACCGTGCCGATTTCTGTCCGGTTTTATTGCGACCGATCGATACGGAACCCGGGACAAAACCGGATACCAAGTGCACCCACGGTCAAATTAAATTGCGAACGGCGGACAAATGATTGCGAGCCGACACACCGAGGAGAGATCGCACGATTCGTTTCCACATCTAGACACGCTGCATGCTATTTCTTTTTGCTCGAGGATTCATTGATAATCGGTGACCATCAGTTTATAACTAATTATTATTATTATTATTTATTTATTTATTTATTTATTTATTTATTATAAACGGAATGAGATCCTTTTACAAAACGGCTAACAATAACAAAGAAGAAAAAATTAAAGACAACTCGTTTAACAACAACAAAGAAGTTTAAGCCTGAGAAGATGAACCGAGAGTTTTTCTAGGAAACCACGCGAAAATATTCTAGTTTGGTCGAACCCGTTCGAAAACCCGAGCCATAGTAGACGGAAATAAAAGTTTGCCGGGTATAAATCGCGAAGAGGATAGCACGGGGCGGCTTCAAAGCCGCGATCTCTTGCCTGAAGGCTGCCGGGGCTTGCCTAAATAGAAAGATCAGTCTGAATTTCGCGTTAAATCTCGTAAGCCACTTAGGCGCAGGGCTGCTCAAAGGCCGGCTAACACGGTAACCCTTTAAACGGCTCAAAGGGCCACGCGAGGAAACCGTGCGTATTCACAAAAGGCTTTGCCAAAGAGAGAGAGAGAGAGAGAGAGAGAGAGAGAGAGCTCAGCCTCCCAGCGAATTTTCCCTAAGGTGCTTTCGCTGCTTCAAAGGCGATAAATCTCCGTCTCGATCGCTAATCGATTTCCTTCGACTTCGGACCTGTCTCTGTTATAGCAATCTATCTGTCGTCCGATCCATCTCCAGCCTCTCGACGACCGTCGATTTAATACTCGCCGCTGATTTCGTTGATCCGTATCACTGAAATCGAGTTTAACTGCGAGTCTCGCGATTTCAATAGGTTTGCTTGTTTCGGATGATTCATTATCGTTGATAAATGAAATTCTTCACGATCGAAAATGTAATATAAAATAAATTTCGTGATTTAGGATAGAGGGTAACCGCCATCGAGAATACCGACTCGATTTTTCTCCGAGATTCCCTTTCGAGATAAAGATACTCGACTAAATAGATCTTAATATGTCATCTGTCGAGAAAGCTATTGGCACCACGATCGTCTTGGCCATTTATTATACGAAATTAATATGTCGGTTGTTGTGTAATCACCCGACTTCAGAATCGTGAATGCAATTAACAGAATAACCTTTTCCCTGGCCCGTCACTCTGAACACCATTACTCACCAGGCGAAAGCTTCCGGGAGCTGGGGGTCCAAATTGGTACCCTGGGCACGCTGAGTCATTAAGTATTAGGGTTAGGGTCAAAGTTATCCTCCCTGTGGCACGTTATTAGATTATACTAGGTGTCCGTAACACGCGGGACCCACTTCAGGGATCGCTCTTTGGAACTTGGTATTAATCAAAAATTTTCATATAGACGATCTGAGAGTACGCCGGCGTCCACCGGTCATTACCGAACGGCATAATCGATACCTGGTTAGTATGCATTAGGAAAGCAATCTGTACCCTTTGAAAAATTATATACATAATCAAAGGAACTTGTTTTGAAAAATGCGCTACACACAGATTCCACGAAAACGTGTCCACAAACAATTTTTGTTCCACCATTATCGGAAAGATTTTTTTATCAATCCGTAAGTAAAAGAAAAATTGGCCTCGAGGTTTCAAGGGAAACTGTGGTTCCCACGATTCGAACGGAACATCTGTACAAAACGTTCGCCACAATGGTTCGTGTTGGACTGTGATTCGCGGTTCTACGAATGGAGGATGGAGAGAGGGAGGGAAAGAGAGAGAGAGAGAAGCACGCTATACAATCGTCGTTACATGCACAAAGCAGTCATGACGCGTATAATCGCGTTAGAAATGCTAACAGCCTAACATCAACCCTCAACGCGACCCAGAAACGCTTCTATTTGTTACCCTCTTGTATCCGAGCGCTGCCTCGTCCCTTCTCTCAGGTAACAACGACCATGATTCCCCCTACCTTCGGTTGCTAATCGAACGTGCGGCTCAAGGGACTCCTAGGCTTGCTATACCACGAGAAAAAGACCGTTTTTGGTCCCAAGGTTTCATCGAGTAGGCTCGTTTTCACCGTACCCGAGGTTACGACCGCTATTTTTCCTGATATCGTCGATTTTGTCGGTGTCCTCGTTATAAACCGACCCTAAGTGTACGCTGTTTGGACAAGAGACGCACTACTCCAAAAAATGTTACAGTAGATTGCTGTACCATTAATCAATTACTAAACATTTCATTATTCTATGAGGTATTGAATCAATTTTATATTCGTATAATGCAAACAATTCATATAGCACGGAATTACGATGAACGTTTAGTAAATAAATTCTGTTCACCTCTCACACGAATGAGGAAGAAAAGGTCTGCGTACTCAGATTTTTATGAAATTTTAATATGTTATAGATTTTGAAATTTTCAACAACTTTTTCCTGTTCCAATATAGGGGGATCGCTCTTAGTTTTCGAGATATTTGCAAAAGACTATAGCCTCGGAGCGTGCAGGAATGCGAAAAATTCAATACAGTATTAGCGATAGTTTTTTGCAAATATCTGAAAATCTAAAAGCGACCCCTCTATATTGGAAAAGGAAAAAGTTGCTCAGAATGTGTTGCTGCATAACATATTAAAATTTCATAAAGATCGGAGGACGCAGACCTTTTCTAGTATAACTGCCATATTTTCTTCTGAAATCGATCAGGCAGATGTAGCACATTCTATTTTTCTCAGAAACGAATTTACATTTGACGAATTGAATTTTGTATCAGTAATAGGAGCGAACAAATTTCAATCTGTAGGAGAGACAGGATGCCGAGCAAACCGTAACACGGTCCCTCTAAAACTCGTGTCAGAGTTTAAGCAGTAAGCACAGATAGGCGGCATTCGCGGTTCCCCGCGGTTTGCAATTAACCGTTTTCTCCGTACAGTTCGAATTTCCACAACCAACGTGCAACGAGCGAGCAGCGGCAACGAGCGACTGGCAACAAGCAAAGTATAAGGGCGCGTGCTCCCGTAAACGCATTAGCTGCGTCGCGTCGCGGAAACCTATCTGCTACCGCGGCTAATTAGTTGCAACAACGGGCCGCGGTGGGAAACGGGAGCCCTCCCCGTTGCTTCCACCCTCGTTCCTTTCAATTAAACCGGAAACCCGAAACACGATCAACTTATTACTATTATTGTTACCGCCGTTCCCCTTTTCATTCACCTTTCTGCTCTTTGTTCCGCGTAACTTTTCCGCCTGCGAACCAACGCGAACATTTTCAGTATTAGCAATAGTTTTTTGCGAATATCTCGGAAACTAAAATCGGGCGGCGGTAACATGTACAGGAAAAAGTTGTTCAGAATGATGAGCTTGACAACATCATATGTTAGGGTGTCCCTTAAAAGACGAAGTAGCGATAAAATGTTAGGACACCCTCTAATTTTATTCCTTTTCATGTTCTAAGTACGTGTGTAAAATATTAGCCTAATCGGATTATTCTAAACCCTGCCTCAAGAGGCTCAAAGTTGGGATATTCTGTGAAATTTTAAAATATTTAG
>CM052324.1:12894140-12925444 GCA_028455615.1 Lasioglossum zephyrum | reverse complement strand
GGTAGGTTCAATGTTAAAGAGCAAGAACAATATCCGAACAGCTCCAGACAAATCTTTTATTCAGCACGAAAGCGTCAAGACGGTTAGCGAAGCTTTGTTAGTCGTAAACCAAAAGAAGAAAATATTCATACCAGAGTCGTCAGGAGTCTTCGTCGATCCTAGAACCAGAAAATCAGTTTGAGAAAAGGTGCGAATGATTACCGCGACTCGTTGCGAAAATGATAAAACAGTCTGGTTTCTGTTAAGCCTCGGGAATAAAAGTAGCCGAGGTGAAACGACTTCGCAGGTGGATTTGTGGGACGATAAACGGCTCTCTCTCTCTCTCTCTCTCTCGTCGCAGAAGCTCGATCGACGGGCGATAAAGAAAATGGGAACGATCGCCGTCGGACCGTCGGCGTCGTCGTAACGACGAGCAACGCCTCGGACAAGTCCTGCCCGCAGGATTGTCACAGCGAGGACTTATTCCCGACGACGGGGGCCACGATAAATCCTCGTCGTCGACACCCAACCCCCTCGTATACGGCCCGATAAAGGGAGCCTCTAACGTTTTGTAGCTCCGTAATAATCCGTCGTCGTGGAAGAAGAGGAAAATAAAAAAAATTAAAAATCCTTATGGATTCTGTGGACGCTCAGCACGTTGCCCGCGCGCGAATTTTACGAGCTTCCAATATTCACCGCCGAAAGAATAAAAACCGGAATTATTGATATTAACGAGGACTCGGGCGTCGTTAAGTATTTTATACGATGTTCGACGAAACGGATAGGAAAATGCTCGGGGAATATTTAACACGTTTTTTTAATTTCCTTAAAGGCTTTATGGAGTTTCAATATTCGTTCAGCAGAGACGAGAATGAAATAATCAATGTTACAGACGTCTGGGACGTCGTCGGAACGTTTACAGGAACGGGGACAGGAATTTGCGAGAAGAATAGAAAATTGTCTGTCAATGTTTGAGAGCTCTCTGACGCTGTCAGACAGAAAATAATAATTCTAGGATAAAATGGTAGCATATAAAATGTGTTAAAATTCTGATCTACAAAGGCCGTTATGAATTTTAATCTTCAAATTTACATAATTATAATGAAATTTTATAATTTTCTTGAAATCGTTGTTGCGAGGCTACTGGATTCGTACGAGGAACATTTTGCTCGTAGCCAGAGCAGAAAATTGATAACCCGATGCACCTGTATAGTTTCACTCGTATGGGGGATTCGCAAGTTTGATGCTCTAGAATCGAGTGTCATTTCTCGAATGTTGAAACGGCAAAGGCTCGACACCTCTGAGGGGCCGTTTCCTGGACTCGTTCGTCTTCATTTTTCCGGGCGTCTGGTCGTCGAATATTTATCGGTGCCGTTCGAAAGACGTATCGGGCCTGTCCGCGTGAGATACTTTCGACTCGTGACTATCCGGGTTAACGGGTAAGACTCGTTTTTCCTGGATTGCTACCGCTCGGGATGCGCCTTCCTCGTTTCTCGATAATGTGAAGTAATGTAAATAACGTACAGGATGATATGCAGCCAGCTCTGGGGAATCATTTCTAAAGTAACCCTCTGTTGCAGTGGTTCTTGACCATTTTGAAGTCAGGGGACACTTTTGATTATATATTATATATATCATATATTAAATATTAAATATAGGTTCCGCAAGTTGGAAAAAAAACATTTTTCGGTAATAAAGTAGATAAGATTAATTTTTTATTATACATATGACACGATTTTATTTAGAAGACTTCGAGCCTGTGTTTTACGGTGATCGTTGCGGCTACTATACATATACACATAGTGATACTATACAAGTAGAAGGTTCTGGACGCAATCGCTATAGGACACCGAACAATTAAGGACGCGGGGCACAATTGCGAGTCAGAGTGCGGTGGTCGTTGAAACTTTCGGACCGCGGAGGATCCTTTCGGAAACTGTTTTCGAAGTTTCTCCGAGGGATTTCGACGGGATAACCGGTTGGCGCTGGGGCTTCTGATAGTTGTCTAGCCGGTGGACCACAAATATTGAACCCTCCGAACTGCGTAGTTACTGTGTAAACGGAGATAGATCGAGAATTCTGATCAACTTGAGCTCGCCGAATTTTAAACTGATTATTATTTGTTTATTACTTCAAACCAATATATACCTCGTTGGAATTAACATTTTCATCCAGCATATCTCAATGAAATTCCGAATTTGTTATGTATCCACGACGAATAGCTCGGGAACGACATATTAAAATTGTTATTTTTATTAACCTGTTTACAGGGGTTGGTTTCACGAGTCTCTTTCGTAGTCTGAATATTAATTTTGAAAGTTTCTGTCCTTCATAAGTTGCAGGGATGTTTCGTAGACGTAAATTAAACAGGAGAATCTCCTTTGGCAAGTAAAGTCGACTTTGCAAAGTTCTTCGGCAAGTGAAATGTCTTTTCCAAAGCCCTTCTCGCCAAGTAAATTTTCCCTTCCAAGGTTCCCCGAGGTTCTTCGGCAAGTAAAATCCTTGTGGATACTTGTTTCGTAAGTTTCTGATAATGTAGAAGCCAAGTGGTTTTATATTTTTTGGATATTCTGCCTTCTCGTTTCTCAAGCTGTTTGCTCCAAGATCTCCGTGAAACTGAACCTCACGATTTTTCTAATTAACGAACCACATCGGTATACCATACTTCCGTGTGTATTCTCAGGACACCCGGTACGAAAGCGTGGATGTAGAGACACAGGCAGAGGCACAGTGCCAAGGCGACACTATACTCGAGCGCTCAAACAGAAAGGGATTCCGAGGGAGATTGAAACAATCCTCCGACTCTCGCCCAAGTTATTTCATGGAATTATCGTATTCCGGAGACAATAACGCGATTCTTCCGACGCTCGTGGCACGCCGTGTTAACTTCGGATCACAGCTGCACTTGCCTCCTATTGTTTAATCGACTGTCTGGTCCATTGTCCTCGCTACATGCGCCGGGATAAACGAATCGTCAAAGACTTTCCCTCTCCGGCAGTGTTCACGTTCCTCGCCATCGATGTCTTCCAAGATTTATAAGAAAGAGGAGCGAAGTAATCTATCTGTGCTTCTTGGAAAATCCTCAAACAAACAGAAATTTAAGCCTTACCGACCCTAGCCATACAAAAAATATAAATTCTTTTCTTTTTTTTGCTGTAGTTGTAAAGAAAATGTGTCAAGTTTTGCTACCAGAAGAATGTGAAAATATTATTACTGATTAAAGTTCATTGCTTGAGATTATAATAGTTTCTTGCCAAGCCAATAATACAATAATATCCATGGTAGAAAGGTACAACAATCACCGTTGTCCTCGAAGGGTTAATTGGAATCGGTGAAATCACTGTGAACATAGCAAACGACCGTGCGCGATGTGATTTCCCGACGAGAGGAAACGGTTTCGCAGGGTTTCTGGTAGCGCATTTACAGTGCTGGGCTTTATTGAAACGGTTCGAAAGCCACGGCAGACATTAAATAGACATTTGTTGGCGGAGAGAGACCGGCGCCCGGCCAATAACAGGAAGTCATGCGGAAGAAAACTCGCCGCAACATCCAGGATTCGATCATAGGAGAGAGAGAGAGAGAGAGAGAGAGAGAGAGAGAGAGAGAGAGAGAGAGACGATCGGTTCTTTTGTGCCGGCTCAAAGGGAAATTCAATAAAATGCTAATAAAAACAATTCCATCGGGAAACACGGTCTCTAAACCCACACCTTTCTCTCTATTACCTTATCCCGCCGATTTATGTATGTGCTGACTTTGCCCGGAGATCTCTGCCGACTATAAACTATTTACAATGAAAGTCAAGTTTCTGTTGGTTCCTGTTTCTTAGAGTCGACGTGGACCATTTTCATTCGAAGCGTAAAGACTCGCGCAGTCTGGTTACGCGAAGTCATCGACCAGGTTTCCCTTTTGATCCATTCGCGAAACGAGAGCTTGGAAAACGCGTGCGAAAAAAAGACCCGGATGCGAATAGTTATTCATCCCTGGTACAAACCATGGCGCGAATGATACAACCCCGATTCAGGATTATCCGTTTCGTCCTTTGACCACGATGGAACCACGCTACCTTTCAGAATCCTCTTTCGCCAACGATTTCCCACAGCTGTGCTCCTGCAAATGAACTTTCATATTTCTCTCGCCACACGGCTGCTCGAATATTCTCTACTAGACTCGTCATATACTAAGTGTTTTATCTTGTAAATTTTCGGGACCATGTCGAGAAATCGATGGAATTAGGAGCAATGATAATTCTCAAGGAAACAATGCGCGTCCGAATGACATTAGAGCTCGCTCGATTTTATTAAATTGTCAAGGAGCGAATTTCGGGAAATCGTGTTTGTCGCGAGAGCGCTCGATCCGTCGATTTCACCGTTGAATAATTCATCGACAGGCCCTGGGCTAACGAGGAATCGATCACAGAGTTTTTCGTGCCGATTAATGTCGGCGGCATCAGCGGATTGGATCGCCGCAATTACGCGGCCGATTATTTCTATATTCATCATCGAACCGTGATACTGTTTGTTTACTTAGTACCCGCCGGGTTACGCTGATCTAATATTTACCCAACGACAGCGAGCGAGAGCGTGACCGACTTATCGCTTCTATGAAATTGTTTTTTTTTTGCTAATTCACGCAAAGAAACAATCGCTGTTTGCAAAGTTGACTTTTGTAGAAAGCAATGACCGGGGAAGCCCAATCATATGGTTAAGATCGCGGACCCCGGAAAAAGCGAGAGCAACAAACTCGGAACGGCCGAGTTTGTTGACAAGGCCAAGGTGAGAATACAAAGGTGCGAATGCGAAGGGCGCGTGAGGAAAAGAGAGAGCGAATATAACCAAACGTGTATATATGGAGCAAAGAATAATGTGAAAGCGACCTTTTTGAGTAACGACGTTAATTTGTGTATCAGTGAAACACGGTCTGTTCCTACACTTTCGGCCACCTTATAATTGTTGTACGTTTGTCTACAATTTATATTTCTTCTGTGAAACGAAAATGTGAGTAATATTAAAAATCATTACACAAGTTTCTACTTATTGTAATCAATGCAGACAATTTAATATTTTGCGTACCAGTCACACAAAATAAATTTACGAATAACACCATGTTCATCATTGTTTCTTTTTCCAACTCTTATTTTTCTTCTATATAATTCATAGTTGCACTGTACTTTGTACTTTATTGAATTACCAATTACATTATAATTTGGTCGAACGAAGAGACTGAATTTCGAACTACATAATAATTGAATGCAATATAATTGTGTTGTAATTCAAGAAAAGCCCGTCCCGAGCACAGCTGCGCGAACGCAGTGTAAAACTCGGAAAATACCGTCGCCGGTGATCGCTTGAAATATTAAGAGGCAAGCACCACGCCGCGCACGGTCGTTGGAACGTTTATACCAGCTTATTCCAGTCTTTATGTTTCACCCGGACGACTCGTATCGTTCGGACGATTTAATAAATAATATCGTGGTCGAAAGTAGCCCGGCCCGATGCAGTTGCAACACTCGATGGACATTTTACAAGGTGACCCCGGCGCAGTTTCTCTCGGCCTCTTCCCGTTGCGTGCACGTGCGCGCGAGAAAGAGAGTGCTGCCCAGCCACGAAATCATTCCCGGATCCGATTTACCCAATTTCTGCTCGCCGGAAAATGCAGTGTCCCCGCACGAGCAATTACGCGCCGAGCAATATTTATACAGGCCGCCTCTGTCCCCGCCCATTTTCAATTCTCGCCTTTCATTTCACCGGCAGCCGATGGGATTAAACGGGGGATGCTATCGCGATTACCCCGTGGCCGAGTTATCCTCCTCTCGTTGCAGCACGTTATACAGCAGAGACGCTCCGAAAAATCACTGTGCGAGAACTGTCTCCTAAATTTATGCGATTTAAAAAACAAGAAACAGCTTGGTCCAAGTGAAATTGATCGGGGTTTAAAAACCACAATTTCCATCAACCCTCCCGGTAAAGCAGTCCGCGCTTACAACGAATTGATTTTTAATTGAATTATAACGAATTGATTTTCCAACATTTCGAAAAGAATCAAATGTTCAAAGGTGAATCACGGAAACGCATCCTGCGCTGCCATTTTGTTAATATTGTGTTAGCACACGTACAAAAAATCCTGCACGTTCCGCGCACTACCAGCAATGATCCCAGAAGAAGAAAAGTTCCCACGCCATTCGGTTTCCCCGCAATTAATTCCAGAAGGAAGTTCGATCGCCGACCGCAGCGGTTCGACCGACAATACCATTTCGCCTCGAAGCATCCTCGGAAACAAAGTTATTCGAATGAGAATACTTCTTGAAGAGAGGCACGCGACCTTGACAAGAAAACCCAGGGAAAGCTCTGTTACACCCTCGGATCCGAGAATAATCGTCTAGAAACCGATCGATCTCTCTCTCTCTCTCTTTCTCGGTTCCTCGGGAGTTCCTCTCGCAAGGACAAGCGAGAGGATGATCGATCGAATGCGGGTCACGGAGCCAGGATCCCGTCCGACAACCTTCGGACCACCTCATTGGTCGAAGAAGAACCCGTCCCCACCCGATTTGCCCCGTTTTCTGTGTTTCTCTCCTGTGAAATGCAACGGTGCACCGGGAAAGCCTCGGGGAAAATACGGTGCACGTGCTGCACATGTTCGAACCCTTAATTCCCCGAGACCCGCGGAAATCGTTCCAAGGGAAAAGAAAGTGCAGAGGAACGCGTACACCGAGACCAATCTCACTGAACAACGACATTTTCCCCCACAGTTTCGCTAAATCTCTGTTAAAAACCTTTACAGATAGAGTGTTCGATTCTTTTTTTAAAGTGTAACATATTTTTAATCATTTCTTCATTCAACATTTATCAATGTTCTCGTGAGATTTTTTTGATTAAAACGAGTCCAAATACGACACCGTTCGGACCAGACTTACTCGTTTAATTCACGATTTCGTAGAAACCTAATACTCCACTGATTTCAGTTCGCATAATCGAGGTTCCGTTAAACCGTGGATTAAACGGGCATGCATGCTACGAACTGTGTCGTGTTTGGGCTCGTTTTAATCAGAGAATTGCCACGGTTACGTTGGCAAGAGTTTCATAGAAACATCATTAGGAAGATTAATTATTTTTATGGAATTAGTGGTTGTTAATTGTTTGCTCGCTACCTTGCCGACGTTTCAGCGAAAATCAAATGAAAAGACTGAATGGTAAGATATTCGAAGATGAACTCGAACAGTTCGGAAGAATGAGAATAGATAAAACGGATCGACGAGAGACAAAGGCACCGTTTAATCGTCCAAGAGGCTGCACTTCGGTTCGTCCCGGGCTTTATACGGTTAAAAATAGGAGTTCCAGTTCGCCAGTTCCAGATACGGGATACCAGATGCGTCTTATGGTCCTTTGAGAACTATTTTACGGTCCCGGTGTTTTCGGTGAGGATCTGATGGGAAATTCTGCGGGTTTCGATGCGGCCAGATGACTCTTATCTCTAATTAAGAACGGTAGAGTCGTGCGCTATCGTGGGAATCCTTACGAAACTACTATAGTCCGTTGTGACCATAACGTCGATCGTACACTTAGCTTGACATTAAACGAACGCAATTTTCGAAAAATAAGATACGGTCGTTCGCGTTCTTCATTTACAAGATTATTATCTCGATTTTCTACTTCTTTTTCATCATCAACAACTAATTTCTTTTTACACGTGAAAGGAGAGAGTACACGACTTTTTATATAAAAGTAAAATTATACAATCAATATACATACATAAAGCTATGATTGTAAAACAGTACTTTGAAATGCTTCTAATGTTTTTGCTTTTTTAAATGACACCTACTCATTTTTGCCGTAAACGCATAAAATCCGCTGTCCACTAAATAATTGTCTGTATTTCGTGAACGAACGATGAGTCGATAAAATGACGATGATGCCGGTGGCATCGAGGCAAATTCCGAGTCAGCAAAGTGATGACTGGACTGCGGATTATATGCATTTACGGGAAGAATGAAAAGGCGTAATTTGAAGCGCTGACACTATTAGAAAATTTAAAAAATACTGTTATATTATGTCCAACCTATTAGTATTCTTATTAAGCTGAAAAGCGTACACCGATGTCCTTAAATCTTCGTAATTCGTCCACTGCTTTAAATTGCACGTACCGATATTTCTGATAAATGCATAAAAGCCCTAATTTCGCATGCACAACCCCCCAGGCACGCTCGAAACGGCTTAAAGCTCGTCGATGTCACATGAACGGAGCTTTTTAAAATTCGCGTGTAAATTTCGCGTCCTTGGTACGCAGCTTTCGCGGTGTATCGATGTTTTGATCGTTCTCGCGTGGGGCTGGGGGACCTTCGAAAAACTGGAGCGGGGGTTGAGGATGTAGGGGGAAGGGGTGGGTTGTTCTGCAGGGAAGGACGAGTGTCTCTCTTTGCTCCCTATAATTACCGAGAGTTACAGCTCCTCGACAAAATAATAAAACACTTAATATTAATATTATATTTTAATATAAATATTTTCGAATGGCCCGCTCGTTCTCCCGACTTAAATATTATAGAAAATGTGTGGGGAGATTTGTTCCACCTTTAAATAGAATAAATTTCAAAATATCTCAAGTGTTTTATTATTTTATCGAGGACTGTAGGGGAATTAGTTTCGTTTGGAGGGCGAGCTCGCGCGCCTCGTCCCTCGGATTCTTTCGAGAGAATGGATCGTCTGTTGAAATGTTCCTCTGCACCCCTACCGACCCCTTGGCGACCCACATTTTAGCGATGCACGCTTTTATGGAGACGCACTCGCGATCGCGGTCGACAAGGTCGCGAACGAAAGCCCTGCGTTTAATGGAGAAATCCTCGGGAACTGCCTCTTATCTGGATTACGAGCGACTCTTTCTCTCTCCCTCTCTTGAATTCTAACAGTCTGATGCTTCTTCGCTCCCCTAACCTTGCTAGATAGCCCCCAAGATAATCCGCAACTCGCAATCTACTCGACGGTCGGCGAACGGGGTTTACGAGCGCCTTGACGCGGACTTTACTTCAGACACAATCGAGATCCTGAAGATCGCTGTCCATCCTTGCAGCTCATGCCCTATTGGGTTTATCGTGCTCCACGATGGCCGAGGTTTGTGGCCCGAATATTTTAACGCGTTCCGTGCCACGTGTACCACGTGGTACACACGTTAAACTATCCATTCGACCACTGCTAACTTATCTTTCTTTTTATTTAAGCTGTTCAAATCCTTAACTGTCTCTTCAGGTCCTTGAAGGTCCATTTCGCTTTTCAGTTTCTTGTTAGAATGCTGTAAAAGAGACGAAATAGTAACCTTTTTACAGATAGAGCCCTTTAATATAATAAATACAAGCCTAACATTATAGGTTCCGATATAAACGTGTCGATACTTAGGGGTAGTTCGTAGCCTATTTTACATAGAGATTCCACGAGTTTATACATGCCTTTGTACGGACATATTTATTCAATGTAATTTATTCAATATACAGGGTGTCTCAAAATTCGTGTAACTCCTGGAAATGGGAGGTACCTTGGGTCATTTGAAGCGACATTTTCCTTTACAAAAATGGCGTCCGCAGCTTTGTTTAGTAGTTATTAACGAAAAACACGGACCAATCAGAGCGCGACAAAACAAGAGTTTTGTGACATCGCAACAAACAAGAGTTTCTCGATTATGTGAATGCTTCACGATTCTGAACAACATTTCCCTCTTGCAGTTTTTGTTTGCCGGCTGTAGTTTACAAAATATTGTAAAAACTTCTAATTGAAAATCGATCGATGTACAAATATCGTATCCGATTTCGATGAAATTTGGATACGTTGTCAAGACAACGATTCTAAACAACAATTCCCTCTTGCAGTTTTTGTCTGTCGGCTTTCGTTTACGAGATAATCGCGAAAAACATTACTTGTCAATTCATTACGGATGTTCATTATAGCGGACACGGCCTGCTAATATCTCCGAAACTAAAACCGACCGTCAACCATTATCAAAGGAAAAAGTGCCGAAATGTGTGTCAGTGGGTCAATCGGTGACGAAATGCACAGATGTCTTGAGGTACACGACAATACCGAAAGCCAAAGGACGAACAGCCAGGTCGACGAACTGCACAGCTGGTGGTAAATCAGCAGGTAGATAGACAACTGATGACCCACTGACACACATTTCGGAGCAGCAAATGGATTTACGGCTGAATAAGTGAGTTTTTAAAACAATTAGTTTTTGCTTCTTTTCTCTTTTTCTTCTTTATTTTCTCTATTTCTAATTTTCTTCTTTAACATTATTTCACATTATTTTTAACATAATTGTTATTGAAATTGGTGAAGACCCCAATCATCTTTACCCGACTTACGACAACGTTACCCGAACGATTTACCCACGATTATCTCGTAAACGAAAAAGCCGACAGACAAAAACTGCAAAAGGGAATTGTTGTTCAGAATCGTTGTCTTGACAACGTATCCAAATTTCATCGAAATCGGTGAGCATTCACATAATAGAGAAACTCTTGTTCGTTGCGATGTCACGGCGTACCGCCAACGCTCTGCTGCTGGCGCGGCGCGGCTGCCCAGGTCGCGCTCTGATTGGTCCTTGTTTTTCGTTAATAACTCCTAAACAAAGCCGCGGACGCCATTTTTGTAAAGAGGAAAATGTCGCTTCAAATGACCTAAGGTACCTCCCATTTCCAGGAGTTACACGAATTTTGGGACACCCTGTATATATATTCAATCAACCGATTGAGAGATAAACGGGGAAACGCGGCGAACTCGGAAAATCCTAAGTTTCCCTTGGCCCAGCAAAGAAGGGAAGGATGAGTAGGGGGAAAACGGAAAAAAGGAACAGGCCAACCAATCACAGGGTCCGATCTGGCCAGGTAATTACCGGGAGCTTCCGGGACGGAAGGATGATTTTCCGCAGAAAACTTTCCCCGAGTTTCGATAAGCACGGTTTAATTAAAGAACCGGGGAAAGTTCGCCCCAAGGCAGCCAGCAGTTTTTTTTTATCCACGGGACACGATCAACGCCAGCCGCGTCGAAATTCCTCGTTTTTATCCCGGCCGAGGTACAATTTTCCGGCTACACGGCACGCTTTCCCTCGAAAAAAAAATTTATATATAAATATCGAACGCGAGCGATATTTTGTCGTACAACCCCAAACAAATTTTTGGGGCAGACTGATTCGAGTTCGGACTCGTTAGCGACCCCCTATTGCGAATATAACGTTTTCAAATTCGTTTACCTCCGCGCTGGATAGACTGGACACAGTGTTTTACTATGAAAAACCTTTTCATACCGACGATTCGATTTTCGAGGATGTCCGCGGCGATATATCCGCGACTAACGATTTCAATTCGTTTATCTTGATCCCCGTTGAAGTCGCGGCGTTTCTATTCGAATATTCCGCTCCAGAAGGAACAATAGATTGTAGGAGATTGAAATGATCGTCTTGATACAGAAGAGAAGAATAATAGATTTAGTCTGAATGTTGTTTCGATTTTAACAAAAGAGCAGCGGCAAACTTGAAAAATCAAAAATACACGTCCGTCGCCAAAAATAATCCATAAATTGAACCACGGTGCTTCAATGCGTGCATTTTTCTGTTTTTCTCTTCCGCGGCGCGCTGTTTGTAATACAACCGAGCATTGGGAAATTCTACCGGAAAAACTGAACCGAAAATGTGGAATAACATTTTTTCATGCAACGCTTGGTTTTCGAAAAAACAAGCCTGAAAATTTCGAGACGCACGCGAGAGCGCATTTTTATCTGTATCGCGGAACAATGAAGCTATTGTAAACTATTTATAATGTTTATATCGGTACGCACAAGATATATTGGGTTGGCGAAAAAATAATTTCGGTATTTCAAGCTGAAACAGAAGCAACTTTTTTATTCGAGCAATGAACTTTAACGAATAAGATATTTTCCCTTTCGTTCGATGATCTTTTGCGGACAAAAAGAATAAATAAGAAAATATTTTATTGATTAAAGTTCTTGCCAACCCAATTGAGACGAACTCGTGCTTTCGTAACATTCGAATTTGATTTTGTTCAAAGACGGGGTGCCTCGTATGAAAAATGTCGTTCTTCATTTTTATTTGTTCAGTTGTTCACGGAGAATCAGCCAGTTATCGTTTGCATTGTGAATATCGAGTGATTGCAGGTCCAGTGGAGGTTTAATCTATCGGTCGCCGAGTGGATGATTTCACTTTCGCGCGTCTCCAGCGGCGTTCCATTAACGCCGACCTACAACTTCCGTTCCACGTGGGACGTTAATGACGCGATCGATCGCGTCATTCTGCCCCGGTATTATTAACATTGCGAGAGATCGACGCTGCCCTCGACACAAACTCAGTCGTCCCTTCAACTGAGAAAACAGGTTTATTAATAATTCCGAAGCGATTCATAAAGCGAGACACTTCCAGCCGCGTTCCGTGTGTCTCTCGGCTCTTAATTAACAACCCACGCCCACGCGGAACAAGAATGCTGAATGAAAGCTCTCTTCACGCTCTCGACATTCAGAATATACTTGGCGGAATCGAATCAGAAATAATTCAACGCTCGATTTCCACGATACAGCTCCCTCTATTCATTCCCACCACTTCTATACAACTTGTTGGTTGAATGCGCGATCTTTAAAGACGCAGCGTTTCGCGATCCATACTCCTAATAGAAATTAATGTTATCTCTTCCTTTAATGATTTTAATAAAAGCGAAGTCATGTATTGTATATCGATATCTTGAATTTTCTAAAATTTTCCAACAATTTTCAATATCATCTACTCAACTTTCCTGTGAATGCATAAAGATCCGCAGTCTATTCATCATTGTTCGATAACGTACATATTTATCAGTCTAATAAGTATCGGTCTAAAAAAGAGAAGGCCTGTATGTGGCATCTACTATTTTGATCAGCAGCACGAGTTCCGGCAGAAAATAAAAATCCTCGCTGCTCCGGATAAGCTCCAACTACAGCATCCGCAGGCCATTAATCATTATTTACAAAACACTCCGTTATCGATCATCCGGCTGCTGCAATTTCGGCGAGATAAACTCATTCACAAGCTCAGCAGACTTGACTGAAAAATCCGTCGGATAAATCAGCGTTGCGCTTGCAACTTTATCACAGTGGGGGATATGTGCACGTTATCGGTCAGACACGTCTCGTTCATTGATTCCAGTTGCTCTCGTCGGAGTCATCGCACTCGAGATAAAGAGGAGAAAATAATGGAAAACCACGGTCGCGTGTCCGGCACGCGTTCGCCCACGATCAATTATATTTACAAGCTGTTTACAAGATAACGGATAGCGACGCTCGTTCAAGCTCTCCAGAGATAAGTGGAAACCGAAGAAGCGTCGTTAATTACGCTGCTTATCGGAGCCGATTAATTATATCGAGAGATCGACTCTCAATTAAACCGGGGCAGGAGATATCGCTGGGAACTTATTATCCGGAGTTCGATTGCGCTGCCAATGCCGTACGAGATTATCTACGGGTTCTTGATCTCTGATACCATTATCTTTTGCGATTCTATACGGCCACAGAGCGCGCTATGAAATTGAGGAAAGAAACCAGCATATCTATCAGATTTTCCTACATCAATTGCAATCTGTAGAAGCTAACTAAACATTTATTTTCTTGTTAACAATCTTGATATGGTTAAAATAGTACACCGACGATGATAAACTCTTTTAATCTTTTTATTTAAAAAAAACGCATGAAATCCTCCGTCTACTTACAACTAGACAGCGGATATTTACACAAAATTTTCTACCTGAATTGCAACGAACTTTTTAAAAGATTCTTCTAATATTTTTACTGTTTTAAATTATATCTACCCGTTTTTCTCATAAATACATCGAGAATCCGCTGTCTAGTTATAAATTACGCCGACTCGTTTTTCTGATAAACCAAACTGGTACAACCAAAAATTCGAGTATCGATTTCCTGCTGGACCACCTAACCTAACCTAACACAACCATGTCCAACACGAACCGGACTTATGGGCTCAGTATAGCACGGACTAGTCCTAGGACAGGTTCTTAGAGGATCGAGGGACTAAACGTGACTGCATAGAACCCGTCGCGGTCCGAGTCATTGAACATTGATCCCTCGGAGATCACACAGGTCCTTAAGACTTCTCTCTTAAGCTCGCTACTAAATTCCTCCCTTTTTGTTACCTCTTCTCCAGACCCCCGGATCTCTCTTTCTCTCCACCTTCGTCTGTTTAATCCCTCGATACACTATACAGGGATCTAAGCCTCGCGAGGGGAGAGCGTTTTTACGAACCTTTGACAGATTGCGCCGCTTGACAAATTGATCGTCTACTATCTGAAAGCTGATGGCTAATTGCCAAGCAGATAACAGTGCGCGGAAATGTTGCACTCTATTTGGGTAAACGCTACCGGTAGATCTTCTTGTCGGATGATTCAGTCGTTTGTAAAAACATGCCGCACACATGTCCAGCGAAATAAATGTATCGAACAATCCGTAAATTAAAGAATTCGGAATCTGTAATTTTGACACGGTTCCAATGCTGATGACTTCGATGTTTTTGGGTCTCCGTATTACAAATTCCTTTGAATTCTTACATCTTGGTTGCAGCGTGATACGCAAATTCTGAAGAAATTTGTCTTTATCAGAGAAAGTAGAACAGGAACAGCTATAGTTTTGGCACGCTTCAGCCTCGCTACCGTGTTGTTCGATTTTTCCTAAAGTCTTTCGATAACAGCTGCTTTGCATTTTTATTTCAGCTCGGCGTCACGAATTCAACGAAATTTTCAGACAGACATGCATTTTTATTACTATACTGTAAAGTTCAATTAATGCACGAACTGAAAAACTTTTTGAGATTGTGACATGCGGCGTTTGATCTGACAAGCACAGATTTGTAGTCTAACGAATGGTATTTGCGGTAGTAATTGGCGAGTTTGTCGGCTGAGGCTGGTTTCCATGTGCGATCGGGCTGGTTTGCGACCTTTCCTTTGCGAAGTCCCTGGAAAACTTGGACGCTGCGTCAGGCTTCCAGCGCGACGCGTGATCCGCGAAACTCGATTTGTTTTCACCGGCGTGGCCGGCGCGGCGCGGCGCGGCGCGGCGGTTCTTCCTTTCGTGGTAATCGCGTTTGCCAATGGCCGTTCAGTCGCTGCCATCCATCGTCTAACAACCCGTGCTTTTGCGAACTTTTCGAATTGCGAACTCTTCGTTCTTCCCACGAGCTCTTTATACCGGGTGCCCGGCAACGTCATCTCCCTAGTACCACAAAATATTGTATACACATTCATATAATATTAAAAAGCAATTCAAACTTTTTTTAATATTCAAATGTACATACAATATTTATTTTAAATTAAGTAACCATTTTTTTTTAAATAGCCAGAAAATATCTATTTCATGTTAGG
This sequence comes from Lasioglossum zephyrum, assembly GCA_028455615.1. Taxonomy (NCBI): domain Eukaryota; kingdom Metazoa; phylum Arthropoda; class Insecta; order Hymenoptera; family Halictidae; genus Lasioglossum; species Lasioglossum zephyrum. The sequence continues at coordinate 12,910,080 of CM052324.1, read as the reverse complement.
AGAAAAATATTTTTCTCTAACTTTTTCTTTGTACAATAATATTTACTTTATATTTTTTAAATATCTAGTTTATATTCTCTGAATATTTAGCTTTCATTTTCTAAACGTTCAATTCAAATTTCGTAAACATACATGCAATAGTTAGATTCAACATTTATCTCGTATGAAAAAGCCTCGAAAATTGCTCCGTCGGAAAATTTAACATAAAATCAGATACTAATTCCCGATGAGACACCCGGTACACGTAGTTTCCGAGCATTGCGGTCGAACTGGAAACTTCGACCGGTTACCAACACATAGAATGGCCGCGTTCTTGCAACTTTGACAAGACGCATCTCTCTTTCCTCGTTGCCATAAGAAGCGACCAACTTCAGCGAAAATTTCGGTTGCTCCGAGGAAACTTTATTCGTGCCGTTGCACGTGTGGCGTCCTGCAACTGCAGACGATTTTTTAATGCTTGCGCACCGTTAGTGTTCGTTCCTATCGAAAAGAAATCATGGTCTTTAGATTGCCAAAGATTTACGCGGTGTAGACAAAATCTTGGTGAAAAAATAATTTTAAAGGACAAATTGTAAAGATGTGCAAAATAAAATAAAAAATATTCTATGTTATAAACAACGATATTCATTTCATTCATTCATGAAACAAAAATATTGTAGAATATTCTTGAATTTTTCTAATCTATTACCGCTTTATACTTCACCCAACAAATTTCTTCATAAATTCTTCGAACTCTTCTACGGAAATAGATATTCATTCAATAAAATTCAATGAAAATCACAGAAATCCACAGACGCTATTGATCGATCATGCGAATCAAGAACATCTACCATAATAAAACTAAAAATAATACTACAAGTGCAACGATAAAAGAGACTCGATACAATTGCATAACCCGTTCATCGCAAGTTTGTTCGCTGTAGATAGTTGACAGCAGACAATTCGTCTGTCACCGTGGTTTCCATCGTGACGATTGAGTCAGCATGATCCGATGGATCACAGCAGTTGGAGCAGCGGCGGTCGCGTGGGAAGATAAGAGGCAATGCGAAGTTCTCGCGTTACCGGGAACGATAAAGCGAGTTCCGCGCGGCGGGAATCGGCAATCGCGATGATAACAGCGCCGGTAATTGACCGCCTTTGGCTACGACGGCTCTACGGTTAATTAACCATCGCGTGGGACGAGGCGTCGCGACCTCTGAACGCGCGCTTTCCGATAAACGCTTTCGATGAGCGGACCGACTGCATCGAACAGTGTTGCGCTTTTTCTCGTCGGTGCATCGCTACGTCGAGGTTTTTGCTTAAACTTAATTATACTGGGGCTTAATGTATGCGAAATTACGGGAGGGGGGTTATGTCATCGCTTCGACGCTTTTTCAGTTGTTTGAAAGATACAAGCCTTTGTATTCTTTTCACTCTTGTTTCATTATTTAACCCGTTGCCGTATTTTAACGAGTCAGACTCGTGATTTTAACAAATACGAACGTGATGTGTCTCTTTTCGGATGAAATAAAATTTGATTCGTTTGCAAGAAAGATTTAACATTAAAACAAACATAATAACCGTTGTTTGTATTTCGATAGACAATTGTTTTAAAACTATAAATTATGATATTGGCGCACTGGTTCGATCATTTGTAGAAAATATAACGAGAAAAGGAAGGAGGTGTTTCGTCCTAGACCCGCTACTGGACTCATCAGTAAGGCTATCTAGCGGGCCTTTGCCTTATACACGCGATGCTAGAAGGCAATTTGGAAATTGTATTTGTACTGAAAGGTGGCATATCAGTAACTAGCGAGAAAGACTTTTCTGACGGTTCTGTCCATCTTGAGGACGCCGTTAGAACTAATCCGTTCATTACGGCGTTTGGGACGGTGTCAGATTAAATGTCTTTCTGGAACTTGTGATTTTTTCGCCTTACATTATAACCGTTGTTTGTATTTCGATCGACAATGTCAAGATGGACAGAACCGTCAGAAAAGTCTTTCTCTCTAGTTACTGATATGCCACCTTTCAGTATAAATACAATTTCCAAATTGCCTTCTAGCATCCCGTGTATAAGGCAAAGGCCCGCTAGATAGCCTTACTGATGAGTCCACTAGCGGGTCTAGGACGAAACGCCTCCTTCCTTTTCTCGTTATATTTTCTACAAATGATCGAACCAGTGCGCCAATATCATAATTTATAGTTTTAAAACAAACATAGCCATACAAAATATATAAATTTTCTTTTACCTTCTACGGCATTTTTCGAGATAAACACGTTTTAATCGCTAACTGTATCGTAACTGTAAAGAGAATGGTATGGCAAGAGATTAAGGGCGGGGGTGTGCTTCAGAAATTTTATCTCGGCAACCATTTGTCGTGTCGACTTGAACTTTGTTTCCTTTTGTTCGGAAAGGTTCAATCTATCGTACTGAATTTTTCCTATTCGTTACCTAGTCCTAGAATATTGAAAATTGAAAAAATTCATGATCGTGGTATTTTCTCGATTCCTCGAATGATTCAACTGGAGTTGTGATAATCGGTAAGGTCGCCGAGTCGCATCCGCATTCCGACGAGGACAGCGAGGAAGTCGCTCGTAAGAGTAGCAGCGTAAGACAAGAATACATTACACGACGATAACGAGTCTTCGAACTGTTCGCGGAACGTAAACGACCGCAAGATGAAAAGAATCGCGGAGCAACGAGGGGGCGCAGCCTTGATAAAAGATAACAGAGCACAAGGTCAGGCTAGAGGAAACCGCTCTTCTCGTTCACGAACAGCCGAGTGAACGATGAGTTCACTTGCCGAGGCTGCGAGCTTCACGACGAGAGTTTCCGAGCCGAGTTTCACTCTTTAATGAGCCCTCGCGTAGGTTGTGTGCCACTTCTCGAGCACGCGAGTGCCTCCTCCGCTGCCTAATGCTACGATCATTGTCAGTGTTGCAGTGTTTCGCTGTCTAAGGCAATTCCGGATCACGTGGCTGCGATTATGTTTGCGATTGTTCGAGCAAATCGCTCCAGGAATACCCAGTAATTCGGTTTATCCGTGAAATCAACTCTTCTGCCTTGAAAATCTTTTCCTTTCGGAATATTTTTCGATTGTTCAATAAACGGGCACCAGTAAATGAACGCTTTTGTGTATTTCTACAAATTTTAAAATTAAACAGAAAATTAACACTAGGGGATTTCTTGTGATTAAATATTCGCGGTGAGTCTCTGTCTGAAAGATATTTAAACTGGCCACGAAGAACAATTGATTTTTAAGGAAAACTAATGTAATATACAAATATACAGCATACCAACGTTACGGGTGTGACAGAAATAGGTGTACACTGGCAAGCAACCTACTTGCTGTAATCGATCAATCGAAATCAAGACTTACGTCCAGCCGCATCGGGTCCGGTTGTGCGAAGTCGCATGAAGCAGTTGCGTAATTAAAATCAGTCGTCGCGACAGTGATGAAAGAGCATAAAGATAAAGAAGCCAAAACTTAATGTTCGTTGTTAGCGTGAAAATGTAATAACATTAAAGTAGAGATTAAAACAATTATATATTAAAGCATGCTGGCCCTGGTTTGCACGGCAAAAACAATTTGCCGAGTGCTTTTGTCGCAGCCAGGGAATTATCCTGGGCGATTTGGCCTAATTTCCCGACGATCTTTCCTGCATAAACGAGCCGGTAAACGATTCGTCCATGTCGCATCGTCGATCGCCATTCATCCATCGGATCGTCGCGCTCATTAAGCCCGGGGATTCCGCGCAATTAGGCGACTCGAGAGAGGCTCGCCGACGATCGCTAATTTCTGGATCGATCGGCGAGCGATTTATGCGAGAGCGCGATGCGTTCGAGAGCTCGTCGAGGGTAGAATTTTCTCGAGTGCTAGTCGCATTCTGTTCGCCAGTAAACGCGAAACGATGGAACGTTATTCGAAAGAGAGCCAAATGGAACACCTGGAGAAACGAAAAATTTTACAACTAAATTGCAACAAACTCGAGCGAAATAGAAAATTGATTTTCTCAGTTAATACGCGTTTAATAAGTTGAAAACAATATAGCAATGTTCTTAAATTCTTCTAATATTTTTACTGTTTTAAATTACATCAACAATTTCCTTTACCAACGAAACATTTATCGATGTATTATTGGTATACATATATTGATAAATATAGTCTATCGACCGTTAAAACAATCTCTAACTTGAACTGATCGGAGCAAGTGAAAAACATCGTTTATGGTCGGACATATTGTTCTCCGGACAATTATTATAGAACAATATGTAATAATTATCGTTTAAAGCTTACGATTTTTCACAATTTTTCTCGAGTTTTCAATATTACAAACCAGAAAATGTTCAATTCTAATTTATGTCACCGGCAGGAGAAGATACGAATTACCAGCATCACACTTGATCAGAGTTAATGAAAATTGAGTAGCTTCGATAAGGGCGCGAGAATTGGCCAAATTCCAGATCTCTGAAATTGCCGACTGCTTTCCGGTCCCGTTTCAACGCGAAATCGGCCGCAGGCAACGGACGTTTGAAAGGTCCGCGAGCTTTCGCATCTTTCTTTTTCCGCATTTTTCTCCCTTTTTTCAGTATCGCCGATGGCCGAGCACCGACGCTTAATATTCACCGTTTCAAACGGCCGGAACGATTAATACTCCATCATCCGGCAATTCCGGTGATCAAAGGAAGGCAAGCCCATTCCGAGAAGCAACGTGTTCAACTCTGTCTTTCTCTCGCTTTCTCACTCCCGCGGTTCTCCTCTTGTCAACTAGTTTATTACTTCGTCTTCGGTGGCGTGCCATTGTTCCTACGCAACGCCAAAGCTTCGCGAATATTAGCTTTTTCAAGGCACCGAGAACGATACAATATTCATTTTCACTTTAAGATAATCTCGCGATAAACCGATCCTGCATTATCCAACGTGCTTTTTACCTGACTGAAAAATGTGTGTGTTAATAGCTGCTAACCATATTCGTTCTAATTCGAGGCTCTTAGTTTTCTATTAAAATTTCGATCTTTTAAAATAACTGTACATTCATATTTCTTCTTCCGAGATATTTCAAGGAAATTGATATTAACACTAAATGAATTCCATACAATGAATTGAAACGAGAAGCATTATCTAACCGGTTCATTTGCCGCAATATCGTGAAATTACGTTGAATTAATTTAATTTCAAATAAATTGCAGTGGAATAATTGCTGGTAAACACATATTTTCTTTAATTTTCACTCGGACCGCTTTCATAATTATGAGCAAATATGTGAAATATTTAATTCGAAGAATTGTATTGGATCGGAATTTGGAAACTCGCTAATTAAATATTTCATTCGGAAGGCTGGAAGCTTAAAACATGGCGTTTTCAGGTTGAAAATTACGTTTGATTGTTATTCGAGATTGTAGCGTTGAAAAAATTGCCTCCAGAAAAGTGAAAATCATCGTGAGCGAGAAAATTCTATCCCCTCTCTCTTTCGACGACCATTTCTACGGTGTTACCATCGGATTTCCATAACCATACTTTGCTTTGGCTTCTTCCCCGTTGGCACGGAGAGACTGTAACCACCAGGAAGATCTGCCTAAAGATTCTGCATATCCTCCTCGGTATTTATAGCTTGCAATTTACCCTAATTTTCTCTCTCCGTGCCGGCTATGGACGAAAACGACCAAGGACGAAATCGCATATCGGTTTCTTTCGCGTATCTGTTATTACGCTGTGAGCCGAGTAAATGAAAAACCCTCTAATTCAATTACTACACCGTCTTTTCTCACTGAGCGTCGAAAAGAAAGTATATTTCTCGATTTGTTCTCGTGAGATTTTGCATTTTCAGTTCACAGTGTACACAGTTTCGATATGACGTGACGAGAAACTAGGATACCGAGTACTCACCACCTTGCAGCTGAGGCTCGCCTAACTCCACGTAGAACAGTGCGTCTTTCTCGTACGAGTCCTCTTCGATGATCGATAGATTGATCACCTTTCTGCAACAGAAAAAATCACAGAATCACATCTCTGAAGCTAATTCCAAGATGGTGAATGACGGTGGTGGAGTGCGGATAACGAGGCATTATCGTATTTGGTTATCGGGTCGGATATCGATAGCAATGAATAACGGTGTTGGGCCGGCATAACTAGGAGCACGGTGTCGAGTGTGTCGCATAGCGAGTCGCTGACTCGAGAAACTCATCGAGAAAATTGAGAGGAAAGTTTCGCGGATGAACACCGTGCTGGGCTGACTCCGTGAACTTTCCTGTCCCAAGACACGTTAATCCCGTCTTCCGGCGCGGCGTAATATTCCGTGAGAAACTTCTTGGCAAAAATGTCTCTCTCTCTCTCTCTCTTTTACAACTTCACCGAGGACAGGGGGCCCCGGTATACTTTGGCAGCATCCCAGGCCCCCGCGGACCAAGATCGTCCGGCGACGATGTAGTAATTAGTAATGATTATTACCGCGACTTTATTACACGCTGTGCACGGTCGTGGCTAAATTCATTTAGAGATCCAGTGGAACAAGTAAAAGAATCACGGGGAATATATGGTAGAATGATACGTTGAATTAAAGGGTTACGTGAAATGCACAGAATTTAGAAAGCACTGAACATGGAAAGAGCAGGCCACCTAAACATCTCCTTTATTTTTTAATCACACGAAAAATATTTACGACATCATTTAAATGGTATCGAAGGAGGATGGTATCATAGAAGAACAATCTTTTTCTAAGTTGTGCTTAGAACAGAATATAGAACGCATAGGCTACGTTGTAATTAATAGGTTACGTATTGTAGAATGCATAAATTCTACATAGGCTACAATTGAATGCATAAACAAAACGTAGAATGCATAGAATATACATAGAATGCATGGAGTACGTAGAATGCCTAGAATATACATAGAACGCAGGGGGCATGAAATGCACAGGGTATAAAATGCAAAGAGAGTATACAACGAGGTGGAACGGAAAATACGTGGCAGTATAGAACAAAGGAAATTTAATCTGAGATTTCTCGCTTAGACAAAACCGTCGCTTCCGCCCCAATAATCAAATTCGCAATCCGCAAACGATTTCCACCCAATTTCCTCTGTATCATCGTCTTCCCCTCAACCACAATAGCAACCTTCATTCCCAAACAACCGTCGGAACAACCGTAACGCACGCAGCGTTACGAACTCGTTGGAAAAGGGGTACACCCGTACCCCTAATTACCCAATTAAGGGACGAAGGGAGGGAGGGAGGGAGAGAGAGAGATTCGTTCTTTCAGCAGGTCGCAAGGCTCGCGAACTGTAAACACACAAGTAGCGCAGTTTCGGCGCCGGAAAAGTTGCGAACACCGGTTTCCTCGATGTAAATTGGGGTTCTTGGTAGTTGCGCCGCCGTCCTTTGCACGGTGTTTCTCGTTTCCCGAGCTGTTTCCCAGGATGGAACCCATCCTGTTTTCACGGGAACAACTCTTGCCAGGGTTAACGATCCGTTTTGCGAACATGAGACGCTTCCTTGGCCAAGTTGCTGCTCCGAAAAATTTCCCGAGACCTCCGATAACATTGCAACTTCGCAGTTTCAATCCGTGTTCGCATATCTCGAATGTAAACCAACTAATTACAAGTCGGTTCACATTATATAATATAATTACTGGGTTGTTGGGTTACATCTATATAATAAAAATGAAATGCTGGTTTTTTTTTATTGCGAGAAAAAGAAACTTGGTGATTTTAAAAGAGGAGGATTATTTATAATAATAAGAATTAGCTTAACCGAAGTGACAATATTTCTCGTTTCTGTCGCTTTCTAAGAGGCGTTCGGAGATCGTTCGAGAGAAAACAAAATACAGTTAGAATATATTCTTTTATTTCCGCGAGAGCCGCACCCCCACGGCTGTCACTCGGCAGCCTGACAACTAGCGGAATAAAATTCCGAATGATAACTTTTATTACCATGGACATTTTCGAGGCAGCCCGGACGCAGAAGCTGACGCAACATTCCCAGGCAGGCTTCGAGCGGACGTCGTTACGCGCGGAAAATGTTGAGCGCCGCGCCGTTTTCCGAGGCTTGTCTGTCGCATGCAAAAACTCGCATAAATCTACCCGTGGCCGGGCGTATACCAGCAGCCAGACAGGGTAGAATTGCGTCGCGACTACAATTTCCGCTGGAAAGTGGAAAAACCGTTTCCACCATTGTGCGTGGCAAACAATCGAATCGGCGTAGCCAGAGAGACGTCGAACAAAAGATGGAAAGAGTACGAGAAGAGGAATCGGTCGGACGCTGTACCAATTAAATGTTCCAATAATTTCATTTCTTGTCATCTTCTCAAGATTACTTTCGGCAACGTATTCGTCACGATCTTCTGATTCAAACGAGCCCAAACACGACAACATTTCGATGGTGTTTAGTCGTTACTCTATTATCCGAACACTCAAAGATGTTTCGCGAGCACATATTATTCTATAAAAATGCTGACAAATCTAAATACAAGTTCAACAATATAGGTATTGTAAGCTCTCATTAAATAAGCTCTTTTTAATCAGAAAAATGTCACGAATGTGCCAATAACAATTTCGTAATGGAATAGTTAAAAATGAGAGTCGTTTGTCGTTGTCGCGTTATAAACGGATGAATAAATACATAAATGAATATAGGGATAAAGAGAGAAAGAGAGAGGGGGTATAGGGTCGGGGGAGAGTGTGCTGAATGGGGCAACAATTCGCGAGAAATCTCGGAATTTGTATTCAACCGGCGCGGCGGCGAGCATATTTCTACGGGTCGTAACGACTGGTAACGGCGTGGCGTTTCCCGTGATGTATCGCAGCGTGTGCGTGGCTCACGGGCCCGACCCACATAGCGCCTCGAATATTATTAAAACATCGCGGGCTCGGAGAATAAACGGGCCACGCCACCAAGTCGAGAAATATTGTCGTCGTTCCTCGCAAATGTAGCAGAAATTCGAGATACGGAAAGCAACCGTGTCCGATTCCTCCTGCACGTTTCGTTTCCCGAACTCCCCGGGCGTATTGATTAGTCGTTTTACCTGGCGGACACGTGCTCAGAGTCCACGCAAGGGAACGCGCCACATCCAAACATGCATTATTCTCAAACGTAAAATTAATATTTCGAACACGAGGAACGTTTGATGCGATCGGGTTAAACTAAACCGTAAATAAACAAAATAACTGAATAACTGTCTTTGAATATCGATCGTAATGTTGTTAATAATAAATGTTGAATGTTCTCGGTATTAATTGAATCTGCAAAATTGTTTTTTGATTTCTCGGTATTAATTGATCGAATCGTAGCGCCGTGAACATTCAACATTTATTGTAACTGAATAACTATCGTGATAATAGCTCCCTGGCATATTCCCATTCTCGTCGATGAACCTAGCGAGCCAAAGAAGATCCGCAAAACAAAGGTCAAATCGAGGAAGCCCCTGATGCATGTCGCATAGTTGGTCGTGGTCGGTCTCTCTCGGTGGGGTGTTTATAAGTAACGACGGTTCGCGATGAGGTCGTTCAGAACGCGCGTCGACGTTGTCGGAGCCAGATGGCTTGCCAAATTGATTCGGTAGCTCGTCCTCCGGTTCGATTTGAAATTCAAATTCGACCGTCTAATTTACCGAAAGGCTAGGCTGCTGCCCCGCGTCGGTCGTTCAACCTGTTCGACCCGTTACTCGATTACCGTCTCGCACGGCGGGTACACGCACCCTTGCTTTTCAGAAAAATCACCTAACCACTTGTCTTCCTTTTTATGCTCTCCCTCTCTGTTCGACTCCTGTTCAACTCATCCGCGTCTTTCCTCGAGGCGAGCACCACTGAATTTCGAAGCTCGTTTTCATATATATTGCTCGGGCTGTATATTACCGCAATCTCTCGCCTCCTTGAAATCCGTTCCTCCTCCGGCTTCTGCACTGGTAAGCCACGTTCGCATAACCGTTCTCGCTGTAAACCGCTGTTTAACCATCACGGAAATATTAGCTGCGGGAACAGCTTCTTTCCTGGCAACTTCGTGTAAACGGTGCAGCTATTCGAAGGGAAATGTTACTTCCGCTTCTTTACACCCTTCTGGAACGCGACGCCGACGTTCGTGCATCGCGATCGTTTCGAAAAGCTGCGTTTACACTAAACCCTACCGACCATCAAAACTGACTGATGTGTGTAGCTATCTTAAAAATAACAAGTTTTAATTGATTCATATTTTCGGCTATTTTTACTATAATATACAACTAATTAATCCAATGAATCGCATTATTGCAAAAGCATGCACTATTTATAATCGTATTGATTTCTTTCATTGAATCTTTACAAAATTTTCAAATGCAACTACGCAAAATTATATGATAATACCAATATCGATTGTACCATTGTAATTATTATTTTTTTGTGCATGGCTGTCCAAAATCCATCTTCCTCTTTCTTTTTATTGTAAACACTTATGTGAAAGGGCTTCAGTCCGGCTATAATAATAATAATAATAATAGTAATTGTGACATGAAAAATCTAAAATGGGTCATTTGACCCTTCGTGGTAGGTTTAGTGTTAAACATATGCAATATTGTTTTTTTCATATGGGTTTCCGATTTCCAAAAAGCCACGGACAGAAAAATCCTGACAGTGTCCAATAAATATTCGACCAACATTTGAAAGGAATGGTCGTCTGCAACTCTGAATTATTTCCGCCTCAGTACTATCTTTAGCCCGTCTATTACCGTTCAATGTTTTACAATGTTGCACGACATTATGCCCACCATTATACACCTGTTGTACGTCCGTCTTGCATCTTTAAGGCGCTCACTGTCGAAGGTTATGCATAATGACAGCGACAGTCTTCAGTCTGCCATTGCGCTGCCGCTTTACACTTATTAACTCAGCGATGCTGGAACTTGTACGTATAGCTGCAGTTTCGAGTCTAGGGATGGCATTTCAATAATGTAATTTCATCCAGAGACACGATTCATTCGATTTCCTCGTGCGTGTACCGACACAGTGATCTTGAAATAGCTGTGACCTTAGACTTGAAGCCACGTCGCGATGATTATAAGCTCAACGTGTACAGAAAGAGAACTCCCCTTACGACGAACAAGTATACATCGATCGATATCGAGATCAAACGTTAGCTGTCGGTTTTCAAAAATTGAGGATAAAATTCAAAATTCAACTCGAGTGAGTCCTTGCAACAGAAAACTTCATAGAAATCTGCAGTCTCGATTTAAGCGTTCCAAGTATTATAGTGTTGTTAGTCTCTCCATAATATTTATGATACTTTTTCGAAAAATTATTTTATAAAATAGTCTAAACATATTTAAAAAATGTTTTTACAGTGGTTTAACTTAAATAATTTTTAAGTCTAATCATACAAGTCTTGAACGTGTTCCACAGTCCTAGTTCAGACGAAGCCCATGGAGAAGCACGGTTGAACAAACAGACCGAGTGCCACACAACGTAGCGTTCAGGTGAGCTCCCGGTCTACCTTCGTAAAGATTATCGGCAGCCGGCTCGTAGAAAGCGAGCTCGAACTTCGTAATTTCGTTGATCGGCTGCTCCCGTTCGGACGGCGTGGGAAAGCTCTTCCGGTTAATCCGTTCCGGGATAAATATTGGTGTAATATTGTTACCGGGAAATTGAGGCCGTAAATTGCGCGGAATTGCGTTCGCTTGTTGGAGAGAACCAGGGAGAAGAGACTTCGGCCGTTGCGGCGAATGCGTTCGGCTCCTTTGACGAAACAGTTTCCTGTCAGGCTTCTTTGGAACTTCCACCAAAGGGAGAGGAGTTTAGGGTCGGTACATACGTATATATGTATAGATTGTCTTTGGCTCTCTCGAAGTTAGAATGGACCCTCTGTGGAGACTGGTTCATGTGATCTAGATTGGGGACTATCCGCTGCCGAGATGAGTCTCCGGAGTTGTTAGGGATGTGGAAATTGGGTTTGATTGTTTTCCAAAAGTTTCTCGTACGGTGAAAGTATTGCGATCACTCCCACTGATATTCGGACACTCTTGAAAAGACTTTTTTCATAATGGACCATACGATATTTAAACGTTTTCATCAGAAGTTAGAACAATTGGTTCGCTACGCAACGCGACAAGAATTTCTTGATAAAAATTGCAGAGAATATACTGAAAGATGTGTGTTCGCATTTAGAAAGCATGCTTAGTCTCGCGTAAAGAAGTTGCGAAACTCTACTTTCAGTATTTTCTCGACGATTTTCATCAACTGCAACTGTTGGAAAAAATTTCTTTTCTTTAACTTCTCGAAGAATTGCATAGTCGAATATTTAAAAAGTTATCATGTGTAAAATTCAGTGACCAACCGGTGGTCAAGCTCGGTCTCGTTTGAAAGTCCGTCAAAACACAGAGCCGGGCCAGAAAGTGGTGACAGCGGTCAGAAGACCGCGGTTTTCGGCGAGAAAATGCGACTGGTGGTTTTCGAATCGATTCCCACAGGTATCGTTGAAAAGGCCGATGGTAGACAGTCGGTCGGGTTTGAAATTCAATCATCTTTTGATTACAGACATCGAACAGGCGAGTTTTATTCGAACCACGCCCTTCCCTCCTCTCTCTCTCTCTCTCTCTCTCTCTCTCTCTCTCTCTCTCGCCGGACGAATAACATTCGAGCGATTTCGATGCTCGAAACCTTAGTCGGGAATAACGTTCGACAGAACGAGAGACGAACGGCATCGTAAACAGAGAGCTAACTGGGTTAATGCGCATCTGCATTAAGCCCGCGGCCGTACGGTCGACGCATTGAATAACATTTGAATGCATTATGATCGGATAACGATGACGCTCTGCTCCCCGGCCGCGCGCACCGGGGGAACAGTGCGAATTAGACGACGACGGGCCAGGGAACCGAATTGGCTCGGACAAAGTGTCATTGTTTGCTCCGTTGTCGTACTCTGCTATGCCGTCGTGCTTAGCCAAGTCCTCGGATCTATCGCTGCTGTCGCGATCTACATACGCATCATGTACATGTGTTTCGCTAGTCTGATCTTCGGTGCCAGTTGACGCTCCGAATGGCTTCGAGCGGGACTCTAATTTGCTTGCGTTTCTGTTGTATCAACCCTTTCCACTCGGCTCTACCCTCTGATTGTGAGACACCACTCGAAATTGCTCTACCATTATTCAAAACTAGCTTTTCTTTTAAATTTAGTGTTTCAAGCATGAATAAAGGTGTCGTGTCCGCACTAGCAAATATTTATTTTGCATTAAAGTAGTTGTTTCGTTGAATAAGAATTGATTTGTGTGTCTGAACTGATGTGAAGTTTCATGTTATGCAGTTATGCAGAAAGCTGGGGTTCGAGTAATTGAATACTCGTTTGAAAGTCCGAAGCATGTCCCAGCAGAAGAACGGCAGCCGAAACATTTTAGGGGATTAAAGTCGAAGATAGGACCGAATGCAGGGACAGAGACAGAGGCTCTCCAGGTCCCAAGAGTGATGACGTCGTAAGCATCGTTCCCAATTGACGCGGGGCAGGCCCGTCGTATTTTGATCAAGCTTAAACGATCCACTAATGCGAGAACGGTCTCGGTGACAGGGCAAGGCCGATGTCAAGGCCGAGGTGAGAAGAGAATCGAGGCAGAGGAAAATTGAATCCTTGCGGAATCCGATCGAGCTCGGACGCGAATTGGAATTCGTCCCGCTCGTAAACCAACGGCGGTAACTGCCGCTACTTATTTCCACGAGTGAAACGAACAATCTCTATCCACCCTTAGCATCTCTGTCTTCCTACTCTGGGAACATCTTGACGAATGGCGAATCACGGGATTACCGGTGCGCGGATATTTCTTTACTTCGATTCATCCTCATTTCGATTAGTTCCGCTGCGATTGCTACAATTGCTAGAATTAAAGGGTTCCGTGGGTGAGCGCGTTAGTCGATCGGCTACCACCAGTTTCCTGAGATCCTACATAAATAATAATAATATATTGAACGTTGATCTCATCATCCCTGCTCGCAAAGGGATCAAGAAAATCGAAGTTTACGCGTCAGCTGATGTAAGAAACGTACGAGAATCGTCGTGGCTCTGAAAGAAATGTGATTTCAGCGGAATTATGGAACGTGGAAATGTGGAACGCTGCAATATGAAATACAAGAATGCCGGGAATTGTATAAATATGGAAATGCCGAATGTGTTCGTTATAGTCTCGCTCGCACTACTGTGTCCGAACAGTCTGGAAAAATCTCCACGCTTTCGCAGGAGAAGATGGTCGAATGTTCTCATCGCGGATCGCACGCAATTAGCATACGCATTCGCATTTTACGCGTCTCGCTCTAAAGGTGGTCCGCACTCCTCGAAAAGCTGACGCAATCTCGGAAATGGAGAAGCGTGTGCACTCGTGTCGCGGACACCCACCGTCGGGAATTTACGGTGGCACGAAAGTGACTCTCGACCGTGAAAACCTCGGGGCACGCTCTTGTTAAGTTAAGAGGCCTCGACAAACAAACGAAAAAAAAAAAAAAAAAAATAGGCAGCTCTGCGTTGAACGTATCGCATTGGAGCGAACCGCGTATAAACGTCAATCCAATGCTGTGCCGGAGATTTTTGTCCTTGGCGATTGCACTGTATTAAAAATGTAAAAAAGGACGGAATTAGGTCTGGGTTTTAGAAAATTGGGGAAATAAAGTGCACGTTTCGCGATGTTTTTCCACGGATTTTTGAAGGTCCCGCAATTTTTCCTGAAACGGAGAGATCGTTGTTGCTGCATATTGAAAAGAGATTCAGACATGTTATTTGGACTTGCCGGTAATTCTACCTATTAGAACTTTTTGGTAGATGATGATTTCCTAGAAAAGGAGAAAATTTATATCTATCTATACGTTCTCCAGCTTTTTCTTTAACAAAACCAAAATAGAATTTGATTTCGATTTAGAGGAACTTGGTCACGAGTCAGAACACGGTATCATAAGGCGAGAGGTTAATAATTCCGAAAGAAAAGCGACAAAACAGACTCAGACATATTTTAGAAGCGAGCAGTGGAATCCAAGAACATGCGAGAAACTCATTTGTTCGACACAAACTGAATTCCCAGCAGATCGCAGACCTGATGTATAGAACAAGATCGTATTACTCGTCTTTGATTTCTTCTTTCTCGTAGAATCCGAGATTGGCCTCGCCATTTCTCCAGCTGGCGGAACATTCGAGCGTAGAATAAGATCTCGAGAAACGGTGTCCGATGCATTTGCGTATTCCGATTGAGCGCCGCGGTAGAGGCATCTCCACTAGCTCTTCTATCCGAGAATGCAGTTTCAGCAATAAATTATTGAGAAAACGTCGAGGGGGGCTAGAGATATTTCTGCGAACGTCTCGGTGAAGCTGTAAGTTGTTATAAAAGGAATAATTGCGAGTAAACGCGCGGCTCATTAAACCGGCAGACTTGGTAAACGCCTCTCAAGTGGCTCGCGGCCGATTAAACGATCCCCTTTAGGCGAACGTGTATCTTAATCGGGGCTTCGATAATGCTGCAGTAGGAGAGATAACGCGAGATAACGCGGCGCAGCTGTGCTCGACGTAATTCAAGGTGCAACCCGAGTTCGTTCGAGGTGCCACCGTCGAGTTCTAGTCGCGAAGATGCACGCAATCAGGATAACGCTGATGTCTACACTTCCCTGTTAAGTATACTAACACCTCGAGCATCGCCCCAAAATTTTCCTTTATCACCGTGCACGTTCAACACTTACTGTATTTCCTCGAACAATCTGTCAATGTTCCTCCAAAAAGGTGAAGTTTGTTTTTCGATCGTCAAACAATAAATATAAATTTACGGTTTCAGCGCGGTTCGATCAATTTTACAACAACAGCAAATGTGCAATTAACAATACATTATCTTGACATTTCGATCCTTATGTGGATCATCTTCAAAAAGAGAATATATATTGCGTATGCTGAGTAACAAAAAGACAGAAGAAAAAACACATAATAATAGAATTAAGAAAGTATTAAAAACAGTGTATACTACATGGTGGCAGGTAATTGA
>CM052324.1:12836276-12894040 GCA_028455615.1 Lasioglossum zephyrum | reverse complement strand
CCCCCCGCGAAACTACGTGATCGCGTTCAGCGATCCCCACTTCGCTCGACAACGCTCCCTACATTGCTATGCGTGCGCACTCTGTCTGACGTCCCCACTCCACGGACCCACTTCGCGCGACGATCGGCAGTACATCATCGCTTAGTTTACCAAGTGAAATTTACTTAGTTAGCTTAGTGAGTCTCGGGGTGATGCATTTTCGTTGTTTCCAGCTGCGTGGATTTGTGGACGTTTCGATGGCGTACGTTACGGGCGGTGTGCTGGTCTTGGGGTGATGCAGTAAGCTTAGTGAGTATACAAAGTATTAATAAAGTGTGATACAAGTATTAACACAAGACTGAAAAGCAGAAAATAATTATTTAAGTAAAAATAATAAATTCTGAAAATTTGTGATTGTGAATTTTGAATAGCTATGAAAATACTTAGAAGATTTCAAACGAAAAACGTGGAGCGCAAGATGCATCAATTATCTATTCCATGCGCCCCACGTTTTTCGCTTTTAAATCTTACAAGCATTTTCATAGCTATTAAAAATTCACGATCACAAATTTTCAGGACTATTTTATACTTTTTAGTCCGTTTTCAAAAACGTGGTATTTTTAAAAATTTATTTTATTTATTTAGTTTTCGAACAGCTCAACTACTGCGCACTATGGATTCAGGTTGTTCGGGGGGGGGGGGGGGTAAGGTTCGTTTATCCGAGCTGGACTCGACTTATTCGGTTTAATTAAGCCACGAAATCTTGCCCATGCGCGCTACTCGACTTCGCAGCCTCGTAAATATTTCTGGAGGACGGGAACGCCACGCCCCGGATGACCGAAATACCTCGAAACAAATCCCTGTTCCTCGGGACACATTCCTCCACCACCCGGACCATAATCCTGTCCCATTCTTCGAGCGTAGATTTGATTCATCAACTTTCTCACGCCAGACACGTGGACACGTACACGTTTGTCAAATCTGTACAGGTTATTACGTACAATCACATACAGATTGACAAATTGTCGCAATCTGGAGATTCGAAACAGTGAAAAAACACTGCATAAAGATCCGGTATCCAACAAGGTATAATGAAGTAGTCACTTTACTGGGACACCACGATCAAATCGATTTAAATCAATTTAAATCGTATTAAGATCTGTCATTCATATTTTATATCCTATCATTTTTCGACGATTCTCAATAGCCATAACTGCACGACGATCCGCAGTCTAGTGATCAGTCATGCCTCCTGACTGTAAACCGATTACGGATCGAGAAAAACAGAAAGTTGGTCGCAAGTTTCGGCTCGTGAGAAGGAAGAAGAAGAAGTTAGTCCCGACGCGGTGGTGTCAGGATGAAATTCCTCGGGCGTAAAACATCTTGCTTCCTAAAGACAGCTCTGTCCTGGCGGCGTGTTCCGTTTAATAAAAGCAGCGCAGCGAGATGGTCCCCGACAGCGGGAAACCGCGTCATCTCCGCGACAGGATTCCGCAGCTCGGCGTGACCGGCATGTTCCAAGGCGTACGGCACGGCGAACGCTCGTAAACTCTCTATCTCTGTTCGTCCCCTGTACAGGCTGTTAAGAAATGTTTGGTCTCGTCAAGCATAGGCATATTCTATGTCTTCGGATCGATGGAGATTTGTAATAAAAAAAATTGCCGCAAAATTCTCCTTGAATTTCAAGGTCAAATTTTTTTATTGTATCGTATTCCACGCATCATGAGGATAAAAAGTGTTCGCATAGTTCCCAAAAAAGAACCCATAGTTCCTTTGCCACTTTTTTCACCACGTTTTTATTAGCTCGCTTTCTTGTTTGTTTGTTTGTTTGTCTGTCTGTCTGTTTGTTCGGTGGCAAATTTTGCAATTGATTTTAAACTAACCTCCTGATGAGCTAGAGACTTGAAATTGCACACATGGCTCAGAACTGGATGACAATGCATTATTCAAAAAAACTTCTTTTTAAAAGTCTTACCGTTTCGGAGAAAATAACAATTAAATATTTACCTTTTTATCCCCCCGCGAACTACGTCATCGCGTTCAGCGATCCCCACTACGCTCGACAACCCTCTCTACTTTACTATGCGTGCGCACTCTGAATCGTCCCCACTACACGGACCCATTTCGCCCCGACGCGCGAACCATCGGTAGTGTAGTACATCATCGCGCGACGATCGCGACCGGTAGTGCATCATCGCTTTGTTTACCAAGTGAAATTTACAGTAAGCTTAGTGAGTATATAAAGTATTAAAATGAAGAGTGATACAAGTATTAACACAAGACTAACAAGCAGAAAATAATTATTTAAATAAAAATAAATTTTTAAAAATACCACGTTTTTAAAAACGGACTAAAAAGTATAAAATAATTTTTCCTAGTGTCATAAAGATTCCTAACCTCGTAGAAATAGTCCTGAAAATTTGTGATTGTGAATTTTGAATAGCTGTGAAAATACTTGTGAGATTTCAAACGAAAAACGTGGAGCGCAAAATGCATCAATTATCTATCGCATGCGCCCCACGTTTTTCGTTTGAAATCTCACAAGTATTTTCACAGCTATTCAAAATTCACAATCACAAATTTTCAAGACTATCTGTACGAGGTTAGGAATCTGTATGGCACTAGGAAAAATTATTTTATACTTTTTAGTCCGTTTTTAAAAACGTGGTATTTTTAAAAATTTATTTTTATTTTATCCTCGTGATGCGTAGAATACAATACAATTAAAAAAAACTTGACCTTGATATTCAAGGTCAAGGACAATTGTTGCGGCAACTTTTTTTTACAGATCTCCATTGATCGGAAGATGTAAAATACGCTTATGCTTGCCGAGACCAAACATTTCTTAACACCCTGTACCAGCCGCGTTCCATCACCCGCTCCTCCCTCATCTCTATTCTCGCAGCTGTGAAACGGGCAGCGGCATGGCAGCGCGTTCTGCTCGGGTGCAGCTTGTCCATCACGATGCAGAGGCTTTCGAGTCTCCGGAAGTGCACACGCTCCTGCATAATACAGGATCGTGACGCGGACCCCCTAGTTTCTCGCTCGGATGCGCCGCGCGTATTTCACGCGGTTACGCCCGAAACCACCCACCCTTTTTCGCGAGCTTCTCCAACGAGAAACTTGCGGAGGAACCCGCGGTCTTCAAATAAATATAAGGATACAATAAACTTTTATTAATATAGGATACGATAAAATTAAATGGACATCCTTCACAAATTGTCGCAAATTGGAGATTCGAAACAGTGAAAAAACACTGCATAAAGATCCGGTATCCAACAAGGTATAAATGAAGTAGTCACTTTTACTGGTACACCATGTAGGGTAACTGCACCCTATCATATACATACCCTACATCGTTTTCGAAGCAAGCCATCGAATCGCCGACAAAATTTGTCACGGCGAATCGACGATCCTCCAGACAGATTCCAGCCGGCCAACGGAGTTCGACCGTTTAACAATACCATGATCCCCGTCCAATACTAAGCGAGGGGTGGGGCCCGAAGAGGTTAATTAAACGGAGAATATTCCGGGACATTGAGATCTCGGTGGCAAGTTTCCTGGTTCCCGGGACTCGCCTCGGATATTAACGAGCTCTCACTCTCTCCGTTCTGTCTCTCCTTCGCTCTCCCTTTATATATGTATATCTGTCTTACTCTGTTCGTATAGTTCGGTGACACGGATCGGCCGCTCGCAACGACGATAGACCGCGAATCAAATTGCTCCAGTTTCCAAAGGATCCCACTTCCTGATTTTCAAATTTTCGCTGGATCGACTGGCAAGACAAATCCTCCCCCGTTCGAATTATTCAGTGAATTTGCATCTGCCGTGCAAGACCGACCCGGACTAACGAGATATTCCTAACGGCGGCCAGGATATTTGTTAAAAATATTTACAAATACGAGGCGTGTTAAAAAAATGTTTTTTTGCAGTATATGTGCACGCATATATGTATACGCATTGCTTCCGGCTGCAATTCTCGCTTCCGCGGGGACGGTAACCTGAGAGACATTGTACCGCTTCGCAAGACGATTACCCGCAAATTGCATTGTATCAATGTTGTTAACATTTCGTCTAGATCAGCAGTATTCAAATAATTTATGTAACTCTTTTCGGTTTACGCTGTTGCTTAACAGTTTTCGGATTAACCCCTCGCCGCATTTTATAGATTGACTTTTTACAGTCAGACTCGTCATGGGGATTTGAACACAGTCTATAAACAAGTAGAGATAAAAGTAATGAGATGAAATTTGATTCGTTCGTAATTAATATTTCAGCATTTTGAATAAATGTAGCCATACAGAAAAGAAATGGTAAAAAAAGAATGGTACGGCAAGGGGTTAATCGTACTCCCCACTCCTCCCCACACCGCTGTTACGGTGTACGCTCCACGAAAATTCCTGAAAAATTTTCATCGTTGCAAAAATTAATAATCGAACTGAATAGAGCGTGTCTCGTTGCAAGCTGATCACAAAATGTCGCGATCCGAGCAGGTGATTAGTTAAACAATGCACACGCTAGAACGTGGATCTATTATTTATCCGCAGACTGTCCCCCCTCCCCTCTATCGCCCGGCAGCAGCGACGATAATTAATTTCCCGTTTAAATAAGCTCTCGGGCCTCTCCCCCCTCCCCACCGCTCGCCTAATTAATCAGTCTCACCGCGTCGAATGACGCTAACGAACTCATGTTGTCGGTGATGCACTTGGAAACGTCCGCGGCGGATAACCACCCCTGAAAAGTAATTGTCGTCCCCGTCCCCCAAACCGCGATTAATTAATAGGTCTAATTAATTAATACGATATCCTGTTACCCGGACTTTAATTAGCCCCTGTAATACGAACATTTCCGTGTCTAATCCGTTCCAGGAGAACGAAAGATTCGTGTCCCGACCGAATTGAAAGGAAAGTATATTGTAAATGTTTGTTTAACGAACGAATGTTTTTCCGTGTTCGAGGCATTTCTCGCGCTAATGCTGTAAACGAATAAAGATCTATAGCTAGACGAGAGGATCCCAGGAAATCGCGAGAGCAAAGGGCAAGGGCGTAAACGATCTCCAACGCTGCTAACTCGATTCCTCGTTAATTAATGGAGGGCGTTCAACCTGTACGGAGGGCAATTTGCTTCGTGTAACTCGTGCCTGTGATTCTCAATATTCGCGAGAGCCATAAATGGCGATTGTTAATCGTGCGCGATGAACGATTTACGAGATCGAGAGGGGTCTTGAAATCGGATTTGCTCTGCGAGGAGGATAGCTGTGTCTCTCGTTCGTTCTAATTTCTGTATGACAGAAACTGTTCCCCTTCTCCGGATCAAACCAATCACGATAAGCTGATTTTCTTGGTCGCGTTGGTCGGAAAAGATCGACGGGGTATCATTTAGAAAAATCTTTGCAAGCTTGTACAATAAAATTGAGGAAATCTTTCATCGTTCCTATGCGTTATATGATGATGCAGTCTAAACACTTTATCTATCGGTAGCCTATTCACACACATAGGCTTTTCGATAATTGTGCTGTACCAAATGGAACAAGTCTAAATATCTTCTTCGACACGATAATCCCGACGGAAATTATTGTATCTTGTTATCGAGGGGGTGAGTTGTTTGTTCGTGATTAAAGTTGCTACATATTGCTGTTTAAGGATTCTTTGAAAAACTCCTCTGCAATGGACCATAGGCTTTCAACAATTATGCAATTATCATCCGTAGGTAATGGTGTGTTAACAATCTCGTCGAATCAATGTTTAAACGTAAAACATCTGCGTTTGCAATCAGACGATTATACCGTGTTTTTGACTTTTCTGCGGAGCTACGTGAAAATATCCTGTGTTTCGTCGGTTCGCTCAGCCAGAGGCATGGTTATTTATTTGATCTGCAAATGAGCGTGGCAGACGAGACACCTCCGGCGCTAAAGTCCGGTATTAAAGTCGAGGTCGATCGATCAGTGACGTGCCGGTTGTTTTCAAGAAGCTTATGGTCGAGCTCCGGTGAGCTTCGAAGAGTTTATGGGTGAAGAACAACCGGTATGCTAAATAGGGAACGTGCTAGAGGGGAGCAAAGCCTACCTACCCTGTGTGCGACACGCGAGCCTACAGCTTTGAAATTCTGTCGGAAACGACCCTGGGTCCTCGGCAAATCCGTCGTCGCATACTGATCGCGAGACTCCTCTGTTCCTCTGTCGATCTTTCTGCGAAAGAAAAATCTGACTCGACGATTCTGATCGAAGCAGGAGCCAAATGTTTGCCTGAAAGTCGTTGTTGTATAATTATGGTTAGACTGCGGATTCGATGCATTTATAACAAAAAATAGGTACGTACAAATTAAAGCAGACGACATGTTAAAAATATTTAAGGACATTGATAGCTTCAGCTTGATAGGATAATTAAAAGAAGAATGCAATTTTTATGGCTCCTGCATTTTTTTATTCTGCATAAAGATCCGCTGTCTAATTATGGCTTTTGAAAATTTTCAACACAATGCTAGAATATCAAGTATGATAGACGATACTATTTTATTCCACTTGCTTAAAATTCGTCTAGAAAAATTGAACATCGCGTAAACATCCACAGTCGCAGAATATGTGCATGTTTTTTTTAAAATAATATCCTGATGGATGCATCTTTACGATCCCGATGTTCGTGAATTAGAAATATCAGAACCCGTGATTTCGAGCTGGCGTGTTAATATCGCTATGGGTCTGCCGTAATTGAAAGCATCGCTGCAGAGCCGATTGCATAGTGATCAGTGGAAGTGATTAACATGAAGCATCGACATCTAGCAATAGTAAATCTGTCCCCGGTGCCAAAGAGAGCCGTTCTCTGGCAGTATGGATTTATCAATCCGTACAAGCGATCGGCAGCCACGTCGACCGTCCACTGAACAGATTCCCCGAGGTTTTCTCGATGCCCACGAGCACTCTCCATTCGAATCGTTTACCGATTAGAGTATGTATGCCCGTGCCACGTGATGAAAATCGAAAATTTTACTCACACAGAAATTACGTCGTACGCTCGAAATCATTTATCTTAATAATTTTTTATTTTGTTTTGTTCGTTACGGAAAAGTTACTTGGAAAAGTTTTCAGGAAAATTCGGAGAAACTGCAAAAATGGTCATTTTTGTAACGTAATCGTAATTTTTGTCGAATTTGCACGATCACAAAGAAATTTATTAAAATTTTGACAGGACAACGTCAATCAAAAAAGATAAAAATTATCAGGTTTGGGCTAGAAATAAATTACCCTGAAATTGCCTCTAAAATCGCAACCCTTCCTCGCTAAGTACCATAACCCTTTCTCTCCGTTCTGCCGGCGTCCATTAGCGAAGCAATTATTCCGAAACGCATTTATAAGTAGAATTGTTTGCCGACGGATAACCAATTATTTCTCCAGGGGGGGGGGGGGGGGGGGACGAGAATTGTTTCCACGCGAATTTCCCGCGCCGGCTTTTCACGTTTTCGCACTCGCTCACGGGAAATCCACCGACGCAGAAATATATCCCGGACTTTTCAAGATCGACAATTAAAATCGGCCTGCGACCAAACCCATTGTGTTTCCGCGCTCTCGAGGACCATAAACGTCGTTCAACGAAAGTCCCGTTGTTCTCGTCGTAATAATATTAAATCGCGCGGCGGATATTTTATCGGGATACTCTTCTCTTCGATTATGCTTCGCTGCGACAAACGCGAATAAATGTTTCGACAAATGTTTCGGTTCGAATGAATATAAATGCGTCGCGCGTGCTGTCATCATCATGGCCTTCGGAATATTCCAGCTTCGATCGTTTCTCTTTCCGAATTATCTTTTATATGCTCTTTGAAAAAACGCGAACGAATCTTTCAAATGATTTTGGTCTCGTTATTATCGACAGCGGATCGTTATGCGAAATAAATATTTCTCTAGCCGAATTCCAACGAACTGGAGAAGAATAGATAATTCATTTTCTCTCTCCAATATTTTCAATGGCTTGAACATAAAAGTATTTTCTAATTGTTCCAATGAATTTACTCTTTCAACGACCCAAAAAAATTTGGTTTCAAGTTTGTCCAAGTCCCAGTTTCATGTCTAATCTAGTGTTCCCCTTCTATTATGTCACGTGACTAATCCGATACTGGAGGGGATATAGGTCTTTCTCTTTCTCTTCGTCTCGAGTCGATTCGTGAGGTTCTTCTACTGCAACTTGATCCTGGAGAATTGAGCCAGTGGAATGGCCTAACCGTCGTTGAACCCTCGAAGAAGAAGAAGAGGAAGAAACGCGTCCGAGAGCAGAAATGCGTGGAAATGGGCGTCGACCTCTCCAGGTCTCGCAGAACGAATCTGCCAGCGGATCGAGGATTTACGAGGGCCGTGATCGAGGATTTATTCGTGGCCCCCGGTGTCACGCGGAAGATCCCGTCCGCGAATGTTCGAATTCATTCCCAAAACCGAGGAAAATTATGACCCCGGCGAAAGTCCCGCTCGTAAATTTCGGATGCGCAATCAAATGGCGGGTCGCAGAGGATGGTGTCTGTTCGGTGTGTATGGGTGTCCGTGGATGTGCGAGAGTGTCTCTGCCGGTGGTGCAAAACGGGGCTGCAGGATGGGTAGAGAAGCGTGGGCGTGGGTCTCTGTTCATCGATTAATCTTCGGCAAGTTCGAGAATCGTCGCGCTCTCCTCGTAATCTCCTCTTTTTAGGGGACGAGATCTACAAGAGGGATCGAACCTCGAAAAAATTTGAACACGCGGGATTACCACGTGCGAACGTCTCTACGGGACTTGGAATATTTTGCTCGGGAGCACCATCACCAGCAAGAATACCCTGGTAGCACAAAAATATTGAATAAATATCTTTTTGGAATATTGGAAAAATATATTTTAAGCCATTTTCATGGAACAAATAAAAATATTTACGCGGACGGTAAAATCACATAGAGAGAAACGAAATCGGAACAGGTTCGATGAAAAGACAAACTCGAAAGCAAGTGGAAAGAATACTGATTTCTTTGGAAGGAAATTGGCGACAGTGACAAAAGTGCACACAGAGATTGACGCGAGGAGAGGCTGGCCGTGAAACAGACTTCTCTCCACGGTTGCAGGATCGAGGTTGGGGTAGTTGGAGAGTAAACCATCGAGGTACAACAACTCTCCAGTAGCCGAGAGTTGACTTCGCGACGAGGGTTCGCGTTGCATGTAAATTACGCGAATTAGCGCGTCGAAAGGTGGAGTGTCGAGTTGCTCGACTGCACAGAAGGAAGAAGAAGGAGAGAGAGCCGTGACGAAACGGTAAGAAAGACAGCTCTCTCTCTCTTCCTGCGTGGAAAAGTTCTAGTTTCGGAGGAGCCTCGAACTTTCGACCTCCGAACACTTTGAGCCATTCGACAGAGAAGTTTCCGTGCCATCGACGTTCCCAAGGAACTTCCCGACGGCCGACTAATGAGCGCCACCGCGCGGACGTCGTTAAAACGCTTCGAAGCAGCTTTAAAGCCGCTTTCGAGCCGCTTCTGAACGTTTTAGAAGCATGCTGCGAGTGTATCGCGACATTTCCTTGTTAACGATCTTGTGAGATTGTTAGGAACGTTTAGTGGAACTACGAGATCGTTTCGGTACTCGCTCACTTACGGAACTTCGCCTCAAAGCTGCTTCGAAGTGCTCTGAGGTAAAGTTGCGAGGAAATTTACTTTTAAAGATCATGGACGATTATGTGGCGAGGAGAATGCGGGATCATTTTGATACTTGTTCGTTTATGAACTTGGACTCAAAACCGCTTCAAAGCCGCTCCAGACTCCAGAGCAGCTTCAGAGCCGATTCAGTGAGATTCTTTACTCACAATTTTTCCAGATCGCTAGAAAGATTTGTTTGTAAGAAAACTATGATATTTTGTGGATACTTTTCTGAGGATTTTTGCTCCGAAGCTGCTTTAAAGCCATTTCACAACAGCGCTCCGAAGCTTCCTTTTTAAAGAGCACGTAGAATATAAACTTATCAGAGATATTATGAACTTTGATTCGAACTAAGAATTTACCAGATTGTCTTTCATTCCACTGGAAATTTCACTAAAAATATGTGTTTACCCGGATTACTGTAGCAGACTGTTCAATCTCGGGGACAAACGAGTATGTTTGGCTGTTTGTAAGTTTACAGAGAGGGAGTGCCGGGCGAGATACAAGGGTGTTTAGCACTCGAGAAGTAAACGGGGTTGCTCGGCGTGGCAAAGGGGTGTAAGGGGAGAAGCGAACTGCAGAGCGCAGGGGTGTAACAATGCATTCTACAGGCTTCCCACCCCCTATTGGCCCATTTACGAGCTCGTGCATTTTTTTTTGTTCGCTCGAGACGACTCTCGATAGCCTGTGTGTTCTAGACGTGTTACAGCTGTTACACACCTGCCCTGCCAGCGAATCGCGTTTCAAGATTTATACCGGATAAATGTAATTCATCTCTCGAATCGATCCGGAGAACCATTAAGCGCCAAGCACAACCTAAATGGTGCCTTTTTTTCCAATTAATAACACACGAGCCAATTTGAACAAATCTGTGTACCGTGTACTCGTACAAAACCTGGCATTACCGTTCTATCGTTTGTCAAGAGTTTGTCATTTTACATTTTACGCATTTTACAAATTCCACCCCTAAGCGGTGAAAAGGGGTTGCAACATTTCTATGAGGAATATTTTGTTCGTGGTTGGATTTACTTGAAACTTGGTTTTAATGCTGACAATTTTAAGAATGGGAATATTAAATGTAGTTTTTTATCATTTATTAATTCATGTTTTTTTTTTAAATCATTAATATTTATATGTAATATAAATAATAATAATAGCTAAATGTTTGCTCGACCTAATAGAACAGAGAGCAAATCGGTTTTAAGAATTTAGTAGGAATGGAATTTCCTGAAAATAATTGAATTTCCAGAGACACACCGTATAGACTGGTACTTCGGCCGGGTCTATAAACGTCCAAGTATTTACTTCCGGCGAGTAGCCATCAGTCTACAGACTCGTGTACTTCGCGGCTGCACTTCGCGGGGCTGTACTTCGTCGACTTGACTGGCTACGGCTTGGCCGGAGGAAGCAGAAGAAGCTTTCGAGCCGGAACGCTGATCGAAAGCAACGAGGGAAGCTTGGGCTAATGGGGTCGTAAAGGGTAAGATCGCACGTGCAGACTCGCGAACGCGAACACCATTATCGTTGCCTACTGCCCTCGATTCCGTCCTGTTTTCCCTTGCTACGTTTACAACCAACTCTTTCGGAACACCGGCTCGCGAAACCTTCATTTCCACGCGACTCCCTTCTAATCGCGCGATTATCGCCTGGCTAATTGTTTCCTCGGACTGTTTCTCGATCCCTCGACCCGTTAAACTTGCACTTTTCGCGAATCATACATCAGCGACACGAAGTCCAATTTGTTTTTTTTTGTTTTGTTTGTCGACGTAATTGCTCTGTTCGATGGCAGTTTCGCATGCGATTGTTTCGCACTCACCTAGCTCTCACCTTCTTGTAAGTTAATTTATGCATTTATGACAAAGATAAGTAGACGCGATTGCGAAGCTACCAGAAAGGTGGCCAAGAGGTCGTCAAACGTGATGGAAATTCTATATCGTTTTTATATATTTAAAAACGAAGTCCTGACTCACTCACCTATCAACGCCCAGGCTAAACCCTTGGCCCTAGAAAGCTGAAATTTTGCACAGAGGTTTCCTTTATGATCTATACAAGGGATAAGAAAGGATATTTCGAAATTAAACTCCTAAGGGGGTGGAAAGGGGTTGCAACGTTTGTACGAGGAATATAATGTTCGTGGGCAGATTTACATCATACTTGGTCTTATGCCCATTGATACAATCTTAATGGGGTGAACGAGGGCTTAAAATATTTGTCACGGTTAACCCTTTGGGAACATTTGACGATTCACACTCGTCTTGCACACGTTACGTTTCTTTGATATATTTCTTTTTATTTTGAAATAGAAATCTGGTTTGAAACTATGTAAATAATGTCACTACGATAAATGAAATCTTACATTAATATTCATACATCGAAATGGATTCAAATGAATCCCGTAATATATGTATGTGCCCTAATATAATGTGTCCCTATAATAAACCTGCGAGCCTGCGCAGAATTATTTTCCATAGAGAAAACAGGTTCATTGTTCAGCGATCCAGCGGAGGGTGGATGTTGTTTTCGCGGAGAGCAGTGCGGCGAGGCTTTCACTTTTCCCGTTCAGTCCGACCTTCGATCGATCTCGGTAGAAATCAGACCTCGTGATTCACGGTGTAGAAACGGTGAATCGATCTCGGTTGTAACGCGAGAAAAAAAGACCGTCCGCGAATAGACCCAAGGGTGGTGGCGGCGGTGACTCGCCGATGGGGAAGAAAAATGACGAAGGGAAAAGAGAGAGAAAAAAAAGGAAGCAAAATAATACTCGATCACGGTCTTAGGTTGGAAAACACGAGGCGCGAGAGCAAATTAGCTAGAAAATCACGCGACGAGAGAGTGCGCCAGGAATCGAAAGCTGCGCCCCTGCTTTTCCACCCCCCCCCCCCCCCCCTACCCCCTGCATTCGCCGAGCCATTATTGATAAAACAATTAATGTTACCCGTTCTGTGAATCGAGATTTTTCACTCGTCGACCGGGCTCGGTAACGAAATTACGATCCACTCGGTAATAAATAAATGGAGAAACGCCACGACAGAGGCGTCGCGAGCAATAAAAAGCGGAAGAAAAAAAGCCAACTCAGGACAAAAAATATATTGTTGACAAGCGACGAGCGGCGAGCCGCGCGCGCCACTGGAATTTTTTTAATTAAATTTAATGCGAGTCCGTCGTTTCGCTTTTGCACGGTTGTTTATCGAACGTTCGCGATCGCGCGGAACAATGCGAAATCACGTTTCAAAGAACCCGCAGAGAGTTACGTTCTCGATTGGCTTTTCCACGAAAAGAGTTTTGCCGAAGCTTCGGAATTTTTAAGGATTGTTTGCTTGTAACGACAACGCGGAATTCTTGCATCCTCGATAGTTGGCACGAACAAGACGAAATTCACGGCGGTACATCAATTTTCATGATGTCGTTGAAAAAAATGTTGCAATCTGTCCAGAAGCGTTCGCGACGTAAAGACAATTTAAAGGGTTGATAGATCTGCTATAAAACGACTACCAAAAAATGGCACGCCGATTTTTATGGTAACGATGTAACGGGAAGTCGTCGATTCTGCATTCCGTGGTGGTTGGATTGGTGAAACAAATTTGTCAAGCTTCGCATGGAGCCCGTTCGAGCCCGCAGAACCGTCGATGAAAAAACACCAATTTAGAAGAGCGAAAAATGTGTGTTGAAAAATAAAACGTGGTAAAAAGGTATCGAAAAGTGGTTCCACCAATGTTTGCGGGACTTTTATGAAAGGGAAACTTGATTTTTCGCGTTCATTGCGAGTTTCATCTTGGAAAAACATTCCTGACACTGATGACACAAAATTAAACCTTGAATAACCCAGCTATTTTAAATAAAACACATACGATCGAAGACCAACGTAGAGTACAGAGGGTTAAAAATGCAATTCTAATTTCCAATAAAGACAGAAAAACGTCCGTTCGAATATTGAAGGAAGAGGAAGAACAGCTCTGCCAAAGTCCCAGAAAAAAGTGGAAGGGAGTAAACGAATGAATAAATTGCAATTACAACGACACCGTGGTTTTGTACGGGAGTGAAATAAAAATGAGTGAACCACAAAACGGAACAATAAATATATCACCTCTCATTGTCAGTTACGCGTAAATGATGAAAAGAAGAAGCAAGCGTATTCTATTGCGTCTGATCCGCTATTTCCAAGTAGAAAAGGCGCTCGTTGGTCAGACACGATACGGATTGGACTGGCAAACACGGTTCGGCGCGGCGCGGGTATTCATCAAATTCCCGGCAATATTCCGGTCGCGTGATAATCCACGATTTCCCCAGCTGGATTTCGAGGCTCCGGGGATCCCTGGATCGCGTGATCAGCCGCGATTTCTCGTGATTCCACGACGAGCGACGCGTTTCATTACGCGGCGAGCATCGAGCACCGTTTCACGGTCTAATTACTCGGCTCGAGGATTGATAAGCATCGATCGCGACGCGATAACGAACGATTGCCCTTCCATGCTCGTCGAAAAAAGGGCCACATTTAAATTCCATTAACCCTATGACACCGGACGCGACTCGAACAACTGCAACGATTCTACAAAAAATAGCGACTGCGACGTTATGCGCGTCTTTATTCACTAATTTTTCCACGTTTTTATTAGCTCGCTTTCTTGTTTGTTTGTTTGTCTGTCTGTTCGGTGAGAAATTTTGCAATTGATTTTAAACTAACTTCCCGATGAGCTAGACTTGAAATTGGATACATGAAAAAAAATTATTTTTCAGTCTATCCGTTTCGGAGAAAATAACAATAAAAAATCAATCTTGTCATTGTTACTTTTTACAGTTTAGTGTTGAAAATAAATACAAGTATATCACAAATGTGAATTACAATATAGTTTGAGAGCTATATTTAATTAGCAAACAGATACTGCAGGAAGGACTGCAAAGGGTTAAATCATTTTGCCTTTCGTTCTCGCAACGAACTTTCGTTGGATTGACAATCTAAATTTCTATTAGCAAACTTAGTGCTGTATCGTCTTGAGCGAGTCGAAATAATTGAGAAGAGAAATGAATTTCCGCGTATTCGCCGTGTATCCTGTGATTAATGCCCGCGTTCATGCGATTCCCGGCGCGTTCGCCAACGCGTCTGCGACTAATTAATTTTACTCAACTTTAGTTCGCGGAATGAAATAAATATTAGATCGGCCGGTGAACACGCGGGAAGGAGCACTCTGCCGGTTATTGAAAGTGTTGAATTAACAATGCTAATTGCAGTTTCCGCTTCTCGTACAATTCACGCGCGTGCAAACTGATGGTTAAAATGTTTGACGCGACGACAGCCTTTGTTCTTTATCGTGTTCGTTGTATCGTAAATCTACATTTTATTTCCACACTATCCTGTGTTCGTTTTGTTCGGCAAGTTGGAACGTTTTTAGTGAACGATGCGCATTATGTAATTGATTAGAAAACGCTGCCTGCACTCTCGTTTACGTAACGAGTAATTGGGATAGGAAATCGATTATCGGATGTATAGTTAGCCAAGACTAGACCATGCGTCATTTCTCTATCAACGTTGTGACATTAGAGATTAGCAATTTTCTGATATCCAGATAATCTTCATTCATGTACATGTATACAATATTCAGATCCAATGTTTTTCTCATATGAAAAAATGTGGCTTGAAAAATATTTTTCCAATATTTCAAAATAATTCCATTTAATATTTTTGTGCTACTAGGGTAGGGTGTATTCTCCTCGATTCGTGCGAATTCCCCTGATCCGATAACTCTGGCCCGGCGCATAATGTCGCCAGAGCCGTTGTAGAAATGATGCAGTTTGCATTGAAACATGGTCGTTGACGGGAACAGCTTCGCTCGAAAATAAAACGCTCGATGCCGGAGGGTTCTGTTTGTCGGCTAATAGGTTTCCCGCGTCCTGACGCGTGTCGAATGCGGGACACAATTTGCTCTGGGTGGTCCGTTCGTCGAACAGAGAACAGATATCCGATGGCTGCTCGCACACTAGCCGCCCTATCTTTCGATAAGCATCGCTTATCGTGGACTCCCTCCGCCCTGTTTTTGCTCGTTCCGAATCACCTAATTGCACACCCCTCTCAAATCGAGATTGCTGTACCGCGCGTTCTGAAAACACAGAAACACGAGGACCACCCGAACTTCTCACGGTTTCAGCAAACTAGGTCGCAACAATGGAAATATTCAACGATCGAATTCTTTTCAATTTTTTATCACGCGAACAACCATCGTTCCACAGAATTGAATCAACATTTAATAAATTCTTAACGAGCCAGCCACCGGCGAGATATCGCATCCAATTTCTTGGACCACGTTATGTCATTGTATAAGTCACGTGTACGCGCTTAGCTATTTGGGTAACCTGCGGTTGGAGTTTCGCCAAAATTTGAATACTTGCTTGTTTACTATCCCTTTCTCATCGCTGCCGAGTATTCTGTAGACCTCTGTCGCCTCGTTGCATTTATCAAGAGATAGTGTTACACTGCTATTTGCAAACGTTACAATGTAACCCCCATTGGAATAAATTAAGTGTTGCGACACGACCGTTGGAAATCGTTCTAGAATTTTCAACAGTTATTATTATTATTATTCATTATAGACGGGCGGAATCAAGTTTTATACTTGAATCGAGACAAAATATTCTTATCGCTACTCTGAATATTGGCACGGATTCGTTCGAAACAATTACAGCCTAAAAAGTGCGAAAATGTTAAACGATGATAAATATTGCCCTGTTTTCAGTGAAAACAAATTGATGTAATTTTGTTCAATCTCCCAGAGACCGGTTTCCTTCCCTTTTATTTTCTCTGCTATTACGACTTGAAGGTTTGCTCGAAAGAAATGGGATTTAGACGATTCGAATTTGTAAAAACGAACACGGACGAATTGCGATTGTGGATTTGTGAAACTGCAGGGGAGGATTTTTCACGCAACGACGAAGACCGTGGCCGGTCGGGATTTATCGGCGACCTTAATTGGTTTCTTAGCTGGTAACGCCGCTTCCTAAAGAGCTTTGGATTAGGTAATTCGGCTTCGATGCCCGCTCATAGGAGCATAGTTTCCCCGTTGAAATTTATTGTGCCGTTCCTCGACCAAGTCTACAGCTTGGTTTTCCTATCAATGGATCGCAAACTTTCCAATGATCCCCTCGTGTTTAGCAATCATTTTTATAACTTAGAACCCTATGGAAAATTGGAAGAAAATAGACCCAACCCTTTCCAATGATCTTGTACGTGAAAGTAGGGTATCTCTCAAAATAATTTAAAGTTTGTAATTTTTGTTTTGTGTTTATATTCATGTTGAAAATAAATCTCATATGAGATTAGTTAGCGTTTAAAAGTATGTTTCCTTTAGCATGAAAATTTGAGAGTTTTACAATGGTGCAATGTTTCGTAATTTTCTGGTGTGTCTTACTCACTCTGTCTGGTTGTCCTCGAAGGTGAGCGAGCCCTCGGTGTGCAAATACTGTTTGCCAGGCTTCGCGGTTCCTTCTACGGTGCGATATGGGACGACCACGCGTCCCCTGGCGCCGCTGTATCTCACCACTCGCAGTGAAAACTGTCCCACGCTTTCCACAAGTTCCACGTCCCTCTCGGGAAAGCCGAACACGCCGCTGTGATCATCATCGAGGATCATCACGGTCGCCAGACTAGGCGAGACCAGCATGGCCGGCTGCGTAGCGTTGCTCAGCCTGTAAACATAGTGTTTCATTCCTTAGATATACCTTCTTTAAAGACTTAGACAAGGCTTAAAAGAGAAACAAATTGATTGAAGACATTCAGACACGGCCAGACCTGGGAAAAAATATTTCAACAATAATTTAGTTGTAATTTCAAATGGAACCATATGTAATACAGTTGTGAGAAATATTATTTGCAAACATTCGTTGAAATATTTAGTTCCCAGGTCTGGACAAAGCCCTGCAAATTTTTTTATTGTATTGTATTCTACGCATCATGAGGATAAAAAGTGTTCCCATGGACACAAAAAAAATTTGACCTTGTAATTCAAGGTGAAGGACAATTGTTGCGGCAACTTTTTTTTACAGATCTCCATCGATCCGAAGATCCGTAGAATACGCCTATGCTTGCCAAGACCAAACATTTCTTAACACCCTGTATAAACAATTCAGAAGCCACACTTTAGCTACGGCGTGTCCTTTTTCCGCGATAGGGGTCAGTCTTGATGAAACTCAGGAAATCCGGGGAACGTATTTCACTGGGACAGTGCGAAAGAGTGAGTACAAAAGAGAAAAAGAGAAGAAAGACAGAGAGAGAGAAAGAATGCAAACTGGCAATCCAGAAAGCGATTGCACAGGATTACGAATATGAAAAACCGTGCAGCGCGTTTCGCCGGTTGATTCACGAATAAAGTAAGCTCTGTCGCGAATGTTACCCGTCGCCGGTGCGCGGGGGTCGCCTTTAAAATTGCACGAGGAAAAATAAGAAGGCGAGAGAGAGAGAGAGCAGCCCGTGGACTCAACGGGGGAAATTCCCGGTGCCTCGATTAGCATGCTTTTTAATTAGATCGACGGACAGGCTGAGCGTGAAACTGGAACGTTGTCTTCGTTCGACGACTTCGGACAACTCGTGGAAGCTGTTAGTCTCAGCGAGGAAAAACTTTCTAACATGTTTGTCGTCTTGCTACCGGAAGGGCCGACGTCGTTACGGAAAATGACGCTGTCGAATCAATTGCTGTGCTTACGGCATAATCGACCGTTTATCCGCCGACAATATGGATCTCTATGCGAAACAAAAATCTACCCTCTCAAGTGACATTCACAATTTCTTTCGACAAAGTGGTCGACAGAAGACCTACGAAATGAGACGCTCTAGATCAGAAGTGCCTGTTAATCTGCGTTCGGAGACGGAGATCGTCCCGTGATCTTGAACAAGGATCGACTGGACACGATGGTCGATCAATCGACAGCAATTGTCGTCCGCGACGTGTACGTCGGCGTCGACGGAGCCGCGAATAAGTGGGGTGTCCCTTTGTGCGACGAGTTTATTCGGTAATGAAATTGCGCCGCGCGCCATCCGGCCAGAGTTAATTGAGAGACGCCGCTCTCTCTCTCTCTCTCTCTCTCTCTCTCTCTCTCACTCTATTCCCGACGATTATCAATTTATTATCGTAGCGAGCCGTTTAAACGGCGAACGCCCTCAGGAACCTCGGATCGAATCGAATCCGCTTCCTGTTTGCGTCGCGGAACTGGGTCGATCTGGGTTAGGTCCTCTTCTGACAATGGATGTTAGTAATTTTTTTCAATTCATTCAATTTTTTCATTTTCAAGGAATGGTCTAGCACAAAATCGACAATTATAAAGATAAGTAACCGTAAATTATTTCTATTAAATTGTAGAGCACAGAATGTTTGTCCAAATTGCATAAAAAATGATGTAAGTAATTTTTTTGCATATCTGTTTTGTAAATTTAGCATTTCATTACAGGTAAATGCAATTAATTTCAATGTTATCGTAAACATAGCATAACGCGTTACGTAATACAATTCAAGTGTGCATTAGTCTTCGTTCTGGATCCGCTCGTACGGAGCATATATCCTCATTACACTATGATCATTATGAACAAATGCATAGTAAGCTGAAAATTGATAAATCTGTAACCTCCGCAAAGTTCACAACGTTTTGCAAATGAATAAATTCAAGGATCAAATTAAGATTCATAGGTTTGTTCTCGGTGACATGATAAGGCACACTGCGGATCTTTATACATTTATCAAGGAACTGGTTGGCTGAAATATAAAACAGTAAAGGATTTAAACAATACAACAGTATTGTAATGTTACTTTGAAAACATGTTTATTTCGCATGAAGATCCACAGTCTAATGATAACCGAATGGAAAGTACGTTTTTACCGTGCGACGTTACGTTTATAATGTAAAAACGTTTTGCAGATTTTTGAATCGTGGCTGCAACAGTGCGTGGTATCGATAGTGACACGTCCTCGCGATTCTTCGTTCCCGCGAAACACGTCGGACCTTGAAACCAGGGGCCGAGTCTCGTCTGTGTGAATTGGAACACACGGGAAAACGGAAAAGTGACGGAGGCCGATGAGAAAGGGGTGTTGCGGAGAGAAAGTAACGCAAAATGTTTCATTGTTTCGCGAAACGGATTGGACCCCGACGAAAACCGTTCCCGCAACGAGTGAGAGAGCAGAACTCGGTCGAGGTCGGCGAACAATATCTGCTTGCCACCGAGATAAATAAAAAATGAAAAGGATCGTTCGGAAGGGTTTATAACGATCATCAGAGCCGCTGACGAGGAGCACTTCTCGCTGTCACAATGGCGGCCAATTTTCTATCACGTCGAATTCTATTCTCGCTCCCGCACAAGATACCGATCTACACAAATTTGTAAAACATTCACGAGCAAACCGCAAAAACGTAGAAACACAGAGCGCGTTTCGCGAAATTCTGTTCTCCACTTGGTCTCGAGCACTTGCAATCGTTATGCATTCGCGATAAGAATTTTTAGGCGTAATTTCAAACGTTCGAAACTTTAGATGAGTTTTAAAATACTTTTAACTCTTGGTACTCGAGTGGGGTGACTTGCTTAAAATATTGTTCAGATTATTAAATATGTTGGTATCCAATCAATTACTAAACATTTAAGTATCGCACGAGGTATTCGATCAATTTTATATTCAGACAAAGAATAAAATTAATATAGAATGGAATTATTCTACGTCGGAAGAAATGTTTAAATTTTTAGTTAAACTAGAGCTCCCTGAGTGTAAAGGGTTTAAATATTAGTTTGAAGAGAGAGAAAGAGAGAGGGTAATTCTTTCTCTTTAAAAAAGTGTGGACTCGTGTTATCCATTCGTTACACGTTGAAATTTTGAAAACACTAAAGGCTCGATTTTCCAAGAATCTCATCTTCGCCGAAGCAAAATGACTTCCCCGATACTAATCTTTTTCGGAGGCGCTTCGGACGATGGAACGAGATGTTGGTCGAGTTGAAATTAGTTCGCCAGTATTCACGAGTAGAATACACAAGAATGAGAATGATTTTTCGAAATATTTCAATAAGTAACCTGACAGTTTTGGCAAGCGAACGATCGCGCGAGGGGTACCATAGGAAATCTGCGTGTACCGGCGCGCGGCGCGGCGCGGCGACGCGCGACGGTCAGCGTCCCCGAGGACGGTCATCGAATCGAATTTGGCACTCGGTCATCCCCAGCCGGTTCTGGGTCACGGGGAACCCACCCCCGCTCGGGGAATATCGTGGTCGAGCGATTGCAGCGACGGGTGTGCAACGATGACACCGCAGAATCCAGTTTAGGGGCTCTGTTCTGGTTTCGAACATTTCCAGAAAATCGATTTTTCTTCTGTTCCCGATTTTCGGGGAACGGAGCGGCGTAGTCTCTCGCGCAGACGAATCGTGCAACGATTACATATTGACAACTTGGCTCATTTTAAAGCGCGAACAATTGTTAACAATTTCTTCGATCCAGAATACGAAAACGATGATCTCCAATTATTCAGAGATTTTGTTGAGTTTTAAAAATTCTTTACAGCATTCAAATCACTATAAATACCACGATCAACTAGACGAAAGGCATCTCCCCCAAAATTTCTTCAACCGCTTTGCGATTAGAGCGGTTAAAAAAACGTGTTTGTCCAAAAAATGTCGTAGATTAGAAAATTTATATTTTCTGTATGGTTACTTATTTATTTGAATGCTTTAACATTGTTAGACCTTTTTTCAAAAGTTCCAAACTACTCGAAAAATGCATAGAAAG
Source organism: Lasioglossum zephyrum (assembly GCA_028455615.1). NCBI lineage: Eukaryota > Metazoa > Arthropoda > Insecta > Hymenoptera > Halictidae > Lasioglossum > Lasioglossum zephyrum. The sequence continues at coordinate 12,872,683 of CM052324.1, read as the reverse complement.
CTGAGCCACCTGAGCCGCCTGAGCGTCGATTAAATCAATCAGGAGGCGGGTCAGCCTGTTCGACCTCTGAACGGCCTAATAATTGAGGGCTGGCTCGCCTCGGAAAATCCTCTAGCAAGACCGCTCGCTCCTCACCTGACATAGAAATGCTCGTCCTCCTCGAAGAGCTCGTCGTCGATAACCGACAGCTTGATGGTCTTCTTGGTCTCGCCGGGGTCGAAGGTCAGCGTGCCCTTGGCACTGATATAATCGGAGCCAGCCTCGGCGGAGCCATCCTCGGTGCAATAATCAACGGAGCACGCTTTGGACAGGTCTCCGCCAGCCCTGGTGACACCGACCTCGAATGTCCCGACGTTCTCCATCACGGTGTAATGTCCTGGCTCGAAGAAGATCCTCATGGCGTTGACATTCTCGATGTCGATGCTCTCGGCTTCCTGCCGTTGCAGCTCGGCCTTGACCTCGCTCAGATCACTCTGCGCCCTCTCGCTGATCTTCTTGCTGAGATTCCCGGCGCCGACCATCTTCCTGGTGGCTTGGACCCTGTAGAAGGCCCTGCTCTTGGGTCCCTTGCCCAACACTTCCTCGTGAGCCATCACCTCCAGCTGCTCGAGCGGCTGAGTGGGGAACTTCTTGCGCAGATCTCTCAGGGTCTTGATGTAGTCCCTGCGAGTCTGCTCGAACTCCTTGGCCTCGGGCGTGTCGCCGTCCATCATGTTGTGAAAACCGTCCTGCTGGGGTTTGATCTCGAGCTCCACCCCGCCGTCTGAGTCCCCGGCCTCGGCTTGCACGATCACGCCCCTCTTGTTCATTCTGTACCCCTTGTGCAGGTATTTGTAGATCAACAATCTCCTGTCAGCTACGTAGGCGGTGAGAACGGTGGCCGGGAAGAACGAGAAGGTCAACACTCCTTCCCAGACCTCGAGGACACCGGGACTGACCACCGCCAGTATCAGATACAGCCAAACGTAAGCGAAGATGCTCCATGTGGCGGTGACGAAGAAGACTCTCAGATGCTTGATCTTCCTGGTCTCGCCGTTCGGTATCACGAACACGCACAGCGCGATGATCACGAACAGATTGTACGCGGCTGACCCAACGATCGTGCCAGGACCCAGTTCACCAGCTTGGAAATTCTTCGCCCAGATCTCGATGATCGACAAGAGGATCTCGGGCGCGCTGCTGCCGAGCGCCATCAGCGTCAGGTTCGCCACCGTCTCGTTCCACACCCGCACCACCACGATCTGCGGCTCCTTACCTTGCCGGCGTACCACCAGCTCCTTCTCTTTCGACGTGATCACCTCGATCGCCGCCATGAACCGGTCGCTGATGATCGACACCCCGATGAACAGATACAACAGCAGCAGGAAGTACACCACACCGCGGATAATCAAGTCCGAGAGGTCCAGGTTCTCCACGGGCCTCCACAAAGGCACGACCAGGCCCGGCTCGCACCGGACGGAATAATTGCCGGACATCTTCGAGGTGTCCGGAGATCACGAAACAAGAGAGATCCCTCCTCCCCTTATCCTCGACAACCGCGAGAAGGAAACAACCCCGCCGGAGAGAAAAGAGAGCACACGCAAACACTTTTCTATACCGCTATTTCGTTAGTCGCGCACCTCGAAGAGTCTCGCCGGACGGACCGGGTCGGAGAACACCGTAGGAAGAAACACCAGAGAAGAGAACGCGGACAACACACCGGCCGAGTCGCCGCGCGTATCTTTATCACCCTTGCGTCGAGGCCAACGAACATATCCGGCCGATCGGCTATCGGGGGCTGTCGCCGACACCAACGCGACAGCAGCGAGCACCCATCACGGAACAGGATCCTTGCTCGCACACTGGGCGACAGAACCGTACCGGGCCGTGTTCGAACGAACACTGAAAGAGGAGAAGAGAGAAACCGTGGTGCGAGCTAGAGGAGCGAGCGAGGCAGCCGGGTGGAGGGAAAGGTTACCAGCGCCGAGTCTCCCGAGCCGGCTAGACGCGCCCCTCCCCCTCCTCTCTCTCTCTCTCGTCTCCTCCCCTCACTCTGCCCCTCCCGATACCACCGACGATAGACGCTGTCTCGTTCGAACCCCCGGTGTCCAACCCCCGCGGCCCCTGTACTTTACTTGTGTCTTTATCGGTCTAGCGACCATCCCTCCAACGCGTTCTCTCTCTCTCTCTTTCCCTGTTATTGGATCTTTGTTTTCAACCCCCTCCGATCTACCGAGGCCCGACACCGTCCTCCTCGCACTTTGGCAACCACCCTCTCTCTACCAGCGCCACCGTTCAAGGAAGCGCATGCGTTTCGTCAAACCTATTCGTCGTCCACCCTCTTCCTACATCCGACAACGACACCACCGCCACCGCCACCGCTACACTCTTCTTTCCACTGTCCGACTGTCTGTTTGTCTTCTTGGGATACGGGCTCACTTCTACTACACCGTCGACCCTGAGCATCGCCACCCCGAACCCCATGCTTCATGACGAAGCGGATACTGTGGACAAGTTGATGATCATGCGGACGAGATGTGGGACTCTTCGAGGATTCTTGACGAGCTTCCGTGTTGGAGAGGTCGTTGATACATCATTCTGTATAATTTTTTAAGATTCTCAAAAACGTTGCAATATGAAATTCCACCGAGAATATTACCACTGAGAGATAAGATTATACCCTAGTAGCACAAAATATTGTATACACATTCATATATAATATTTACATTCATATATAATTTATCTGATATGAAAAAGTGTGGCTTAAAAAATATTTTTCCAATATTTGAAACAGATATGTATCCGATATTTTTTGTGCTACTAGGAAATTTATTTGAACGTCTAAATAACATCGTTACTCGCAGAACACCGTGCGTCTGGCTATCCAGAGTTCAGGTTCCTCGTGTGACCGACCGAAAACAACATGGCCACCGGTTCCTCAGGGTCCTTTGTCAGCCGTGGCGAGACACATTACGCGGAGAGAGCACTCTAGGCGGAAGCCGGGGTCAGCAAAAACGAAAGGAATGTTGTGCACTTAGGAGCTATTCGCTCGATGGGATATCAACGGGAGCGTCCCTTTCATCCACCCCTGAGAGCGATCCCCTGTTTTTCCGCTGGCTCCGCTGCAATCCGTTTCCGCGGACAAAACGAAAACTATATTTTTACCACGTTTTTATTAGCTCGCTTTCTTGTTTGTTTGTCTGCTGTTCGGTGGCAAATTTTGCAATTGATGTTAAACTAACTTCCTGATGATCTAGAGACTTTAAATTGGATACATGGCTCACAGAACTGGATGACAATGCATTATTCAACAAAAAAATTTCTTTAAAAGTCTATACGTTTCGGAGAAAATAACAATTAAATATTTACCTTTTCATCCCCCCGCGAAACTACGTGATCGCGTTCAGCGATCCCCACTTCGCTCGACAACGCTCCCTACTTTGCTATGCGTGCGCACTCTGTCTGACGTCCCCACTCCACGGACCCACTTCGCGCGACGATCGGCAGTACATCATCGCTTTGTTTACCAAGTGAAATTTACTTAGTTAGCTTAGTGAGTCTCGGGGTGGTGCATTTTCGTTGTTTCCAGCTGCGTGGATTTGTGGACGTTTCGAATGGCGTACGTTGCGGCCGGTGTGCTGGTCTTGGGGTGATGCAGTAAGCTTAGTGAGTATACAAAGTGTTAATAAAGAGTGATACAAGTATTAACACAAGACTGAAAAGCAGAAAATAATTATGTAAATAAAAATAAATTTTTAAAAAATACCACGTTTTTAAAACCGGACTAAAAAGTATAAAATAATTTTTCCTAGTCCCATACAGATTCCTAATATACTTTTTAGTCTGGTTAATTAAATAGATTTTTATTATACTGTTTAGTCCGGTTTCAAAAACGTGGTATTTTAAAAAATTTATTTTTGTTGTTTGTCCTGACATGACGCCTCGCCACCCGCAAAAACCTTGAAACTGGATCGTGAAACTCACCGGACGTCCCCGTCCCCCCGCGACTACGGAAAGGGTTGGAAAGTTTGCCGGTTTTCGGGGATCGCAGTTTCTTCCGACTGGCGCTTGCCACGTTTCACGATGGACAAACCTCCCGAGGAGCCATAAGCGGAGGACAGTTGGCACTGCGAGCGTAGGTGTCATCGCCTTTCAAAATCATCCCGGACTCTGCACGGAAATAGCCTAGTTCGAGACACGATTTCAACTTCGCCGAGTTTAGCTTGTGAAACGCGCGAAACGTCAACTCTGCCGGTGATTAGGAAACTGTTCTAATTGCAAGTCGTACATACAGTCGCCTGAATTAATATTCGGAATCCGGCTGTTTTCTTTTTAGAAGTTAGAACAAATATTCGTGAAGCGACAGAGAGATTTGGAATCGCAGAGAAGTTGTTCTTTACAACTCTTTTCACGTGGATATCTATGTTGAAAATGTAAAAATACTGTAATGTAACGATATCGTGTCAGTTGACCGGGGATCTTGACGTATTTATGACGTCTGAAGATTTTCAAAAAATCGCCGTAACTTTGCCTACGAAAATCAAGATAATGTTTCTCGAGATCATCCGAAGTCAATGTTTTCCTTGCGAAAATGTTCTCCGTGGCTTTGTCGAGGAGTTGTCGTCGGCCGGGCTGACATCTGTTTCATAATCGCGTCTCCATCTAGATGCGAAAGAAAGAGTTACTTCGAAATGCGTGCCCAGTGCCAGATGTGAAATGAATCGGAGAATCCCCGACAGGATATGCTGGCCAGATTCTAGAAACAGGGACTTCCCCGTCTGGGGATATTTCAAATGTTTCTACGGAGAAATTATAAGAATGTATTCTTATTCAGAAAGATTGTGTTTCCATAAGAAAATTAGATGAAAGTATTTTTGTAAAAAATAATTTAAAAAGGACTCGAAAATACTTTTTCGAAAAATTATTTTATAAAATAGTCTAAACATAGTTGAAAAATGTTTGTACAATGATATTTAACAACAATCATATGGTTAGGAAGCTACAAAACATCTGATTGATTTAGACAAAAAAATTTGACCTGACCAGGATACGTACCTGGTCGAAAAAGTCTTTAGCGGAAATATTGGAATATAATCTGTATGGCATTGTGTGTTTTTTGTATTACGCAAGTTTTAAAGGCTGGAAAATGTTTCTCCGTGAACATAAGAATATTTAATATATATTACATTGATCACAAGCATAGTTTGCAACTAAAAAAATCTGAAAATTATAGTTTGAGCACGGATTGGTGACGTTGAACTAACCCGACTGCTGCTTCAGAAGTGATCAGGGTGTATAATGAGGCTAGATCAGCTAATATATCACGATCGTGGCTGTTGATTCAAGGTGAACGGGGCTGGTAATAATTCTCAAGGGGAATATTACCTCCTTAGTTAGCCATGAAACGCGATACGCGTGCCTATACCAGAGAATTTTCTAACATGCAATGTTGCGTATTCAAATTATGCATGCGGGTATCGACGAAACTTTTAATCAGAGCTAGTTTCTAGAAGAATGTGCGGATCGTGCGTTTTATTTCTACGTCGTCTTCCACGTTTCGAAGAGAAATAGACATTGGAGACACTTCTAAAACATTCCGTGTCAAAATAATTTATCAATTAGTAAAATCGTTTCAACGTTGAAGGTGCTGAAGGAATTAGCAAATAAATTGACAATGTGTCTCGCGATAAGCAGCATTTATTTTCGCAAAGTTCTTTATATATTATACAAATCGCCGGTATAAAAGCTATTGTGTTAGTAGTGTGCTTAACAACATAATAACGTATTCGTATTTTAAATGACGTTCTTCAATCGGTATAAACTTCCTCGTCCTCGTCGATTCTACCAACTGTCCTCGTCTTTTGGAGTTGTCGGTTTGCACTGGAACATTAAGAGAAAAAACGTTTTAAAAGCTACTCGAAATATTTTCTAATAGAACATCACCTTCTAATATAGATTTTTACAAAGGGCTAGCTTTATCTCTCAGAAACCTACCTCGTTCTCGTTCTCAGTTTTCTACTCAACCGACCGGTCCTTCAGTATAATCTTAAGGTCCGGCAGGTTGTACCAGTTGATCCAGCTTGTATGAATGAAGAGCAGTGGGTTGTCCTGCAGATGCAGCGCCTTCAGCTTGCTAGGCTCCTCGGCGAGGTCCTTGAGGGTGTTGATCTTGTTTCTCTTCATGAGCAGCAGCTCCAGGGAGGTGGAGTTGATCAGATAGCTGGGTACGGTGGTCAACTCGTTGCCGGACAAATCGAGGGCGCGCAGACTGATGAATTTTCTGAAAGCGGCGCCGTTTACATTAAGAATACGATTGTCTTTCAGGACGAGAACTTGCAGGTGGCGAAGGTTATTGCAAATGTTTTCGTCGTGCAGGGAGGTGATGAAATTTCCGCTGAGATCGAGTCGCGAGAGCTTATGGAGTCTGCAGAGTTCCGGAACCGAGGTCAGCTTGTTGTTGGCGAGGTAAAGCTCCTGGATCAGCCGGGTCTGGTGCCAGAGAGTTTCGTGCAGCTCCTGGATCTCGTTTCCGGACAGGTCGAGGATGATCAGATTCGACAGACTCTGGAACGCGTTCGCCTGGACGGTGGCAATCGCGTTACGCGACGCATTCAGCTTCATCAAACTGGTCAGGATGTGAAGAGACAACGAGGAGGATTCGTCGCAGTTCTCGACGCACAGTTCCTTGATCATATTTCCATCTACCGTCAGCTCGAGCAGGCTACTCGGCAGGCAGGCACACATCTTGTAGATCTTGTTCTTGCTCAGATCCAGGTACTTGAGACTCATCGGCGCGTTCTTCAGAAACTCGGTCGACTCGATCTCGTTCCCGGACAGACTCAGCTGGCCCAGATTCGGTGCGAACTCTGCCAAAGACACGCTAAACACCGTGATGAACGAACGTTTCAACGACAACTCCCACAGATTCGGCAGAGACTCATGGAACGTATCTAACACCGAGTTTTTAGGGTCCCGACGCTTGTTGTCGTCCACGATCAACCGGCGCAACCCTGTGTGCTTCCCGAAGTATAACAAACGGTTTGTGCTGATGTTGTTCGACGTCAAGTTCAACGTTTCCAGAAAGGGGATCTTGTTGAACGCGCCGCAAGACACTTCCGTGATCTCGTTGTTGTCCAGGTGCAGTTCCTTCACTTGCAAACTGTCCACCACATTGTCGCCGACACAACGAATACCTATCCGCGACAAACGCAGCACCACTTCGCCGGAAGCCGAGCACACTGTAGGTTTTGTAACCGGTGTAACCGGAGATGTCCTTGTAGGAAATGTCGCTGGCAAAGCTATCTCAGGGGGATACGTGGATGCCCGCGTTCTGCCCATTGATGGTGCCGGCTGCAGCATCAACAGCAACACAGCTAATAGTTCCCAACGACAGTCCGTCGCCATCTGTAACAGCCAGTTTTCTTACTTGGAATACATTAATGTTACTCGTCGACTGCTATCGAGCATAGATCCTTTAAATTGATCTGTTGAAAGAGAAAATATTCTGCCTCTCACACAGACATTTGCAAGACAAAGATAATTGTTGGGTAGAACTTGTTGTTTTTTGAGACTGAATTAAAATTTAACTACGGAAAGAATAACTTACGGTTGAAGATAGTAGATTTTTCACGATGCACGCCCTCGTTTCGATCCGGAACCTTCGCACGATGTCTCAGCACGTTGTGTCCTGCGAACTGTTTGATGAGGCCTCTTATAGAGTAGTGATAATGCCGAAGAAATTTAACCGCGACTCTTCCCAGGGCCGTGAGGCCCGCCAGCGAGGCCCGCCAGCGAGGCCTGCACCATTTTCTCACCCCAACTCCTCGAAAACTTCTTCCACCAACGAGCTCCAATAATCGATTCTTCACAGTAATCCATCGTCTCCAATAAATTTCAGCCTTTCCTTTGCGCTTCGACGACGCGGTCTTTTTCTTCAAATCAATTCGGCAATCTACAAATATAAGAATTTCTTCTGTTACAACTGCAACAGCTATTCGAACGATTTTTATCAAGGATGATTCTGTGCATTCTCCCACGTGCAACGATATTGTATATATCAATATATATAAAATATAAAAATATAAAATAAAAAATAAAGAAAAATAAAGAAAAATAAAAAATATAAAAATATAAAATATACATATATACATTTTTTTTATAGCATAACATCTTTCAAATATGTTATTTAAAATATATATTATATACATTTTTGATAGCATAACATCTTTCAAATATGGAACGCGATTGTAATGCACCAATTCTGTCGGACATTTTTCCATTTACTTGGAAAATAGAGGACCATACTTTGATTACGATTATTGGTTAATCTGTCACGGGGGCCCAGGACCATTCGATTGATTCGGCCCTTGTCGGATATTAGTTGCTGAGAAAGAGCATCGTTCCAGAAAGACTATCTCTCCGAGCTCAAGTTTGCAAAGGGGTATCGTGATCACCGCGGCTTATCTAGTCCGAAATGTTTCATTGCGATAAACGACCGACCGGTCCACTGTCTTAAAGACAATGCTAAAAAGACCAATTTTCGTCTCACTTTTAGTTTATCCCGGATTTTCCATTTTTCCAGGCAACTTTTCCAATTTTTCTTTCTCCAAAAACCTTATTCGGACTATTACGAACATTTTAAAAAAATTTCCAACCATTCTCAGGTGATGCGCTTACCAACGAACAGCGTTTGATTTTTATTAATTATAATTAATATATATATGTAGAAGATAGAAGACTAGAATTTAGGTAATGTTTTAAATAAATGGTCACGTGGAACCACACCTGGATCGAAACACATTGGAAATCATTTAAATTGCAAAATAGCTTGGTATTAATATTTCATCGAAAAATATTACCTAAATTCTGTTCATTATTTATTTATTTATTACTATTTGCGCAACACTACGGTTACAACTTCGTGAAATTTGCTAGGTACAGAATTCGCACGTTGAGATTGCAGTGGTCGGTATTTGTTGCTTGTGAGCTTGATATAGTTGCAATAACAATCTCGCGAGTAAACCTAACAGAAAGACATGTTGTTCGACAGATAAAATTCTTCGCAGAGAAGTTCCAAGTAGCGGAGCTACAACTCCATAGCGATTAGATTCGAAAAGTTATCGCCGTAACCATATTCGGCGTCGTGTTACCGGACTCTAGCTACGGTAATGTTGACGAAATACATTTACACTCTTATTCGTTTAGCCGCAAAGTAACCAATGAAATTGAAAAGACTTCGAAATCGAATATTTATCTCCTGATTTCAAATCAGGTCTTAAAATTTGTCTACGACCTCAGGATTTTTCAAAAAATCGAATTACAGTTAAACTTTTATTTTTTCAAGGTTAAAATCATTCGTATCATAATCTCCCTATTTTTCCCATATTCTGCAAAGATTCAGCTTTCAAAACAAAATTCATCGTTCTACCTCTTTTCTATCGGAAGTTATTTCTTTTTAAATCGAGAAAAGTCAGTCTCTGATGGTTCTTACTGTTCTGATCTATAAAAATGTGCCACACGTTGGCTGCAGACCAGTCTACAAGTGGACAACCTTACCATAAAAAGTCATTTACAAATTCGAATTTATTATAAGTGTGTATCGTTCACAACAAACCAATCGGTTAGTAGTAGTTAGTAGTAATATCGGTTAGTAGTAGTAAAATATAACTAGTTCTAATTAGTTCGTACGCTCCATTGTGTCTTTGTTTAACTTGTGTGAACTTTCTTCCGTCGCTGTCGTTTCAACGACCGGCTTTGACCGACGCTGGTAACGCACTTCATGTGGTTGATCGTTGTATCGATCCTTTATGTCTGCCCAGAATCTCTGCAAGAAAAGAACAGACGTTCAAACAAATTTATCCACTGTTAATTCGAGTACAGTTATCCTGTTCCGGCGGCAAGCTGGCAGTGAATTTGCCAACAAAATAACCAGGGACATAAATGAACGACATAACTCCTTTGTTGATCCTTTCGAAGATGGTCTCAGTCGCCGCATCAAAAGCCCTCTCGAATAACATCGACGAAATGACAACGCCGAGGAGAAAAGTGGACGTCCGCTTGAAAACGTAACGATAGAGGAACTTGAAGGCCATCGCCGTCGAATTTAATTAAAACTATTTCAACTGCCGTTAAACTATTACCACTTATCCGACGCGAAGTTATCGAGGTGAAAGTTCGATTCTGGAATCGAACGATCGCAAGGTAATCAAGGCTGTGTTCGCAGCAATACACACCATCGTCTTACGATGTAACGTTAAATCAATAATTTTAATAACTTGTAAAAAATTTGTATTTACATTGATTGAAAATAAAAATTACACTTACACGTTAACGGAAAATTCTAAGAACATTCGGTAAACGGTGTCGTAGGTTCGACGACGCACTCACTCTGTTGGATACAAAATTGTCTGTTTCGCAAAGCTTACGAAAACTGCAAATCGATCAACTGTTTTCTTTATAGTTTCCAAATAGGTGTTCGGTAGCTAACGGCGTCAAGTATTATTGAATAAGCTGCGCAACCAGCGAAGCGAGCAGCAAAACCACCGCACAACTTGGCCAGTATCGCAGCTCCGTTTATACTCTAAGTAACAACTGGACCGTATCGACAAATGGTAGTTAGGAAGCTAGACCCGAAAGACGTTAGTCGTTCCCGGCGACGACGCCGAGGTTCCACGTTTCGGAAGCCGGTTCTTGCAACACTTTGCGCGACAATCTGATCTGTCCGCTAACTGGATCTCGTCCGAAATATTTCACTTGTAACTCATCGCCGACTTCGAAACCGAGCACACTGGGATGATGGACCCTGCGCCGGTCTAGCTGCGAGTTCGGCAGCAACGTCGGATTCATGCTGGGATACAATGTGACCATCAGCCCGTTGTCCCGAATTTCGGTGATCTTCGCTGTGTAAATATCGCCGAACGTCAGCTCCGGCTCGGTCTCCTTCGTCAAGATTTGATCGATCATCTCTTTCGCTTCAGTCATCGCGTCTTTGTTAGGCGCGAACAAGGAGTATATGTTATCGCCTTGCGTGTTTATCTGCGAAAGCGAACATCATCGGTGATCATCGAACTCTCTCGAATACAGTTCGAGCAAGAATGGGGTCGCACAAGCTTTGACAATGGCGGACGTTGCCGACTTTATTATTGTCTCATTTCTAACATCAACAATCAAGGGATCTGTGGTATGTATGTATTTGAATTTAAATGTAGATTTAAACATAATTTGATTGAAAGTTTAAATTGGCTTGCTCAAAGTTGAATATCTATTTGAATTTAGTATGTGTGTATGTATCGCGTCAGAGCTTGCGCGGCCCCGGCCTAACGAGGGACTCGATTGCCATACATTTACACCAGTCTCGGCGAAGATTTTCTTCACGTTGTAGCCTCCAACTCCAAGGAACTTGGCGCGTTGATGGACGGGCACCTCGATGGTTTCGTACACCGGCAGATTATCCGCCTTGCATTCCCGCGGGGACACTATCACATCGTTCATGATCTGAATTATCTTCTGTTTCGCCGTCAATGCTTTGTGTATACTCTCCATGATCACTTTCGTAGGCAAACCCGGCACTTTCACGTCCAATTGCAAAGCGGTGAATCCTTTCTTCGTGCCGGCTGCCTTGAAATCCATATCCCCTAAATAGTCCTCTATACCCTGTAACCGAAGGAATCAGACGTTAATCTCGCGTCCCACCTTCTTCCTGCTGGAATTCCAAATGGAAACGTAGTTACCAGTATATCCGTTAGTATATGGTAATTATCCGCCTGTTTCGAGTTACTGTCGCCGAAGTTCGAAACCAATCCAATAGCTACGCCAGCGACCTGAGCCGATATCGGCACGCCTGCGTCCATTAACGCCATACTGCCACCGCACACCGACGCCATCGATGAGGAACCTGCACATACAGCCATCAGAAAACACCGAGCAACATATATTTGTCAGGCGCAACCTAATAAATTCCCTACTTAGTATGGGCCTCCAACTGCCCCTTAATACTGATACAATTATAGCAAAGCCAAATATCAAAGCCTCTATTAGCATCCACTACTTCTTACAAAACTGTAATTTACATATTTAGCGTTAGCGGACTTCACTTATATTATTCACGTAAAGCAAAATAAACCCAGAAGGGTTTCAAATGCTTATAAATTAAAAAAAAAACATATTTGTCAGGTTGCACGTGCCAGCAACTTACCGTTTGACTCCAGCACTTCGCTTGTCAGCCTTATAGAGAAAGGATAATTCTTTGGTATCACTGCTTTCAAACCTTTCTCCGCTAACGCCCCGTGACCTATCTCTCTACGGTTGGTTCCAGTAACCCTTCCGATCTCGTTAGTCGCGTACGGTGGAAACTCGTAATGGAGGAAGAAATTTTTGTCTTTGATTCCGCTGGAAGTTTGCGCAGAAAAAAACGTATTTAAGAAAATATCAGCCATTCAAAGCATTTTAATCTCTAATAATATCTATCTCCTGCTTTTTACTATGAAAAATCTGGTACGCAGATTACCTGATCAACGATGTAATACTGTCCATCCTGAGGGCGTTCTCTATGGAATCGAGAGTAACGGTGCACATAACTTGGGTCTGTCCTCTTTGGAAAAATGCAGAACCGTGAAGCGGTTTGAACAAACCTACTTGACACTTTATGTCTCTTAGATCACCGAACTCACGACCGTCGCATCTGAAATCGTCTAGTCAGTTATGTGCGCAATTAATCACACTGCCAGACACCAATTCATACTTGATATTGGACAATGTTATTTACTAGATTGCGGATCTTTATGCGTTTATGAAGACATCGGTAAAAGTCGTTGGGAGATGAAATCAATTTTTATGTTTATCCTGTGTCCCGCAATTAATGCGGAACATTGTTATTTTCCATAAACATCCGCAGTCTAGTTATAACCATTTGACTTATTACCTTCTTTGCGTTTCGAATATCAACGACCTAAAGATTGTTTTAACAAGCGCATCGAAAGCTGTTCTCACGGCGTCTGGATTAACTTCCTTGAAACGTTCCAACAGTCTCGTTCTTATATCGTTAATGGCTTTGTCACGCGAAATCTTATCGTGAGTATGACACGTGAAAACCTTACGTATTTCTTGTTCCGAGAATTCTCTCACAGGCTCCGACATGTCTTCGATCTTTTGTTCGGGGATTTCAGTCTTTGGTTTACCTATACGATCTTTCAATTGCGTTATAGACGACACGATCAACTGACATTCTTTGACGGCCATTCGTATAGCTTTCTTGAGGTCTGGCTCCGAGACATCGTTAGCCGAACCTTCGATCATGATAACACAATTTTTCGACGTACACGTTACAATGAGATCTAAGTCGCTGTGTTGAAGATCTCGTCTCGATGGATTGATCACAACTTGATTATCGATTATGCCGATTCTGACGGCTCCCACAGGCCCGTTCCATGGAATGTCCGAGACGCTTAGAGCTGCCGAGACCGCATTGATGGACAATACTTCGGGATCGTTAACTCCGTCGACAGCCAACAAATTGCATACCACTTGGGTTTCGTAACAATAGCTTTTGTGGAACAACGGCCGTACGGACCTGTCTATCAACCTGCTCGCAAGAATCTCGTGTTCCGTGTGACCTAATTCTCGGCGAAAATAATTCGTCGGTATACGTCCAATCGCAGCGGCTTTCTGCCGATAATCCACCGTCAAGGGAGTTATGTGACTGTGCACTGGCTCGTTCTTTCGAACCGCAGTGGTCATAACCGAGGTTTCGCCGCATTTTGCAATCACGTTTCCGCTAGTGAATCGAGCGTACTTGCCGGTCAACAAACTAATCGTTTTCCTACAAGAATACAGAACGATTATAATTAAAAAAACAATACTTACGAGCGATAACACGTTCTTCTCGAACGTTCACTGTATGTAATGTACTTACGCTAACCGGTTTTAGGTTAGCGAACACGTGACATTTCTTACCCGTCCGACAATTTGATCTCCTCGATCTGTTCCGCGGATTCTGTTGGACTCGCATTACTATGGATATTTCCATTCTTGCTGTGATTTCTCGGTCGTAAATAAAGTAAGCTTCTCTTATTAAACAATCCACTGCGCCTCAATAATACCATCTTCACGTGAAACAGAAAATTGATTTTAACATGTCACGATGACCATCTTAACAGCAAGGAAAAGTCCTATCGCTTCCAATCACTAATATATCAGTGCTGACACTGCTCTACCATGAAATGACCATGAAATAAGATTATTAGGAATACTAGGGGAACCACCGAGAAGGCAACCCGCTCCCCAATTTTCCGGGGTGGCTCTTTGGCACATAGACGATGTTTTTTCCAGAGGCAGATGCATCTTTCTTTTTCTCGTGATAAGTGTACACTGCACCAGCCGTACAATTTCTCGCGTGTCGTGTCATATTTTCTTTACTAACTTAGGCTTTTCCTAACCTATAAATGCATAGCATTCGAATTCTGAGTTTAATCATAGAGTAGAAAATCAGAAGGTAGAAGGAACTTCTATCGGAACCTTTCAGACTCTTAGTTTCCCGCTTATTTTTCGAATATTTACGCTTGTAGATAATTTTTAAAAATACGAAAGTACAATAGTTATATTTATTAACACATTTATTTAATAGAATATATTGCTGTTTCAGATTTATCCATCGGCTTCTGTAGCACAATCGAGGTATTGCAGTATAGTAATACAAGTCTGACGGTGTGTCGGGTCTCGCGGAACAACTCGACAGTCTTGTTATAAATGAATAGAATATAATTTATATGTACATGTACAAAACAAACACTTGTTGTATGAATATGAAATGAATAAATAAACAGAGTCTGATAAACTTATTTACCGTTTTATTTGTTGAATCCCAATCTTTTCCCGTACATCCGATTTGCCGTTAAGTTCCACCACTGAATTTCCAAAACTTTTTGAGCGTCTGACTTGCCGTTGAGTTATACTACTGACACCGAATACCTCCTTCGACATCATGTTATCCTAATACAAAGTTCAATTTTCGAGATTTTCGAAAATTTTCGCCAATTTTCGACTGTCTGACTTGCCGTTGAGTTGCACTACTGAAAACCGGATACCTCCTTCGACATCATGTACTCCTGATGCAAAGTTCAATTTTCGAGGTTTTCTATAATTTTCGCCAATTTTCGACCGTCTGACTTGCCGCTGAGTTACACTACTGAAAACCGAATACCTCCTTCGACATCATGTTCTCCTAATACAAAGTTCAATTTTCGAGGTTTCCTATAATTTTCGCCAATTTTCGACCGTCTGACTTGCCGCTGAGTTGTACTACTGAAAACCGGATACCTCCTTCGACATCATGTTCTCCTAATACAAAGTTCAATTTTCAAGGTTTTCGAAATTTTTCGCCAATTTTCAACCGTCTGACTTGCTGTTGAGTTGTACTACTGAAAACCGGATACCTCCTTCGACATCATGTACTCCTAATGCAAAGTTCAATTTTCGAGGTTTTCTATAATTTTCGCCAATTTTCGACCGTTTGAATTGCGGCTGAGTTGTACTACTGAATTTCGGATACCTCCTTCGACATCATGTTCTCCTAATACAGAGTTCAATTTTCGAGGTTTTCTATAATTTTCGCCAATTTTCGACCGTCTGACTTGCCGCTGAGTTGTACTACTGAATTTCGGATACCTCCTTCGACATCATGTTCTCCTAATACAAAGTTCAATTTTCAAGGTTTTCGAAAATTTCAGTAGTCCGATTCAGCGACAAGTGGGAAGTTTGGGAAAAGAAAGGTATTGGTAAGGATTAGATAATTTAATTGATATATTCTCTTTATTAATTCATTTTACATTCTACATTTAAATATACATAGTGTGCCCAATAATGGATAGTGTGTAATATATAATGTATAATGGGTAGTGTATAATGGAGTAGTGTCGGTGTCGGTTTTCTGTTTCAGCCATTTTGAAATTATCTCAAGACTTATCTTGTGACATCACGAAGTTCGTTAGCCTTAGTCAGAGAAGAAATGAGAGTGCTCACGCCCAGGTTTTGACCGTGCCTGATATAGTGCTGCCCCCTAGCCTGGATCAGCTCCTAGACCGTCGGTAGAGCGGACGCTTAGCCTGGATCAGCTCCTAGATCGGTGGTAGAGCGAACGCTTAGCCTGGATCAACTCCAAGACCGATGGTAGAGCGGACGCTTAGCTATAAATAATATTATATTATATTATTATATTGTTATATCATATGAAAAATATATTATATGATTATTGAATACATAATAGGTTAATTAATGCGAAATAAATATATAATATAACTAGAATATGTAAGAAATTAGGTTAGCACCAGTATATAAGGACCACTTTGTATTGGACAAATAGAACTCAGGCTCTGCAACGCCATCTTTATGTAAAATTTTATAAAGTGAAGAATAAACCATTAACCACATTACTATGCATATGCCGTGTCTCTTAGTATATATGGTCTACGCGTCCGACTTAAACAGGGAATACCCGCGATCAATTTAAAAGTTAAAGAAATTTCGAAACTGTTGAACAAACGTATATAAAAATACACAGGGTGTTCGACGGCAGGTGGGAGAAAATCGAAGGTACTGTTCTTTACGACGATATAAGACGACAATAGAGAATAACAAAATTTGCGGTTTCAGCTTCGTCTTTTAGTTATTAACATATTTATTTACGATTAAAAATTCGCCTAAAATGCGGCAACCCGACGTACGCAACGTACACCTCTGTTGGCCGGGTCGCCGTATTTCAGGCGGATTTTTAATCACTGACGAACGAAGCTGAGAGAAATCGTAGTTTCGTTATTCTTCATTTTCGTCTTATATCGTCCACGAAGAACCACCCCTTAAATTTTCTGCCACCGTGTGGTCGAACCCTTTTTACACACATAAGAAAAATTAGTGGACTCCAGGGGTGCACTCTTCGGATAAGAAAGTATTGGCCAAGTGTTTGAGTAATCTATATCTAAGAAATAAGAAATAACAGAAAGTTTTCAGGCGTTCATCTAGTAAATAAGAAAGATCGTTAGATTGTAGGGGGTATATATTTTTCGAAAGAAGTGGGGTGTGAATGGGATTGACGTCCAGGGTTAAACCGACAAGAACGGTTCTTGCGAGTCAATCGGAACGCATTCAACGATGTAATTACAATTGCAAAATGTTCGAGGATCGACTCGCCAATGAGCGTGCGGCAATCATAGAATGGCGGTGTACAACATCAAGGTCTCGTGTCATTGCCAGACTCGCGGAGCACTTGGGCGAGCACTTAATACTACCCTCCCTCATGTATTCAAGGCGGGGGCGAGCGGTTCAGAGCGCGGTGTAATAGCCGCACAGGCAATTAAACGTGGCAAATGCATAAATACACGTTATTAACTTTGCGTACAAAGAGGCTGCTGGGACGATTAGGCCTTTCAAGGCTCAACCGTACACCCTAAATCTCCTCTCTCTTTTTTCTCTCTCTCTCTCTCTCGTACGCAGCCAGAGAGTAGCAATTTTTTAGTACGCTGCCGATGCATTACTCAGCTTGATCAAAGCTTCTGGTGTTCCCAAGTAACGCAGAGAGAACAACAGCGACCGGTTATTACCCGCAAGAAAAATCCGTGTGTTTTACCGAGATAAGTCTGCAAGTGGCTCGTTACGACCCAGGGCTTGCTCGCGTTTGAGCATGCTTTTCATTTCACCGAGGCGTTCAATCCTCCGCGACTTCAAAACGCGACTTGCGATACGTGTCTCGAGAATATATCTTCGCGTAAACAACTCGGTCTCTCTCTCTCTCTCTCTCTCTCTCTCTCATACACAGCGCGACAGGCAGCGTTGTTACAGTCACAAAGACTTTTTTTATAGTTCCAATTCGTTCACCCTCTAATCCGACCGCAAATCCGTTCTCATCTTCTCACGGACCTGGAAAATTATTTGTTAGGAATTGTTCAGCGAGTCATTTTCACGCGAGACATTTACTTAGGTCATATATGTCCTCCGTACCGCTTATCGTACATTTGACAAATTAGACAAGGGATGGATTAACCCTAATTTTTATTCAGATAAAAATTCAGCCCTCTCTTTTCATGATCAATGTTTAAGCATTAACGAAGCGAAGATGAGTCCGCGCGTGTCGTAGGCGGCGAACACGGTCAAATCCTTTATTATTATTATTATTATTATTATTTATTATAAACGGGCTCAAGTCCTATTTTACATATGGGAAAGATACAGACTACTCGTATAAGTATTATAACAAAGAAGGGACATGCACAGAAAGGAAAATTTTGATAGTGGTACAATCGATATGGTATTATCACATAATCCTGCGTAGTTGCATTTGAAATTTTAGTAATGAATTATTGAAAAAATCAATACGATTCTAAATAGTGCATGATTTTGCAATAGTGTTCGGCGAGGATCGATCGTAACAGTTCCAGAAAGCCGAAAATAAAAAAAAAGAGAGAGAAAGAAAGATCTAACCCAGAGAAGAAGAACCTCGGTCGTTTATTCTGTACGTGCAACGGATCGCGGGTAGAGCGGCACACGGCCGGCGCGTTAAAACTGTTCCTTCGACAAAAGCCATCGAGCCCGAGGTCAACCTCTTAACCCAGATTCCCCGAAGACACTCATTCTCCATGTGCACACGGTTCTCGTTTATCGGCAGGCGTGAACGCGACGGCGGCAGAGAATAATCTCTTTCCCTGTGAACCGAGCGACGAGGGAACACGAGTTTTTCGGCGGGGAACAACAACGAAAAAAGAAAATGGTAGAATTCTTCGGGACGTAGAAGGAAACACAAAAAAAAGAAACGGAGAGAGAGAGAGAGGAAGAGAAGATTAAAAAGAAAGAGAAATTCCAGTATAAGCGTAATAACGACGACGGTGTACCGTGATACGCCGGTAAAAGAATGGTCCAAATGAAGCCTCCTAACTTTCAACACCCTCTTCGCCGGTAGCCAGAGCATTCTCCTCCTCCCAGCCCTCCTCTCCCTCTCTTTTTCTCTGCCGTCAGATTCTCTCTGTCCGACTTCAACTTCCCTTTGTTTCCTTTCTCTTTTTTCCGTTTTCCCACCCCTTGCGTTCAACGAAAGAAGAGAGAAAGATAGGGGGAGGGTGTGGAGGGGTAAGGGCAGAAATGCGAGTCTCTCTCTCGATCGTTCGGGGTTGTTCCTTTTCTTTTCGCTTCTTTCGCAGGGGTGTCGGTCTCTGTCGTCCGTGCGCGCTACACCACCCCATTGCCCCCGCAATCAGCCGACAGAGAGTCGAGTCGAGTCGCGGCGGGCACACGGTATACCCTCATCCGTGAAACACGCGGTGCAAGTGCCGGGGTGGCGATGACGCAAAGTCAGCCTGGGCCAATGGACTGGCTGGTAGAGAGAAGGTGTTCGGTGGGCTACGATTGGGCGTGGCTCGGGGCCGAGGGGGTGCCGTAGACGCCGCCACCGACGCCACCGACGCAACCGATGCCGGGAACCCACCGCGTGGGGGTATGCCGAAGTGTGCCCCGGGGTGTAATATCATACCGCTAGGTGGATAAATAGACGCACGAAACTAGTAGGGAAACGAGTGGGGACGTAACGAACGGAACAGAGGCACGCACGGAAAGAGGAGGGTTGCCGGAGGTTGACGGGTTGTACACGGGGGGTGTGGGAGGAGGCACAGCACGAGGGAGAAGCCGGGGGTGGAGGGTTCAAGCTTGCCGGAGAAGCTTGCCTGGAAAGAGTAACCAGAGGATGATGGACCATGCTGGCATGGACCGAGAGAGGGCGAAAGCAGGAGCAACGCCGCGCCACCCCCCGGGGAAGGAGGAAATGAGGAAAGGGTCGTGCACCGAGGCTGCTCTGGGTTACTCAAGGGGGTTAGACGGAAAGACGGAGGGGTGAGACAAAGCGTGTTGGAACAGGACAAGGTATAAACGTTTGCCGTGGAAAGATCGAGACCGAATCCCTCCCTCTGCGCCGAAGGGAGGAACAGAGGGAGACAGGGGAAATTGGGTGGCTACGGCGATGCGAGGGAGGCTAGACTAGAACAAATAGTGGTTGTAGCCATCCTCAGCTTCTGAGGTATTTTCCACTCGTGCGAGTTGTACGCATTCGGATCCCGGCCCCGGCCCCGGGTTCGCTCACGGCGAACGGATGGAACGGCACAGTTTGTATGCACAGGCCGTGTTGTGGCTTTTGGGGAGGATCATAGTGGTGGTGTCACGTCGTTGGAAAACGCCGAAACTCGTCCGCGTTTCGGCCGCACCGCAACCGTGCCCGAACCAGACCCAACATTTTTACCGATTTAACCGACGGATCTATATTTCAACCCTTAATAAGACCAACCCCTCCTCTACTGTACTCTCTCTCTCTTTCTCTCTCTCTCTCTCTCTCTCTCTCTCTCTCTCTCTCTCTCTCTCTCTCTCTCTCTCTCTCTCTCTCTCTCTCGATATTTCGCATTCTTGATTGCAATATACGTGTGTAACCACGCAGTTGTTACAAGTTTCTAGAACTCGCGGTGGGCATTGTACAAAGCCTCGGACGCTATTTTTCCAAAGGAAAATGTTGCTTCGAATGATCCCGAGAACCTCCAACTTGATATTTTCGATTATTATACCTTTTTGTTTCATCGTTTCGGTCTAGTTTAAGACCATTCTCAATAAATATATAATTATATAGTTCAGGTTTACTTGCGCGTTAAAAAGCAAAACGAAGAAAAAGGAAAGAAAAACGAGAAACGTTCCAGCGATCGAAAAGAAGAACAAGTAGGAGCAAATTATTCGATTGTAGATATAAAATTTGTCGCTTGGATGAAAGGACCGGAAGAAACAAAAGGAATTTCGTCGAATCGGGGAATTGCTTGATTTTCGTCTGAACGGGGGTGAAAGAAACATAAAAAAAATTGAACGGGAAAACGAATATCGATCGAGAGGGTTTCCATGTAACCCGGAGTCATCGTCGATGGACGGTACACGAGCACACGGCGGGCACGCTTACAGCTACAACGAGAGAGTCGGTATCGTCTCGCATGCGATTTTCGTAGAATGCTGAGCACAGTGTGTAGCGAAACAGGATGTTGTCAGCTGAAATTAAATTTTCCTCCTAGAGCGGCGGGTCGCCCGGCAACGTGATATTGTGGGCGTTAAGCTACGTACACAGCAACGGCAGAGACGCACACAACGCAGCCGCCAACTGTTTCGACGACACATTCACTTTGCGCACTCGCAAATTGTCTTATCCCTATAATGGCTTCAAGGAAAGATAATATCGCTACGCGGTTCCGATGCTCTCGAACGCGATACTCTCGAAACCGACGCGCACACCATTTTGTCGGCGCGGCACTTGACGCCTTTGCTGTCGGCATTTATTTCGGCAATAGCCTTCGTAGCTACAATATTTATTATTATTATTAATATTATTTATTACAAGTGTCTTTGAATATCGATCGTAATATTGTTAATAATAAATGTTGAATGGTTCTCGGCGCTACGATTCTAGTTTGAATCCTTTCCAAGATGTATTTGCATCGCGTCTGTAACAAATATATGTGTGTTGTACAATTTTCAAAAAGACGTACGTCTGCAGTAAAAAAAGAAAGAAAACCTGCCTGAATAACAGATTCGAAACAGTGACAATTTAATATTGTCCTTTTGTAGGAACCGGTGGAAAATTACCGAGCCCAGGAGAGAATTGGATTCGACGTGAACGAGGGCGAAATAAACAATTAACTTTCCGCCATGCCGGGACGAGCCGAAGCTTAAAGTAATGTAATTAAGAGTTTTGCGTTCTGGCGTGCACGCGACGAAGAGATAGCCGTATCATAATCTTGAGCAAGGCAACTGTGCCTTCTTCGTTCCCGTGTTTTTCGCTTCCTTTGTCCCCTCTTTCGACAGTCCTTCCGTCCCCCGTCCCCCCTCTCTCTGACCCCCTCCGTCCCATGATACAATCAACTTCAAGGGTGTACAAGAAACGAGGTAGCCATTTATCCACTACCCCAAGAGTAACCAAGCAGGGAAAGTCCAAGAAAACTGGCCGCTCCTCCGCCATTCCGGTGACTTTTCATGGAAGGAAACTCTGCCCTCTGAAATTGGATCGATGCTTCGTTTGGTCTACCTTCGCACAAATTAATAAATTTCCGATTAGAAAAGCTCGAAGCATTTTACATCATTCAAAATTCTACAGCTCTCCTTAATGTCGTTGAAACGTAGAAACGTTGAAAAAAGTTATAGTTAATTGCAAAATTGCTTAGTTAGTAAATTTAGTAAAACATCAATTTACTTATTTAATAGATTTTTAAATAATCGTCGAGAAAAGTGTGACAACGAAACGAAGAGTTGAATCTGTTAGCACGCAGCGTTAATATTTTACCACGTTTTTTGTTGTTGGGGCCGATTGAAGTTTGAAGTGACGCGCGGCGACAGGCAGAACTTGTCTGACGTGTAACTCGCATTTAAAGTTGATAATCGCGCGAGGAGTTTATATCGGCCGGCCCGAAAATCCGATTACGCGAACAGATTTATTTTGACTGGAGCACGTGACCCAACAAAAACGTTCCGACCCTTAATCTCTCTCTCTTTTATTCGAATTGAAACGCAACACCTGCTTGGTGGGAGAACAGATGCGTTTACCGCAACAGATTACCATTCATTCGTAAAGAGACCTGTCACGCAGCTCGATACGGAGTCAGTTTATTACTTTCCATGATGTATTCAGGGGCACGAGCTTCTCTCTCCACAAGCAATAAAGGAGCATAACTGAAATCGTCGTAGCATCTCCCTCATAGAGAACAAGCAAAGCAAAATCTATAATGTACAATTCTTTACAAAATTTTTTATTTTTTTTTTTTTATTGTCGAAACGATACCAAATAAATTCGGAGAGATCTAAATAAACTGTGAGCCTTGTAATTTTTTATAAAATCACGTACGGTGTAAATGAAATGATTTTTCACGCAGACGAACGAAGATTTAGCATTTTTCCGAGAACGAAGTTCTAAAAAAGAAGCTCTGCTCGTGTCGTTGTACGGGAAAAATTTCGTTAAATCGGCGCAGGAAACATCGGGTTCGCTAAACAATTACGTTTCACGTTTAAACGAAATTTTATCAAGAAGCAAACCAGGAACACAGCGGCAGGTGATTAAAACGAAAAATTTGGTACAGGTGTACCGGGGACTGCATTCTTTCGTCGTGCACATTTTAAATGCACGAACAATAGCCTTCGCTTCAGAATAAAAGAGTAAATGTATGCCTTCCGTTTTGTTCCCTTTTTCAATTACATGCGAGCACGCGAAATAGAATTCGGTTAATTAGGGTGGCAAAATGCTGTCTGTTTTTCACGAGGACTCGCAGAGATGCGTTGGAGAACTCACATAAATAAAAGAATGTTCAGCTCGAATCTCTCTGTATTTTGTTTACAATTCGATACTTGCCAGAGATACGAGGAAGTAACTAAAAATTCTTGATTATTCAATTTTTTTTGTAAACACTTATATGTATAAAAGGGCTTCGGTCCGTCTATACTAAATAATAATAATAAATAGATGTACGGAATGCTTGATCGCAGAGTGGCTGAGTCAGAATGTCTCTAATCCTCTGAAGGATATATACTATCCCGAAATGATTATTGCATTTCCGTCGAATCACCCGAAAATATTTGTCAAACTGAGCTCATATTGTCCTCTCGTGTGCGTGTATTATTCAAAGTTCGGCTGCGGTATTGTGATCGTTTACGATGGTTTAGCGTTTGACTTATGCCACCGGCGGGCGTCGCGGCGGGACGGCAGTGAAATCGATGATTTTTGTGGCTCTATCCGGCAAACGATGGCTGCCTGCCGATATCACCCTCCAACAAATACAACGGGGTCCGGGGGTTATGGCTATAAATTACGCTCGATATTAGACCGTGAAACCTGGGAGGCGCGACCGTCAATTTAGAAGGGATGATTTTCTATATTGACTAGGATTTACGCGACGCCACCGACGATTTACCGGCTTCTCTGGCAATTAGGATGCCGATTGTAGCGGCCGACGCGTCGCGTCAGGGTGGAATGCTTTTCGAGTATTCCAAAGATTTATTGTTCGGATAGCTCTCTGGCTCAACAGCCACGCGTAAAACTATATACAGAATCGAACGAAATTGACAATCGTCATTATTCAACGAAAAATATCTTTTGTCGATCAATTGTGTATTTGATATCAAACGAGAGATATCGTATTCGAACACATCTTTCACCGCGGTACTTATGCTACAAATATCACGACATTTCCACCGATACTCCATTCAACTTTTTCTAATTATGAGCAATTAATTCTATGTATGTAATTAACCGGAGTTTAATATGGCCATCCGTTCGTTAATAATTTCGTGGATTGTATCGAATTGATTAATAGCTGTTAACGGAAGCAAATGAAACGCATTCCCGTCCATTGTTTCGAACAAAGATACATCGCTCGCAATAATTGTTGCGAAGAGAGAGAGAGAGAGAGAGAGAGAGAGAGAGAGAAAGAGAGAGAAAGAAGGGGCGGCCTTTAATCGTGGATTGTTCAGGTGAACCGAACTTTATAAAAATGTTATGAGGAGTTTAATTAGCCGACGTTTAATTACTCCGTCTACCACCGACAAAGACGACCGATGGAGGGGCTGCGAGAGAACGGGAAAAGGTGGGGGCGAGGGGGTAGGCCGAGGGGACGAGGACTAATTGCGAAGTTTTCCACTTCGATTTTCCGAGAGGCTGCATGCTGCCGCGCCATTTCTCGCTGTTGTTCGAATTAAACGCGATGCAGTTTTAAACTGAAAAGAGTGCCCCAAGCACACCAAGTATTTTCTACCGAATTAAATGCGACAAGCGAGGAGCGAAAAGAAGCCAAACGGATCGATGAACGCATTGCCGGCAACCATTCTCTATCAATTTCATTTCGCGTTCCATCTAAAACGCGTACCCCTATTGTTTCGTTTGTCTTGAAAAATTCGGGTTTCCGCGTCCTCGACGAATTCGAACGTGTTCCCAAAGAATTATGGCAGCCGTCGTGCTTCCTTTTCTCGCTCCGTTTTCCGTAACAGATGTACCAAGTGGGAATAATTTCATACGTAACCGCAGCAGACGCCATTTCGAATAACTATCGGAGGCCATGTTTGTTAGACTGTACTACTAATCAACAAGATATTTGTGAATCGTTTAAATCACTTTTTATACAACCCGCTGTTTACGAATGATTTAATCAAATTCATGTTGAAACCTTGTTCTTTATTGGAATGATCCGCGAATGCTTCGCGTAAGAGTATATCTACGTTTTTATCAATCAAGTTGTAAATTATGTCTGTTAAATCGTGAACGATGAAACGAAAGAATTTACGATTGTATGTAGCAAACATTTTCATGTATTTGTAGATATAATAAACTGCATAGTGTAGCGAGAAAGGTTTAATCGGATCGCGTGCCGACGGATTCAAACACAGCACCGTTTTGTAGTTGTACCAAAAAGTTGTACCTAACGCTAAACATATTTTGAATGATTCTTTCGAACCGTGCATCAGTGAACATCGAAGCTGTTAATGATTCGTGAAAAACTATTTTTTGAAAAGAAAGTTTTTGCGAAAGAGTGCAAGAAAAATGACAGAAATGCAACCTGCGATTCAACATGAAATGATATAATTCTATGAAGTTCGTGTAGTTTTGAAATAAACTTTTTTTAACATCGAAGCTGTTTAATGATTCATGAACAAGTATCTTTTGCGAAAGAGTGCAAGAAAAATGACAGAAATGCAACCTGCGATGCAACATGAAGTGCTAGTAGTTTTGAAATAAAGCGTTATTACTACAAGAGAATAGAAAAATTGAAAAATGAATTATTTTGTCCACATAGAATCGAGGAATCGATCAGTGATGAATTAATTTTGACGAATTTGTTTAGCGTGATAAGAAAAGGGCGTCGCGACGTGAAACTCACGAGTATTTTCGCGCAGCTCGAGGACGCGTCTTTGAGATCCAAAGCCGGGCAATTTGCGGCGGCTGCGGCGGATATGAAGCGTGGTCAGTAATTTTTGCGAGAAGAGGAACGAGCACAGCGAGATATTGGGCGTAGGCAACGTACAGCGGTAGCTGGAACGCGTCGGCAAAGGCCGTAGGACGCCCCTAATGTGGGGGTTGCTGAGCACGATGAGGGGTGCTCGGTCGAGTGTACGTCGACGCAGCCCTAATTGTTTTACTCCCGTAGCCCGGCCGTCCTCTCTCAATCTATTTCATCCGTATCCCCGCAGCTACTCTCATTTCATTGTGACGCCACCCGCAGCGCCTATCATGCGCTGCTAATGCTCTAACAGGTTAACGTCTCGCATGATTATTCTATTGCTTCTCACCCTTCTCTCTCTCGTCGCGCGTCGCCCGCTAACTCGAACAGCTTTAAAGCCGTACCACTTTCTTCCACCTATGCCTCCACATTATTTTTACTAATTTTCACACCTCCCTATCGAATGAGAACACGTGATTAGACTCTATAAAAAGGCTAATAATAAACACTGGTAATAGTCAGAGAATTATGCGAAATGATTCGAGGAAATCGACGCATGCATTAATATTAATTCGCTTGGAATATTTTACGACGAAGGGCCGAAGGGTTCGCGAAATTCAGAGAACAATGTCGAATGTTTTCGATCAATTGCGAGTTTATCTAGGAAATGATAGTGATTAATAATTGGTGCAACGTTCGGCCGTACCGAGCCGCGCGAAATATAGTGATTCCCGTAGTGTAGAGAAACGGGAGCCCGGCCAAAGAGTATGCGGGCTTCGAGGATTATTAATTATACTAAATATTTGATGCGTGATTGGCTTGCAAATTTGTCGGGTGAACACTCTCGCGGGTTACAAACGCCGGTTCTGTTAACCTTTTACGGAGAGCGTAATTCAGTGGACCGGTGCGAGCTAAGCTTATACTGGGGACTTTATCAATCGTGCGATAATAATTACAATGTTTTACACCCCCCTTATAACATTGCGGTTCCGGGCGTTAAACGAGAAGCCCGGTCGCGCCGCGGCGCCCGCTCGAAAATCGAAGCTCAGCCGTTACACGCGACGAATCCCGTACCGAATCCGACAAAAATATTATTTACCCGTTGCGGCGATGGAAGTTCGTCGGACATCGAAACCGTTTCACGATCGTAGAATTGCGATCGGGGCCAATTACTGTTAATTACGATATGAAATTTCGTAACATTCCGGGTTCCGGGGCATTTTCGCCACGGGATTGATTTATATGAAATTTGTCTCGACCACAAATTTGCTGCAGTTTTTTCCCCGTTTCAGCTGTAGAAATCTATTAAACTTACAATGAAATTCTCAGCGAGAATGGTTCTCCGGTATCGGAAATTCTCCAAGAACTACGTACCATTTAATTCCACGAGAAATAATAATATCTTAATAAAATTTTTATAAAATCTTTAAACAACAATATATAAACCTTAATTTATATAGAAAATTTAATAATATAATATCGAATAAGGAATTCGAAAATATTTTGTGAGACCAATGTTTATCAAATTGAGACATTTTAATGAAATGCGAATACATATTACATGTACTCTTTAATTGTCTCGCTAATTTTCGGTTTATAATAAATGCGGTAACATTTTTGAAAGAGATTCTTTCTTTGATGACATTAGCGAATGAATGAATCGAATGGTAAGCTTTCTTTTTGATTAAACTTTCTCGATGGCGGTAGAGTTTAGTTTCATGCGCGTTCGATATTTCATTATGTTGATCGCTGCAGATTGACGAGGTATTGTTGCACTGTATTATACATCGAACCGGGAATTAAATGGACAATTAAAAAAGCTGTTGCTCTTCGGGAACTGGATATTCTGGATAAAAATGTTCATTAATCTAAAATATTAATAACAACTGTAAAACCGTGATATTTCGGTCTCGGAAAAAGTGTGGAAATTGAATGTCGCTTGGAAAAGAGTGGTCAACGTCAGCGAAATTTTCAAAATGGATCAAACGAACAACTGTAATTTTAATGTCTCCTCGATACGAATATCGTTTTTGTGCGGAAAGAATAAACGAATAAGTGAAAATATACTTTATCCGGTAATAAAGATTCCAAATAATTACAGTGTATATTTTAATTTTTCCATTACCCTGTACTGAGCTTGACAGTTCAAATTCCATTGTTACCCTCGCATAATTATTCCTTCTACAAGTTTATTATATATATATATATCAACCATCGTAACAATTGGATGACTGCGGATTCGATGCATTTATGAGAAAAGTGTGTAGATGAAAGCCATCGAGAGTCATTGAAAGTTAAAACAATTAGGGCACGAGTAATCTAACTTTTTAGTATTTATACTACAATAAACTCTTGACTATTACTGATCTCCTATCGATTTTCTTGGATACTACTTTTTACATACACATTAGAATCGAACCATAATTACTTTGACTTTTTGTCCATTGCATTTTTCTCTCGTGTCAATTATTCGAGTGTCCCGGAAGAACAACTAACACGAGTCTCAGGACAAACCTCTGGGCCCAGGGGCTAGCCGTTGATCCCCCCTGGATCCTCGTCCACGAAGAATTTATCAAAGCGAGATCCCGTGTCTCGCGCGATATCGTCCGGCGTACGCATTAAAGTAGAAACAGGTAAACAGCGTGGACAAACGAGTCTAAATAAAAGCGTAACGTTATTCGCCGTAGATCCCCGTGGGAATAGACACTTGGCTTTACGGGCACGGGACCCGTGGGGACGGGATCGTCTCTCGGGGGTGTACGCGTGCGGCGTGCACGTACTGCCCCTGGAAGCGTAGTTTAATGCACTGTTTGCTGTTTGCACTTCGTACTAATGGTCGAGCTTAGCGAGATTTAAATTTGACGGTTCGTGGGCACCGCCCGCAGGCCAGCTATCCAGCACCAACCCCCCATCAGCCCCCATTTCAGTCCTCCGTAACGTCCCCAAGACGATTTAAACTTCGGTCTCCGTAATAATTCGACCGAGTTGCAAGGCCCGCGGCCGCGGGGCTACTCCCCCTTTTTATACCTCCTTTCACTCCCTCCTCTAGTCGCGTTTAATTCCATCTTCTTGGAATCGCTTCCTCCATCTTTGTCCTCTCCGTGGCCGCAAGCACAGACGTCTTGGTCCGCGGACTCGTGGAATCTTAATAGGTACATTAACGCCGGAAACTGAAAAACTCCTCGCCTGTGCTCTCGTTCATCGTTTGCCTCATTTTCTCCTCCTTCTCTGTACATCCTCTCTTCCTCCCCTGCGCTGTCTTGCCTCATCCCTCAGCCTCATCGCTCTCCCTCGACTCATCAACGTCGAGAAGTAAATCGGTGCAATTTTTCTACTCTGTTATCATTTATTGCATACACAGCACGATTACACCGAACCGTGTTGTTCCACGGAATGCACGAACAGACCTTCCGGATCTTCACGGAAATTCGTGTTTCCGCAGAGTTTACGCGTCGAAAGTCTCTACGAGCATTTCTGTAGATGGAAAATCTGCATTTCTCCAGTGTTTTATTAATCAGGATTTTTCAAGGGGCCAAGTAAAATTTTTATTCGTACGAAGTTATAGCTCTTGAATGTTCCATAGTACTAAGGGTGAATATTTAAAATATTTAAGGAACAAGCTGAGAAACGAACGCAGATAATGTGGGAATTAATAGTGAAAGGATAACAGTGATTATCGTAGAAGGGATCGAAGAGTTTTTTGAACGGCACGCTGTATTAACTAACGATTGAAGTAGCCGCGGAAAGGGAGAAAAGGAGGGGCAAAAAGGAGAAGGAGGGAAGAATTGAAAGCTATTCCCTAATGCATCGCGTTTTACCTATACCGCACACGTACGTACACATGTATACGTATTCTTATACACTTATTTCCTTCCTTCGAAACCACTTTGCCAGCGACGCAAAAGCGGACAAAAGTTTTAAGGCACATGCCTGTACCTTCCCAAGAAACCTATACATTATAAATGTCGTACTTTCTTATCCGCCACACCGTTCCCCATTTTCCGACAAAGACACCAAAACTATATTCTTGCTCCTCTCCTCTCCTCTCCACGGCCACGGAAATATTTATAAATATTACGAACTAGCTGACCCGACAGACGTTGTCCTTTTCCAAATTTTTAATAAAGTGTGTAAGAGTTTGTGATGTTACTTTACTAAAGTAAGTAATGAAAAAAAAATGATTGTGCTAATTTGCAAATAGTGTTTAAAATAACAAATGATGGAAACAATGCACCGAAAGCATAAAAAATATTATTAGCAACAATCTACGATCGACATAACGAAACATTTCCAAGATAATAAGGTTTAGAAAATTCTGTAGCCAAGTCTTTGCCGACGCGCGACGAATATATTTTGACCGAGTAAAAATTCGTTGACGTTTCCGTTCTCCGTGTTCGAGTAGCCGTTTAAATATTAATTAGGCCGCCATTGGAAAAGCGTTGGCAGGAAATACGCGGGGAGAGAGAGAGTGAGAGAGGGGGGGAGAGAGTGTCAAGAGACGAGAGGTTTAATTTAACGGGGACGCGCGGACGAGGATATTCTCTATCGGCAAAGAACGAAGACAAAAGAGCACCAAGAAGAAATCAATGCCGAAGGCTAGCTAACACGCGTTTTCTCTTTCCTCACGGGGACAACCAGCCTCCGGAACAGCTCTCGAGACCTCGACCATGCGAAAACTTTGTCCAAGAATCTAATATCATCCTTGGTTCGCACACATTCTCAAAATTCCATCATAGACTACGACGACACGCCGAGAACTTCTCTATACTCTATCTGGATCGTGCGAGATCCCTCCGACCGGATTCTTCCCTTGTCTTAATAACTCGTCGACATAATTTGTCTCGGCGGCGATGCTCGGCAAGGCGTTTCAACACCCGAATGGATTACCTATCGAGGAATTCCTTTATAAAAATCCCCCATTGATAACATACAAATATAATATGGATTAATTAACATTTTACGTTCAAATATAATATGGATAAGGACTAGACACGTAAAACATCACTTTGTTAAAAATAACAAATGTGTAACCATTTTTTGGCTAAAACAAATATTAGAAATATTAGATGCCGCATAATAAATAATAAAAATATTAGAAGCCGTCCGTGATCGGCCCGGTGAACCTAGCGTTTAAAAGAGTAACAGCGACCGAGAAATGTTTCTCGTCGACGTAAAATTCCGCTGATAACATACGTAACAGGAGACTCGGCAGTCGAACGCGATAACTCGTCGGCAAGGTCTGGCCAGAGCGAGCATCCGCGAAACAGAATATTCCTCGGTGGACCGTTCTCGTGGGTTCTCCGATCAAATTTCATCGACGTCGACTGGCAATAAAAGCGGGTGTCTCCCTCTCCCTCTCTCTCTCTCTCTCTGCGGGTCTGCCGTGCGAATTTAAATTGGCTCGGTTGTCCTCGCGGCGCAACTAATTCCGTGCTGTTCCGTCCGGAACTCGGCAAACGTGTCGACCGGTCGACCGACACGATGCGGCGCGGTGCGTCGGTGGTGGTAGCGCGCCGCGCGCGGTAATGAAACTTGCCGGAATCGGTAAAAACGGTGTCAATGACAATAACGAAGGGAAAATCGTCAACGGCGATCGACACGGTGTCCCCGGGATATTACGCGTTCGGAAGATGCTGGTAGCACGAATCGAGGAGGAAGAGAGCGAGAGGTCGTTAGAGGTGAGGGAGGGAGGGGGATGGTGGGAGGTTGAAAAGAGGGTGGGGGTTAGGGGGAGGAAAGGGAAGTAGGATGGGCGTGAGACGACGAGGATTCGTAGAGGGACGAAGAAGGGTTAGAGGGAAAGTGGGTTGCTATCTTAGCCACCACAAAGCAGTGATAACATTTTCCCTCCCGGACAGAAGCCTAGCCACCCTTCTCGTTGCTCCCAGGTCGATATCGGGATAACGCCGGTGCCGGTTACCCCGGGCAACCGGAAAGCCACGCCCGCACCCTCCAATATGGCTGCCCGTGATACTCGCAAACGACTCGTGCACCTCGATGTTACCCGCGAATACTCCCCGAGCAACGCCAGGGAGTGGGATCCCCGGCGCGAGGGCAGGAACGGAATTGCCGGCTAGGTGGCGAGATAAAACGCCAGGGGGTTAGAATTATCATAATATTGGTCATTGCTTGTTCCGCTGGATGAGGCGAAGTTGCTGCTTCAACGGGAATCTTTCACACGCGACACTCGCTACACAACGAATGCCATTCCTCCGACGATGTCCTCCGACGCTCTGTCCTCCGACCACTTCGTCCTGTCGTCGAGCCCGCAAAATATTTCGCATATCCGCCGGTGTTCGTTTCCCGATTTCTCGACGCGACAACCCCTCCGGACCCTGGGTCCAATTCGACCCTGTATCCACACACCGCCCTTGGTATATCGTAGCTCTTCGCTTTCTATTAAACGAGGAAATCTGCTGACCCGTCGTTTGTTCAAAAACGCATTTTCAAAGATTATCAGATAACAAACATTTTGGGTCTGTCGAAGTAAATATTTCTTCCCTTTCGTTTTACCTTGAAAATCATTTTCGTAATTTAAGTTTTAATTCGCTTCGAATTAGCGTATATACGCCTGAACATTATTGATTATTTCTGTCTCGGAAAGTGTTTGAAAAATGTTGTCCCCGACGTGGTATTTTTACGTTATTACGTTTATTTACGGAGATCGTCGCATATCAGCGTTTTACATAGTTTTCAAAACACGGAGGTCGATAGAGTCGACAGTGTGTACTCTAAGTAGAAACAACGCGCAATTGTCAGACATACAACCAGCAGCATTTACAAGCCCATGGTCCAACGAACGACTAAACTCTATTTTCGTTCCGACCAAAACTCTCTGTTAAAAAAGTTTTTATTTATTTATCTTCCTACGAACATTAATCCAGTCTACTATGCGCGACACGAACAACGAACGACAAAATTGGTTACTGCATATCCGTCCCAACTTTATTCCCGCTGAGATTTTTTAATGCGAATTGTTTGTATCGAAACATCATGTAAGATTCGTGGATCCAGAATTTCTAGTTTTATGAACGCGGTTACGGCTCTCGAATGGATTACCGCGAAGCGACGGGAAACGGATTGTCTGTCCGTTTCATTGGAAATTTCATAACGAAACAACCATCTTAATTTTATAACATTGTATGTAAATAAGGAATTTTCGAGTTTAATTTCAGGGAAATATCAAATTTAAATTGAGGGCTAGGTTAATAATATTCTATATCCATCCAACATCTATCAGTCTAAAACGTTACGCGAATACATTGTTTATTTATCTACCCCATGAAAAAAGAAAAACAGAAATGCATTAAAAATATTGTCTCTATTATTGATTATTCAATTCGAGCAAAATACGGTTTAAAAATATTCAACTGAATTCTTTGAATACCACTCGTGGTTTCATATTTCATTTGTTCACCTCAGATTTTATTCGTAAGCGCATAAAATCCACGGTTCAGGTAATCGGCACGAAGACGCGGCCGCACTAATATTCCGACAAGAAAGAAATTCGATGGTGCACTATTATCAGCCGAGTGTCGTATTTCCTTGCAACTGCACGGGAAGATATTAATACGAAACAATCAGCAGAAATACGACGCGAGGTGAGACTTCAGCAGATGCCCGTATACACGGTTGACCAAAAATTTTCGATCTATTCATTTATAAGAAAATCTCAATGGTTTAATTGTCGTTAAATGAAATAATTGTAATGCATTTAATTTTAGCGTGGCTCACATAAATAAGACAAACGTATCCTCCCTCGATATTATTGTATTTCATAAATTGATTATTCGATTCGTCGTTATCTCAGCGATAAACCGTTTCGACCTCTACCATTTTTCTATAATTTTCAAAGTTTAACCCTCGTCCGTCCCTCGTATCAATCCGACACAGTTTTTCCCGAAACAACTTATACACAGTTCTGTTATTCGTTGGTAAATTTTCTTGAAACTTCGTGACTCTTATTTGTTTAATACGAAACAAATAACCGAGAAACTTAACATGTAAAATGTGAACTTACCAATTTGATGAAGAAAACAACCAACAAATGACGGTTCGCCTTGTTATCACTGTATTAATTTGACACACCGAGGGACAGATTTAGTTCGTGAAATAAGGAACGGATAAAGAGCTTAATAGAAAATCGACAGGAAAAATTGGGAACAGCTTCGAAGCTATTTCGAGGATCGCAAAGAACTGTCGGAGCGCGGTCAAAATCATTTCCAACACTGTGTTAGATTTTTTATGAGACTCTGAGGCGGAGATATTAATTCCAGTTGCCATGAAAGTCAAACGCGAAGGACAATCAGCACGAGAGAACGATGGGGAAGGGACACAGACAGCAGGTATGTAGGTAATAACTTGTTTACCCGTGCTGGTGCAGGCGTGTCTGCGAGCGACGAGGAACGGAGACAAGCAGAAGGGAGTAGAAAATGAGTGGATTTTCATTGCAGTTTAATCCAGGCCCGTGCATCCCTCGCCGCCTCCCGTCGCGCCTGTCGACGGTATTCTAAACGGCGATACTCTCGAAGGCAACTCTTGTCGCTTGGGGTGACGATATTACATTCCTCGATCGTGACGAAAACAGTCTGAGCAATGCTGCTTTTCGAGCCTGTCAACCACCCCAATGCTCTTCCCGCACGTGTTTTTAATTCCTCTCCACGATAACCTCCGCTTTGCGTCTTTCTTCGGCTAAATATTTTCATTTTTCTACGTCGCATTTTCCGCGTTCACTCTTATCCTTATCGTCGCCCGCTCTAGGACGGGGGCTGAAATTTAGGGCCGCCATTTTGGCTGCAAGCGTGAGAAAAATATTGATGTGTTAATTAATTAATAGAAAATTTCACACATCGATTTTTTGATTCGCTGGAAATATTACAGTGCGTAGCGTATTTATATTGTTTATGTCTAATAGCTAAATATATATGCTTTTAGTAAAATTTAAATGGAATGATAATATTTTTATTGGAAACGAAAACTATATGTCCCTTTATTGAAAGAATACATATGTATATTCTTAAGGGGTGGCAACTCCTTACCCTTATCCTTCTGT
Organism: Lasioglossum zephyrum; assembly: GCA_028455615.1. Taxonomy (NCBI): domain Eukaryota; kingdom Metazoa; phylum Arthropoda; class Insecta; order Hymenoptera; family Halictidae; genus Lasioglossum; species Lasioglossum zephyrum. The sequence goes on along the minus strand of CM052324.1, from coordinate 12,837,682 downwards.
TTCTCTAGAAAAACAATTAATCGAAACGGTAGACGGAATTAATATATTCGGACACTCTTTACGAATCGACTATAATATTTACATATATTAAATTCAAAGAAACTTGATTAACAATTTTTCTTTTCACGAGGGCAAGAGGGTGAAATAAATCTTCGAGATAATAATTAGCTATGGTGTCTTGTGTGTTGCTTGTTAGCGTTTCCTTGAATTTGCTCACCATCTTTGTTCGATATCGTCTGCCTAAGAAGTTTATGAAGTGTCGCGTGACACGTTGACGACAGTGTCGCATTAAAGAGGTAACCATTGTTGCACTATGTCAATCTTGCTGCAAGTAAGCAAACCGCGGATGATAAAACAAATGATAACAGCTAGATTCAGGGTCGAGGTGAGGTAGAATTTCACCGAGGCTTCGTCTATCACGAATCGCTTTGTTTCATCGTCAAGATTCGCATTAACTAACTGGATTTCTTTGCAATTTGATAATTACATGGAAGTAATAAATAATAAGCCCACCTATGCAAGATTCATCCGTTTCGATATGTTCTCACGATTATTCATAAGATCTCTACAATAAATTCTTTCAACGACCGAGCTGCTGACAGGATTTACTATCGGAGATAAGAAATGTAGAAAATTTCAAAGAAATAATTTCGTAACGATGCTTGATAACGGAACGAACAGATGCTCTTGAAACTGTCATATCAGACATCAATGGCGGTTGAAAACATCCGAAAATGAGAGGATACCGAGATCATTTAAAGCAACATTTACGTTTACAAAAATAGCGTCCGCGGCTTTGTTAAGGAGTTATCAACGAAAAACACGGACCAATTAAAGCTCGACCTAGACGCGTATTGGCACAATCGTGTTTTTCATTAATAACTCCTTAACAAAGCCGCGGATCCTATTTTGCCAAAGGAAAATGTTGCTTTAAATGATCTCAGGAACCTCCTTATTTCTGGCTGTTGAAGGAATTGTTGAGACAGCCTGTATACAAACGAGAACCTTGGTTGCGTTGAACGGTAAAACTCAACTGTTTATGTTTTAACGGGTAATAGGATCGGTAAGAAACATCGACTAAACCTGGTAGATCAAGATCTTAATTATTACCTTCACACTACTTCACAGGCAACGATCTTGTATGGCTTGTCTTAACTCTACATAATCCAGCAGACGTTGCACAAGCGTCGCGCATCGTTCTGTAATTGGCCCGAGAGGCGCCAACAGAGAGCAGTGGATATACAGGGTGTCCCGAAATTCCTTCAGCATCCGGAAATGGGAGGATGCTGAGATAATTTCAATCAAGATTTTCCTTTACGAAAATGTCATCTGAGGCTTCGTTAAGGAGTTATTAACGAAAAACACGGACCAATCCAGAGCGCGAGCTTCATGTGTTGGTCGCGGCA
>CM052324.1:12787793-12836176 GCA_028455615.1 Lasioglossum zephyrum | reverse complement strand
ACCAACACATGAAGCTCGCGCTCTGGATTGGTCCGTGTTTTTCGTTAATAACTCCTTAACGAAGCCTCAGATGACATTTTCGTAAAGGAAAATCTTGATTGAAATTATCTCAGCATCCTCCCATTTCCGGATGCTGAAGGAATTTCGGGACACCCTGTATATATTTTTTTATTCTCTGATCGTCTGCGTTCTTTATTCCAAGAGATTGTCACGTCCACTGCATCGTTACGTTTTTAGAATGAAGAAGATCGCGTTATAGCAGTTCAAGTGTGTTCAGTCTAAACACTCTAAACGAAAGACTGAATCGGAGCTGAAAGATTATAATTCCGAGTTTTCGATTTCATTCCGTTTAAAATAAATAAATAATAATAATAATAAAGGTGGTTCGAAACCCACCTTTATTCTAAACTGTAGGTCCCGTCGCGAAATAATTCTCACATAAGAATTCAAAAAGCAATTTTGAATAAAAAAAATGTCCCGAAATTTTTCGATCCGGACCACTATGTTGTTTTCGATGCACAACGGCGAAACAAATTCGCTAAATATCGGTCATATTTGTGTGCGAACCGTGTCCTCGAGCAACGAGGGTCCAAGATGTCATGGCGGTGCCCCGACTAGTGAAAAACGTCCCTCGCGTATACAGGCGAGTACACAACTACACCGGTTGGCCCCGATCGATTCGCTATTAGTCTGTTCCGTTTAATGAATCTCTTTCCCATCGTCCTAATTGTCAAGTTGCCGGCGCGTTATTTACTCGAACGAGCGTGGAATTATGAAAGGGAGAGGAGCCATCATCCCTCTGCTCTTCGTTCGGCGAAGACACGGGGCTACACACACCTCGCTCTCTCTCTTCTCTCTCTCGGTGGCACCGGCGCGTCGTATCCGTGGTGACAATACAAACCGAAACAAACACTTGGCGGCACGTGAGCCGCACGTGTCGGTCAGGATATATTACATTCCGAATGCACACACACTCGACGAACGATTAAAGGGGTTGTACACGGCTGAAGTGCCGCGATCGTGACAACGATCAACACGACCGTGGCCTTTCTTCCTACTTTGCCGGCCCCGTTGTCCCGTGTCTCGTGGCCCGGTGTTGATGCGAACTCGTTGCGCGTCGCTTTGCGCCACAGATACTTGACCTCCACGATCTTCTTCGCACGGATTCTCGTTCGCTCACTATGTTCGGCCCTGAAAAAAAAAAAATCCTGGTCCCTTCATAAACATGCTTTTCCTCGGCACTCGGGATCTTGTATTCCGGATACTTAATATATCTTCCATATACAGGGTGTCTTGAAATTCCGAAGCAACATTTTTAAGGAGTTACTAAATATAAAAACACAGACCAATCAAAACCAAGCAAAAGTTGCGACGATTATTCACATTGTTCCACGAGAAAGTTTCAGCTTGAAATTTTGTCACATACAAGGAGTTTCAAAATTCCTGCTGTTAACATTTTTCTTTTTCATTTTTGAATTTCGAATTTTTTCAATTCAATCTTAACATTTATGACATCTGCCAATAAACAGTTATTCTTTAAATAGAAAATATGTCTTTTATTTGTGAGTATTAAAAGTCTGTGGGAAAACGTAATGAGGCCCTAACACGGTTTCCTTCAGCAGGTAGCCATAACGCTTACCCAGTTATGCAGTCGTTGATATTTCCCATTACAATTCGCATTAGGGCCTAACAGCCAAATTAGGTTAGCCTAATGCGGACAAACTGAATTACTAGGCGGGGCCTTCTCCACTACGTAGCCAGATCCTTCAGAACCACTTGTCCTTATTATTGTTTAGCAATAATACGACGTCAGGTTGCTTGCCTTTTCTAAAGATCATGCTGTCAATAGACCGGCAACAGCATTACCTGAGGGACCCTATACGGTCCTCAGTTTATTGCTTCGTATGACATTGGGGTTATTTACATGATTCAGGGCTACTCGCACCATAAATCACTGCCATAAATACATCAAGATCGTTCTTCCCGAAATTCCCCTTCAACCGCATTAACGGTAACATACAAATAAAAATTAATTGCTCGTACGATTTCTGGCTGGATTTTTTTAAAAAAATGTTCGTAATAGTCCGAACAAGGTTTTCAGGGAAACATTGGAAAAGCTGCCCCCAGCAAAAATGGAAAATTCGGTAATAAATGAAAGTGCTTTTTATTACTAGGTTTTTATTAGCTCGCTTTCTTGTTTGTTTGTCTGTCTGTTCGGTGAGAAACATTTTTCAATTCATTTTAAACTAACTTCCTGACGAGCTAGAGACTTGAAATGGATTCAACAAAATTTTTTTTTTAAAGTCTATCCGTTTGCAATACTGTCTGAAATTTAGTACATGTCTCTGTTATAATTTCATAACTTGGCAAAAATGTTGAATATTTCACAAGACTAAAAAGCAGAAAATAATTATGTACATAAAAATAAATTTGTTAAAAAATACCACGTTTTTACTAACTGACTAAAAAGTATAAAATAATTGTTTCCTAGTCGCATACCGATTTGTGATTGTGAATTATGAATGGCTATGAAAATACTTGTAAGATTTCAAACGAAAAACGTGGGACGCATTACGCATCGATTATCTATTTCATGCGCCCCACGTTTTTTGTTTTAAGTGTGATTTCTATGGGATTCTTTGTTTGAAACTCAAGACCATTGTTCACGCGAGAGACAAACACATTCGAGCAAAGTACGAAGCTTGAAAATGAGAGGACCGATACCCGTATACTTAACAGTACTTTATTGTTGACATTATTACACGTTATTATAAATCTATCATTCTTGACACGTATAATACTTACTAGATCTACAGAGACAAGTTTAACGGTAAACCTATAACTAAACGTAGAATATGGCGGCGGCACTTATTCGGTAAAGGAACAAACAGACGTATCGCTGATGATGCTTTTCTTTTTCTCGTTTTTCTTTACAATAGCTTAACCAGATATATCTGGGACTCGACGCCGCACCGTTTAGTAAAATATACATTGTTCAAAGAATATTTCTAATCGTGCTTTCACTCTTTCACCTTTTCTTTCAGAACTCTTATCTCCTCTTCGCTAAACCTACTTGACCGACAACGATTTTCACCGACACGAATTTGATCGAGAACGATTTCAGATTCGTTGGCGGTCAAATTCGTTGTCGGTCAAATCTGTCGGGGAAATTTGTGTCTGTGATTTCCATGGGACTCGAAACGAACTTGGATAAACACGGTCTGCGTTGTCATATAGTTTACAGCTTACGCGAAGAGAGAAACATGATTCGCGCGAGTGTTATCTTCTGTATATCCCCATAAATCGACAATGTCCTGCTAGCATTCTCGAAGAGACGGAGTCAGCGATTTGAAAAATATTCGGGGGAAACTAATGTTTGTCTGCGGAGAAATTGTGCGAGCGATCTTCTCGGTCGCGCTAAGAGTCAGATATATGTGTGTCGAGGAAAACCTGCACACAAATTGCCAAGAGAATAATTTTCCTTATCGCGGCGAACATCGCGCGGTATCGCAAGCACACCAGCTACGTAATCAGTTTTGCATAAATGTTGACGATAACGAAAATAACACGGGATTCTCGGCTCGCCTTGAACAGTCACGAAACGGAAAAGGCCAGTTTTTCCAATGCTAATAAACCGCTCCAACGTCACGCGACAACGTTTCAAAAAATGTTAACGATTTTTCAAGACGCGCAAAAATTTTGGCAAACACTCGTTTACCCTTAATCGGACCAAATTTATTTGAAAATCAAAGAACTTTCGATAGAAATCAGATAGAGTGATGAAAGTTTCTTTAAATTCAAGCTGAAACTTTGCGGAATATGGGGAAAATATTTTTCGTGAAACTGTGCAACTTGGACGAATTTTATCAAGGTTAAAATACGTTCGTACCATAATCTCCCTATTTTTTCCATATTCTACAAAGTTTCAGCTTGAATTAAAAAAAAAAAAAACTCCATCGCTCTATCTCATTTCTATAGAAAGTTCTTTGATTTTTAACAAAATTTCGTGCGAATTGCCTACCCCGCGACGCTGCGCGAACAATTACAAAATAGTGTTTTGCCAGCATCCTCCCTTACGAAGTTAATGGCTAATCGAAATGACTCGTTGATCCTCGTGCACAATCGTTTGTCTTCTATCTGAATAAATACAATAAGTACATGAATACATAAATTTATAGATGAACGCGCGTTTCTAAGGTATTCGTAACATCGTCGCAAGTGTGACGCAAACAGATACAACTTAACAATTTGTTCGAATAGTGCAAAGAGGACTAGGAGCAACGATATTGATATTCGGTGTACCAATAAGCAACTGATAGTTCGATCAAGGGAGCAACACACGCTTCGCGATATTCTTGTTTTCCCGCGAGGCTTTAACGTTGCATCGAAAGGTGGGAAAATATATTGAATTTGAACTGCAGTGCCATGTTATTAGGAAAATAATAGATTATTTATTGGTACACTTAATTGGTACAATTCGATTGTTAACTATCGACGACTAGACTGCGAACGTCGCGAATACATAACATACGCGAGAAATACAATAAAAGCGATGGTGTTTAACAAATTATTCTTTCCGTTGCGGTGAGAGTATCCTTTCATAGAAAAGATTAAACGTACTCGATAAAACAATGGAGAACGGTGCGAGAAATACGTTGGAAATGGCGAAAGAATGATAATAGAAATTTCGATTTCTTCGATGGAGAAATAAAAATGCAGATTTCACCGATTCGTGACGCGCTTGTTACGCGTCGCGAACCTTATCTCGGAATTGTGATCCTATACCAGGGAAAATTCATTAGCAGCCTCGGCACGCATCTGTGCGAATATTCGTGTCCTCGTGACGAATGCGTATCGTCGAGGAGATTAATTGCAAATTATTCCATTCTCTTTTCTCCGTGAATCTCCGGTGCGTGCGTTTGCGAAATGTTAGCGGCGGATCCGGGCGGTCGCCATTGAAAATCGTCGACGGGCTCAAACAGTCCGCGATTTTTTTTCCTCTTTACCCCCGGTTTTTGTACACGCGATTGTATGGGATCGTTCAGAATTTTCGGAATCGGAAAGACCGTTTAGAGCCGCGTTAATACCCGCGGATCGATCGGGGAAAAAAATCAAGGCAATATATAGGACGCGACAAAAAGGCTTCCATTGAACCTCCTCCGTTGTGAACGATTAAAAAATCATTTTCGGATCGGTTGGATCTCGATTAATACCCCGGTTAATCCATGGGAGAAAAAAAATTATTATCAAACGATTTGCGGAATTGTAGAAATTATTTTATTGCATTATTCCCCGGCTTCTGTCTCGCGTACTCCGAAGCCGAAAAACTTTTCGGGATCGTGAAATATCCGACTTGCGAGATTGCCTTATTTTTTTTTTGTAAATATTCCCCCGTTCTACGTTTCGTGTCCACTGATTAATACCAATGAGTATTCTCTAATGTAGGAAGACAGTATAATTAACGCAAGGATTGCTTCTTCGTAATCGCTACTGTAGAACATTGGACAATTTTTGTTGATAACGACATTATCTAAGCTGTACTTCCTAACCGATACTTATTTACAGAAAATGTGCAGTAACTTAAAATTATTTCAACGAAGAAATACTTTCTGTCCTTCGCAAAGTAATGTACAAGCGACAACGGTACAATTCGTTAATGTACTTGTTTTCTAAACGAGACGGCAGATTCGTTAATATAGACAAGCGGTTTAATGCAAAAATGCTGCGAGTCAAAGCTATCGTCGCACAGGTTCGATCAAAGAAACAACAAAGTAATTTTGCAAATTTCTAAAATTTTGTCTCAACGTTTCGATCCGATTCTGGATCCTTTTCAAGAGAATGTTACGTCTGAAAAATTTTCTAAATTGTAATAATTGCTTTTTTTGTTTCTTTAATCGAAACTGTACGCCGATATCATTAATTTCTAATCGGGTAAAAGTTCTAGAAAATATAGTATAGTTTCGAAGGATGGTTTACAAGCCAGGCTAAAGTTACATTACAATTATTTCATGTAACGACGACGGTGTTAAAACCAGACAAATATTGACTTACATCGCTTCTGCATTAAACGGCTCGCAATAGCGCGATATCGAACGCGTTGGTATGACTATTTCGCGCGGGTGCTCGTATTACAGGGTTGATTGAAAAAAATGATTATCGTAATAGTAGTAGCTGAATCAAAGTCTAGTTTGAAATGAACGAGACTGGAGAAACACGATCTCACAGACAAACTCGCTGAATCGAGTCGAAATGTACCGTCGGTGTTTTAATCATCCTGTTACGTACAAACAAATCCACGCCGTCGAAGAATTCGGGAGAACAGGAGACGCGTCTGATTTGATCAATTTATTTATCGTAATATTATTCATCGGTACCCGACTTTTACACAGCTCCGAGAGAGTCCATTATGCATCGCACTCATTTTTGCTAAACGGTGCAATCGTTTCAATCCACGCTCACCGTTTCGAGATGTTCGATGCTCGATCATTGGATCGCTCGCCGATCCAAACGAATCTCTCTCTCTCTCTCTCTCTCTCTCTCACACACAAAGAAATACTGTCAAGAAACCACTTTATACGTTTAATGTTCATTTATTGCAGCCTATAAAAAGTCGCGTTCATTGCATACGAACAAAACGATGGATCGAAACGAAAAGGAGGACGCAAGGTAAAATGCATCGGTATAGGGTAACTGCACCAGTGAATGAACATTTAAGAAATTGTTCAAGAAGATATTTTATTTAGGAAAAAACATGTGAATTAAAGGAATCTCTATAAAATAAATGAACGCGAATAAAATTAAATGAAAAATATAAAAAATACCAGTCAATGAACACTACATTCTAGTAATTATTGGTAATAATTATTATTATTGATATTTATTAATAATAATTATTAATAATAGTTAATATGTCTCTATATATCGATCGTAATGTTGTTAATATTAAGTGTTAAATGTTCTCGGCGTGCAAAATTGTTTTTTCATTTCTCAGTAGTAAGTAATTGATCGAACCGTAGCGCCGAGAACATTTAACATTTAATATTAATAATAATTATTGCGGCTTAAAATTTCTTGAAATATACAAAAGCGTTCGTTTACTGTTGCCCGTTTATTCACTGGTGCAGTTACCCTGTGTTCACGTTCTCGAACAATACGAAAACTTTCATCGATCGAGATGTAACAAAATGTTCGTCGTGCAACTCGTTCTTTCCCTATGTGCACTATAAACGTCTACGTTGACCAAAAACACACGACGACTCCACAGTTTAACATTACAAATCCTCCGATGAAAATTGACCTCCCCCACTTTCTCTCTCACACAACGCACACGCTCAGAAAATCTCGCGTTCCATCATTCTTACATCCACGCAAACAATAGAAAGCTAAGCAAAAAGATTTGTTCGGGGGGGGGGCGTTGTTTAATATTTACAGTGCCGATATTAATCGATCGTTTACAAAAACGAGTCGACAAGAGCTACTTCCTTCAGCTAGAAACGAAACCGCCTACGTTCGAGAACGAAGATTTCACATCTGTATTATTAAAATCAATAATCCTGTATATTAAACAAACCACTACACTATTGCACTACACTTGTTTCGTTTTATACAATTATTCAAATAGATCCGAGTCTTTTTACACAAAGCGTACCGTGATATTTACTTGGAGTGGTTAGGTGCGAGTAAGATCGTCGCTTGTTCTTTGGCGTGTCGTACCTTGTAGGATATCACTTTCATCATCGAAAACAGGTTCAGGATTTGTTCGTGAGTCTTCTAACGTCCACGAGCCGACGGGACCAAGAGAATCTCGCGAGAGATAAAAGTAAAACTCGCAAGCGAATCTCGACGATTCTCGAACGATTCAAAGTTTTCGATGTGCTAGGTAGCCCGAAGTTGAAAGGAAACCGAGCTCGAAGAAGCAACGTCCGTCCGGGGACCAAAGATTTCCTCGAAGGATCGCGCGAGATCGACAGAGATTCTCCTCACCCGGAATCTAAGACGGTCACAGGCCTGATACAGTCCTCGAATATGAAAAAAAATAGTTCTCCGACTAGAAGTTACCGATCTGAGGTTTCGATCGAAAAATCTTGGTAGTCCCGGATCTCCGGATCCTCTGGCGAGTCTAGACCAGTGGCGAGAAGGCTGATGCCTGACTCCTGATCTCCCTGTGCTCCGTCGGACTGAGATCCAGCAATCCACCGCAGTTCTGATCGTTGGCAGCCTGTTTGCCGATCAGAGCGTCGATGCTGAAGTTCCTCTTCTTGTTGACGGGTGGATGACTGGTGGGTATCGTCGTGGACGTCCTCGTCGGCTCGAGCTGCCTGATCGGTGGTGCGGTGATCGGCACGGGTTTGTACAGCGGCGGAGGGGGTTCGAGGAATCCTCCAAGCTTCAGAGCCTCCAAAGTCGACGGCGAAAAATCCAGCAACGGTAAACCAGGCGGTGGAGACAGATAAGCCGCGCTCGGATAGGTTAGCGCGCCAGGATGACCGCCACCGCCACCGGGACAAGGACCTCGATCGCCGCAGATAGCGAACGTTGCCATGATGGCTCTGTCACGGAGAACGTAATGCGGCGTGGGCCTCTTGTATCTCTTCCTGCGGCGCAGGAAGCTGCCGTTGTCGAACATGTCCTCGGCCAGAGGATCCAACGTCCAATAATTACCCTTGCCCGGGTTGCCGGGCTCGCGGGGAATCTTGATGAAACAGTCGTTCAAGGATAGGTTGTGTCTGATGGAGTTCTGCCAGGCTGGGAACTTGTCGTGGTAGTAGGGGAACCGGGACATTATGAACTCGCAGATGCCGCTGAGCGTCAGCTTCTTCTGGGGTGATTGGAGGATCGCCATCGTGATCAACGCTATGTAGGAGTATGGGGGTTTGATCAAGGACGAGGACATTTTGTCGTTCCCGTATGTAGAGGGCTGACCGGACGAGCTGGTCTTTTGCTGACCGTTCCCGGACATCATCGTGTAGTTCTTCTTGCTGCGACTACCGCCTCGGTTCCTCGAGGAAGTCGTGGCGGGCACTGGAGAGCTCGGTATTATCGGGCTCGACGACGACTGGGACCGTGACGAATCGTTCTTGTCGAGACTCACCGGGTCCACGATCATGCTGCTGCTGTCCGAGTCCCGATCGCTGTCCGCGCAGCCGTCGCACGACAAGTTCGACATCATCATCCCGTGCGGTTCCATCGTGACCGCTTCATGGGCAGACGACTCGCCGGACGGAAGTTGCAGATTAATGTTCGAGGTCATCGAGGACCTCTTTGATGACAACACTGGCAAGCATCGTTCCTTTTCCGTGGAAAAGCGATTAGGAGACACGCTTAAGCACGCGGTCTTCTTTTCTCCTTGTTCATCGAGCCGCGAACAAAAAAATCGGTTCGCGACGATATACAACTGTTTTACCGTTTTTCAACCAAGGTCGAGAGTCACCGAACAACGCCGCGTATATATCGCATCACGAACAACGTTCCTTCTCCGACATATTTATCGGAGCAACTGTCACTCGCACCAGCTCCGACCAAATGCTATCTTACGCTAATAGTTTGTGGAAACAACGATAACGCTCAGCCGATTTTTTTCTAGGCCGGTTCTTCTTCTCTCTCTCCGTCACCTGCTAGCGTCTCAAGGATGTCGGCCGCGATTACTCGAACTGGCGCACTCTGCGGCTCTATCGTCACTAGTCATCTTTCGGGATCCTCACAGACCATCCGCGATTTTCCGTCATACTCGGCCTTATCGATTTTCCGCGAATCCCCCACACTGTCAACCCCACCTCCGATTTTTCGACTATTTGCAACAACTTATCTTTGATGTTCGACTCCTATTTTCTTATCTTTGCGACAACACTCTCGCTCTCTTCTCTTTTTTGATCTCTTCTTTCCTCTTTCCGTGTTCTCCGAGAAAAGCGCGGTAGACGCCGCGGTAGAAACTGATTGAAGAAGAGAAAATGTTGGTGTACAACCCCGGCGAAAAAATCGGTGTCGCACTACTGATCGTCGATGTTCGGTTTTCCGGGCTGTCAACCTTTGATGTCGGTCGCGCGAGATGATAGGCGGTATATCTCGAGGTTAGGTGCACGAAATGCGGTCGAAGCTTATGAAGCACGATTGCGAGTGTGCCAGCACTGTGGAGGACCGTCTACGAAGCGAAATCGTGGGTCGAATTGATTCGAAGTGACTGCTTTGGTCCTACATGGGCGGACCAATGGGCGGGCATTTCAACCCCTACCGACGGGGTGACTGGATGAGCGTCCCCCACCATCGCCACTCTACCCCCAGGTATCCACGAACTCCCTCTATCCTCCTTCAGGAGAAGAGGAATCGTTGTCGTCACCACCAACGAGGAGAAACCCCCGGAGGGGACGTCGGAGTTAGGAAAATAGCGGGATAGATAAAGGGACTTTCGAGGCAGACTTCGGGGTAGAGAGGGCGAAATTGTAACACTCCGGGGGGGAGGCTGCTTTGCTTTGAGCGGCGCGGTAAAGGGACCAGGCGTTACTAATAGAACGCATGAGCCGAGGCAGTATCGATAACTCGATCCAAAATACTCGATTACCTTATGGATTTTTTCGTTCCCGATATTGTTTCTCCTGCACGGGAAATCGGAACTTTCGTGGTTTCAACAAAAAATTAAAATAGACTTGTGATTTCGGCGCAACGCTTCGATTATTACTAACAATAGCAAGTTTGCGAATTAATGTACCTAACGTTTCGATATCCCGGTATGGATCATCTTCGAGGGAGACATTTTTGCGTCTGAAAATTAATACGTTAATAAAATCATAAATAAAACGTAACAAAATTATAAAACACATACTTGCTGCGGCAAAATAATTATTAAAATGATAAAAGAATGAGTTACAATAAAACTGGGCTATCGTCCATTTTCCAACGAAAATTAGATATCAATATTTTTAAACAAATTATGCGACTCTCGTAGACCTTTTTAATAAATAAAATAAACGATACATTCTATTCGTTCGAAGCAAGTATCGTAGTCTGATATATTGATTTTCATTTTCATGGATTAATTAGTGCTAGACTGAAACTGAACGTATAACGCGAGAACTGAAATTATGATAGTAGCGATCGAAGACTCGCATCGTTGTAGGGAGTGATTAAAAAGTTTATAATTTCGAACTCCATTTTCCGGGAACGATATGGAGTATAATGTTTTGCACTGTTTAAAGCCCGGCTCGGAACTGCTTCTCCCTATTACTAAACTTCTCGTTCTTACGAACTTTCTTTCATCAAAAATATGTCCTTTGGCTCCTCCGCGAACTTCAAATTACGCCACTGAAGAATCAGTTCGAGTAAGTTCAGCGTCGTAAATTTTTCACTCTTTTCCTGTAAGCGCCCGTCGGCGCTTTCGCCGTTCTCAGACTTTTCGCGTGTAACGCCGGATACGTAGTCAAACGAAATCACTGTGAATCTTAACTCGCAGCGACTTTCGTCTTCTCGATTAGAAAACACCGGCACGCGGCGATCGTGAAGGTTGCTTTCCCAGGATGATTATAATGGTTATAATAATGTATTTTATTATATTTATACCATTATTAATGGTTATAATAATGATTATAAGATAATATTATCTTCTTCGTATAATAAGCTAAATAGTCCAATGATTATTCTAATCTTTGATCACGATTACTCCACAATATTAACAACAATGAACAACGATGATTATCTTATAATCTGCAAAATTGTTTTTTGATTAATTAATTGATCGAACCATAGCGCCGAGAACATTCAGCATTTATTATTTACGTCCAACGTTCTACACGTTCTATATTACCTTTCTTCTCCCATCTCTTATAATTCTACAAGCATCAGAAGCGATTTTCCCCGAAACGACAACAGATATCACTTCATTCATCTCTCGAACGAAAATCTATCCATTCGAAAGAACGAAATCGATATCGACTGCGGTTCTCGGAGGAAACGGCGCCAACACTTCCCTCGTTCCAACAACCCCCTCCCCCATATCAATCGATAAAAACATGAAATCGCGTAAACGCTGTGCAGGCAGCTCGCTGAAACAAAATCCTTTGTGTGTTTAAATCAATAGCGCTTGTCGTCAATTGTTTCAAATCTCCTTACCTATAATTACCAGAGAGAGTTCCGCGCGCGCGACCGCAAAAATCAATAAATTCGCTCTCTCCCCCCCGGTAAGAATCGCACTCGACTTCCGTTAGCTCCCGAAAAAATAAGCAAAGAAATCGGGGAACGAGAGAACACTAACGGAGAGAGTGCGAGAGAATCGCGGTACGGAGTTAATTTAGGGTGGCGACCTCAGAAATCATAGCGAACGACATAATTTCCGTTAGTTCTCGAAAAAATAAGGAAAGAAATCGGGGAACGAAAGAATACTAACGAAGAGAGTACGAGAATCGCGACACGGAGTTAATTTAGGGTGGCGACCTCAGAAAGCATAGCGCACGACACGATTTCCGTTACTGAAACGTTGTGTGCCGGCGCGCGGAAACGAGTTCGCTAGTCCCGGGGTCCTTGGATTTTCAGCTTCGAAATGGAGAACGATGGGATCCGTGGTATCGCCAACAGAGCGAGCCGGGCTGCACGCATCACGAGTTAACTTCCCTCAGGCAGCTCAAATAGAATCTGTATTACGCCGTGGCAGTACATAGAGCGAGAGAGGATGACAGAGGTAGAGAGAAAGCAGGACAGAGAGAGGAACAGAGAGAAATACCGAGCGGGAGGGTAGAGAGAAAGGAGATGAGGAGAGGTGAACAAGGAAGCGAGAAGGAGAGCAGGATATAATGATAGACAGAATACGATAAAAGGGAGAGAAGAGAGACGGCCGATGGAGAGCGAGCGAAAGAGAGGACACGATAGGTTCAAAGAAGAGGGAATCACAGGGTGGAGAGGGGGAGAGAGAGAGATCCCGAGAGAAATGGAGTGGTATAGACGGATGCGTATCTACCTGAGCGCACTATCGGTTCACAGAGCCGAGCAGAGAGCGAATATTGTGTTTACCCATACGCACGGCTTTGCGATGCAAATAATCTGGTATTATTGCACTTACTCCCGCGTACCGGCGAAGCTCTTCCGTGACTACCAACCCCCGCCGCTTTGCTCTGCTTTCTTCCCCCTCCGCGTTATATTTATTTACACGATATTCATTGTGTATCGAAACATCCTGTTATTGCTGCTTTTTACCATCGATCATCGCGAACCAAAGTCTCTACTCTGGCCTACTATCGCATCTCCGAGCTGCTTCGATCGCGATCGACATGTTATCCCTTGCACGATATCCTTTCAACCGATTTCCATCGATAAATGGTAATACAGACGCGAAACATTTTGTAAAGATTGCGGACTAAATTTTCAGACATCCTGTAGATATAGTAATTTAAAAGCTGTGCAAGGACACTATTATTTGATCTCTTGACCACTGGAACTTAGAACAGGGATAGCGATTAGCGTCTCGTTTGATCATCTTAATTTTTAATATATATAGATTATTACTAGACTGCAGGTTTTTTTTATTGAAACGGTAGAAAGACTGATGGGAATAGAGGATCCTAATTTGTAATTTTACTTGGCTCCTGTGTGTCGCAATCGACGAAGACAATTTTTTTCTTTTGCTAGAAGATCCGCGGTCGAATCGTTACCAACACAACTGAATAAAACACAGTAAGATACCGACCAGAGAGTGTTGAATAATTTTGAGTCTCCGTTAATCTTCTTTGGTTCTTTCTTCGGAAAGTGTCAGTGGTATGAATAATATCTAAGGTGCCACGAGGGTTTCCCTTCCTTTTCACCTTCATCTCCGATGTCTTTTGCCGATTCAGCGATTACCGCTTTAATCTGAGGTTCCGACTAAGTTAGGTTAGGTCGTCGAAGGGAGAAATAGACGGCGGTATACTCTGCTATAGAACCCTTAGGCGTTCGCCATTCACTTCGCGACGGATTGCGGATTCCAAGAATTCCACTATTCGATTCGATTGCTTCTTATCCTGGACTCGGTTTCTCTCTCACTCACTCTCTCTTTCTCTCTCTGACACGTATTTACCTCTCCTGATTTCTTCCCTCTCGATCTCCTTCGAGCAAATCTCGACCGTGTCCCCTAAAGGCCCTGTACTCATTACACGATTCCTTTAAACATTTTTCTGGTCTACGGTCGCTCAACTTATCGGAGAATCCTACAACCAAATAACTTCCTTCATAAACAGTTAAACAGCTCCTTTGTTTGACTGGTGTCTCTCTCTCCACTCGATAAATGGACCACAATTGTGCCGCAGTTATTGCAGTTTCGTTTTTTTTAGCAAAACTCCCGTCCTTTCTTGCACGTTCGTGTATTCGAATGAACAGTAGTATAGAAAGAACTTGAAACAAATTTCCAGTTCATTGTAAATCGTTAGAGGCAAAAAAGGAACTTTTCACGTGGTCCCCTGTTTCTTGTAATCGGCGAAAAGAGTTTATTTGTCTATTTCAGGAAAAAATCCGCAGTCGAGTAATAAATTTGGAAATATTCTCTAGAGCAAGTTCCCGAAAAGTTCTCAGCCGGAATTACTCCTCGAATCGAAAATAATCCGCAGTCCGGCATCAACTTAATTAAATCACAGCCAGTGAGAATAAGAAGGAAGAATCCGGAAGTTTCGCGACGAAACAAGCGCCCCGGGAGTCGGCTAATTACTCGAAAATTAAGATCGCAAACCGATCGTCGTTCCCAAGTCCCTCAACAAGTTCCGCGAAAATGTCTTCGAGTTACATTCCACAAGGGGTTGAGTGAAAAGAAACCGCGAAGACGGTCCACGGATCGATCCCGGAGGGAGAAGGAATCCGTCCGTTTGTGTCGGTTAGCCGTGCTCGGACCGAGGGCGAAGAAAGCGCGAAGAAATCGCGAGTAGACCCGAGAGGAGCCGGGAAAGCAAAGGAAAGGCAAGAGCGAGAGAGAGGAAAGGTAGCGGCTAAGGGCGGAGTCGGTAAAACGAGAACGATGAAAGTGTTTACGAGCGAAAAAGGGACTGGCTGCGTGGATGACTCGTCGGCTTTCGACGGAAAGCCGGGAAGATTATGCCGCCATCTTGGATGTTGGTAAATATCTCGTGGCAGAAGAGCTCCTGTCGAGTAAGGGATCCAGCCAGGGGCGGAGAAGTAAGCTGGCTGCTGTAGCTGCTACTAGATGTACCACAGTAGTTGCGCCTGTAATTGTCGTAGCCGAAACAGACAGAGTTAGCGAGGAAGTGGAAAGTGGAAGAGAAAGACGGAACAGGACGTAAAGAAGAGGGGTGGTGGGTGACAGCGTGGGTGACAGGGTGGCTGACAGGGCTCGGGAATAGGGGCTTGTAAAAGGTAAAGAAGTGCGAGAGGTCTTCGGCACACAAGGCGAATATCCCCGCTACAAAGAATACTGTCGGCTTTGCACCTTTTTCCAAGACACCGTTTTTCCCGCCAGTAGCTCTACCTTTTTTCCTCAGCCATCGTCACCACCACCACCACCACTACCACCACCCACCCACCGCCAACAGTAGTAGTAACTACCACCACCATCGTTCGTCGACAACGCCGCCTCCATTGCCAACCCCACGTCGTCGTTCTTTTCACCTCGCAACGTTCTCCTCGAGAACTCCTCCGAGTGTCTCTGATCCTCTCTTTTCTACGACGAGCCTCCTTCGTTCTTTCTTTACCCGTACACCCTCTCCACGGTCTTTTTCTCGCGAGCTCCTCGTGTACGTGGTTAAAGAGAACAGCCATTTACCTACGCGATTCAGAGACGGCAAACTAAAGCTTCCTCCAGGCTGGCGAGCAGCCCTGACAGATTTTTCTCTGTACGATGCGAACACGTAAGCTGGCCGCGTTTCCAGCGGAAACCTTCCTCGCGACATCTTCAATTGCTTAAGGGAAGAAGACTTTTCGTCTGTAATTCGTCTAGAACGTTGGAAAAATCGATTTTTCGTGTTTTTACTTTTTCTTGCCAGGTTACCCAGTTTTTATATTAAATTCTGCTTGATTTCTTCTTTAATACGAAGTGGATAACTGAAAATGTCGATATCGAGAGTGGGGGTGGTCTAGATAAATTCAATATTGTAACTTCTATCGTATGTAAAAACAATGTATACTAATCTTACTTTTGTGCTCGCGGTACGGTTACCGTTAAGGCACGTGGATTCGAATATATTTCGACAGAAGGATTTTAGGTTAATTCCTAAGAATAACGAATTGATGGACGTTTGAAGAACGCGGCTGTCTACATTCCGCATGCATATGTATAACTGATAGTCAAAACATTGAACATATTTGTCGCGAAACTTTATCAGCTAATGCTAACGGGACATCGTGTCTCAAGATTTGATTGTCCAATATATTTCTATATTTTTATTACAGTTCCAACTATCACTTTCACAGATCGCCATAATTATTACATTATAAAAATAAGATTGCAGACCGAAGGTTAAATGTGTTTTCCGTGAAACCACATTGTTCGGAACTGATTACCATAATGTCATGAAGATCAATCATCCTTATCTTCGGGCGATCATCCTGCATATTTTAAACTAGAGCTCGGTCAGTCTGTGTGTTGTAAAATTTAAATTTTGGCAAAGTAAACTATCTGCCAATTATTTTAGTACAGTTTTAACAAAATTTCTCTGGTATGTTAAAAAAAAAGAAATGTCATCTCCTGTGATTATTAAAAAAAAATAGGAAAAACGCAGAAAATTACAAAACGCGGTAGTATTAATTACGAAGTTTCTATTTGTTTATAATTTGCGTCGCGTTCCCGAGACTCGCAGTCTATATGGTAATAAAATAATAAATTTGTGGGCAACGTGTAAACCCGTGGAAACGTTACTCTTCTCTAACGACAAATGGATCGTCGAATGTATGGAACTCGAGAACTGTCGCAAGCTCGTCGAAATATCTCGCACGGTCGCGGTCGGTAGACTACATTAATAATAATTTCATTTGACGCGGATCGAAAGCAAGAAGAGGGTCCCGACATGCTCGAGACTACGTTCGCGAGAACACCGGGAGAGCGAATTTGAAAGTCAATTCGATGCAAATGTCCTGACGGGGAAGACACTTATGGCTAACCGGCGAACAAGATCGAGGATTCGTCGCTTAGCGTGGCTGTAAACACTTGTCTCTTTTTACCAGGCTTATGAAATATTGATAGGCTTCCGTTCGCGTGCACGCGTGCAACAAAGTTTTACAATGGCGGCCGATGACAGTGACGACGTCGTTTCCGTCGAATGAAAATTCATGCGGAAGGTCTCGTCACATTTTCAAACATAATCGCTTATCAAGTACACACAATATTTCATGCTCGCTCTCATCGGGTCGGTTAACGATATAATTTGTGGAAGACATAATAAAGAATACGAATAATTTATGATAGACGCTTGAATCGCATTATTGCAAAATCATGCACTATTGCTTGAATCTTCACAAATATTTCCCCAAATGCAACTACGCAGGATTACATGATAATACCATATCAATTGTACCATTATTATTATTATTTTTTCTGCGTGTCCCTTCTTTGTTATTAGACGAGTAGTTTTGTATCTTTCTATTCTTTCTTTTATTGTAAACACTTATGTAAACGAGCTTCGGTTCGTCTATAATAAATAATAATAATAATTTTCGCCAGGAGCAGTGCAGCCGATAAAGTGCCCCGATTCGATTTCTAAGCCTTTTGATGCACTGGGCGACGGATGGTTGTCGCGAAATTGATCGAACCTGTTATTCATTCGATACGCGTGTGTACCGTGTACGCGATAGAAAGAAACGGATGAACCTAAAACGGTGTGCCCCCCGTGTTGGTACGTACTCACTGGTATTCACGTACATATTATGTCCCCCCCTGCATTCGCGGTATCAAGAAAGGAGAACAGAACGGGCCAACGATCCCAATTATAAACATTTCTCGTGGCTTTTCAGAGCTACATTCGTCGAAAAAGGGAACCTGTATATAGCCGGTGCATTTCATAGTTCACGCACCCTCGGTACACTCTTCACGTTCTCCGACGTACAACCGCCTCCATATCGCTCTTCGTCCAAAAGTACTTTTCGTTTTCAAGTGCGTCCGAGCACATGCGGGTTGATTTTCTTCTTTCTCCCCCTTTTTTCTCGCTCTCGTTGCGTCACCTTCAGCGCAGTGTTGCGCCGGAGTTGGGTCAACTGCTAGTATAACGGCGCGGCGCACAGGGTGGCTCTCGCAAGCCCCAACCCCTTTTTGCAAAACAAGTGCGTTAAATAAAATGAAATTCAGACGATCGATTCCAACCCCTGCTCATCTAAATCACCGTTTTACAACGTGAACGGCTGTCGCCCGCGCGGATCGACGCAGATCTCTGCTTTAAAATAACTAGTTTAGTAGATCAAAATGATCGTATCATTGTATGGATCACAAAAACATTTTATTCCTCGGATAATCATCGCGAAAGAATTTCTATCACGGGTACTATTAAACATGAAAATATTCGTTCTCTTCAATCATGATCGCGAAAGACATTTTATAGAATTTTAATTTATAACAAATTTTAAACAATTTCTATCACGTTACTATTAAAGATGAAAATAGCGTTTTTTCTCCAATCACGATCGCGAAAGACATTTTATACAACAATTCGAATATCGAAAGTATATTTGTTTCTCTTTTCAAATACCGTTTTTTAACCCTTAACTGCATAGTGTATCATATCACATACAGTTAAGGTTATGATTGAAATTTCCATCATCGTGCAAAGAAGGGTTAATACGCGCGAACATTCGAAAATTGCGAGCAGTACAGGTCGGCGAAGAACGCTAGAAAAACCAATGTCCTTTGTACTATGAACGGTTTCAATGAAATTGTAAAGTATTGTGGATTTCTGAAAAGTGAACATTTCACATATAGACGGTGAACCGGCGCGGCAGAGAGAAGCGTTTGAAAAACAGTAGAACGCGAAGCATCATCGAAAAAGAAAACAGAAAAGTTTGCTAGACTCGATTCTGAATTTTCCAGAAACTTGTCTACGGAAAGGCACATCGGCGGTGTACCAATAAACTACTTAGCTGTGCAAATAGTCCGTTATTTTCTGGGACAGCCGAATTTTTTTTTATTGCTTCAGGTTAAGACCTGCAATTTAAGTATAGATTATATAAAAGTTTCCTAGAGCTAATGCTCTCTATACTTTAGCCATAATGTTATAGTAGGTTGATGGTTTGATGGATGAATGAATTTAACATCTTGAGGATTTTGGCAGCAAGAAAATTATCAAATAACTTGCTAAGAGAGTTTTCTAGGACAGCCGAATATCTGACCGCGCCGATATATAGCTCGGGGCGCGTTCAAGCCAAAGTTGCAAGTGATTTGGAGAGGCGGTCGTTAAACCTAGCCGACACGAGGTTGCTGCGTAATCGGGAAAGCAAGGAAAGTATTTAGCCGGTTTACAGGCACGGGTATATAGAGAAGAGGCAGACGGAATGAGAAAACGGGAGAAAAGTGACGTAGAGGTGGCGGTGGGGGAGGGCAGAAGGGATGTAGAAAGGGGGTGAAGAGAGAGAGAGAGAGGGTGCCGCGAGGTGGAGAAGGGGGGTGGGGGTGATAATTTGTTAGCATGCGCGCACCCCAAATGCGCGAAATCCCGTCGAAGTGCGGCTCGTGCGCATTGTTTCCTTGTTTGCCAGGTGTTTCGAGTACTTCGGCCGAGTGGGGGCCACGCCATTGTTACGAGAAGTCGCGCAACCGCTCGACAAAGCCGACGATCTAATGCTCTTTTATTGTGCATTGTGCTCGGCCAAATCAAGGAACGGGGAACACGCTAACCAGGGGGTCCGCCCGCTTCGATGCGATAGGGTGAGGTGCCTATGCTGCCGACGCCGACACCGACTCGCAACAAAGACCACGGAGGTCCTTCGTCTTCGCGATACACTCTTCCTCTCTTTTCTTTTCCGCCACTTTTTACGATATCTCGCGACTTGATCTCGCATCAGGATCCGCATAGCTTAGCTGGCCACTGCAGGAATCAACTTTTATCCAAATGAAAAATCTTTAGCAACGTCTACAGGGTGTCTGAAAATTCCTTCAACATCCGGAAATTGGAGGTTCCTGAGTTCATTTGAAGCAAAATTTTCCTTTGCAAAAATCACGTCCGCGGCTTTGTTTAAGAGTTATTAACGAAAAACACGGACCAATCAGAGCGCGGTTACAGCGGATTGATTCTGGCTCGGTCAATGGCGACGCTTCGCTTAGCGGAACCTGTCGCCGAGTCGGATTCCGTTCGCTATAGCCACGGTCTCATTGGTCCGTGTTTTTCCTTAATAACTCATTAACAAATCGGCGGTTGGCATTTTTGCAAAGGAAAATGTTGCTTCGAATGAACTCAAGAACCTCCCATTTTCGGATGTTGGGACGTAGAACAGGGATAGCGAGTAGCGTCTCGTTCGATCCTCTTAATTTTCGAGAAATAATCGTGCGTTGTACAAATGACAATAAAAACGGGGATATGTTTGTTTCAAAAAAAGGTTTATTCTGCTCCAACATTTTTAAAGTGAAAATTTATTCGAACCAGTTCCGTTTAGTGTACTGCGACTTTTCGTCTGAATGAGGGTTGGGGATGGGTAGGATTGACACAATGTGCAACATGGAGTAAATGTCACGGTCAATAGTAAAAATTACAAGTTCCACGATTACAGCACAAATTTGAAATCGCGAGCGTTTCACGTAGGGGACACGCTCGCTAAGTTATGGTGATACAGACGCGGAACATTTGTAAAGATTGCGGACTCGGTTAAACACTGTCCCCAAGCATTTTGTTTATCGTCGTATTCTAGGATCTTTATATTTCCGCTAATCACTTATCTCGAGATGGAAACTTGGATCCTTCGTTCGAAAACAGTTTCGTTTAGAATTTCGAAGAAACCAAAGCAATTTTGTTTATCACTTATTCGACTGCCTCTACGTTAATCTAAAGAATCGTAGGCTACTCTGTGAACTTATGCGTAAGTGAAACTTATAATGATTTCTGCCAGTCGCAGAGCGTGTCTCGGTGCTTTTGTTTTGCAATTGAGAGTAGGCTGTGAATATATTGCCGAAATCTCGCAAATATTTTCGGAAACGGTCGCGATTCATTGGTTATTCGTTATATCGATCCAGGACTCTTCCACGTTTGAACAAAAGCGATTCGACAAATGCGAAGGAAGAATGAATAGTTTCTTTGAATCAGGTGCTCCACGGGTAGCCATTCCCAGTGTATAAGTGATTAAACAGAAATCCATCTCTTCGCAGTAATTAATTGTATTTGTATTCGGACTGTATATTATTGTCAGTACAATTCTGACCAATTTACAACACAAGTATAGTCGTTATTTAAACCATAGGAAATAATTCGTTAAGTACACTGGCCGCGAGACGCCCATGCGCGTGACTACAATAAATACGAGCTAAAGTAAAACGCAACGCAACACTGCCGACATAAATATTATAAATAATATAAAATTGTATCGCAGCCTGATTCCATTCTCTATGGACAAACAAGCTTCGTAGACTAGTTAAATTGACACTCTCTCTCCCTCTCTCTTTCGCATCTCACTCTTTCTCATTCTCTCTCCGTTCGACGAGAAAAAAGGAACCGACAATTTCATCTACGTTATATCTCCGATTACATCGAGACGAATGAAAATCATCTCGATCAAAAGTCATATAAAAGTCGCATTTTGATTCCTCAACGTTCTAAACGATGACTATCAAACGAGATCGATTCGCTCAGGCTTTTCCGATCCGAGATCTTGCAACGAATAAATATCGAGACTAAAAATATCATAGAATATACATTGTACAAACTATAAAAAAATCGGTAAACCTTACGTTTAGGGGAGGCAACTCCGATGACGATAAGTTGGCAATGACCCCGATAAGTTTTACCAAAAAATCATTTAGGAAGAAAGAAAAGTTTCGTTTCTATTGTTCTTGAAAGTAACATATAACAGTTCTTGAAAGTGTCCTAAAAATATGATCGTTTGTGCCCCGAGAATCTCTCAAACTCACAACAGTTTCATTCGCAACGCTCGACGTTCGAGCCTGGTTTCGAATAGCCTAACTCCCCTCGATACGAGCAGCATCGTCGTCGTATCAAATGAAAATGCGAAAACAACACAGTAATTCTAGCCGATGGAATCTTTCACGACGAATTCAACCTAGATACAAGTGTAACCCAATTGTCGTAGAAACTGCGCATACATTAATACGGGCTTCCATCGCCGAATTAATTGTTACGTTAACACCGATAACATTATGTACAAATTTATTAAAACAATGACTAGTTTCCGTTAACCGTGCCACTCCGGGCCGATATATCATGGACAATGATTTTGTTCCTTAGACTTTAAACATTCGAATACAATTACAAATGAATAGTTTCTTGTGGGAAAGTCTCGCTTCAATTTCGACTTTCAGCGGTAATCGTACTCTCGGAATACTCGATAAAATGATCGTAGATTCAATTGCAGGCTCGTGGCCGGTTTTCCCCACTACCAAATGGTATATATAATATACTCTTCTATATCCGTTATACACGTTCGCATTAAGATCTCCCAGACAATATCATGTAGTCCGACGACGCATCAGCTTAATAAGTTACAACATCGATAAAAACCACTCAAAATCGTTGAAACATATTCCACTCTTATCCGTCAACTCCCGTCGTTGTCTCGCAAGCTATTATTAAAAACGAACAAGGAACAAGGTGAGACTGGTAGCTGCACAATATTTTCTGAGACACCCTAACCTTTGAAAAATCAACGTTAAACTGCCCGGGGGGTTATATATCCCTCGAAAAGCTTCGCACATTAATAAATCTCTGAAACTCGTCGAATAAAATTACTTGTTGCAAGTAAGCATCGAGAGGCTGAATTCGTGATCGAACAGAAAGTGACAAGTTTCATTTCATGAAAACGGGAAGGTAAACAGGAGGAACGGAACAAGAATGCAAGGTAAACGAAAAAAAAAAGACCGAAGTCGCGGCTCTGTCCAGCATCGAGTCAGAAATACGATTCGCGATCATCCTAAACGGAGCGCATCAATTGAAGAACTCGTCGTCGTCAAACGGGTCGTTCTCCCTGACGAATATGTTGACCGACTCGGACTTCCTGATGTACTGGTCCGTCCTGGACTTGTTGTTGTTATTGTTATTGTTGTTCCCGCCAGCGTACTTGCCCTGCCGACTATGATTCTTGAGGGGCAGCGTGGTGGCCCGATGATCGGGCACATTGTCCTCCAGCTCGGACTTGAACGCGAACGCGTCGTCGTCGTATCTAAGATCTCCGTTGAAGAAGGAGTCTCGGCCGGTGTCCTCCGTCGCGAAACCATCGGCCACCTGATGGGTGTCCTTGTTGTCGCATGGGAGCTCTTCGGGAGTCGCCTTCAGATCGGAAGGTAGCCTCTGCCTGTCGGACGCGTCGCTGGAAGCGCTCGCCGTGGGCGTCAGATCGTCCTCGAAGTAACTCGACCGTTTGCCGTAGTCTCTTTGCATCTCCTTTCTGGGCAGATCCTTCGCGTACCTCTTGCTGGAAGAAGAAGGACTGGCTGGCGGTGGTTTCTGTTCGTTCATGTCCGAACGGATCCGCGGCTCGATCACAGCCAGAGATTCAACAGCGGACGGGTCCACGTGGTGCTCCACGGTCTGCGCGAAATCATCTTCGAACGGACTCTGAGTCTTGGCGTGGGGCTGTCGGGGTTTGTGCCTCGGTATTCTCTTGCGATGAAGACTCTCGCTCTTTGTCTCGGGTCCCTCCGACCAGTACGGTCTCTCTGCCCAGCTGTCGTACTCCTGATCGCTGCCCCAGTAACTTTCCCGGCTTCTCGAGCGTTGCGATGGACGTAGATAAGGATCGGAGTCGTTGTCGCTGCACTCGGATCGCGAGGTGCCGAACTTGCTGCGCGACTCGGCGTACACTATGTCGGCGTTGCGACCCTCGTTAGCGCTGTTCGGTCGCTTCGGCCAGTGTCTCTTTCTGCCGGATGGGTTGTACCGCGGAGAATCGTCACCAGGTCGATCGGAACCGTACTCCTCGTCCCACGTGTCCGGATAGTCGTGCGGCGGTCTTTCCCTGCCTTCTCGATAGTAGTAGTAGCTGTCCCTCGTGGGATAATCCGCGTCGGGCGGACCCGGTGTCCTCCTGTTCCAGAATCTCGCGTCATCTTCCCACCTTCTTCTCTCGCACTTTCTCCTATACCATCTGTCCTCCTCGTGATAACCCATGCTCTCTTGACTCCCGAACCTGTCCTCCTCGTTCCACAACGCCAGCTTCCGTTTCCTCTCCTCGTCGTAGAACGGTTCGTGCGGCCAGTTCCACCGTTGCGGCTGTGTTCTGCACTTCCAGTGAGCCTCGTACTGATCCTCTTCGTCCTTGTACGGCATCTTGCGGTGAGGATAACGTCTCAGTTCTTCCTCCCATTGGCCCTCGTCGTGCCAGGACGAAGGATCGCGCGGTCTGTGACTGGGATTCTTCAGCCAAGCTGCGTCGCGAGGCTTCTTCGCCATCCTCTCGCGGAAGCTTCTGTCCCTCTTGCTAGCGGACGCGGGTCCGGTTTCTTCGTAGAAAGACCTATCGCCGAAGGCTGGAACGTTGAATCGCGGCGGATGACCGCTCCAGAATCTACCGTCGCCTCGAGACCTTCCGTTGCTTTCCTCGCTCTCTTCCTCGTCCTTCCATTCGTTGTCGCTGTCGCCAGACGGTCGGTAGACTCCCTTGAACGAGGATTCCTTGTGGAACTCCTTGCCATCGGGAGACCACGGTGACGTACTGGTAATCGGTTGGGGACCCTCGCACGGTGGTCTCTCGGTAGCGAATAGACCAGTGTCGAATTTTGCCCAGTTCCCGTCGTCCTTATCGTCGTCCTTGACGTCGTCCTTGCCGTCGTCCCTCGCCTGCTTCATCTCGCTGAATGGACAGAAGATGTCTTGCGCGTGCAAAGGCTTAGTTCCTTTCACCGTCGGTGTAACGGTACTCAACATCTTGATCTCCTCGAAGATGTCCATCGGCATCGGTTTCGAGTCATCAGCTGCCTCTGTCTTCGGCTGTTTCTTCGGACTGGACGACGAAGGCGGCGTATCGGAGAACAGATTCAGCAGTTCCACCTCGGCTATGCCTTTCGACTGGATCGAAGATGGGATCACAGGGGACACGCGACTCGAATTCGACGCCTCCTCTTCGGTCTGTTTAGGCAACGGCTCTGGCTCGCCTATGATCTCGCGCAGCGCAGCGTACCTGTCGCTAGACGTCGATACCGAGGATTTCACTTCCGCTTTCTCTGTTAACGAGCCGTTCTCCTCCGCGTTGCTGCTCTCTACAGGTTTATCGGAGTCTTCGTTCGCTTCGCTGGTGGTCTTCTCCGGTTCCTCCGCATCGGTTATCGAATTTCTTCTTTCCGACTCTTCTTCGGCCTCGACGGTCGCCTGTTTCGACAGGAAGTCTGCCACAGTCTCCGTTTCGGTGATCGAGGTCCTAACTTTGCCTTCGGCTTCCACGGACTGAGTCTTCTCGCTCGTTACGCTGGAAGACGATTCGTTCTCTTCGGCTTTCGCATTACCGGAATCGTCCTTCGCCAAATCCTCGTTGCTCGGTGGAAGTTTCACAGTCAGGTTCACCAGAGAAGCCAACGACTCCGTTTTGCTCTCGTCGTCCTGCTGCGACTCGGTACTGTCAAACGTTTCCTTCATCGCGTCCGATATTTCTTCTTCCACGCTACTGTTCTTCATTATGTTCTCCTCGTTCTTCTCCATCTGTTCCAGTTCCAATAACTCCCTGAATACCGCGTACTTGTCGTATGTGACATCGTATTTGGTTTCCTGCTCCTTGGACTGAACGAAACAACTCTGACCTTCCGTGTAACGTCTCGGCTGATCGGATCGGGTCGTCGGGGGTTCTTGCGCGACAGGGGTAGCATCCCTGCTTCCGTTCGCGTGAGCTTCCTTAGCCGATAGGATAGCCAGACACTCGGTTAGCTGTTGAAGCGTCAGACTGGTCAGCTCTTGAACGGTCATCCCAAGACTGTTGGCCAATTCGTTCAGGTTAGACGACGTCAACTGGCTCAGAGTTATGTCCAACGAAGGCTTCGCCTTCTTCGTGGTGGTGGACGTGTTCGTCGAAGTAAAAAACGTAGACAGATTCGTGGTAGGTACCATAGAGCTGAACGAATCCTCGAAAGTTGGCGTGGTCATCGAACCGATTAAATCCGACTTGCTGGGAACGGGAGGACTAAAATTGTCATCGAACTGACCCTTCGTATCTTTCGTTGGACTTTTACTTCTTTCGTTGGCTGCGATGGGCGTGGGTTGCTCTCGTTCAGGGAAATCGTAATGGAAGTAGCCTTCGGTGTGCGGTGGCCTCGGCGGAGGTTTCATGCCACCCCTAACTCCCTGCTTCTTCGGGGGCAATGGCGGCGGATTGATCAATATGTTGGCGACTCCTCGAGGCGGTGGTTCGGGTACAAGTTCCAGCTCCGCGGAAGAGCTGGACAGTCGTGAGTTCGCGTCGGAGGAACACGATTTTAAGGGGGATGCCGGTGATTCGCTGGTCGCGGAAAAATCAACTGGGAACGGCTTGTCTATAGACTGGGATTTGTTATTTGGTAAATCAATGTCGAACTCTTTTCTACGCGCCGATTTAATGGGACTAGAAATTTGGACTAAACCATGCATGGACTCCGTAGAGTCCTTATCCATCCTACTGAGCAACGAAGCGGCTCCAATGGTGGACGACACGGTTGAAACCGCTGGAGACTTTGATGCGGATCCGTCCTCGGGGGGCAAAGCAACTGCGAGCGGCTGATGATGAGCCTGTTTCGCAGCAGTTTCCGACCTCCGCGATGAATCGGATCGTGCACATACTGGTTGGCCCGCCTCGCCGTCGTCGAATCGATCGAAGTTCGCAAAGTTATCGTCGTCGAACTGATTGTCCTTCGACGTCAAATCGTTTCGTACCTGTTGCACCGTTTCCAGCGAGTCCGAGACGGTGCTAAAGTTGGCCGGGAACGTGTCTGTCGTGCTGGTGGGTACTAGGTCCTTCAGCACTTTCTTCGGAGGATTCTTCAAGTGCTGGAAGAAGTCCTTCTTATCCACATATGGTTTTAACAGACCGGTTCCTAGGGGATCTAACTCTGTGAAGACGTCTATTTGGGGACTTTTAGTCTGGGACTGTAACAAATTAAGTATTCGAATTGCAGGATAAGCAGATGGATGGTTATTAAGTTATCTTCATTCATAAATGTAGTGTCAGTCTGATAAACTGATGAAATAACGTCGAGATCTAAAATTAAAGGTATTTAAAGGTAGAGGAGAATACAATGTATATTTGCGTTTGGAGAATAAACCATTTTGAAGGTTACGGGATCCTAAAATACATGTTCAAAATCTAACTTAGCAATGAAAGCATAGGGAACCAAATCCTAGACTACAATAGATATACGTTTACATTTACAGGACTTAACGTGAAGACTACAGTATTTACCTCCTCCAGATCCTTTTTGATCGGTGTACTCTTCGCTGAACTTGTCAGCTCGTTATCGCTAAACAAATTCTCTGTTTCCTTGTCAAACCATTGTACAGAACTTTGAAACGGCGGCGTCTTAGTTGTCACTGTCGCCGCTGGACTGGACGTAACCGATGACTGAGGACCAGGAACTGTTTGTTGTCGATCTAAATGTCCTCTTTTAGAGCCCGACGGAGGCGGTGGCAGAATCGGTCGCACAGTGTCTTCCAACTGTAAATGTTATTTCAAATAAGTTACAGAAAGTAAGTAGTAAGCGATCACTGTTTTCGAACGACACGCACTTTCATATTTGCAAACGAATCTCCAAACGGATCAGCTTCGAAGATGCTATCGCCGGATGCTGGTTGGTTTTCGGGTGTGATTTTGTCCATATGGTGGATTCCCTGCTGAAGAGAATTTAATTCGAACTGCAAATCTAACAAATCCGCTATCACACCACTTTGCGACTCGTTTCGTCTGTCAGATTGTTTATCCAAATCCGAATTCGCGTTCTTCGTTCGATGGAGGGATGTTTCGCTACCCGCTGCACCCTGAGCGGAACAAGTATATTAATTAATTTATCTGTGTTCCTTGATAAACCAACTTCATAATATCTTGATAAATTTACTTTTGTATCTGGTGTTGGTTCAACGAAGATACCGCTAGTGTGAAACTTGATAACGCTTATGGCATTCTGTTCCAAGTGCTGCTTCGTCAGCTCGACTTCTTTCTTTTTCAATTCGAAAACCACTTGAAACAAGTCTCTCATGGCGATCACCACCTGCGTAACATCGCGATGCATGGATAAAGAAACTGTACGTTACAATTCACCGAACACAAATCTCGTGGTCTAATAACAATAAATATCGTGAGCAAACACAAGAGTTATTTAAAGAAAAGATGAAATATAGTCGAACATCGATTTCCTGAAACAATATTATTGGAATACTCGACGACGCGCGATGGCCTCGTATTTCTGAAAATTATTTCGTACGCGTTGTGTTCTATGCACTCGAGAAGAGCGTTCTGAAATAAAAAAAGAAGGGAGACAGAGGGAGTTGAACTCGAAGATATATCGCAGTCCCTTTGAACGAGCACGAAGGGAATCGCGTATAATCGAACAACAATCTCCCGCGGCGTATCGTTCGAGTACTAAGCCGAATCGTATAATGCAATTATTTACATGCCCCTCTGGAATTACCGAGCCACCGAGGTCGATATTGCTCCTCCGGATTGGACAAATATCATTTTAGACCCCCCTGCATCGCTAAAGCGAATCGTTCACGATAAATGACACGCTTCAACCGCGTTTACGAATCGTATTCCCGCACGAACGGATCTCCTCCTATCAAATTAAACCTTGCCAGCTTACATGTATTCCCGGATGCTTCTCAAAAGCGGTTACTCAAATTGCGAAGAGACTGCACATTTCTCCAATTTCACACTTCCACTGTTTCTCATTTATCGTTTCACTGTACAACGCTTTATTAACAATTTTTATGTTGCTTGTCTAAATTTAAACAAAAAATATATACCCGACTAGAAATTCAGTTAGGCATGCCTAAAGACGAATGTTGATATTCCGCGTTACATGCCGCATTAGGGCCTAACAGCCAAATTAGACTAGCCTAATGCGGACCTAATGATCTCCCAAACTGAATTTCTAGTCGGGTATATTAGAATAATTTCCCACTAAAAAGTGTAAAGACCGAATTTGATTTGTGCCGAAGTTCAAAGACGAATCAATAGGAAAATATCTACTCCGCTATTGTGTAAACCTTACTTGGCTCGCTGCTTTGTCCGTCTTGATGCCAAAGAAACGATGTCCAGTGTCCGGTGACCCAAAAATATATCCGAACGCTCTCGAGTCGCTCATGTCCTGAGCGATGAACGATATCTTATGTACAGGATGGTGATAAAGACAGTCCTGGAAAAGATATATTTAAACTAACATCGAGAAAATATCGGAGCCAACTTTCAACCTCATTCAAACTCAACCTCGAACGATCGTTTCGTTGATGGAACACAATTGTGAAAATGATCGCGCAAGTAATTTATTAGGGGGAGAGAGGTATTATTCTTACCCCCGACTTTTCGTCCCGCAAGCGTAGTCCATCGATGCTGACCTGAACGGAGATTCGTTGTTTGTGTTCACCGGCAGCACGAATAGCCATCTTCAGATCCGCCAAAGCTGCTTGGCACATCCGGTCCCCGCGCGCTTCCGATACTTCCAATATGCCAATCAGCTTTGCCTTGAACGACACACCCTCCCCAAGAAATCGGGTTCGTTCGTTCTTGACTGCAAGGAAAGCCGATTTTCGTTTCGTTTCTTGTTGCTATCGTGTCGCGGAATTTCCGTGTTTTCGCCGTTAGATTAAATACGCGTGTAACCACGTGCAACCATTTTATCTGCCACCGCCGGAACCGTTTTCACTGTACCAACGTATTTACTGTGCTCCGACGACGATCTCCTAGCCGCTGTACCAGTAAGTTTCTCCAATTATTAATATTTTTTTTCTAAATATTAAATAAATCTTTATTTCATATCAGAAGTAGAATATTTTGTTCCTAATATACAAATAATATTTGTATCATATTATGAACAAAAATATTACTTTCTCATTATAAAACAAATCTTTGTTTAATAGTAGAAATAGAATATTTTTTTCCTAATATAGAGATAATGGTTGTCCTTGTACATTGTACATGTATACAATATTCCGATCCAATATTTTTCTCATATAAAAAAATGTGGCTTAAAAAATATTTTTCCAATATTTGAAAAAAATATCCATTTAATATTTTTGTGCTACTAGGAACAGATCCTTGTTGTTTCCAACTGGAACAGACTTTGCGAAAATATTCATGTTATCGTCGAAAACGTTTGAATACTTTGCGAAGGCGGAAAGGTGGCGTTATCAAACACCGATGAGATAGTTCTTTTCACAAAATGAACAAAAAGTATAGGAGCCGTTTTAGCAATAAAGTTACAAAGCGCTGGAGAAGCATATGGAACTTCGCAAGAACTGAGTTTTCAAAGGACTGTGGGGCCCCTTTGATAGCGGCTTCGACGCCGCGAAGAACAAATCGTGCGGCGACTAATAAAGGAACGTGAAATCTGTCGCGGTAGATGCTCGTTTTAATAAGCCCACATGTGGGGCCTCGTTCAACCTCACGCAAAAGTAGAACCGTTCGGCGCGCGCGAAGTTATTGAATTATCGGATTTGAAGCTGCAGAGGTTCGAGAGCTGATCTGCCCGGCGATCGTTTACGAACCTCTTCAACGAATATATTGGTCGGTCATACGATCAATTTGATCTCGTAAGAACGCGGAGGCGAGGATTCGTCGAGTGTACGCTCCAGCAAAGCAATTTATTTTCTTTATCGCCACCCTAGCCGAATCGAAACAAATTGAATTTTTGTCCGAGAGAGAGAGAGATTGGGGAATTTTGGCCGATATCGAAATAAACATTTGAATACAGGTATTCGTCGTCTCTCGGACCGATTCTGTAACTCGGCATCATTCGGACTTCGGTCTTTCCACGGACAATTTGTCGGAAAACTCCATGTGTCTAGAGCTTTTTTGCGCAGACTTTTTTACGACCCCTCGCGACTTTAATAATCACGACCACACCGGCCCATTTGTTTGAACGTCCTCGTGCGACTCGAGTGGAGAACGCCAACTGTCGATACTTCAGACTTTATCCGGATAACCAATTCATGCCCCCCCCCCCGCCCCCTATCCCTCTCTACCCGCCTTTTTCTCCTCCATTGCCGGTCACCTTTGTACCAGCTTTTTTCCCTTTCGCAGACATCTTCCTTTGCCAAGTTTCCTGGCACACCGAGACTTTTATTACCCTCGCTCTGTCATAACAATCGCTCTTGCATCGAACATCGCCAGCGTGAAACAATGGGTCGATAGAATACGAGGATTTTGCCGGCTGGATTCGAAGTATATCCCTAACTACCCTCCAAATGACCCCACGCAAACACAAGAGTACATATGTAGGGTGGGTGCAGGCTCTTTTCCGATGTTTCAAGATCTCTCGTGAACCTTTCGTCCAGTTAAACGACGTGCCATTTTTCACTTCGAAAAAGGGAGTATTTTTGCACGAGTACGATCAAAAATCTTGCTCCAAACGTAAGCGATAGGACGTCACTGTCGAAACCCTATAAAATGTCAGTGTTTAACGCTAAACCTACCACCATCGAAAATAATAAAAATGATTTCATGAGATACGATTGTAGGCAGTGGCGCACTCAGTAGAGGGGGCATGGGGCCAAGTCCCCCCCCCCCCAAGAAAAAGGAATTTTAACGGGCGGGAGTTTTGAATAGATTTCATAAGATTTACTATCAAATACGTTCAGTCATTAGCTATATCGAATAATTCGTTCAATAAGCATGTCTATATAGCATAAATAACAATTATTATACTAGAAATATTATACAATTATTAAATAACAATACTTATATGTATATTGCACTTATGGGAATAACAATTTTAATCATAACCTAAGGAGAAAGTAGATGAAACGTATAGACTATAGCTAACTAATATTCGATGGTATGTAGCAACTAAATAGTAAGTAGTCGATAGTTGAATTTAATCGATGGTGCCCATTACTAACCCCCAAGATTAAATCCTGGGTGCGCCACTGATTGTAGGTATATATACGTAGATATATCTTTGGTAGAGCGCGAAGAAAAATAATTTCAAGAAAAACATTCCTTTTCATATTCGCAGAACTGCGCGGCAATGATTTCGAAATATTGTAGAAAGAAAATGAACTGGTCAGTAAAAAGTTTATCCGGTGTCCTCATCGTGAAGGCTGGGATATATTCACGACTATCTCTAAGCAGTAGTACAATCTGAAATTAATATCCGTCGAAGTGGTTAGCGTGTCCATCTGGCGGTGAATTGGTGAATGAGCGCGGACAATAACGGCGCATCGGCACAGTCGATAACGTCGAATTGCAACGAAAGCTCGCGCGAAAATCTCGACTCGACACTGTTCTCTCTCTTGCACACACGCACACACACACGCACACACTCTTTCTCTCTCTCTCTCTCTCTCTCTCTCTTTAGAGGAAAAAAAGCTCGACAGTATCCGTGAATCGTAACCGAACAATAGAATTCATGCAACTATACAGTACATTATACTACCATTACGTGTCATCTTAATCCGCCTGATTCGAATCGAGCGACTGTCGTCTTTCTCCCTCTTAAAGAAGGGAAGCCATATTCCAAAGCTCCCTTTGACCGATCTGCAGGGTGATATCACGGACGTCATGCTTGAGAAACATTGATAAAAACGCACGAAGCAAGGGCAAAGCCACCAGTCGCGGCACGAAAACGTTGATTCGAATCACAACGATCCCACTAAACCACAATGCAACGTCGACGCGATGCACGTTCCCCGACGTTTCCATGAATATCGTGCGGATTCGTAGGGGGTGGGTTTTTGTTACTCACACTTGCACGGACTGTTTTTCTTCCGTAAGGTCTGCATCGATAGTTCCGTGTAGGCGACGAGAGAGTATCGGAACACAGCGGAGAAAATATTACCGATCTTCTCTCTCGGCGCACCCTCGGTCGCCGCACTATCGTGGATAGAATTCTCTCAACACAGGCACATGTCGCTCACACTTGTCTTTCTCCCTTGCCTCTATCTTCGTCGCCCCTTGCGTTACTCTATCTTTCCTTTTCTACTTCCTCTCTCTCTCCCTCTATCTCTCCCACTCTCTCACTCTTTTTCACCCACGGCCTATCTCGTGGGCTGTTCGGTTCTTGTCCTGTCCAGCAGTTACTCTTTCGCTACTCCCTCTGTCTCCCTCTTTTCGCGTATTTCCACGGATGTACCGGACTCGCCGCGTTTCACACGCGGTCGGTACCTTTCGTTTCGCGACCACACGCTCTTCACGGAAACAACGAAAAGAAGACCGAAGTCGCGGTGGTGGCACACGGTTCCGGGGATCTGGTCCTCGCGATTCAGAAGCGCGCCGTGAAAATACGAAGGAAGAAACGGTCGCCTCCGCCGGCACGGGTCATCCATGTTAGCCTCTCTTATTGATCAATAATATACACCATCTACTAGTACGCGGCGTTGTCGCTTCGGGGCCGCAGGGAACATTTCCTGTTTCGTGCGCGCTTTTCCTCTAACCATCGAACCCGTTGTTCCCGTCAGAATCTCTTCGTGTCCCGTTCGAAACCCTCGACGCTGTTCAACAACGGCGTTTTATACCTGCTCTCGACCGAGGTGATTCTTACCCACGCCGCAATTCCGCTAGTTTTTTCGTAATTCAAATAAGTATCAACCGGACGACGCTTTTATTTTGTTTTTCGTGACAGGATTCGATCATGGTGGCGCGTTGTTCCGAACTCGATGCTGCTTTTACAATGTAGCACAATTCAGCACAACTGATGAAATTATTTAATTGAACAAGTGGGGGGCTAACTTCTAGGAGGCTTACAGGTCTCTTTTGTTTGAACAATGGTTACAGATATATTTACATGTATCCGTTAATATTTGTTTCATTGTCGTTGGTTGTGAAATATAAAGTGGGGCACGTCCACCGTGGGTATACGTTTGCAGACACATCTTGGCTGATGTAGATGTTGAAAATTTAGTGTTCGCGAAGTGTTGAAGCGCCTATACCAATCGATTTATTCGTTGGAATTTAATGAAAACAACGTGTTATTCGTAATTTCTTGTCGGTTCTCGTTGGTTGTAGCCTCCATAAAAAAAGATGTCCTACAAACATAGGGGTTAATCATAGATAAAGAATGTCGAGGGCAAACTCTGTTGTGGATATTTCCGCAGTTTTGATTGCACGACTGAGTCGACAGCTGGCGCTGTCATATATTGCCGCGGGAGAAACGAAGAGTATTTGAAATGTTCGAAATCGGTACGGAATAAATCGTTCGTTCGAATGGTTTTTATAATGTCGAAGATCGATGATCCACTTTTGAGAATAGGTTTTAAGACACAGATAAATCACATTTTCAGCAGATTATCGTCGTAGAAAATGTTATTATTACTTTCCGATTGATCGACTGCCAACGAATGCAACGATAGGCAAAAGAACAATGGTGACATAGTCCGAATTTAGTAGAGACGTTTAATAGACGTTTTTCTCGCGAAGAACAGGGGTGGTAGGGTGAACATAGACGAAGCATTCGTCGAATGGTTCGCGTATTTGAAAGTTGGACAGATATCACAATCTGCACTTACCATTCGGAACAAGATTTCTACAACGTACTTCTCGTTATCTCTCTCCAGATTCTAGATTAACTTATCATAAGTACATCGTATTGTAAATTAATGTACTCGACTTTGAGAATCGAACAGAGCGTTCTGTATTATCTGCCGGAGAATAATGCCGCGTCACGAAATAAATAAAACATTAATATATTCAGTCGGCGAGATAGGACGATGATTTGTAAATGCACGGCAATAGAATTGTAAAAAAATTTCCTAATAAATATCAATGTTCTAGAAAAGGGACACGGTGTTCGCGAATCTTCAGCTTCGCTCGTTCGTACGAAGCGAAGTTTTTTTTTCTCCCAGTGCGAATAGTTGGCCGAACGCAAAAGTTACGGAACGCCATTGGCCGAATAGCAGGTTTTAAACAGTGGTATCGAAGTCACGAGTCTGCACGAGTCCTCACTCTCGGTCTCAGTCCTGAGTTCGCGCCAGTTCGCGCAGAGCCGCTAGAGCGGTAGGATATGTGGTAGTGTTCGTTCGGCATTGCTGCGAGAGTGTTAGAGAGAGAAAAAGGTTTCGGTCCTGAGTGAATTCGCGTTGTTTCTCGTCAGCGATCGCGTCTCGAAATCATTATCTCACTGATCAATCGCCTAATAAATGAATGAACACCATGGCATTCCGTAAATACCTTATTGTCACGTTAACGATTGTATTCGGGATCAACGCAGCGAATGCGAACGGCACATCGTGGGGTAAGTGAATTGAAAAGTATCCAGCGAAACGATCGTACCTAATGAAACGAGAAAACCCGCCTCACCGTAATCATAATAATAAAGACCGCGTGAACACGAGGTTGTCCCCGGGACACGGGTACCGCGTTGCGGGTTTGTGTTAGTACAGTGCCGACAGTGCCGACTCCATTCACGCGGCTTCCTTCGTCACGTACGCCACTTCTACAGGATCGTTTTACCGCGTTCAAAGACGAAACACGGTCGAAAGGTGAATGAAACCGACCCTCGATTCTTATCCGAACGAACCGTGGGATCATCACGGTTGCTTATTACCGACGTTAATCGCCGCGTTACTTGCCCTTACACCTGTTTACGTAATGAATGTCAAACTGTTACGTGCGACCGCGCTACAAACCGTCTGCACGAAATTCTATCAATGAAAACTGGAACAACCGCGAGCTTCGAAATTATATTTTCGCACGGGGGCGAAATTTTCATTTGTTCAAGGCCTGTTATCTTCTGTTCAGTTTTGCAATTCTGTCTTCTGTGATCCGGCGCGGCGGCGACGTTGCTAGATCACGCTAGTGATGGGCACCATCGACTAATTACTATTTAGTTGCTATATACTATCGAATATTTACTCGATAGTTTTTAGTCGATTGAAATTTTGTTTTAATGGTTACGTCTAGATTGTGGGCTATAGTCTATGCCTACGTCTATACTTCTTATCACTCACAAATTATTATTTATCCTTTAATAATAATATAATATAAAGGCAAAGTGTTAATGAACCTTTTAGAAAAATATCTGTTATTGACGGATATAATCATAAAATACTACTTCCTCTTTAGGTTATGATTAAAATTGTTATTCCCATAAGTGCAATATATAAGTATTGTTATTTATGCTATATAGATATACTTATTGAACGAATTATTCGATATAGAGCTAATGAGTGAACGTATTCGATAGTGAATCTTATGAAATCTATTCAAAACTCCCGCCCGTTAAAATTCAACCAATTTAGTCGATAATTTGAAAAATCAGTCGACGGAAAATAGTAGTTGGCTACTATCGATTTAGTGGATTGTTTTAATTGATGGTGACCATCACTAGATCATGCTATAGAAATCCGGCGCGTGCGAGACGAAAGGAACAGAACGTTTCGCTAAGCTGGGGCATCGAGCGAATTACCTCGTGTCGCGACCTTTGTAAACTGCAGACTTTTTCGCTCATCTCGTTACTAAGCGATCGGTGGCTGGCACTCTTATTATACGCTCCAATGAATTTCTATCGAACGCGTCATCCGGGCACGCGTTCTTACGAAAAAAAATTGGAAACACGTGAAATACGAATCGACTAAATAGATTCTCGTTGTGCGCTCTATCTATGCGTCGATTGTTTAATTAGCTATTCGATGGCATTGGAAAATTAGGTTACGTAATGCGCGAGTAAACGAATTTATAATTCATGAATATCAAACGTCACCGTAGATCGATACACCAGTTCGACGTTTATGCATTACTAGGATATGTCGTTCGATTTATTCGGTTCGTTAACTGTAAATCGACACACGAGTATATGAGAACCTATTTAAGCGGTTGCTGGCCAAATGGGTTACCTTGGAATTCGCGGTCTTTTTCGTTAGACCCATAGCTTTGTCCTCCTTCGAATCGGCGTAATGACGGACACCATCGACTAAATTCAACTATCGACTAGTTACTATTTAGTTGCTGCATACTATCGAATATTTAGTCGATTGAAATTTTGTTTTGGTCGATTGAAATTCAACCAATTTTGTCGATAGTTTAACAAAATCAGTCGACTGAAAATAGTAGTTGGCTTCTATCGATTTAGTCGATAGTTTTAATCGATGGTGCCCATCACTAAATCGGTGATATACATATACGTGTAAGCGATTATTGCAAGCAAACGCGACCAGAGCGATCTTCAAAGACACGACGAGCCAAGATTTCGCATCTCGCTGCTCGTTCTGTCGCGAAACTAATTCTATGCCTTTGAGCAATTAGTGCGACGAGGTTTTCAAATCAATTTAGAAAACCTATCGGAATGAGAACTTATCAGAAATCAATGCGGAAACAATGAAACAGGTAAAGATGAATCAGCTGTCTGTTTAACTTTCCGCTTTTTTTCTATTGAATATTCATTGGCCCCGGTCACGTTCAACTTTTGAAATACCGTTTTATATCGGTTTACATAGTCGGCCACGAAATTCAAAACTAACGACGCGACGACACTATTTTTATAATTACGTAACAATTAATTTGTAATCGTTGATTTTGGTTTTATCACGCAATATTCGTTTCCTTTTACACCCGGTAGGTTTTAACGGAATAAAGTGAGAAATATTATTTGCAATTGAATCGAGCAATGGCACGATTTGAACATTATCGTCGACCAACGAATTTTCCAATAGGAATTCTTCGTAATCTGAATAGGTTGATCGATGGGAAATATCAATATCAGTGGCTATCTGCTAAGTATACCGGATCAACTTCGTTTGAAAATCAATGATAATAGTGAGTCACAGAATTACATAAGAAATTACATAATAATGGTGTAATAATACGTATGAAAATATCGTTCGGACCGTTTAACAATAAAATTACAATATAACGATGTACATCGCTATATTTTTTTATAGTAAATCTAATTGTAAGTATAAAGATTAATTAGTACATCCTACGGTCACGAAACTATTAAAATGCAATAGGGTAATGGTTTATTAGAACGAATTTATTATAATTTGTTATTCATAACAACGGACACGATAATCACATTTCCAAAATAATTTCTCGTCACCACGGTATCGCGGGTTGTTATTTCGATATAATGTATCTTGAAATAATTTAGATAAACGGAAGAACGGGAGCGAGAAAAATCACTTATTGTTGGTATCGGTGTCAACGAAAATTTATAAATAAATAATCACGCTGCTGCCAAACAAGAAATTAACAAATACATATAACGACAAGCGGATTAACTGAAAAAAACGAATGATTCTTAAACGGTCTTTTCAAATGATTATCAAAGGAAAGTTCTCGGTCAAGCATTGCGAAGGCAAATGACGCGTGTTTATCGCGCGTCAGTTCATTAAATTCACGCGATCGTAACGTGCGAGTGCTCGATTAACATTAATCTTTTCCTTGTATTATCGAGTCCTATATAAACAAAGTCTCCTTGCTGAATTGTCGACTGACAAGACATTTTATTATCACGATGGTCGCACATAAATTACTCAATTAATGCACCGCGCGCGCAAAAACATCGCCTGCTGCTGGCTGGTATGTCATTACGCATTTACGTTTTTCCCGACGCGGCGGGACTCGATCGAAAACGAAAGAAATTGATGATCTTCGACTTCCCTGATAAACTTTTACTCCATCGGAATATTTGTACGACGCGTCCATCTGTTTTCTTTCGCCCATGGTGACAAAATAAACGATAACGTTGCATAACGAATTTTCCTTCTAGCATTGATCTAATATTAGTAACATTTACGTATTTGCTTCGGCCAGTATTTCCTTACACGGTCTCTTATTTGTACTTTTGTGTAGAAAGAGAGAGAGGGGGGGCTACGCTATTGCCGCTCAATAAAAAATAAATAAATAAAAAACTTTTTAAAAACCACGCTTATATTAGAACGCACTAAAAATGAGAATATAATATTTTTACATATTAGCGACTATAAATAAACATTAAAATAAAAAAAATAAACATTATCCAGATGTGTACACTGTCGAGATATTGTACATAGATACGTGGTAATTGATTTTATCGTTCCTATCTTTCGTGTATTTGGCGCATTTCAACAATTAAAATTATCATACCATGTATCAACAAGTACCGCGATAGACATCGCATTTGCGTTTCTCACTGAATGAAAAACACGTGGTCGTCTATAAGTCTATATTATTCGTCGCGATTTACGCCCCGTGGTCTCTGCCTAATGAGTGATGCACATGTACACAATTATGTGAATGTATAGCTGGGTTAATAGGTTGAGGTTACTATCTTCCCCCCCCTCCCAGAGTTGCAAAATGTATCGAATTCATTGATTTATTAGTACGGCATAATAAACTTTAGACTTCGTGGACTGAATTATAGTAGATAACATTTTGATCCATGAATGGCCACTATAATCTAATAGACAGTATAATCAATAATCGAACTGCGGGTCTTTGAGAATTTGTTGTGTCTAATTTGCTTTCAATTCGATGCAGTTCTCGATTGTACAAGGGTGTATAAAAATTGTATAATGATCGGTGAGGATCTGTTAAAAAGAAACTTCCCGCAAAATTGTCCTTGACTTACTTTTCCAAGGTTTTGAAATTTTTTGTTGTTGTTTGTTTCGGTTCGAACGAACACCAAAACGGAACGATCGAGTTCCGACCTCTGTGGTTCCTTTGACACTTTTTATCCTCTCGATGAGTAGAACACATCATAAAAAAAGAATTGATCTTCGAAACCTTAAAAAAGTCAGTCATTTTGCGGGAAACGTATGAAAGTAATACGCCCGCACACATGGTGCAACAAAGTGTTCTTTTAAGGTTTATCATCGGTGCAAATAAAGAAACTAGTTTGATATCTCGAAGAGATTGATATTTTTCTGTGTAACGGTTAGTATCGTAGCGGCATCGACCGTTCATGACTTCTGAATGATTGCCATCAACAGCAGTAATCAAGTCGTTGAGATAACATTCAACCTTTAATTGTCAGTTGCTCGCTAGTTTTATTTTTACGTACTGTCTGTCATGATGATGCGACACGATATTTAATGCTCGTTTAATGTTAACAGATTTACTATCCGCGAGATTACTAGACGAGTAATCTTGTATCTTTCTTTTAATTGTAAACATTTACGTAAAAGGGCCTTCAAAAGTCCGTCTATAATAAATAATAATTATAAAGGATATGAAAATTGATTTGTTTGTAATAAAAGATATTCGATTCACCCGCTAGCGTAAAAGGTTGCTTGACACCGTTGAATCCGACAATGTTGAAATTGTAATATACGATACATATAAAGACGGTTCTCTTTTTATCGAAATGTCCGGATAACCGAGGTTAATATTGCACAGATAGTTTATACGTTCCAATCGCTGTAATAAGTGTCCTGATAGTATTCTCCCCGTGTGATTTACGAGGACAAAGTTATTGCAACCGGGTAAATTAATGTTTATACGTAGATAAAAGCTACGTAGCTTTAAATATAATGTAGTATGTTTGTATCGACGCAAAAAAAAACTGTCTGCATTCGTTGTAAGATATAGGACATAGGAGTTAAATGTTTTTGTCGAGTTGCTAGTGGAGCGGGGTCGAAGTGGGAGTGGGAACGCGTAGTGGTGTAGGGAGCGAGCGGAGTGGGGGGATCGCTGCACGCGATGACGTACTATCGAACAAATTTTTTCTTTTTCTTTTTTATTTAAAATATATATTATATATATATATAAGTAAATATGTGTGGTTACCGTTGACAGATATTTTTGCTTAAAAAAGGGTCATTTTGTTCAACTCACCCCCAGATTAAATCCTGGGTGCGCCATTGACTGTATATGTTTATCTTCGTTTAATTAAATCAATCTGATAGTCTGGTTGAAGAGAAGACGAGTGGTGATTAACTTTATGGAAGTATACAAGAGTTACACTCTGTCTGTCTTTATTGTAGATTTAGCAGTGGCGGTCGGACCACACATCGAATTTTACTCGAAGAATTATTCGCTCACTGCACGAATCGAAATCGAGGAAGCTCAGTCTCTGGTCGGATTGGCCTACGATGAGTCTACGGACACATTATTCGTCTCCGAGAAAGTCAACAACGTTTCTGTGTTCAGTATCAATCTGTCGGATAGAAGTATAAAGTCGCTAGTTCAAGGTAAGCACACGAACTCTCATCGACGAGTCAATGTCAAGTTGTAACAGTATTATAAAAATATAGTAGGAACTTACACCTTCACTTTCCGACTATGAATGAAATGAAAAAGCATTAGTACAGTATTTTAGCCATATAAGTGCCCAGCACGGGTCTGCCGGAGGACATTTATGGGGCAGAGACTTATGTGGATAAAATACTGTACTTAGGAAAAGACAGAAAAGACATCGCATCGTGTCGATCGTGTATAAATTTGATCGAATCTAATCGTCGTTTTTGTTTATCCCCATCGCAAGGAATGGGTCATATCAAAGGGCTCGCTTACGACGACAAGA
This sequence comes from Lasioglossum zephyrum, assembly GCA_028455615.1. Classification (NCBI taxonomy): domain Eukaryota; kingdom Metazoa; phylum Arthropoda; class Insecta; order Hymenoptera; family Halictidae; genus Lasioglossum; species Lasioglossum zephyrum. The sequence goes on along the minus strand of CM052324.1, from coordinate 12,794,535 downwards.
CACGAACCCTGTTTTGGAGCGACGTGACGCAAGGAGTGATTATGCGAATGCACATGCCATTGAATAAACTTCCAGAAGATCCCGTCATCCTCCACAGAATAAAGGGCAGGAATCTGCATGGTGTCGCTGTGGACTCGTGTAACAGGTGTGTAAAGTATGAAGGTAGTTGTTAATTTTATTTTGTTTCTATTAAAATGATTAATAATTTATAAATTTGTTTTTAGTCATGTATACTGGGTAAATAGTAATAGAACGAATCCGCGGATAGAGCGGTCGAATTTCGACGGAACCGATCGAATCACCATTGTCGAAGGAGATCTGTTCGAGCCACTGGCGGTGGCCATAGATCACGTCGAAGGGAAGCTCTACTGGACCGACGATGGGATAGGTGTGTACGGTAAGATCGAGAGGAGTAATCTTGACGGTACCGAACGCGAAATGGTGACTCGCACTTCGAACCAGCAATGTGTTTACTTGGCCGTGAATCGCGAGACGATATACTGGACCGATTGGGTCAGCACGTCGATCTGGTCGGTCCCAAAAAATGGAGCAGACCATCGTTTGGACGACGCGCCGCGTTTTTGGCTACAAAACAGAGTGAATGGAATAATTGCCCGAGATAACACAACGATAGTCATGGACTGCGAAACGCTCGCGAAACAGAGAGAAATGAAGAAGAAAGCCGCAATGGCTGCCGAGATATTTAACAATTTACCTACTAGCACGACGGAACAGTCGAAATCAATCACCGAGAAATCAAAATACTGCCTTAACGGAGAACTCGCAATCGAGACCGACGTCACCACCGCCTGCCGTTGCAAGCTTGGGTGAGTTCTACGTTCTAACTGTAAGATTATAAAAAATGTTCTACATGTGTGGATTCACCACACAAGCGGACCCTAGTAGCATTTATTTTGTTTGTTTGTAGTTTGGTTGCTTGTAGATGCTATGATTTGGGCTACTAAATAGATACGTCAACAAATTAACAATTAAAGTATCTAAAAAAGGAAGCCCCCCGTTTTGAAGAAGTCCAAAAAGGTCTTCTTATACTTCATGAACACCCCCCTTGCTTTTCAACCATTCCCCAACAAACTCCCAACCATTGGCCACTGTTGGCCAACCGTAAATGCTACTAGGGAATCACCTCTGTGTTTATACTTTGGTTCGCTTACTTAATACATGTACGATTCAAGATACGATTAAATAACTGGCAACCACACCTTTATGCAAACGGTAATACATACATTTTAGGTTTACTGGTGAACGTTGCGAGGTAGACCTCTGCCACAATTACTGCCTTCAAGGTAGCTGCAGTATAGATGAACATAATGGATTACCCACTTGTAAATGCAGTGGTACATATGTTGGACCAAGATGCGCAACAGACCCGTGCAAAGACTATTGTCTGCACGATGGTCAATGCTCCGTCCAAAATGAAAAACCAATTTGTAAATGTAAATATTCAGAAGGATCTCGTTGCGAAGATCTCGGTAATACGACGAAAGCGTGCGAGATCTATTGTGCAAAAACTGAACCAGTTCCTAAGAATCTTAGCGTAAACGACTGCAAGTATGTGTTCGCATTTTTTTGTGTTTATCAATTGTGTTTATGATTTTCATGAACGCGATGTACTTTAATACTTTATAATAAGTCTTGGTTGGTTTCTTTGAACAGGTGTGACGAAACAAACGAAGCCAGTGCACAAATGGTCATGATCAAGGAATACAATGAGTACAAAATATTAATAATTTTTGGTGTACTTACTGCCGTACTTATAGTTATAATAATCGTACTTAGTTATTACGTGAATAAATTACGCAGACAACCGGACAATCAAGGTGAAAATATATTCGATGCAGAGAACTGCTGCAACATGAAAATCTGTGAAACTGTGAGTGAAACATCAGTTAAAACATAAGAATCATTTTCGTGCATGACATGGATTTTTCTGATACATTTTTAGTCATTGATCTAAACAATTTAATTCTTACGTAACAAATATTAGATCTGAGTTCCGATTGGTTATTGATAACCAGCTCATCGTGAGTGGTGAATCTTTTTTTTCATTTCATTTGGTTGGCGTTCGCATACATATATATTTGCTACATTAATGAAACGAACAAGACAATGACAGTATTACTGTGTGTATCTATTTCTTTTTTTATTTCACAATATCGTTTATACTATTATATAATTGAAAAGCTATTATTTGCGCTGAGGTATTTGATATTTAATACAAAATTACAATTAAGACCGTTGCATAGTATTCATCAATTACTAATAAGTAAATTAACCTTTACAGTATTTCCTTGAAAGTATGATGCTTATGTTACCGATTGCTTAATTCGTTCACTATCAGTCGATCACACGCGTTTATACATGACGTTGCGTTATATGTCGCTTGTTGTCTGAACTCTATTTAAATTTAAGTAGGCAATCTGAAAATGTGCAATACGTTCCTCTATCGACGCGAACAAGTTTTCGAAAATATCATAATTATCATATACGTATACAATATCGATGAAAATATCTATAATTATCATTTCGTGCTTCGTAAATTCGTACTTCATTTTTTTCATTTTCGAGATCAAACGTGTATTTTCGATTTATAATATTTATATCGTCCCATTTCACAAGAATGCTTAAGAACGGTTGGAACAATTTTATTTATTAACATTCCTATAATTAAACTAACATATGAAACTAATGAAACGAAAACATCAATATATATATATATATATATATATATATATATATATATCTTATTACATCTGGGGAATTTATTGTAATTTATTAGACCATGCTTTTTACATTGTTAAAAAAATGTTTGGAAGTAGAATTTATTGAATTTCTATTAGAAATTTTGTTCTTTTACAGCCGTGTTTCGAACCAAAGTTAAGTACTGCTGTTCGGGGAAGGAAGGGTATTAAGAAAGAAGAGAAAAATTGTTTGCTGAATCATGGTGGCATAGACTATTAATTCAATGTGCTGATTACCGAAGTTTTTGCGGATTTCGTATGAAGTTCGTAGAAACGTTAACCTCGCAGAACGTTACGTTTATACATAACACAGCATACCGTAGTATCGTAGAATTTAGTGATCATTTTTGCAAACACTACGGAACAATGATACAGTCAGCAAACGAAAACCAAAGGTCTTCTTGAAGACTTGATAATATTCATACGATGTATAAGGCTGTGTTGATATGAGGATTATTTCAAATAGTTATTCAAGAGAAATCAATCTTCTTTTCTTTTTTCTTTCAAAGATATATCATTGTTATATTTTTTCATAGGAGAGAGCAAAACAATCGAGTTCCACTGTGCTTCTAACTAGGTGGACAAGTAATGATAGGGGTGTGACATAGGGGCGAGACATAGAGAATTCTTATATATCGAACGTATACTTTCTAATTCTCTTAACCATTTCTGTTTACAATATTGACTTTTATCTTGTAAATGTTTCCAACAGTAACGAAACTCGTTTTAAAGCAGATTACACCAAAAAATGAAAACTGATTACTGATCACAATAGATGGATACATGAAAAAAGCTGCCTTAATTGCTAGACTTCTAATAATTGCTCAACGTGTACTATTGAGTACATTCCTAGAGGGTTGTAGATCACGAGATTCTAATGAATATTTTATTGTGTTTGTACAAAATAATTGGAGATTCTTTTGATTAAGATTCATCGAGCTTGATAATTCACACGATAAATCGTGAATACATAATTACATTGCCACAGTGATAAATGTTTATTTTATTACTTTTCCTATTTCGTCGAGTACATTTGTATTTGTTCTTGTACTTTTATTATGTATTAGCTGTCGAATTCTACCATATTATTATACAAAATTGAATATACCTATATGTAATTTGCTTGAAACATCATTTTTAAATGTCTCACATAGAAAAACTACGAAAACATTGTTCGAGCAGACTTAAAACATCAGCCTTCGTATTCAACTTAATGTATAAGTAACATTATTTACAAAGAAACTGCAGCTATTTGTATAAATCTTGTACAGCGTTATTTTGTATATTCGTACAGAGATGTGCGCTTACAAGTTGAATCAGTCAAGAGCGGCAGTGCAGCTATTGAATGTAGAAAAAAAATTCATTGTTACTCGTGAAAATTCATGGTACATATAAATTATAAACTTCTGAGAAGCAGATATTTATAACTCAAGATAACGATAAGATCATTCACATTTATAACAAACACTCATATGTCTAGAAAGTACAATGCAAACTAAAAAGTTTGTTGTAGAATGGATTGATTCCTAGTAATTTTGTCTTAATTTTCTGGGTAAAACATAAACAATTGTGTATTTAGGCAGAAATAGCTTCTAAAGAAGAATCATTGATGAGTCCTACTGCGAAACGGTCGTATCACATTTCGTTGCGTAACTATTTCTTCCAAATACTTGTGTGTCAAACCTGAACTTTCTACCGCTCTCTTTATGTTCTAAACTAGATAACGGTTGCTACTAACAGGTGGCTGACAACAACATCCAGCTACTTAAAACCTAAACTTAAATTTTTACCAAAGTGACGTGTAAAATTATTAACTTTAGCCATAGTATAATTGTTGTTCATTCGAAATGATTATTTCAGAATAGTTTTACAAATGAAAAATTTATATACATCATCGTATATCAATAGTAAAAGCGTCGTTAATGCTCTGAACTCTGAACGAAAGACAGCGAATAAAACACAAGAAACAAATTGTAATAGATACTATGTTTTTCTTTTTTGACAGACAAACAATTTCATTATTTCATCGAAAAAATTGTAAACCAACTACTGGTGAATTTCCTCATCTTTCGTTTTCAAGGCGTTAGTCCGATGAAATAACGTTCCTATTGTCGGAAAGACAAAGCAAGTTAAGTACATGACAATTACATTTTGTTCTTGTGTACGTTGCAAATCATTTTAACCGAGAAGAAACATATTATTGACTTCGGGAACATAGCAATCCTTGCTTTTAGACTTTAGTACACAGTTTTATATACAAGATGTTTGTATGATTTGTTAAATTCCGTAATATGTTCGAATAGAATGATACAAGCGATGTATGTTAAATATTATATTCGGAATATAAGCATTTCGCGTGCACTCATCCCCAGAGACGGGATAGTGACTTTATTAGTGAAATATTTATATTCCCCGATGCGAAGGAGTTTTTTTGGATAGTTCGCAAACAGAAAAATACTAATGTATGTACTTTGTTATTTTTCTTGTGTTTGTACTTAAATATAAAGTTGATAATTAACAAAAATCTCAATTATTTTACTGTCCCTACAATATGTACTGTTACAAATATACCGAAAATTTTGAAATATTTCTTCGCAATGTTATAATACTTTCAATTCCAATGGTTTCTAAAGTGCCGACAAATAAAAGTATCTACTTCGCACCTGAAATCTTTTTTATTTTACCACATTTATTTTCTGATCGATCAAGAAATTGAACGTGATCGTCTACTGGTGAAAATAAACTTAATGAAATATTAGCATTTGTTTTGCATATATTTATTAGAGAAATACATTATGTAAACTTCTATTTATTTTCTAGATCCACCACAACGATAAAGTAACAAAATTATTTTATATCAAGTAGGAATCACTGTAATCGAACATATAATAATAATGAAATTATTATTAAAACAGTTACATGTGCAAACGAAAAAAAATCTTTGTTCAACTTACAAATTCTTTCCTACTCCACTCTCAATTGACTTTCGGGTAATACGATTTTTTCGCCAGGTTTAAACGCAGGCATACCTAGGTAGGGACAGCTGGCACATCTGAACGCGTCGCCAAGGTAACACTGTAAAATGTATAAAATTTTTATCAATTTTCTGTTTTACTTCTCCATCTTCTTCTCTATAATAAAAATATCAGTCCGATATAGCGCATACATTTCCACAGGAAGACTTTACAGTTTTCTCTTCCACAGTTTTTCCGCTAAGTTCTTCGGCTAGTCCGCACGAGCAATCCTTACATGCTTTTCGTTTGCCTGTTGTACCGCAAACTGAAACAGAATCAAAATTATGATCCGAATATATCTGTACAAAGATCGTATAAATATTTCGATGTCTACCTTTCAAACTGGAAGCTTCCGGTTTTAATATATCCGTTTCATCCAGGAGATCGTCCTCGTCGATTAATTCTTCCTCGACGGCGCTATCTAATTTCCAGACATTGGATTTTTTTTGTTGGAAACTAAGCGACACGCTAGAACCAATCTATATATATATAGAAATTTACAATGTATCGAATAGTGTGTTTTCATTATAACTATTAACAGATAAATAATGGAATTTTTTAAATAATGGAATGTCTTACTTCGAATGAGGGTTTCTCTGCTACTATTTCAGAAACATTATCCATATCTTTGTATACGTCGAGCAACAGATTCTTTAATTCGATATTCACATCCCCAGGTGATTTCACTTTAAAACCAGCTAACTTTAAATTCGATATTCTTCTGTCGTACACAGATTGTGCGTTCTTCTTTTCTTCAAATGACTCGTAAATAATTAGCACAGCGGCTGGTTTCATTGCCTTCATACAATCATCGAAATATGCTTCATAATTAGGACATGATTGCTTGAAAACAGAAATAATCGTGTCATAGCTAGGTACATTGTTCAGACCTGTAATCAAGATAACTCGAGATAACTTATTGATTAACAAATAAAGTTGCTGTCACCATTCAAATAATTCGTGTCAAAA
>CM052324.1:12723513-12787293 GCA_028455615.1 Lasioglossum zephyrum | reverse complement strand
CGAACAAGTGGAGATTAATGCCTGAATCGTCAAAGACCGAAGGTGGTCCCCCCAATCCTTCTACTTATTACGGTGCTATTCATTTAACTCGCCTGTTCGGTGAGTAGAAAAGTAGAAACTTTCAAATAAATGTATAATCGACTTTTAATGAATTTCCTGAATTTCCAGTTAAATTACCAGACCTACTTCAATCGGCGGACATACCCAATAAAAAGTTAAAAGTTCTCTTGAAATTTTTGGACATGTTTCTCAGGTACACTTGACACTGAAATACGCGGTGAAATGTTTCTTCTACGTTTTCAATTCACTGTGTTTATTACCATTGCAGTTACCTGGAAATGCACAAAGAGTGGTTCGGAGAACAATTTTACATGCAAATTGAAAATCAATTGGTTCCTCAAGCGAGTAATTGTTAACGTAGTAATACTAAGTGGTGGTGTACAGCAAGAATGTAGTCACCTAATGATTTCACATCAGTCTAAACGATTAAGCACATTTTTCTATTAAATTACTAAGCAGTATGTTGTATACGCCTTTCATATACAGCTATCCCTGAAAGCAATGTGTCTATACGGAGTATAAATGTGATTTACTCAATCTCTTTTCTTAATAAAATATTTTAGTAAAAACATCGACGTTTGTCTCTTTGTTAGTTGTCAACTGAATAGGTGGTTCAAGATTGAAGGGATCATTTCTCCAAGCTTTGAAAGCTGTGACAATTCAAACATATTGGTGTTTCGACTCGGCGCTGAGATATCAGCCAATCTTTCATTTTTCACAATGAAATAATAATAATTTTTGTTTAAATTTTACAGGGTGATCGAGGTACCCCATTTTCTCGAGAATTTTACTTCACCGAGGCTAAAATCGCCGCGCACGAGCGAGAAATCTTGCACGATATATCTCTGCACTGAAAAATTTTTCAAAATTTCATAGGGTAGGCCAGGCTGGCTATTCGCTATTTTTTACACTGTGTACTCTGTTGGTAATATCGCGAGAGATACAAACGTGATAACAGAGAAATAGCGCGGCAGAAAATTGGGCCGCAAAACATTAAATGTCGAGTCAGGTCAAATCTATTCTTACATTACTATAAGTAAACAGTTTGCGATACATGTGACCACTGTCGATCTCGATCGGTTCGTTATTACTGATAACTACCAATTGTTCTATTTAGTAAATACAGAATCTTATTCGAGTATGGATATTGTCGAATGTGCTTCGGAAAATCAAGAAAATAACGAAGAAGAAGAAACTACGTTGCACGATGAAAACGTCTGTCTGTCGCAGCAGGACATGTCAGACATTTCCGGGGGAAATGGCAAATGGTGTTACACGCCGGATACCATTCTTTTAAATATTTTTCAATATTTGACATTGAGGGAATTAATAAATGCTGGAGAAGTGTGTAAATCCTGGCACAGAGTGTCCTACGATGGATCTCTTTGGAAACATTTATTTATTGAAACGTACGACCTGGATCCATCGATAATTGGCATGTTGCCAGGTCGGTGAATACATAAAAACTTCTTTTCTCTGCCAAATTTAGCTTCCGCACAATTTTATATATGTTACCTTTTTTAGTTTTTAGAATTATCATTTACGATCTCGTTTCCCTATTCTCTCTTCTAATGTTTTACTCTGTAACGTTACATAAAACTAATTATATTTTATAGGAAAAATACCTTGGTTCGAAGAATTTAAACGATTAACATATCATATACCGCTCGTACAAACAGAGGAACTGACTAAACACAAACACGAAGTATTACATGTAAGCTTCTCGCAAAATGGGAAAATGTTTGCCACATGCTCGAAAGATGGATTCATTTTTGTAAGTTACTTATCATTTTTAAAAAAAGACCGTATATATGTATTGTATGTTGCAGTAAATGTACAGTACACGTACAAAACATTTTATATAAGATGACTGTACGTTTACCGCCACAGGAGATATATAGATACACATTTACATTGTAATTGTAAAAACTTGTTTTCATCACATTATATACGGGAGTCTATTGTAACCATAAAATCATGGGATTGAATTTAGGTATGGAGAAGCCAATATCCTGTTAAATTAAAGTATGAATATAACATGAAGTCATTTAGATGGGAATCTACACGATTCTCGCAATTTAATTCCTCCGATACGTTACTACTTGTTTCTGGTGCGCATCCTGGAAGCGAAACCAGTTATATAGGAGAAATTGCAGTATTTAGTCTAACACGTAAGGATATTAATAGATATTCGAAAGTATTTAGAAAATTATGATGGGAAACATATTCTGAATAATCGGTTAATTTTGTTGATTGCAGCTGATTTTCAATTACAATGTAGGGTAATGAATACTCCGTTCGATGTGTACGGTACATGGTACTCGGAACATTATCTTTTAAGCGGAAGTCTCCATTGGTTAGACCTTACCGCTACTTTTAGCGTTTTTTGGCTGAATAAAGCAAATCAAGAGTTATCCAGTGAAAATATACCCATTATAACACAGCTTTTTAGGTACTCATTAGGTACACTACAACGACATTTGTTTACTGCGAAAATCATTCTGTTACAATAAGTAATTGGTGTTGTTTTAGGTTTCCCAATGGCAGCGGTCCAGAAGTTCGTGCAATTATGGTAGCTAATTGTTTAACATTTGAAGGGCCACACGATGTTCAACAAAAGGACGTTGGACATGAAGTTTCTTTAGATTCATCGTCTGAATTACAGTAAGCAAAATTTATGCAAAGGGTAAAGTTTGTCAATATGTTTTACATTAACTAAAGTATGTACAAATAGGTCAGCTACGTTAAAGGACTGTTTCCAATATGCCAAACCCTTACAGTACAATCAAGAATCTAATTCTCAGACTAGAGAGTCCCTAGAAAATTCTCAGCAGCTTAAGGAAAATATACGTGAGCGAATACGTGATGTAATTTAAATAATTATGATATTCATAAATTCATATCTTCTGGTTTATAAAATCCACAGATACCGAAGAAAACGTCGCTGAGATAGTTAATTGTTGTGAGAAATATCTTATTTTTACAACTGGCTCCGAAACACGTGTCCCTCATGAAGTGGCTTTCAAAAGAATCAAAAATGTGAAGTTTCCTACAAGTATATATCCAGGACCGTTTTACACCTTGAAAGAGAGGAGGCGGGACAGAATATTGAAAAGACAACTGTCCAAGCAGAATTCTAACGCTGCTGTGGACATTGATACTCTGCTCGCCCAATACGATAAGGTGGATCATGTCATTGATTTACGTGGACGCATAGTAGGAATGGGACTTTCTCCAGATCATAGGTCAGTTATTCATATTATCAATATGAAATATATATATATATATTTTACTCCAGCAACCAATATGTATATTAATGTTTAATATATTTTTCTAAGTATATTATATACTTTACAATTCCACTAATTATCACGTTTTGTACGCAATCAGATATTTATACGTTAACGTAAGGTCATGGCCAGAAAGTACTGATATCAAATATCCTCTTAACGAAGATTTCTCGCCTCCACCGATCGCTAGAGAAATGGAGATACGAGTAATTGATTTAATGACATTAGAAGAAGTCGGTCGTATGTCCAGAACTTGTACAACTTATGTAAACGACAATACTACTCTATACACTAACAACACCTTTCCCGATGCATGCGACAAATATGTAGCAAGGTATCAAATTGTCATAAATGATAAAAAGTTACTTCAAATGATTTACCCCTTTATATAAATGTATTACATGAATGTTAAAATTTGATACTTAGCGGTGCTGAGGATAATCACGGCTACCTTTGGGATAGATACTATGGAGTGTATTTGGCGAAATACCATCATTCCGATACTGTGAATTCTGTTGCCTTCAATCCACGTGATTCTGAAATGTTAGTTACAACAAGCAACGATCGTACCGTTAAAATTTGGCGTAGTCGATCCAAGGTAAATGAATTAGGATTGAACAAAGATTCTTACCCTAGTGTTGCCGAAATGCAAATTAGGAACAAACGTCGTAAATAATTGGAAGTGTGTGCCCAAAGGGATTTTCTTTAAACCCATTTTTCCTTGTAACGCCATTAAACTTGTGATACATCAGTATTTTCTATGAAAGTGTATATCTGCAAATTTTATTTTTGAACAAACTAAAACGTTTGAAATCACTGGAGTATATATTAAGACTTACTTGTACAACTGTGTTACTATACCTATAAGGATTGTAAAGTGAAATTTTGTAGGTTTATTCTTTTATGTAACTGTTTATTAGAATTAAAATACTTATAATTTCTTTAATAATTTAATAAGCGCATACAAAAACTTTTATCGTTCTTCTTAAGACTGAATCTTTTTTACGCAATTACTCTCTCTCTCTCCCTCTCTCTCTCTTTATATCTTTACATCATATGAACACATGGCTTGTTTGGCTCGCGTCTATTCTTCTTTCTATATACTCAAACGACTCTGCCAATATCTAGAAAACCACAGAAGTTGTACTTGATCATGCAAATTAATTTATCACCTCCACGTTTGAATATTATATTATTTATATTGATGTACAAGAAAAATCAGACGAGCCATGTGTACTTACGAGTCGCAACTGGCATAGATAAAATGTATAAGTTCAAACATTTTTGTAAGGCAAAAGTGAGAATTTTTTTTGGAAATATTTTCATGACATATTTTAATTGACGATATTTTCTCTCTTTAATACGACTCTTTTGACTAATATCCTAAAATTAATTTAAAAGAAGTTTTGATGGTACACACGTATGTTTTTTTTAATATTCGCGCGAACGTAGTATAAAACAAATGAAAGTTCTAAGCTTTGGCACAATAATTTCAGATTTATTTATTTCTATAGAAGTAATAACTTTTATACATTTATATGGTGTATCATCAGAACTGTACAAATATCTAGCCTAATTATGCGTATTCAATAATAAAGAAGAGTATTATTATACGATTGAAATTAAAACAGTGTTCTAACATTCATTTACATTGCATGAAAGTTATTCAAAATAAAGAAGTCTTTATTGATAATGGAATACAAGATGTTAAACATTACTGTAGCGAAATGAAAGATGAATAAAAAGAAATATATATTTTGTTACAAATATTCAACATGTATACTTATAAGGTACTATTTATACAGGAGAAGGAATATAGCTATACTAGAGATAAATAATAAATATATTTATATAAACACAACTTATGCGCGTAAGTGCAAAGATTAATGTTTTAGAATTTACACTAATTTTGAAACGATAGTTCCAGTGCACTCTAAAGCGTGAATAAGTTTCTCAAATTTTTATAGCGATGCAATCGTGTCAGATGAGATTTTATTACTTTCAAAACAGCTAGGGCATAATGTGCATGCATTACCCGATCTATATCATACAAACTATGAATGTGTGTGTCTAATTAAATAAAAAGATAAAAACATGCACATATATATACATGTATCATACATATACATATGTATATGCACCTATAATAATTTAAAGATTACTATAGTTATATTATTAGGAAAATGTTGTTTCAACTTAACATTGTTACGCAAATATTAGATAATGTAACGTGAATGGATTAATAGAATAAAGTTCTATAGTTTCCTTTTTATGCGATAACAATGATATGTCCTACTAATCGTTTAATCTTTTTACTCGGAATAAAAATATTTGAAAAGTTGCTCGCAGCACTGACTTAAACAGCTTAATGTCAAATATTAACGATACAATCGCATTCAAAGTGCATCGCTTTGTAATATTTTCGTTTGAATTTCCTGGAAAATTAAGTATTTACGAGGTAGCGCATAATTAACGACGACTCGGTATAAAATAGTACGAGTTAGAAATGACATACCTATTTTCTCCATCTCTTTCTTTTAATTAACATTGACACAAGAAATATACAGGTAATGCATTTGATTCCATTCGGACAAAATTATTTAAGCCGCAAACGTAAGTTTATACGGATGCATTTGCTATTGTTTCTGCAAGGGGAGATATGCAGTTTGCTTAATAGTCGAGGAGAGCCGATGTATGTAATTTGTATTGTAAAGTAATCTTACCAGGATTAGAAGTAATTCCTTCTTTGGGAGGCTCTTTATTGTGTGGCAAAGCTTTTTTATGAGCGTCTTTGGGACCATTACAATGTTCGCATTCGTCGTCGCTATCCTCCGAGCTACTTTCACCAAATTTCTTTGGCTTTTCGTATATGCAACAACCTAAAATATTCGATAATTTAATTATAAAAGCAAACCACGTCAGAAATAAGAGTGCATGTAACTTACATTTAGATTTCTTTTTATTCATATGTTCGTTATCAACAGTTCCCTGAGTCCACTGGACCTTTTTATTAGATTTTGGTTTCCTAAGTCGAAGACGGACGGTTGGAACATCCTAAAAAGAAATATTAAAATAATTATTATCTTTCATGTTTGTAAATTATGTTGCGGATGAATTAAGAGTATACCCATAGTAAACTACACACATGTGTACTGTAATGTATTTATTTTTTTCTCTATTGCATAGACAAACGCGTATAATTCTCATTCTACAATAATAGCTACATTATCATTATTCTGTAAACATTATAATCTCGTAAAATCTTTATATCCTTAAAACATATAATTGTTCATGTAAAAAAAAATCTTTTCCTATTGCACAATTTTAGCTTTTCTCAAAGTTCGTATTTTATCGTCGGAATAGCTCAAAATGTTTTTCAATATTTCATCGGTATGCTGTCCCATCGTAGGGGGTGCTAATCTAATTTTATTTGTGGCATAACTATATGTAACAGGGGGACCAACAACTTTAATTTTTTCTCCAGAGGAATGCGCCATGTCTTGCACCATTTTTGTATGCTTTACTTGCGGATCTGCGAAAACCTATAAAATTGTTTTGTATGAAGACATTATCAAGATATCAGTGGTAAAAACAATTACTACTTTGTACCTGTCCTATCGTATTTATTGGACCATATGGAAAAGAAGCACCGTCGAATATAACCGACCATTCTTTATTACTTTTCTTTTCAAACTGCCCTCTGAGAATGTCTAACAGTTCATCTCTATTTTGTACTCTAGCCGTATTATCTTTAAACTTATCGTTCTCAAATAATTCTGTTAATTGCATTCTTTTAAGTAATTCGAAAAATTGTGCATTACTTCCTGTTCCAACTGTCATGTACCCATCTTTCGTAGGAAAAGCTTCATAGGGTACTATACTTTCGTGCTCGGAGCCCCATCGTACTGCTTCCTTATCGGCGTTCAGGTAATTCGAACCGATATTTATTAAACTAGCAACTTGCGTCGCCAATAGATTACACTGTATCCATTGTCCGCAATTAGTTTTCGTTCTCTGATACAAAGCTGCCATTATAGCGCCATGAGCGTATAAGCCTGTTGCTAAATCCGTTACAGCTACTCCAACCTTACACGGCGGTCCATCCTTAGGACCTGTTATATGCATTAAACCTCCTACCGAGGCTGCGATTACGTCGTACCCTGGCCTACTCGAATAAGGACCTTCGTATCCATAACCAGTCAAAGAGCAGTATATAAGACGCGGCGCTACCTTAGAAATCTCTTTATATCCTAAACCAAACTTACTTAATTTTCCAGGAACATAATTCTCTACCAAAACATCCGACTTCTTTGCCAATTCATATATGATATCTTTACCTTCTTTTAAATCAATGCATATACTCTTTTTGTTTCTGTTAACGCTAAGGAAATAAACAGAGTCCCGTGTTCCTTTAACAAACGGGGGACCCCAATGTCTCGCTTCGTCTCCGGTACCTGGTCTCTCGATTTTCAAAATTTCTGCTCCAAGATCACCGAGAATCATGGTGCAATAAGGACCTGCGACAATTCTTGTCAGATCCAACACTCTAACATCTTCTAGAGGTGAATTATCCTTGGCAGTTGTGCACAGAGCCCTTTTGTTTTTCGTGTCGCTTGATAAAGGTTTGATCGTTTTTATTAAATTACTGCTAAATAAAGATTTTGCTTTTGCAGTGTGTTTGATCAAAAAACTGTACATATCGTCGTCCACAAAAAGTGATTGTTTCTCACAAACAATTTTCGCTATGCTCGCTGAACCAAGGATTTTCGCATAAAAAAAGCTTGTTTTTGATAAAGTCTATATAGTTCGAGGTATCGAAATGAAATGAACAGAAATTTTTATCGTTCGAATTACATGAGATCACGAAAAATGTGTGCCGACAAGATTACATATTTACTGTCATATCAGAATAATGACGTAGCGAAGTAATAAAAACATACCTGGGACACGGAATCTGTGACATCCGTCTCCAAAACAGTTTCCGTTTGAGTTTGATTAACCAGTTGTTCGGACATTGTTGATCTATCCATTTGTACTTAGTTGAGCTTCTTCGAGATACTGCCACGAAAGTACATATAATCACTGCGCCGTGATTTAATATTGCGGATACTTTCAGGTTACTTCATACTGTCATCATTCGTAATCCGATAAAAGCGACGCCATGTTTAATATCGGTACAACACTGTTTACGCACCAACTAAATACATTCGATACGATCTCGCGAACTGAACATGTTTTTCAATTTGTGACTCGAAGAAACGTGATCGTTTAAAAATGTATCCATCTACATTTCGCGGTTTTTCTTCGTAATCACTTTCGTATATAAAGAACAATATACATATTTGAAACTGAAATTGTTGACGATAACGAGAAATCGCCGTTGTCGTTCGTAGTTATATACTTACTTAGACTGTACGAATGAATGTAACTTTTACGTTTAGTATTTCATATTTCAAAATATGAAAATCAGTTGCGACTGAGGTGAATTATTTTGAGAACGGATCTCCTATGTTTATAAATATTGCCCGTACGAATGAACAATTTGCTAAACTGCCCGCGGTGGATAGTATACTTAGTCCGCTGTACTTGTAAGATTTCCTATAAATACTCGAAGACTAATGCCTAATTTTGCACGGAAACACATATTGAGATCAATATCGGCAACTAAGGCTTCACAGTATTAATTTGATACCATTTATAGACTCAACTGATATGGAGGTAAGCAGTTTCTTTGCGTTTCAATCGCGCGAAGGTTATAAGATCGTATTTAAAGTCCGTCAAACGTTTCAAATATGACTGCGTTCGACGATCTAATCGTACATTTATTTCACTTGCAGCCAGTTAATAAAGTTCCTTTGCCATTAGAACCGATAAAGTCGAATCAAGTGGAAGACAGGAGGTTGTGGGTGGGCAATTTAGATTTAAGAATTAATGAGTAAGTATTTACTTGGATTATTTCTCGTAAGAGAAGGTCATTATTAGGAGAGAAGCTTTCTGAAACAAGTGGTTCAAATCGTAAGAGCCAAAACACACGATTGCACAGGAGGTTCTCACTCGTCCCAGTCTAGTTGTTGCGAAATGGTAATTTCATAGATCTCTCGAAAAATTTCAAAGACCTCTGACTTTGCCTGAAATTGTTGTTTCCGCGCGACGAGGGAGCACCAACCGTATTGTAAAAGAATGTAAAGGGCACTTATCCTGATTATGACTTTACCTTCAAGGGAAAGTCCCAGGTGTTATGCTAATTCTTTAACAAGTTCTTGCAGAGTTAGAAAACTAAAAATACCAATGGTACAATGTACCGCTTTGATGACAGATGACCAGTTGTAATACTTTGACTTGTATCTTCTTTCACGAATCTTGCCAATGTTCAGTGTAATACCTGGGCAGTTCTACTTGTTTGTTAAAGCTTCATAGCGTATTATTTTATTTTCAAAAACTATATCTTTATACAATGGAAAAAATCTGAAAGAACTAACTCTTTATCTGTCAACTGGTACCAACTCCTAAAACTCGTCCAAAAACATGGAACTATTGAAAAGTTCGACCTCCTATTCCACCGGTCAGGTCCACAAGCCGGTCAACCAAGAGGGTATGCATTTGTTACGTACAAGACAGTTCAAGACGCAGAAGCAGCCAAAGATGCTCTGCACAACTTGAAAGTAGGAGCGAAAAATATTATTGTTAGATGGGCACATAGCGTAACAGAGGTAATTAAATAAATATTCCCTTAATGAAAATAATATAATAAAATAATATCTTCTTTCTTGAAGCCTGACATAGACAAACCAAAGCCAAAAATAGATATACCTGCTTTAGCCGGAGCAAAAAAGGAAGACAAAAGAATAAGGTAAAGCAGCAAACGAAAAGAAAGAATTATTAATGTCTTTTCGATCTTTTAAATGCAACACTTCTTCCCCTGCAGTCGTGAAACGGCGATTCAAGCTATAGAGGCCAAACTGAAACTGATGAAAGAGTCCGAAGAAGAATTCGAACTGAACAAACCTTTAAACGGATCACCTGTAATACACTTATATCAAAAACCAGAAAATCCAAAACCGTCCACGTCAACTCGTTATCATAATCGAAGTCATCATCACAACAATAAGCCATATAATCGTTATAAACCAAGAAGATAATTCGAATCCCGTTTTTATTTCATCATACTAAGAACACAATTTATTTTCACTGATCATCTTTCGTTCCATACTACAGTTAATATTTATATTTTCTATTTAAATATCACCTATGTGTATTCTGTTTTTTTTTTGTACTATAAAATTTTTAGTTGATATTTTGTATCTTTTTCTACTAATCAAACACGATATTCCTACAGCAACGCAGCTATGCATACAATAAAAGAAGTATCTCGATCGATCGATAACGCGATGCTTAATACCGTACACTAACGTACATGTATTTTCATAATCTATAACATCTTTTTATAATAAACGAATGTACACTTTAAATGCGCATCTTTTTATTGAAAAAACTAAATAGTTGAAGAATCACTTGAAATTTCCGAGTTTCAAGCCTAATCCTATGATTAGCTTTATTCGAGAAAAGAAATGCAGAGTCTCTTGGAAGGCAATGGAAACACAGTTCGATAAAATAATAAACAGTTAGTCTTTATGATTGTAATTACATTGCTCTTTATGATTATTCATTGATTCTTTTGAGCAAACCTCCATTTACCTCGCATATGATACGGCAATGGTACTACACCAGGACATGGTACTTGTCCTGGAATTATGCACATACAACTCCTTGAACAGCCGTAACCAAAATTTCCAGGATTATCTTTTAATCGTTGCTTTATACTTTCTTGCTTTAAAACTTCGTACGTTTTACCAACTACTTTTACAAGATGTTCCATGATCTCTTCCTTAGATTTATTATCTACGTCGATCAACATAGTTTTCCCATCGTCTAAGGAATTCAAGTAAAACATAATCAATCAATTGATCGAACAACGAGAAATACAATAAGTTGTATGTACTCACTATAATAACATTTTATGAAAGGCGTTGGCGTCATATTTTTAAACGTAACTACTTGTACCTCTGGATTTTTGTATTGAACTTGCGGTAGATTCCAGTATACGAATTCTCTGTAAACAATTAACGTTCAAACGAATATTTGTTCAACTTTAATTTGTCAGTATCGAACGTTGTAAAAAATATAACCTCACCTAGTTCCCTTATGTTGATCTCCGTGCGTATTATAATTAATAGAAAATATTTGTATCTGATCTAACAAAGTTAATCTGCCAGCATTTAAGTAACCCAATGTTCTTCGTATAGGCGCTTTACCTACCATGAACGGCATTTTGATAGTGTTTTAATCAAATCTTTGCATCCGAGAAAAGTATTCTTGCCCGATAACCTCAGGCCAGCTCCAGCCAGCTCCGTCTTTGCTAAACTCGAATGTCAATTTCTTATGATAAATTCTTCAAGCTACTTACTTATGCTTCATGGATACATGCTAGATCATTTTTCTGCTATTTATATATAAATAAAATTCTGTTATTCGCAAGTATATAAACAATGCTTGCTATCGCAATAATATAGATTATTTTACCAGATTCGAAATTCCGCAATTTTTAACACGCATGCGTTACACATACAAACTTAAAAGTACATATGTATATGTATACATGTGAATATTTTTTATCGGCTACCGGTGCGGACCGCATGCACATACTTACTTTAAATTCTATTTGTCCCTTTCTCCTTTGAAAGACATCAGCATTGCCGTATAACCAGCTGTTTTCATGTAAACTTTCGTGTCGAGATCAACGTAAGTTCTAATACCAGATTATGCGATTATTTTTAATAACCTTGTAATATTTTTATATTATTAGTATCTGAGAAACTCGTATATAAATATATAGTTTCCAAGTTAACATTATCTTAAGGTTTTCTTCGACTAGCATACGCAATATTATTTGCGTTTCCATATGCTGTGATTACATTAGAAATTTCAATTATTTCGACCACATTTAGGCAAAGAAAAGGAAAGCATCGTTATGAATAAAACTATGAATGCCAAGGATGTTCGACAAGCTTACATCGACTTTTTTAAAAGTAAAGGTCACGAATATGTTCACTCCAGTTCTACTATACCTCACGACGATCCAACGTTACTCTTTACCAATGCTGGAATGAATCAGGTATACCGAGAAAAATAATATGTGTTACACTACGACTATATTGAATTGTACAATTTTTTTTATTTTAGTTCAAACCAGTATTTCTGGGAACGGTAGACCCGAACAGCGATATGGCTAAATATGTGAGAGTCGTGAACAGTCAAAAATGCATTAGAGCTGGAGGAAAGCACAATGATTTAGACGACGTCGGGAAAGATGTGTATCATCATACATTTTTCGAAATGATGGGCAATTGGTCTTTCGGAGATTACTTTAAAGTAACTAAATACACAAAATCTATAATGCTTTATCGCGGAAATATTGTATCTGTTAAATATGTGTTTTCTAGAAAGAAATTTGTACCTGGGCTTGGGAATTTTTAACAGTTAAATTGAAATTATCCGCTGACCAATTGTACGTAACTTATTTCGGCGGGGATGAGAAGAACCATTTGAAACCGGACGACGAATGCAAAGATATCTGGCTATCACTGGGGTGAATGAACAGTGAATACTTGTATTTAATTTATGTATTATTCAATCAGCAATACAATTGATTCTTTCTTTCGTTAGAGTACCTCCTAGCCATGTTTTGCCAGGAAATATGAAGGATAATTTCTGGGAAATGGGAGAAACAGGGCCCTGCGGACCGTGCAGTGAACTACATTACGATCGAATCGGTAACAGAGAAGCTGCTCATTTAGTGAATCAAGATGATCCGGATGTTCTAGAAATTTGGAATCTCGTTTTTATACAATTCAATAGGTAAGTAATGTACCATTTAGTTTCTTAAATAGAAAAATTTGTTTGTATAAATAAATTTTCTTTACAGAGAGTCCGACGGAAGTTTGAAATCACTACCAAAGAAACACATTGATTGCGGATTGGGTTTGGAGAGATTAGTATCTGTTATTCAGAATAAACGTGCTAACTATGACACAGATTTATTCGTGCCACTTTTCGATGCCATTCAAAAGGGTACAGGAGCGCCACGTTACGAAGGAAAAGTAGGTGCGGATGATGTGGACGGTATAGACATGGCGTATAGAGTTTTGGCTGATCATGCAAGGACTCTTACAATTGCTCTCGCGGATGGAGGTGTACCCGACAATACCGGCAGAGGGTGATCTACATATAATTATTTATCTACAGATCTAAGATATGCATGTATACGTATCAACATAATCATGTTTAATTCAGATATGTACTAAGACGAATCTTAAGACGTGCTGTACGTTTCGCAACAGAAAAATTAAATGCGAAGCCTGGATTTTTTGGAACATTAGTGAACGTCGTTGTAGAGCTGCTCGGATGTGTCTTTCCTGAAGTAGCCAAAGATCCGCAGCAAATAATTGATATTATTAACGAAGAGGAAGCTCAATTTCTTAAGACTTTATTGCGTGGTCGTAATTTATTAAATCGTACAATAGCGAAACTAGAATCGTCCACTATCGTTCCTGGTGATGTTGCTTGGCGTTTGTACGACACGTATGGTTTTCCTGTGGACTTAACGCAGCTCATGACCGAAGAGAAAGGTCTGAAAGTGGATATGATGGGTTACGAAGAAGCAAAAAAGCAAGCTCAGGTATTATTGTAATAAGAATTTTAATTGTAATAAGAACACGTATTGAGCGCGTTTACGAAATTATTCTTTTCCTGGATTAGCTGATCTCTCAGAGCAAAAGTGGTGGCGTGGACGATCAAATTAATTTAGATGTTCATGCGATCACTGAGTTACAAAACAAAGGAATTAAACCCACCGCAGACTTGCCAAAGTACAATTATACAGTGACTAATGACAAGCTGTGTGAGGAATACGATTTTGCTCCATGCGCGGGTACTGTGATCGCTCTTAGACTTAATAAAACTTTCGTCGATCAAATATCATCGGGAGAAGAAGCTGGCATTTTACTCGATCAAACGAACTTTTATGCTGAACAAGGTGGACAGATATATGACGAAGGATTTTTAGTGAAGACCGACGATGAAGTAAATAATATGTCGCTTTTATATTAAAATATGCGTTTCTCTATAATTTTATTCACACATATTTATTATTTTAGGAGACGGAAGTTCGGATAAAAAATGTTCAAGTCAGAGCCGGCTATGTTTTGCACATTGGTTCTGTAGGTCAAGGAGTACTGAGAAAGGGTGACAAGGTTCACTTGAATATAGACACCACGCGCAGGAGACTCGTAATGAGTAATCATACAGCAACTCACGCTCTTAACTATGCTCTTCGAAAAGTACTGGGCACAGAAGTTGATCAGAAGGGTTCCCTAGTAGCACCCGATCGCCTTCGATTCGATTTTACAAACAAGGGTTTGTAAACGAAAAATCTTTTTGATCGTAAAAAAGCAATACGAAATATAATTTTGCGAATGCTTCCCTCAGGTGCTATGACTCCGGAACAAGTGAAACAGGTTGAAGAGATCACGAATAATCTTGTAAAAGAGAAGAGAAAGGTTTACGCGAAAGAAAGTAGTTTAGCTTTAGCAAAAACTATACAAGGTTTACGCGCTATGTTCGAGGAAACATATCCAGACCCTGTTAGAATAGTTAGCATAGGTGTGCCGGTTGAAGATTTGGAAAAAGATCCTTTGAGTCAATACGCGATGCACACCAGTGTGGAATTTTGTGGCGGAACGTAAGTAAAGGGCCCTAGTCGGTTAATTTTATAATTCATATTATAAGATTGTATGAGTTTTCTTATTAAAACTTTTCTAGCCATTTGCATAACACAGAGCATATCGGAGACTTTGTCATAGCGAGCGAAGAAGCAATCGCTAAAGGTATTAGGCGTATCGTAGCTCTGACTGGTCCTGAAGCAACGAAAGCTCAGAAGAAAGCATCGCTGTTACAACATCAATTGGATCAGCTTCAAAAGACTATATTGGCCAACAAGAACAACGTTAATTCGAAAGAGTACGTGAAAAAAATCGTCGAATCGACAGATGATGTCTCACGTGCTACAATTTCAAGTTGGAGAAAGGTGTACATCTTATAACATTATTTACTATCTTTGTAATATCTACGGATCTATAATGTAGATATTTTATTTTCGAGTAGGACAAAATGCGCAAAATGTTAAAAGATTTGAAGAAAACGCTGGACGATCAAGAACGCGCAGCGAAAACAGCGATTGCTAATTCAGTAGTAGAAAATATTCAACAATTAATTCAAGAAAATGTTGGTTGTCCGGTTTTGGTTGAGGTTTGTCAAGCATACAGCAACACGAAAGCTTTAGATTCCGCCCTGAAAAAGATAAAAGCTATATCCCCCGAAACAAGTGCGTTACTGGTTAGCGTGGATCCTGATGCTAAAAAGATATTTGCACTTAGTGCATCCTCTAAGGTGAAATTCAGTATTGGACATAATCGATTCTTCTAAATTATATGTATATAATATTGATTATGTTCTTTTCTTTCATGAAATATAACAGTCTGCCATAAACAAGGGATTAAAAGCGAACGAATGGATCCAAGAAATTGCTCCGCTTATGGGAGGAAAAGGCGGTGGGAAACCCGAGTCTGCTCAGGCTTCGGGTCCTAATATTTCATGTTTAAATAAATTAATACATACAGCTAAAAATTTTGCTAATTCGAAGCTTGGTATTACGGGTAAATATCATTATAAGATGTGTTAATGAAAGAACATTATAAAAGCATCATTTTTAAATTAATCATTCTTATTTTGTAAGTTCCAGATATTGTGAAAAAGGATAATCAAGCTAAAAAGTCTGCGACTGTTACGAATTCTGTATGTTCGAAAACTTCGGAAGACAGCTTGACGCTTTTCGGTAATATTGGAAGCGTCAAGTGTTATCGTGCTCAAATAGTAGCCAAGTTAAGTGGACAAAAATTGGTTGTATCGCAATGTGAAAATAGTAAAGATATTTCTAGAGATATTAGGCTTCTAGGAAATAATTTCGAATTATTCGATAGCAATGCAATTGCATTTTATTTAGCAAATGATCAACTGAAATTTTCAAATGATTCTTACGCATTTACTCAAGTCTTGCAATGGCTGAGTTACGCAGACAATCATATTCTACCAGCAGTTTCTGGCTGGGTTGTTCCATGTCTTTCCCAGAACATACCCAATTATATGAAGGCGAACATTAAAACATCTAAAGAAGATCTTTTTTCTTCTTTGAAAAATTTAAATACTATACTACTTACAAAAACATATTTAGTGGGAGAAAGACTTAGCCTCGCCGACATTGTTCTGTTCACTACTCTAATACCTCTGTACGAATATGTTTTCGATCCAGCGACTAGGAAACCATATCCGAACTTGAATAGGTGGTTTCTTACTATTCTAAATCAACCCGAAATAAGTGACACGATCAAAAACTTCCAGTTATGTGAGAAAGCTGTAAAACTCTAAAGACATAACAATCTCAGGCTAATGTTTTTCATAACTATTTTTATTAACAAACTTTTCTTAGAAATATATGGTTCAATTAATTACGATCGCTTTCCAATATATTTTCCTTTTCATCCTGTTCTTTCTGTGTGTCGTATAAAATCCTTATTTCTTTTAACAAGCTAGATACATTTGTACCCATTTTAGCAGAAATCGGCATAATTGGTAAATTAACTTTTTGTTTAAGTATTTCTAAATTTTCCTGTAATAATAAATTAAGTATAATAAATAATAATGCATAAGGATTAGGCATCTTACCTTCGATTCTGGCAAATCCATCTTATTCGCAGCAATAAGAACTGATCTTTCATTTAATTTTATATTAAATTGTGTAATTTCATATTTTAAAGTTTCAAAATCTGCCCATGGTTCATTCGACGATACATCCAGAATAAATAATAATGTTTTACAACGTTCAACGTGTTTAAGAAATTGTATACCGAGGCCTCTATTTTTATGAGAATCGGATATAAGTCCTGGTAGGTCAGCCACTTGAAAATGAAAGGAATGTATAAAAGTTACGGTGAAACATGAATTAATGATATAAATTTATATTATCTACCTGCAATTTGTTCGTAATCATCGTATAATATCATTCCTACGTAAGGTCTCAAAGTAGTAAACGGGTATGCAGCTACTTTTGGTCTGGCTCTAGTCATAGCTCTTAGCAAAGTACTTTTACCAGCATTGGGAAGTCCAATCTAATGTATATTTGCAAAACGTATGTATTTTTTAAACAGTTAACGCAGAATATGAATATTAAGAAGCACAGTGCATACCAATCCGATATGTGCCATACTTCTAAGTTCTATCACATATTGTAAATTTTCTCCTTGTGCACCATACTCCGATATGCGTGGCGATTGTTGCAAATCAGATTTAAAATATGCATTTCCATGACCACCGGTACCACCCCGTGCAGCAATAAACATTGCTCCATTGATATTCAAGTCACCCACAATTTTTCCTTCTACGTTTCGTATTATAGTACCTATGGGGACCTGTAGTATGGTATGCTTAGCATTCTTACCGAAACAGTCATTACCATGTCCAGTTTCTCCATGTTCGGCCGAGAGAACAGTCTCTACATGAGAAAGGTCTTTGATATTTTCGTCTGCCTAGAAAATTCTGTGTTCGATTAAATGCAACTACCGTTTCGAAAGTTCAGCTGTATACCTGAAAAATCACATGACCTCCGTGTCCACCGTCTCCTCCATCAGGTCCAGCATATTCATTACCCCACAAGTGTGCAAACGATATTGCTCCATCTCCACCGTTACCTCCAACAGTTCTTATCTAAATATACGTGTATAGATTAGCCATTTATAAACACAATCTTGAATTTAAGTTATTAACTTCATACTTGCTTCATGTCAAGAAAATGGTTCTCCGCATTTCCATGAGACTTTGGCTTTATGTTGCGTAACGCTTTAGAAACATTTTCTTCATTTCCGAACCCTTCGGAGGTACAAAACGGTTTAAATATATTCTTGCTTATACTTTTACATCGTTGCACGTTCATACCATTCTGTTTCCAATTAGCAATATGCGGGATTAGTGGTTTTATTTGACGAAAACAATTCATCTGTGCAAAATAAAGAAGATACGAAGTGATATTTATTTTTCGTGTAAAATAAATGTAACTTTGTCAAAATATAATTACATTCAGCTATGCTTTAGTATTATCTTGAAACTGAAACGCTTAAATTATATTCCAATATATTTGCGATTAAATTTTGATGAATGTCGATTACTCTCTGTCTATACAAAGGAATATAGTCCGATCGATAACTTATTCTATATGTTCTTTTTTGTACTTTGTTTACGGGACACTCGTACGATCGTACAAACTTAATATCGCTAATAATGTGGCCTGCATGATTGTATAATAATATATAAAACTCCGTTGAATTAAATTTTCCACTGATGCTGAAAGTTATATCGAATGTATACGTGTGTGCATACAATACATTTGTATTCGATATATTCATTATTCGACAAATATCTTCCCATGAAACGTTGTCGTTAGGCAAAGAAATATTCATCTTTTCTTTAGGAGCAATATTTTGTATGTTCGGAGGCGCAGATTTCACGAACACGTGAGTTAAAGCTCTTTCCGAGTGAAATTGTTTATCTAAACCACGATATCCAGTGACTATATAAGTTTGAAAGAACGACCATTCGAATGATTCGATTGTACTCAATATAAGATTTGCATGCGCTGCCATTTCTGTGATTTTCCAAGAATCATCCCAACGTCTTGCTGGATTATCAAGGGACGTGCCACCCTGACCGTTACACAAAGTGACTAATATTTGACCGTTAATTTTCAATAATTCTGTTGCACTGATAAAGAATTGTTTCAACAACTCTCTATTTTTCTCTATTCGCATTTTACCACCTACATGTGGAAAATTAAAGACAATTTTGTCGAATAGTTTTGTTCCCAACATTGGATAATCTTTTAAGTTTGTCGCATCAACGCCTAATAGTACTGGAACTCCTGAAAAGAAAAGCATAGAATTCTTTGTATAATCGATCACATTAAATTACTATATACAGTAAACAGTGTTAGTCCGATTTTTAAATACTGACCATTGCGTATTAGGTATTCTATGTTTTTCTTTCCATCGTCTTGATTAACGTCAGCTTCGTAACGCGTGGCGGTAATCACGATATTTAAGTTAAGTTGGAATAGTGCAACAGAAAATGAAAAATTACCCTCCCCTAATAATAGTACACAGTCATTCTCATTAAATAGGGAAATTTTCATTGTACCAGCAGGTAAACGACTCTCGCTAAAAATTTGTATTAGGTTATATTACAAATATTTGATGTATTCGTTCGCTTTTTAATTAAGATAATTATATATCTCACCTTGGTGAATGCTATATATTTTTGTACTAATATGTGCATCGATAGATTCGTTTCTTAATTCATATTCTGAATTATCAAGAAATTTTGTTGGGCATGGTGATCCAAAAAGTGTAGGATTTCTTAATCGAGATTGTTTACACTATACAAATAGAAGTATCACATAAATATTTCAGTTTCAGCGAATTCGATAGAGGTTAAACATATCGGTGTTTATAAAATGAAAAATATAGTTTTCGTAATCATGCTTTCGGTGGAACGACTAACCTTACCGGTTCTGTGTAACTTATGTATGTATGACGAACACATATAGATATACATATAATATATGTATACAGATAGTACGTATATATATAGATATATGTTATGTACATATACATATGTATGCAGTTACTAGTATAGTTGGTATATGTAGCATTCACACCTTCGTTATTTTTCTGCGAATGGTATACAATTATCAATGTATACACGTTCAATCTAAACTTCAATTTTATCATATACCAAATAATATATGGAGATAAAGAACAATATATATATATAAAGATGTTGCAGCCATTCATTATGGAAGCAATTTAAAATAAATGTCCCCCAAGTTTTCCAAATATCTGCTTTGGCCAACATACAAAAGTTCGTGATATAATATAGTACGACCAATGAATGAAACTATTTTTATACAATAGTTCGATGAGTGTGTTACGAATTTAGAATCATGAATTCACTCTATGATTCCATTTTTACATTTGATAAAATATTTACGATTCCGTGTGGACTTGTTTAGAATATTTCACCGATCGGTATCGGTATATCGATATACTTGCAGATAGTTGAAAATTAATTTAAATCATTCTTATTTACTGGTATAGCAGAAAAGTTTAATATACACGGCAAATTAAATTGCCCTCCCGTTCATTCAGTAATATATATATAAATTTAAAAAATTATATTATAGCGGAACTATTGGGTTGGCAAGAAAGTAATTTCGATATTTTAGGGTGAAGTAAAACCGAATTTTGTTTGTTCAAATGATGAACTTTAATCAATAAAATATTTTCTTATTTATTCTTTTTGATCATCGAACAAAAGGGAAAATATCTTATTCATTAATAACTTGAATAAAAAATTGGGCTCTATTTCAGCTTAAAATACCGAAATCACTTTCTTGCCAACCTAATATTTCTATAAAATTGTATATCGTTCTCCCGAGTAGGATATTATTTTCCAAAATAATGATGAAACAAATAAAACTGAACTCTATCGAGTTTGATATTCTGGCGTTTTTGAAAGATCCGCAGTCTACTAATGACATTTGTCACGGTCACTTTCGTAAGTACACATTTCAACAAACATCTGGGACAATCGAAACGTCAGGTGTTCGTGTATTCTCCCACGTTTTGTGGCACCGTCCAGCACCGTGTCTGATTCGTATACTTCGGGTATACATCGGTAGCACGCAAGTCCACGAATGACCGACATGTGCTCGTTCCACGACGAAAAACATTAACTTGTGGTTTATCATTGCGGCACGCGTTGTACGCCGTGCATTGTACCTTCGCCGACGACTGTATCATTTTCCTCACAGTCACGTTATCCCATGTAACAACCGATTCAGTGTTTTTTTCGAAGCGAAAGGAAATCTAAGACTGACCACACTGTATAACTACATTTTCAATTGTAAGTTTCAACGTAACCATCTCACAATCAGTCGATCTCCGTGAGATAATGTGAATAGTGCTCACAACTGTGTCCTGACAATATTGTACATGTATATATATATATATATTGTAAAACTGTACATCGTATTTGTAGAGACCCTGCAACATTGTTGCACATTCGCCAACTGCATGAATATATTATTTTCGATACGATAATAAAAGTCAGAGCGCGGCCGTGGACTCGGTTTTGTAAATTGTCGGCAAAAGTTTTAGTGAAAAATATATAGAACCATAGAAAATTATTGTAATCAAAATATATATACGTATATATATAATATATGTACATTTGAATTTATAGAGAATGAGGAACTCGGTTTCTGAGGGTCGGGCGTTTAAATTAGATTAACTTATGTAAGAATACCATATCGTTCAATGTTAGTTACATTAACTGTACGGTCGGTTTTGTTAATATATATTAATTGCAATTGCATTGTTTATTAGACGCGTTCGGGAGACTTTATTATAAGCAGGAATTATATAAGGCGGAAAGTATAAAATAGCAATTGTCGTGTTCGGTGACGATAGCTGCTACGTTCGTTGACGAAAATAAAAGTGGTCTAGCTTCTGCGTAAGCAATCCGAATGATGCCATCTTCATTTTGTTCTTCCGGATCAGTTCTCGCATAGGTGTCGACTGCACTTCGATCGTAACTCACACCTTACATGTTTGCACGCTTAACTGTAAACCTGTATATCTTATCTCAGCGTCTCCATCTTGGGACGTCTGATTTATCAATAATTATTGATAAATAACACCGTTTCCACGTGACATACCTTCCGTTTATATATCGGCAACGACGAAATTTCGTCGTGCGGAATGATTGTTCGGGTAATCGTCAACCTTCCTGCTCGTATATCTACCGACCACGCTTATCACGGTTAAGAATTTATGTCAACCGAAGTTTCGCACTTCTCAGTTTATTTTGGCATTATTGTAACTTGGCAACTAAACTGATCGTACAAGGCTGAAACAAGAACAGATAACCTCAGATAGATAAAATTACAAAGAGGATCTCTCGCAGCATACTAGAAAATTAATGTTGATCGAAAAATTCGTGGGAAAAGGAAACGAGCGAAAATTATAGTCTGGTTCTACCCCATCGCGATCGTCGAATACACATTAATCGTTCTTGTACAACCGTGGTAAGTATGCGGATCAATGCTTCTCTGTAAGTTCTGTCGGGAACTTAATGCTTCGTGCAAATAAGAATGATCGGTTTAACGATTGAACGCGATCGATAAGGAATCAATAATATCCTATTGAGTCGAGCTTCAGCCTTCAGCTTTAAAAAATTCTGATACAATGTTCACCTATGGATTGTACCGTGTTATCGTAAATGATATTATCTATTACGTGACCGTAGTTTGGCATATCACCGTGATATAACTTATGAAAAACTTAGGGCCTAGGCTGTTCGGTCGATCCACCTTTGAATAAATTATGAACGTTCCATCGGATGGCACGTACCCCTAGTCTAAAGGACTCTCGGGTCGTATCAGACTTTACACGACTTAATTAATTCACTATTCAAGGATAAGTCCATCAGGTTCTTCACCTTTTTTTCGGGCGTAACGTCCCGCGTCGGCGGTGTCGGTCAGTCGTATATATTATTTGTCAACAGCTACCGTTCGAAGCTGTACTCAAAAGTAATGAATTTCAGAATCTCTGGAAATTAAGTAGTGACCAGACTGACGCGTTGCTAGTAGATTGTGTCATGCAGCAGACATACATATTTAAAGAACATGAGCTGTCGTGATACAGTCGAGAATGGTCATGCTGGGCATCAATGTTTCATTGGTGACGTGCATGATCGTGGTTTTACGATTGTAACCGCGTAGTTTCCGACTTCCGCGTACAACTACTATCAGGATCAGTTACAATACAGTAGGATAAAAGTCTTAAAAATTATGTAAAAAAAATTTTACATTGAAATTTATATAGAAAATTTAAATTTAATATTTTATTATAAAATTTAATTAAATTTCAAATTTTCTCGGAATGAAGTAACGATTAATTTATAACCTGGAAATATTCTGTGTGCATTAACCCTTAGCACTCGAGTGGTGACTCTGATTGTTTACATCGTTAAATTTGTCATTTAATTTATATCTTAAACTCTTACTCTCCTAGACTCCACCCGTTATTTCGCGTGAACTTTGTAGACTACACGATTTACCTTGAAATCGGAAATCAGGCGACAATGGGAACGAAATATCGAACGACACGCGCGTTCATAGTGAGTCTGAAGTTATTCCTAGAAGCAAACCACTTTCCCCTACTATGTATTCCTTACTATAGCCACGAGAAGCTACTCGTTAACACGTCATGTGTGTGGGCCCGATATAGGCCCAACAACCGTGTCAGAAATTCCATTCGTAAACAGAACCGTCGCAAATTGCTTTATTAAATCCAGTTCAGTTTGGATGACTCTGTCCGAAACTGCCAAAGCGAGAAGCTTACTCCTCCTCCCGTATATTGTCATTCTACATAATACACGAATATCAGTTGATGTCAATTATCTCTTAAAGTGATCTTAAAAAGGATATTTTTAGAGTGGGCTGAAACTCGCGCGAAAGATTTCACGGGCAAAGACACGGTATACATTAAAAGATGCGTTTTCGCAACAATTTTATCTACATATTTGACAGAAACGAATCGATGAATTAAACAAAATTAACAATCATGAATCGATCGATTTGTATCAAATATTTTTAACTATTCGACTATATTATTCGATCTCAAGCACTGTCAAGCGATTATTTGATTACCTGGAGAGTACATTGTGTTCTTGTGAATCTTATCAAGCTTATCAAGCTATTCAATTACCAGAAATAAAATTATCCAGAACACTTCAATATTTACTATAGCCGCGAGCCATCCTGGAGCTTTTAAAAATCTTGAGAACAAACGACTGAATCGAAACGAAGAATATTTTCCGGTAAAACAGAAATTGATTTGTCAGTTCCGACTTATTTTACGTAAACAATGATTACTCGAAAGTAAACTATACTTTGAAAAATCCAAGAGAACATCGTTTAGCTTGTAAATTTAAAAAAAAATAGACGCTTAACAGATCTTGTTAAAACGTACGTAGTCGGCAATATTCGGTATAAGTGAATGAACATTCGAATTTTCCAAGTAACAATCGAAACGATAATGTATCGGAAATGGTAGCCGTGTGACGGCGCCACGAGAGCGTCGCGACGCATCTCGACGCGACGCGACGCGACGCGACGCGAGTTGCGGTCGTCAGGCGGCGCCGGTCGTTCGTCACGAAACGAGGCGGGGTTGCAGAAGAGAAGTTCGCATGAAAGAAAGAGAAGGATGGATTCAGCGAATTCACGCAACGTGAACTTGAGGAAAAGAGAAAGAACCGAGTAGAATCACGAACGAACGTTACACGGCGAGACTAGCGCCCCGGTTTTGCACTCTCTTCGTTACTTTCCTGCCTATCCTGTCCCAAGCACAGTTCGCTTAAATGCCAAATCGTGAACCACCTTCAATCTTTTTCTACAATTTTCTATCTCGTTGTCGTTCCTTGTCTGACGCCAGCAAACGCCGTACGGACAAAAATACACGAAAACTCGAACCTGTTACACCCTAGCTTTCTGTAGTGATTTCACAGTGTTCACACCTGAAACATAATAGACGTGGAAAGAAGGAGAGAGGACCAAAAGCTGAAGAAAGAAATACTTGTGTGTGAAACGATACGAATGCGTGTGAACATCATGCGTGCTTTCCTTACATGTGTATGTGTTACATCAGTACGAGGTACGATAGTGTCTCGTCGTAGGTCTCTTTCGATCCTACCAGTGACTAATTGAGCGTGCACATTCAGCGACTTTATGGCTGGACAATGCATCGACCAGGATAACGCCGGAGCCAGGAGACAACGAGAAATCCTCTGAGTTCTGTGAGGATCGTCTGTCTTCGTACTTGTTCCTTTCATCCGTCTCATGGGTATGCGTTCGAAGTTGTTTCATCCAATATTCGATTTCTTCAAACCCTCTCTCTCTCTCGCTGTCTCTCTCTCTCGTACGTTCGTATTTCAAACCAACCGATTTCTTCCCTGTGGTATTTACAGCTGCAATTCATACGATTTCTCTCATATTCGGGTTAAAACGTGCACGTGTTGCACGCGTGTTCTATGTGCATTAAAGTGCAGTCTATACATCTACAAGTAGCCATGCATGCCGGTTTTAAAATATTTGTGTAGGCCCACGTATGTATGTGTATCACCTGTAGACAGTAATAGATAGATATTTTGTAATCCGTAGAATAGTTGCGAAAAATTGTAATACCTTTTAACGGGACATTCAAGTTTATTCGGCGAATGTTATAGTTACGCTGCGGTCGACCGATCCGTTGCACAATTTATAGTTTGCAGTGATAATAACTCTCGTGTTACGGATTCAGCGGTGTGCTGAAATTCTTGTCACTGCTTCTCCGTCTGCACCGGTCTACGAAATTCAGTTGTCTGATATTTCGTCGATCCCGTATTAACTATTTTTTTAAATTGAAATTCTCGATCGAAAATGTAATAATATTAAATTTTGTGTGTTCAGCGCACGGTTCGATCATTAAAACCGCTACAATTCTCAAGGACTGATCAAATACAAATTTGTCTCTGGCTAAGATAAGAAAAAACATTATTCCCAATTACATTTTTAAAAATGTCATGAAAAAATGTAATTTCACCGTGACTTCGTTGTTCGCTCATCAAAAATTGTTGAATTTACAAAACAGATGTATGAATAAGGTCCTAAACATTACAATAAAATACACGCACAATTCACACATTGAATTACTCAACAAAATTTCTGAATTAATGATCGAACCGTGCGCCGAAACACGCAAAATTTAATAACTATTTTTTTCCAATACCGAACAGGTGCATGTCCGACAATGGACTGTAGTGTACGTATTAATAAACGAAGAGTAGCGTGTAGACGACACGAAAGAACCTTTAAATTATTTCGATTGATGTGTGCACGCACGGTCAAAATAGGAGCAAGGGTATTACAAGGTGTATTATCAAAATTGTTCCTTAGGCTCGTGTAAAAGCGAAATTAACCTACTTTGCTCGCACATAGACTTGAATCATAATATTGTGTTCCTCTTCAACGTTCTGGATGCTTGTGAATTGTTGCGTTTGTACAAATATTTTGCTTTTTTTTTCTTATTCAATTAAATCGTACTAACTCTTCCATCCGAAAGGACATTCATATTTCAAGAATAAAGAGCATTAGTCATTTAGTCGAATAACCGCGATACGATTTGACGGGTGGTAAATGAGGTAGATAAGAAGTACAGTTCACAGTTTATAACGTTCCGCGTTACGAGCACCACGGTAATCAATATTATTATTACTATCAACCGTTCGGTAACAGAATATTTACGAAGAATTAGTGAAACTAGAAAATTGAGAAACTAGATTTTCGAATCACCGAAAATGTTAAATACGGTTTTACACGTTGTGAACGAGTATGTATTCCGAAACTTTTATTGTTCTCGTTCGCGCGGTGAGCTATCAGCGAAAAACTCGGAACAGGTGTTATCGGACAGAGAAGATCTGATATTCGAAATTTTCTTTTATCGGTTTCGTTGCGTGTAACTTTGGATTACATGCCACGCTGCTCTACACCGCGTATACTAATTGGCAAAAAGCGTCAAACCGCGATGTCTTAGCTAAAAATAATTACTTATTATATTCTCCACACGACCATGTTCTTGTTAGGCAATTATTTCGGTAACGAAGAAAATTATGAACGACAATTACAAACTCTTTTTAACAAACGTATTCGTATTGCTTTCAGCAGGAATTTCCTATGAGAAATCGGTCACAAGGAATTCAAGAGAAGGAACGAGAAAGAGCGCTAGGGGCAATAAAATCGTCGATACCGGCCGATAATGACGCGATAACCAAAGGGGGTGAGATCGCACAGAAGGCAGATGGATCGAACGATAGATGATACGAAAATCTATCGAATAATGTGCAACTCTCTATGGCCGTGTCTGCATGCGAAATTTAAAAAAATCTTTCACACCACGTAAACAAATTATCCGACGAGGCATGAGAACTTTTTACAAAGACGTACACAGACGACGAGATTGTACAATGGTTTTAAACGGATAACAGAACAACATCAATTTCGTAAAAGATAAAAACGGATCGCATGTTTTTTTTTCGATCGTTTTCGCTGGATTAATAACAGAGAAATCATTATGGACGAAATAAAGGTGGCGAACTTGGGTCAAGCGGCTTCGGCCGCGTGCTCGATGGCAACGAATTTTTTGGCGCCAGTGAAAACCGAACGGCAGATCTACGAGAATTCGATGCTCGAGGACGATCCCAATGCCAACTCGGTGGTACCGACTTCGCAAGAGGACAGGACCGTACCGAGATGGGGTCCTAATCACAAAGGCGCCCAAGAACTAGCAAATCTTTACAGCACTGGTAATTATTTTCAATCGTTATCTTCCTATTTATCAAGCCAAAGAAATTCCATCGACTGTTCTCAAGCATCATAAATACATATATTTATTTATTCATTAACTTCTCGTAATGTGAAATCTTAAAGGATTTTCATAGCTATTAAAAATTCACCATCACAAATTTTCAGGACTATCTTGTACGAGGTTAGGAATCTGTATGGGACCAGGAAAAATTATTCTATATATACTTTTTAGTCCGTTTTTAAAAACGTAGTATTTAAAAAATTTTATTTTTATTTAATTAATATTTCTCGCGATATTTCTTCGAAAGTTTTGTTTGTTAACAATTTTCGGACAATTAATAGCTACGATTTATACTTGATTTGAAACGGCAGAGTAATATTCAGACGACACGCGACGCGTATTGCATGTATGTTTTCTGATTTTAATACTTGCCAAAACACTGGCTGTTATACATCGACCGCACCTTGGAATCCTCGCTTGTGTGCAGAAATAAAGAGTAGTTCAACAATATGTATCTTTGCGTCTGCACGGTACATATAAAGACATTATTTTGATTTTCTTTTTTTTTTTGTTACGCGGTTGTGTGGATACGAGTTAATGTCGTGTATATTATGAATAATACATTTTGGAGATACATATTATCGAAATATATTTTCCGTTTGTTTCAGGAAAAAGGACGCAAGAATGTATTTGCGTCGGTATCTGCATTACACTCATGGTGGTTAATTCAATATTTATCCTTGTCAGGTTACGATTTGAAAATTTGAGCCCCATTGCGGTGGCGGCGTTTTGCGGCATCGTAACGGCAGATTTCGGGTCTGGTTTCGTCCACTGGGCTGCCGACACATGGGGTTCTATAGAACTTCCTATTTTAGGAAAGGTAGAAATAATGAGCCAGAAGTAATAAGTGCGACTTCTATTAAAATATTTGTTCGAGAAGTCGTGATAAGTTCAAGTATATTATATTACAAGTTGAAATCATTTAAAATGAGAAAGACAACAGGTTATTCTAGAAAACGTTTAGGAAAGCTTTTCTGTAAACGTATTTCTTATACATTGTTTCGTGTAATGCACAAATACGAATATATATTCATTTTGCAGAATTTTTTGAGACCTTTTCGAGAGCATCATATTGATCCCACAAGTATAACGAGGCATGACTTTATAGAAACTAATGGTGATAATTTTATGGTCACAATACCATTCCTTTGTAAATTAACATGGGATTTTTTAATACTCCCGGAGTCGGAGATTCAGCAAAAGTTCGTTTGGACCTGTTATTGGTTTCTACTTGCCATTTTTGTCGCGATGACTAATCAGGTAAATAAATCAGATTTTCGTGAAGGTCTTTATACACAGTGTATTCGTTAGATGTAATATTTGGTTAATTTTTGTATTCTTAACTCTACTAGAAGTAACTAGACATACTTCTTGCGTGTCATCCTGTATATCTCGTTCTTCGTTTTAAATTAAAGCGTTTAATATTAAACGGAAAATGAAATAGTGCTAACATGAGAGGTTTGTTCCAGATACATAAATGGTCTCATACATATTTCGGACTACCTGGTTGGGTCGTGTGGTTACAAGAACACAGAATTATATTACCCAGGAAGCATCATCGTGTACACCATGTTGCACCACACGAAACCTATTTCTGCATTACAACTGGATGGTTGAATTGGCCATTAGAAAAGCTTCATTTTTGGTATATACTGGAAGTCATTATTGAAAAGTCGACCGGTTTCAAACCAAGAGCCGATGACTTGAAGTGGGCCCAGAAACGGTCTTGAGAATTAATGTGGTTCATTGTTTTATGCATTTTTTATGGACAACAAACAAATTTAGCAAAAGGTGAAAGATCTCCATGAATTTCAATAACTTCGTGGAAAGGACATAGAAAGGAATTGCAAACATTGAGAAGCAAATTAAACTGACGAATACAATTTTTTCTTTTCTTATACTTAGCACTACGAGGCCTTTCCTACAAAATAGATAGCGTGATTAAAGACATTTAGTATTACTTGAACATGCTTTTGAAGTTTACACATTTATAATACATATATATGCAATAATATAGATATGTACATATTCTATAAGAAGAAATGTGAGTACGAAATCATGTTTGCGTAACTATGAACAATTGGCCTGACAAACTAAGCAATTTATACGTTTATTGCACTGCACAATTGTTATACAAGTAGCACAAATTTCGGCGAAACTTAATTTCATGTTTTACATCATAATTTTTAAAAACAAAGGAAGTACTACAAAGTTGAGATTATAAAATGTTGCACAGATTATAGAGCATAATAAGTGGCTATGAAATGAAATCGAGTGTTGAGAGAGAGAACATAAGCATTGACACATACATATATATCAGTATATGTGTATGTGTGATGCATGTATATATGTATTTCTACACAAATATTTATAAATTAACTTAAAATTTGTTTGCACACAATTTAAAGAGAGTGTAATTTTGGAAACAATTTATATTTCAAATTAACGTGCTAATTCGCACACGTCTAGTCTGCTGTATCTGCTTGAGCACAGTCACAAATTTCCCTGAACCTCTGAAAGAAATATTAAGTAACACAGGTAACAACGATATTTTATCCGATACGAATATTGTCAATTTAAATAGTACCTATAACTTATACACGCACGCTGTAAAACGAAGTAAATACATTTTCCCTATTTTCTTAATTAGAGAAGACCACGATTGACATGCAATTTATATTTGATAACTTTTAATATACAACTTGCCACTGGCACTGACAATTTCGAAAGTTGACAATGTGGTCTTCAATTTTAATTTTATCGGTTGAATAGTATTGTCACAATTTGAGCTGAAATTTCTAGAACAGTGTCCGATGTAGAATTTATTAATAAGAGCAATGAAATTTTGATGATTAGTCGATGATTATGAGATAAATACTTTACAACTCTAAACTTAAAAACAACCGTTTTTATTTCCATCAACTATATAGATTCTTAACTTGTGACAAATGTTCTAACAAATATAACAATAAGGTGCTAAATATAATAAGTACAAGTTCTAGGTTCAGGGACCAATCGAGGGCCTATTGCTCTATGCAGCAGTTTTCGAAGTAATTGGTGTTTGATTTGGGTAAAGTATACTGACGTACAAATATAATGATAAGAAGGTGGCTGAATATTTATATTGAAGTTTATGCTGGTGACTTTAATTTTTATACCTATTGTATTTTTTATTGGCAACCACTGTGAAAACGCCTTGATGACATTCAGTATACTTTATGCAGAGCTTTACCATGATATATGTTCCTTGCAAGCAAATCATTAAGTAATGTCTTTTAAAGGAAATAATAATTATAAGACATTACAATTATAATAAGTACTGTAATTGTTATTGTTGTTGTTATTGTTATAAAGAAAGGAGTATAAACTTTAAAGAAAATTGTCATATTGTAATGCGTGCCAGAACTGAAGCTTTCTCTTTACATAGATCTATTTAATAGTTAACTAACAATTACACAAAGCAAAGTGAAACACAGAAGTATATTTTTTGCTAATTTAATTTTCTATGCAATATATAAAATGTTTCCTTATGACGATCGTAGATTGTTGCTAACAATATTTTTATGCACTTTCGACGCACTGGTTCGATCAATTATTATTTTAAACACTATTTGAAAATAACCACAATAATTTTTTTCAACGTTTCGATCTTACTTTAGATCATTTTCAAGAAATCTCAAATGTGGTGAGCACAATTGGTTGTGCATTAAAACATAATTAAGTTTAATAATTTACAGATGCGATTCTTCTATTTTTCTTGAAAGTGATCTAAAGTAAGATCGATACGTTGAAAAAAATTATTGTGGTAATTTGCAAATAGTGTTTAACATAATAATTGATCGAACCAGTGCGCCGAAAGCATAAAAATATTGTTAATATATAGAATATCACGACTCTGATTCCTTTTTGCAAATGTAATTTTTGTAAAAAACAGACTTTATAATGACATAGAACTATATATGTATACGTATATACATATTATGTTATTATCGAAGGAGATACGAAAAACTAAAAACTATATATTTATTGTAGTCCAAATGCTTCAAACCATTTAGTCGTCTATACTTTACTAAATGTTGAATTGAAGCACGGACTTTTAACATTCATTACAACGAACACAGAAGATTATTAAAATATAAAGAACTATTATATGTGTAAAGGAAGCATAGATGTATTGATAATTATGCAATTCTATATATTAATTAATTTAATTTAATTAATATCGAATCACGAAATATCTTGATTAAAATAAAATGTCTTGTTCACATTCCATAAGTCTAATTATCTGAAAATATTTATTGCACGAATATTTTACGAATTGAAAGAGTATCGACAGTTGTTTACATGTACTACTTATATTATATATATACATATAACAGGCGAAAATCATTGTTCATTTATAAATTCTTTCATTTGAATGATTTTTGTATATATTATACTTACATGAATCTAGTGGCAGTTAATATTAACACCAGCCTTATAAATAAAAACGAAGAAAATATTTATTAAAAAATAATCTTAAGCTTTAATACTTTGAGGCTGTATTTACTTCGAAAGTTAGTCTCAGTTTTAGAAAATATACATAGCGATAAGCAAGAACAGAGAAGTTATAACTCATCTATTACATAAAATACGATTATGCGTGGTACGAATCATTTTGACATCTCGGTAACATGTTTAGATACATAAAGATGTATGTTTTTTAAGCTTAAATTTATAAAAGAGAAGTATAAACTGCATAGTTCAAATAAAACAAAGGATACCAATGGC
Source organism: Lasioglossum zephyrum (assembly GCA_028455615.1). Classification (NCBI taxonomy): domain Eukaryota; kingdom Metazoa; phylum Arthropoda; class Insecta; order Hymenoptera; family Halictidae; genus Lasioglossum; species Lasioglossum zephyrum. Next base: position 12,754,490 of record CM052324.1, on the reverse strand, counting down.
TGTAAATATACAATTGAATTTGATACATCAAAAATCATTTATATCTAATTCTAATTCCGAAACGGCAGACCTATTTTTCATATGATTATAATCAAGTACTTTTAACGTGACTACATTATGTCATTGTTCATCGCAATTTTTCGTTTGGTTTTATAACAAAATTTTAACGTATGTATTCTTGAATGATATAGGACAAGGAAAATGTAATAGGTTCAATACGAATAATATAATATGCTGTTTTTATTTGCTTAATTTAGTATAGCATAAATTGCATTTAAAGTTTGCACATTAAAACATGTATTACATGGAGAATATAATTATTTATTCTATAATCTACAAAGCCACGTAAATATGAAATTCAGATACCAATCTTACAAATGTTTCAAATAATATATCAGAGTGATCTTATTCTTTTTTTTTTTGTTTTTAATAAATTTATCTGTTCTTATCGGGAGAATATAATAATAAATAAGTATCGACAAAAACTTGACTGAAAAAAGAAATCGCATTTGCCACTACGCATGTGTTTGATCAAAGGTTATTATATATCTAGTAAGATAACGAATATAAGTAATAATATAAGAAGTTCATAAAGAACCTTAAAAAAAACCTTAAGCCTTGTATGTATTTAAAACTAGTTTATGTAGTTCCACTAATAATCCACAACGATGCCTTTGACAGTGTCAAAGTGATAGTCAAACAGAAATTTGAACTCGTATTTTATACTAATATAGAACAAAATGTTTGTGCTGTCTAATTATGATTTCGCAAAGCTAAAACACTTTTCTTCTTTATGCAACTGACAAGGCACAAAGGAGAGAAAGATGTTATTTTGTGATATCGCATATATATTTTATATGTTTATAATTTGTATAGTGAAAGTTGCACACGAAGATTTAATATTTATTCATGTGGGAATTTACTTCTTAAGTACCAATATATTGTATAAAATTTTATGCTGCAAAGAAAAGAACCGGATATGGTTCTTCGTATTAATAAATCGTAAAGTATTCATTTATATACCTGTTGTATCATCGCTTTTTTACATTTTATTTTAGCTACCGCGTAGAGTTTCTCAGCATTTCTGTTTCTTTTACGAACTTTTCGCAACAAGCTTTTCCTAACGAATATTTAAAATTTGATGTACGTGATATCCGTGGCTTATTGCTTTTCTCATTTGTTTAAAAGAGACGCGTACGCAGCTAAAGAAAATGGAAAAATCACCGATACCCGCGTATATTTGAATTTTGAATCTGGTTGAATCTGGTTCGAGAATCGGTCGGTAAAACAGTTTGACGTGGAGAAGGCGTCGAACAGCGTCGAAGGCGTTGTTGCATCGGCGACGTCAACGCAGATCGATAGCTCTACTCACGGTACGAATCTACAGTATCTTGAGAATTTGAGAATGTTCCACGGTAATTCGTCATCCGTTTCTCTAAACAGTTGGCAGAATTTGAGCGTTCGGTGTGACGATAGTCTGCCGTCGGCGTCCGTTCGTAGGAAAGCGAGAAGGCATTGAAGGGTACACCTTTATCAGATTAAAGTAAAGCGAATTCGTTGAGAAAAGGGAATCTGATACTGAGAAAAGTAGGATTCGGTAGCCGCAGGTTAATCGACTACGTAGTTTCAACATCGTTTTGGGATCCCTTGACCTCTTGAACTCCCCGCGGGTTTTTTCATTCTCGCGAGGTGAATAACAGTGGTACATAGTCGAACCCCTGACCCCTCCTCGGGAGGTTTGCGCCTCGGCGCCTAAGCTATACCAAAGGAAAGAACAAGACATTGCGGAAATAGGAAGGTTAAGAGGACGGCACGAAAGGGAGATCGCGCCGTCCATCACCATGAAGCTCGTTGACCACGTGGTGAGGAGCTTCAAGGTGGCCAAGGTTTTTCGTGAAAATTCCGACCGCATAAACAGCATCGACTTTTCACCGAACGGGGACACTTTGATCTCTTGTTCAGAGGATGACCAGATCGTGATATATGACTGTGAGAAAGGCACTCAGGTGCGTACGGTCAATTCAAAGAAGTACGGTGTAGATTTAATTCATTTCACACACGCGAAGAATACCGCGATACACAGCAGTACCAAAATCGACGACACGATCCGCTATCTAAGTCTACACGACAACAAATACATCAGATACTTCCCAGGTCATAGCAAGAAAGTTGTGTCGCTGTGTATCAGTCCTATAGAAGACACATTTCTTTCTGGTTCTCTAGACAAATCGTTGAGACTATGGGACTTGCGTTCACCAAATTGTCACGGTGTTATGAATGTTTCTGGACGCCCGGTTGCCGCCTACGATCCGGAGGGTCTGATTTTTGCTGCAGGTGTCAATTCGGAGTTTATTAAATTATACGACTTGCGCAGCTTCGACAAGGGACCGTTCGTCACGTTTAAATTGTCCCAAGAGAAGGAGTGCGATTGGACAGGATTGAAGTTCAGCAGAGACGGCAAAACTATACTGATTTCCACCAACGGTAGTACAATCCGTTTGATCGATGCATTTCATGGCACTCCTCTACAAACATTCGCAGGTTACCTGAACAATAAAGGAATTGCAATCGAAGCTAGTTTTAGCCCTGACTCCCAATTCGTATTCAGCGGATCTACAGATGGTAGAGTGCATGTATGGAACGCCGAAACTGGATATAAAGTTTGCGTGCTAAACGGCGATCACCCAGCACCGGTTCAATGTATTCAATTTAATCCCAAGTACATGATGTTAGCATCCGCGTGTACCAACATGGCATTTTGGTTACCGACCGTTGACGAAAGTGCATAAAGTTAAATGCATTAACACACTGGACGGCCGATGCTTCTAAGAATTTACATAATTTTTCTGCAAGAATAAGATGCTAGTGCTGGAATGAACCCAAGAAGCAGAGGAGACCCGCTGTAATATCCAGGATTGGCCCGCTTGGCTCTTACTCGAGTACAGTCGTCTACCGCTTACATAGAGAGCTGTCTACGGGGCGCGATGTATGTGACCATCGTAATACCTTGTCAATATTTAACAACCGTGATGTACTGTCGCTTCTCTTCTTTCTTAAAAGCATACTACAAATATTGCTAGTATTTGGATGTGTCATCTTCTGTACATAATTCCTTCTTATGTTCCTACGTGTAGCTAAACTATACAGAATTATCTATTCTACACTGGGAAAACTCTTCGAATTGTACATTTAAACTAATTTGCGAGTGGTCAATGATTTCTACATATGCATCTCTATTATTACGTTGCATCTTTTGACTATAATTCCACATAGTCACGCTACGATCACTCATCTAGGATCGTGGCAAAAAAAAAAAATTCATCTACAATGCAGTATTCCAGCAATATTATAAATAGATACATATATATCTATATATATATATACATATATATGTATGTATAGAATATTTGACTAAACAGGTTCTTGGCACGAGTCAGCTTATTAGAAACGTGTTTTAAGCACAAACGAGAATACTGCAGAACCGTGAAATGATTCGTTACAATGATACTTAAGAAGAAAATATTGCAAGACACACGCAAATACACATACGCGTGCGTCCGAGTCTAATTCTAGGATATTAGTATATCTGAAAACAAAAAAAACCAATGAATTCGTAGCTGCTAAACTCGCAGAAATTAGAAGAAATATTAACGATGATTATTGTAACGATGGAAATCGAGCAATCGGTTACATTGTTTAAATTTCTCCCCCAGTGGCCGTCCGAAATCAGGGATAGATTTCGTTTGCTCGAACCATGCCGTTTAGCGGCATCTACACGAAAATTTAAACGTGAATGCAACGTCGAAGCGCGTTAAGAACGATGGTTATCGAGCTTATTTATTGTGCACTGTAAACACACGGACGTTACAAAATAGACACTCTGTTGACGGCAGTAAGGTATTCACACATATTTCTACGACTTCCATGCGATAAAGGTATAATAATTCAGAAAGTATACTGCCATAAACGGCACTTACGTTACTACATATGTATTATTCTAGATACGGTATATCGTTTTTAATCTACATGCGTGGAACCGGCGGGCCGGGTGAGAGAAACATTCGATGACGGGGTAGAAAGTGTGATTAAGTCTTAATCGTCTCACGGTAGTTCAGTAAATTTTAATGTTTATATCATCGCGATATGACGTTTTCATCCTCGACAAGGGAAACAGGGAGCGCTCTAATGGACAGGATGCAAGCGCGCGCGTGCGGGGTAACAGTTTTTTTTAAAATGAAAATTATTAAGAGAGAAGAGGAAGAAAAAATATGGGAAATCGACAATCCATAATCTTTTCGTACTATGTAATTAAAAGTAGTCGAACGAGGTCCGATAAAACGCAGCGACTATTCGACAGTTTTATCATTAAACTGCAAGAGAATATAGTATATAGTATTGCACAGTTTTGTGTAAATTGTCGCACGTGTTTACAATTTACTTGTGTATACATCCTGTCCATTCGATTACGTAGCCCTGCCTTCATCATACATGTATATACCATTTATATTCACAATGTCCTCTAGAATTCCTAGACGTTTTCCTTAACATACTTTATGGCAAGAGTAGACAATTATTATATACAATAATTGAGAAGCGTGCGTGTATGTACGATTGCGTTTTTGTGTGTATTGTTTTATCAATTCTACCTAAAGGCAGCATGCCTGCAAGCGTGTATGCGTGTCTGTTATTGTATGTATGTATGTATGTATATGCGAGTCGGTGACCATGAGGATGTGTCTTTGTACGTAGAACGCGTTCGCTTGTATATCTTCGAATTTTGCGAGCTCACTTTCGAGCGCATCCACATTGTGAATTTGTGAATGTGGGAGAGAGTTCGCGCCGCCCTCGTCTTGTAAAATAGTATTTTTCTAAATGGCGAAACAATGTGTGTGCGCAACTATATCGGTGATTCTGTGTTGGAGCAAACGATGTATACCGATTACGATTATTTAAGAATATGCGTTCCACGACTCGAGATAAAAGAGACGTCAGACGCGATACAAATGAAAATCGTCTCATGAAAGTACCATGATCGATCCACGTATATAGATTAAACACTCTATCTCATATACTGCCAACTTATAAAATCGAACGGGTATATCCTAAAAACACTTTGACGATACGTTGATCAACTGCAGACTTTCTGTTTTATGTGCACGACCACTGTGTTCCCGAAAAGGAGGAAAAAGATGAAAACAGAACTCGTATATGTATATACTGTGACAAAAGGGGTAGAGACTTGTTTCCAGGATGGCAAGGGTGCAGGATATGCATTCTCATTTCTCGATAATGCAAAGATGGGGTTTTTCAGTAGTCACACTAGATAAAAAATCAATCAAGGTCGCGATCGCTCTCAAAAGTAGAAGCATATAGTAGCTGGTCACAGCTTTATGAAAATAGCTTCCGAATAATGCAAATTACGCCTTGTAAACGAAAAAATGTTGCTTTCGAGGGCGAGCGCGGGCTAGATCGGTCTTTTATCTAGCGTTCTTGACTACTGGAAAACCCCACCTTTGTGTTATCGCGAAACGAGGAAGACGAGTCTATCCCCAATTGTACTTTTCAAAAGGATACGCATAAAGAAAAACGTTTAATGATTCTTCTTTTATCGAGATAACTTGACGCCACTCATTTTTGTACATATACATATATAAAACGTTCTTTTTTTTACATATTTAAATTTTTTGTTATAAATTCAACCGTATATACATTTTTCTCTCATTTTGTCGTTGTCAAAAACAACTCCTGATTTCATATGGTCCGGCACATTTGCTCTCGTGTCATTTTTCACACGACTCGTACGGCTGCTTAACAAAGGGAATTAGAATTAAACAAAAAAAAAACAAAGACCAAGAAGAGTGTTCTAGTAAAATATTTATTGGAAAGAAACGAAAGCATACCAAATGTATCGTGATCTGCCGAACACGAATTGTCGTTTGAATTTGTATTTAGGCATATTTCTTCTAAGTTCCTACGTTAAGTTTTCGTACGAGTTACCGTCGAGTATTTTATATAACTGAATTGTAGTTACGGGTCAGTACTAATTTAAACAATCAAAGATTCTCCGCGCAACGTGGAGAACCAGTCGAACGTTACAACATATTTTTCGCAGTAGGGTGACTTAGAGAACTAGGAACATACGAAAACAGGGGGCTGAAATCTTCCGCTTTATTGTTCTTCTAAACAATGAACAAGAAACATTTTAGTTATTCAGTTGTAGCAACGAGACTACGAAGTGTAATTTGAATTAGTGGATATTTTCAAGTCGTGCGTACTCGATGTGTTCTCCGTAAATCACATATATTTTTTTTACGCGTACAAGCTTTGTATTTACTAGTAAATAATAGTGATTAAGAGCTACCATTCAAAAACTATTGTATTATGTATAATAACAAAGAAGTAGTTCGTATTGTTTTGTATAATATTACACAGGAATCCGTTCGAGAGAGTGAAACGAAAGAAATGGAAAAACTTTAGCGACCATATATTTACACTATAAATTATCTATGTTCCAGTTCGCTAAGCCAATAGAATATATTCCTGCGGACAGATAAAATTCTCTTCCACTGACAATTAAACGTAACAACATATCAACGCGCCTATTAGGAAACTTTTAATTAGATGTTCTTTTAAGTCTGTCCAAAAAGTAGGCATACGTTAATTATGTATTTGAATTTTTTCTTATTTGATAAAACGATTTACGTGCGCAGAGTAAATTTCTATGTTCTCAATAGTAAAAGAAATAAGAAACAGAAAAAAAGTACTTTCAGAAAACGATTAATAAGATTTTACCGAAAAAAAGTCAAAAGGAGATAAATTCTAATAAAAACAGATTTTTTGTACATCGAAATTTGGTCTTATCATTTTATTTCTTCTATACATTCGTTCTCGACGACGAATGAAGTATTACCTCATCAGTGAAACACCCAATCGATTAAAGAAATTCATTTCTGTGTCTTTACGTTCTGTATTCATTTTGAAGATCGTTATAGTGATACTACGATATATGTATACTGTATAACGATGTGATTGTTCGAAGCTATACATAATACGTGTGTTAATATAACTTAATTACTCCTATGAAGTACATAAATCGGTGGAGTTTTTAGTAACTAATATGGTTAACGCTGTTCAAATGCTGCGATAAATGATTTCTCTGATAAAACTTCCGTTCTCTCCTGTACGATAATAAATTTCTCATTTGTGATATATAACTGTAGATGATCGCAGAAATTTCGTTCGAATCCGAATAATGTTTTTTGATAGTTTATTTTTATACTTTTGTAGGTTGTATCAGCCGCATTTATCGCGATTTATTTTGTGACTATTCGTATAGTTATGGAAGTGCAATACGAGCGGGATATTTATGAATTCCAAAAGAAAAAAACAGATTGCACTCGTGATCACTGTCGTAAGAAATAATATTTTATTTATATAAACTATTTGTAGTTACAGGAATCCAACGTACATACACGAATATTGTAAATCGTAAAACAGGTTCTTGAAATAAATCCGAGTAACAAAAGTATGATATCACGTCTATTGTATTTTTATGAAAGTTTTGTCGGTGGTTCCAAAATGATTTGACGGGAGCATACAATTTGTTATAAACTGATTCGACAACTGTATCATTGCCACATAAAAATTTCATAATTTCAATAAAAGAAATATATATTTTTTAAAGTTTCTCTTCAAATTTTTCAAGATCGAGGTCATTAGACGAGTTCGTACTCATCCGACAGTAGATATTGTAGTATGTAAGATAAGAAGCATGTAGGACCAATAAAGAAAGACTAATTTTCTTTTTTAAATCACTTCCATATTATATTACAATAAAAAGAGAATATTCAAAAAATAATTATTTTACTTCTCCATCGTTTGTATATGATACAATGATTTTTCCTTATCAGAAATTGGAACTGGCGCTCCTGACATCACGTCGCGGCCCTCTGTGGTTTTTGGAAATGCTATCACGCTTCTTATACTTTCGGTATTGCACAACAAAGACATGAAACGATCCAATCCTTGAAGAAAATTGAAATTTCAAATAATATTCACGTCGATATATATTCATTTGTTAGACTTTCCAAGTAAAATACCTAAGGCAATTCCACCATGTGGCGGGGCACCGCACTCGAAGGCTGAAAGCATGTGTTCCAAAGATGATTCGTGTATGTCCAACATTTTCAATATTTGTTTTTGTAAATCTGATCGATGAATACGTATCGATCCTCCAGCGATTTCAGAGCCATTCATAACTAAATCGTAATGCAGTCCTCTTACCTGTAATTAAATGATTATTTAACTCAACTTTAAGTGCATTACGATAACGATAACGTTCTCGAGCGATAACACTACCATTGTCGGATTCTCAGAAAGATAATGAACGTCGTCTGGATGAGGTTGCGTGAATGGATGATGCATAGTTTCTAATTTATTCTCCGTGTGATTAAATGAAAATAATGGGAAATCCGTAACCCATAATATTTCATTTCCAGGAGATCGAATTCTTTGTCCTTTACTCTCTATCGAATCTGTGAATGCAACACGCACTCTTCCCAATAGCGATTGCTATAATTTTATAAAGAAAGTTAGTATATTTGTGAACACTACACAATTTACAATGGTATTACTCACTGTGGGGAGTTTTTCTCCGCAAGCTAAGAATAAAATATCTCCATCCTTTAAATTTAATTTTTCTTCTATATCTCCTTTTACGATGTTGGAATAAATTTTATTCGAATCTGCTGCTTCACGAAGTATTTTTAATTGAATCAATCTTACAAACGGGAAATCGCGCTGCAGCTTAGAAATGTGTTCTTTGGTAGATTTCGTAAGAAAATTCTAAAACAAATATAAGAATATATAGAAGCAGATAAATTAAAAAATATTTAAGTTAAATTCTCACGTTTCTTTTTACAAACGTACGTGTTGATTTGGATAAACTAAAGCATAAATTTCAAAATTCTCTTCCCATTTAACTTTTAGCGTTTCCTCTGCTATAGAAGGGTCAACCATATTCGTCAGTTTGCAAAGCTGAAATATAAATACTATTGGTATCAATAAATAATGAAAAACTGTTTACAGTAATGTATGATCGTTTTACCTGATACGGTATCCTCAGATCTGGTTTATCCGTGCCGTACAGTTCCATTGCTTCGTTAAAAGTGAGTCGTTTGAAAGGACTAGTTATAGGATCCAATTCTTCTGGCCAAGAGTATAGCAACACATTTTCAGTTAGTTCCATTATTCCTTCGCAATCGACAAATGACATTTCTATATCTAGCTATGAATGCATTTATAAAATATGATTCTTCCTCCGTAACACAATACGCTATACACTTACAAAATACAAACCTGGGTAAATTCAGGTTGTCTATCGTGCCTAGCAGTTTCATCTCTATAACATTTAGCAATTTGAAAATATCTATCGAAGCCACCGACCATTAATAATTGTTTAAACTGTTGAGGACTCTGTACCAGCGAATAGAATTGTCCTGGGTGTTGCGTCGGAACAATAAATTCTTGAGCTCCCTGCATATGTATATACACACATATATATACACATAAATATTTGAAAAAATTTTAATGTAAATGCAAACATTTCAGCACACATACTCCAGGAGTACTTTTGAATAACGTAGGTGTTTCTATGTCCACAAAGCTACATTCGTTAATCAGGTATTCCCTCATTTTTGCCATAACTCGAGAACGTAATCTTAGATTTCTTTGTAACTCAGGATATCTCAAAGCCATGTATCTATGTTTCATTTGCGTACTCTCCTTTGCTTTATTAAATTGTCTCACGAAAAGAGGCAAATTTGGTTTGGCTGGATTCAAGATTTCCAGAGATTCTATTTGTACTTCGATATCTCCAGTTTTCATTTTGTTGTTCTTTTGTCCCTTCGGTCTCTCGACCACAGTTCCCGTTACGCTTAGTACACTTTCAAAGGTTAAATTTTTAACTATTTCCGTCAGATCTATTCTCTAGAGTTAAATGTAAGAAATTTTTATTTCCCAGCACCATACAAGTAATCGATAGATTATTTGGTAACTTACATCGTTCGGTATTAGCATCTGTGTACAGCCATAAGCATCTCGTAATGTAATAAATTTGTTTAATCTTTCAAATTCTAACCAGCCGTACATGCGAACATGATTTCCTACATCTCCAATGTTAAGTTCACCGCACGTGTGAGTCCTCGAAATAAATTTGTTAACAGGCCGCACGTTGTTGTTTATCGGCTGTTTTTCAACAGCCAAATCGTGAGTACAGGCCACTAAGATCGAACATGTTTTCATTAGCTAAAAAATCAATTACGTTACATAAATTCCATGAACAGGTTAAACATTTTAATAAATATATTAGGACTTACTTCGTGTTTACATAAATGATTTGTAGAAAATAATTTACGAAATTGATTCTTCGATCTCATAATGGTACTTCGAAAACTGAACATCTTGCGCTTGTAATCAATCAATTAATAATCTTTATGAATATTATAGGATGTTCTTAAATGTATTTTATTAATCGAACATCACTTACATACAAATCAAATTTAATATTTTAAATGCGGTTCTACTACAATGTTCATTTAAATTTTCTTTACACTTTACACCTTGCACATTGTATACAATTGTTTGTTTTTTGCAAAGAGTAGATGTTGACTAGCATAAACAATGAAAAACAATGAAGTGAGTTCTGTTTGGTTCTGTTCAGTGATTTAGGATATTGCGCCTGCGCAACTTTTTTTTTTAAGTTGCGCCTGCGCAAATTTTTTAAATAGCGCCTGCGCAGATTCTTTTTAGTTGCGCCTGCGCAGGTTGTTTTTAGTTGGGCCTGCGCAGATTAAGAAAAAAAAACATGTTACACATTTATATCTCAAAATCAAATTGTAATTTTTGTGAAATTAGCGGGGCGGCCGAAGTATCCGATATCTTTGTGCTTGACTGAGGCTGAAATCGTCACGCAAGCACGAAAAAGCAGCCAGTATCGCACCAGTATCTCATCACTGCTAAAGATGGATGTTGTGGTTCTGTTCCGTGCTAAAGATGATGAATACGTGAGAGGCCACCACTGAAACGCTGATAAAAGTTTATATCAGTGTTATCGCGGTTTCGATGAGTATTACAAAAATATAGCTAAAGGTATATCGAACTGTATCACTGTATTTATGACTGATTGAAGTGTTCAAACATTTCAATCAGAATGGCAGAAATCGAGTGGCCGTGGCAATACAGTTTTCCGCCGTTTTTCACGTAAGTATGAAACGATTATCGTATTGTTTCGACGATAACTTTAAACGTAGATTATTGTGTTTTATTTTCAAGTACTCGATTGAAATGATTTATTTCGAAAACAAGAATACATACGGTTTTACAACATTTTCAGGTTAAACATGGTTACACACAAACGAATGACATGTAAACTGTTTGCCTAAGCGAATTTGTTATATTCTATGCAGTACACAATTCCACTGTTTTAAACAAAGAAATTCCGTTTTTTTCATTTGCATTCACAAAATTACACATATATGCGAGTATTGATTGTTCGTTACTGTGTTACTTTGAAATTTTTTAGTCTCCAACCACATACGGATACTAGAGCTAAACAAATAGCAGCGTGGAAGGGTTTAATATTGGAATATTACCGTGTGACAAAGCAGTCTTCGGTGGATATTCGAGAAGCACACTCAAGCCCGTTGTTCAATAATGCTGCAATTAATCGTATCCTTTCTGTATCGCTCGTGTAAAAACAACTGGTAAACGAAATACGATAAAGTGTTGTTCCTTAATGTATGTAATAGGAAAATTACCTTCGGAAGTTGTTTTATTGGTGTTAGAAGAATTAGCGAAGTCAGGGAACGCAAGTCCATTAGATAAGAGTAAGCAAAGATGGCTGGTTTATTGGCATACTTTAGAAGAATGGGGTGAAATGATATATAATTGGGCCCAAGAAAAAGGATTCATCGGATCCGTGTGCACCCTGTTCGAATTAACGCAAGGGGAAGATACAGTGGATCAAGGTGTGATTTTGTTCAAGTATATGACTCTTGGTTAAAAGGGGAAACACAACTAAATAATTAATTATATGTTTCCAGAATTTTATGGACTCGATACAGAAGTATTGATCAGAGCACTGAAAACTCTAGAAGCGTCCAAAAAAGCAGAGTTAATTTTATTCGACGATAATCAAGGTGTAAAGTTCTTCTGAACACAGGTAACTGTATAAAAAGAATTTCTTTACAAAATGTAAATATAAACCTGGAGAGGTATTAATAAGTGACAACACAAGCAAGGAATTCATGAATTAGAATATGTCCAAAATTTAATCACAATATTAATTTAAAAAAGAACATATTTTAAGTATGTTTACAGGCTATTATTTCGTAAGACTTATTATTAATAAAATCTGTATAATAAATACTATATATGTACATAAATGAAGTATGTAGAGATAGCGTTTGAAGATAATTTTTTATACTTGCTGTCCTCGATAAATATGTGGAATGTTTCAACGTTACAAGTCACACTGTATTCCGATGTCGCGCGGAAGAACATAAACATAACTGTCGTAAACATTATTATAACAAACAGTGAACAAAAACAATGCATTTAGTACGTTAATGAGAAATAGAATTTACGCTTTGTCGTAGTCCTTTAAAATCCTAAATAAGTATCATGCTAACAACAATATCTGGCAATTACATAAATATATATGTAAAGTAAGATTTGCACCCAGGATGAATATACATTAGTACAAACAATTGACTATGAAGTATACAAAAAAAAAAGATGTAAACACGGTAAAATTGCGTTTACATAATATCATGGCAATATTTTAGCGAAAGGAAAGATCGACGATTTATGCCTCGACTTTCCTCACTCTGGCTAGTTCAATTGTTTCTTCTGGAAGAGTAACGTTCGCTTCCAGTTCTTTCTTGCTCATATGTTCGACAACATAAGCTCCGAGCGCATCGCATATAACATTTATCGTTGTTCGGAAACGGTCCCTGCAAAAAGGAGTTCCATAATTATTATGAAAAATCTAACAAAACACTGTACAATTTTAAAAAGAAACAACCAATATACTAACAAGAGCCAATCGACCGCAATAATGAGTGTTACATCTTCAGCGGGCAAGCCTACAGTGTCCAAAACCATAACCATCGTAACAAGACCAGCTTGTGGAATACCAGCAGCTCCTATACTCGCTGCGGTAGCAGTTATACTGGAAAACAATGTTACGAAGTAATAACAATAATACTCGTACTATTTAATACAGTTTCTAATTAACACGAATATTACCTGATACCGATAACATTTCCGAGAGACAACGAAACATTTCTAACTTGAGCTATAAATATAGCAGCAACAGCTTCGTATAACGCAGTCCCATCCATGTTAATAGTGGCACCGATCGGCACAACGAATCTTGTGATTCTAGGATCTACACCGATGTTATCTAAACACTGTATTGTTACCGGGAGGGTAGCAGTGCTTGAATCGTAAACATGTTTTCACGTATAATTTAAGTACAGATAAATGTGAATAGACACAACTTATGGATATCGTAGACACAGCCTTACCTAGACGAAGTGCCAAACGCAGTAGCCAAAACTTGGCCCATTTTTGAGAGCAATTTGAACGGCAGTTCTCTGGTACAAATGAAGAATATGATGGAAAGGGTACCGCAACCATGAATGATCAATCCTAATAATACCGTGACAAAGTATAAGCCTAGTTGTCCAACGATAGCACCGATATCTTCGATTTCTAAGAGCTTCGAGGTGACAAGAAAGAGAACACCGATCGGGGAGACCCTACAAACAAGAGTAACGTTAAAATATAATTTACATAGATGTAAAATTGATTAATATACATATTATGGTAAGTTTGTACCATATCACCCATTTAGTGATCAGCATGGACGCTTCGGATAGGCAATCAAAGAAAGTCAATAGAGGCTTGCCAGCGTCCCCCATTTTGCTAATGGCTATACCGAACACAATTCCGAAAACCACTAGACCTAGAGTATTGGTACCATCCCCATAGGTGGAGGATATTTCCCAATCTTGTAAACTAGCTGCAAAGAAAAATCATAAGATCATTTCCGTGATGTTAACACAAATATCGGTATCGGATGTTTTAAATCTTTACTTACTGTTCGTTTCATTCTCGGGCTTAATTAATATTGTTCGATACTGCAATCAAATGGTATTCGATTAAAATAAAACATCAGGAAAATTTTCATTTGATCTGAATTAAACGAATATAGTCATACGTACTTGAGCGATGCAAGCTTGTACAAGATTCGGAGGAAACACATTTCTGCGAAACAAAAGAATATCTTCAAAATCGTTCTAATGATTTATTGCAGGCAAGAGAGATGTAAACTTTTTATACCTGACTAGATCTAGCAGAGTATCTACGGTAGTAACATTCCTAGGTGGTTTCACAGATTCATTTGTAGTTAAAGTGTGCGAGCTGAGCTGTCCAGGTTTAATAATTAAAACGAGTATTATTCCAAGGACTACGGCGGATATGGTTGTCGACGCATAATAATAAATCGATCGTACACCTATCCTCCCTGTAAGATGAAACAAGAACACATGCAATTGCGATTCATCTTCTCGCCTTTGATAAACAAGCTCGAGCACGGTTTAGCTATGGGAAACATCGCTGAACTCAAGTTTGATTTGCTCCCTTGGACACGTCCACCTGATCCCAAAATTACAAGAAGATCTCTTGCATTGCTGGATGAAGTGCATTGAAGTTCAATGAGATTACAATTGAAACAACGTAGAACTCAAAATTGTGTATTTTTTACTCTGAAGCCGCGAATTTTTCAAATTATCCTCGTATTTTGAAACTGAGCGCTCTCGTGTACATAACGTAATAACTTCGTGCATTAAAGTTACACAAAGCGATCAAGATTTATGTGCAGCTTGCCGAGTTTCTTATCGCGAGACCAAATGTCACGATTGTTCAGCTCTCTTATATATTGTTAGACAAGAGGGAGGAAAGAACTCGGTCATCAGCATTCGCTTGCAATATAGAACGTGGTCGATTCAAAATAATTATCGACTAATTAGTAACGCAAAATCGATATTTATCTGTGAGTAACACGTAAAAGTGTTTATTATCGAATTCGTTCAATAATTCATGCTCCGCGTGATCTTTGCGTAAATAACATCGCGCGCTCGCACGATCTGAAGTAATCAGATCTTATGGAGCCACCGACTTCCGAGAAACACCATTTGAAAATACAGTTGAAATGGTAACAGGGTAATCAGCGCAATCTTTTGCAAGACAAACATTATGTGCAAATATTGAAACGGGACTATAGGCGTGGAAGATATATAGATATCTTTTCTCTTAGAATTATCAGACGTTCGGAATTCGACTAGATAAGGGCTGGATTTGTAAATAGGTTTGTAGTCATTTTCAACATTGATCCAAATGTACAAAATTTGTCAAAGAAACGATTACAGAAATTTTAACCCTCAGCGCTCGAGCGGTGACTAATCGTTTACTAAACATTTAAGTATTGTGTCAGGTGTATCATATCAATTTTATATTCATATATAAAGAAAAAAATCAAAATAGTTTAATTTTCTAGTTAAAACAGCTCCGAGTGCAAAGGATCAAAAAATCATTTGTCGGTAACGGGTAAGAGCCTGAATTTCTGACGAATGAAATTGAATTAACTCTGAAATAATTACCGGATAAACCGAGATCTAATCCGCCGATAGCGCTGATAATGCTAGCGACGATCAATGGCAGAATGAGAGCCTTCAGCATCCTAAGAAAAATATCTCCTGGAAACTGGATGTACATTATCTCGCGTTTTGTCCATGGCTCGTCTCTGGAGTGTCTCAAAATGAAACCGAGAATAACTCCAGCCACAACACCGAGCACCGTCAACATCGTTAGCATGTTCTCCGATAGGCAACTCTTCCATTTTTTTGGATACGCCATATCTTCTCCGTTCGAAATCCTGAAAAAAAAACAAATAAAAATCGTAATTACACTTAGTCGTGAAAATATAATTATCACTTTAAGCGATAGTATGTACTTATAATTAGCGAGGCGAGAAAAAGAGAACTATTTTTGCCAGTTATTTCGTTTTAAGAAGAGAGGCATAACCATTCGTATTTGTTGGATTTTGTTTCTTCATCGGCAGAACAATTTGCAATCATATTCTGTCTTCCTATAACGCGTATCGAGAAGCGTTCTGGACTCGGAATATAAGAACAGGATTGGGAAATATTTAACATATAATACAAGCTAGAAGTGGGTCAACGAGGTCTGCCATTTTCGGTAGTGGGGAGACAAGACTTTTGTGGCCAACCGTACGATGATGGGAACCACCGAATAATCGTGATTCGCAGAAATGGATTGGATAAATTTTTCTACCCGCGATACGGCGTGTGGTTGCGAACGATTCAGCGCTGAACACTACGATTACTTTATTATCTTTTTATATCGCGTTTGTGATACACAGGCGACATCCTTACGATCGCAAGCGAATATTCAAACATCTACGAACGCTGTACCGAAAGGTCGCGATAAGGCTGATGAGTGGGTGCTATTATATGGACAAAGCGGAAAAATTTCGTTGTCAGTGGAGATTCACGGGCCAGACCGGAATAGGTAAATAAATACCAGTGAACGGTCTGAATTCACATAATACCTCATACGATACTTAAATGTTTATAGTAATTCAGATTAACGTATTTAACGACGTCTACAATATTTTGAATAAACATTCTTTTCCTTAGAAGTACCTCGAAACAAGAAATATATCACTTAGACCAGTTTCGCAATTACGGGCCCAATTATGTTCCTTTGCGGACTTGAATTCTCAATGAAATTGTCTCTTCGACTTCTGAATTGTTTTCATGCATACCGCGCGCGCGCGCGCGCGATGGAATCCGATTACCACGGTGTTTTTTTTCACCGTTCTTGGAATATCCTCGCCGACAATAGAAAATATTATATCCACGTCGTTTTAGTCGCGTCCTTGGCCGTAAGCCATGCAAAATGCATATTCTCTAGTTGGAACGTGCGAGAGCCCGTGCAGCAGTTATCCAACATAATTGCAAAAGCGCGCAGGAAAAATAATATCTACAGGCCCCCCGTTGGCGGTGTATGTTTCATTGGTCCCGCATACTAATTGTTGCTGTCAGCCTGTACAACATAATCTATTATATAATGTTAAATCGCTATGAAATATGCGTGCCACATGATGCTTTGCACGAGATATCTCTCTTCGAATGTTACGCCTTTTGTTTCCCGCTATACCAAGGAAGAATCATCGCAGATTGATTCGACAAAGAGGACTTGAATCATAGGGACAGAATCATTGTTACATTCTACGAAAGTGAACGAATACGCAAAGAAAACCGTTTGGTTGGATCATAATGAGTGAACGTATTTGATAGTAAATCTTATAAAATCTATTCAAAACTCCCGCCTGTTAAAATTCAACCAATTTAGTCGATAGTTTAAAAAATCAGTCGACTAAAAATAGTAGTTGGCTACTATCGATTTAGTCGATAGTTTTAATCGATGGTGCCCACCACTATTAAAAACACCATCCAACAATGGATCGCGTTGTTACCCGATCCCTGTGGGGTCTCAATGAAAAGTTCAAACAGTATTCGATCTCACAACAAATGATTTACATAATTAATATTACACAACGTGTATCGGAGAGTGGTCTATGTAGATTACACTCGAGCTGACGACAGAGCTCGAACACGTTTCTACCCGACGTAAAAACTTAGGAGAGAAATTGTAATCTCGCGTGGAACGAGGGTCAATAATGTACGGTTTATAAATCGAGCTCTATTTTCCATATCGTTTAACGATACAATTGCATCACAGATGATTCCTCGTTGAGTCAGTGTCTCGCATAGATAAGTATTTATCGAGGTTAAAATTTTGTGCATCTCTGATGGATTTCATCTGACTTAAAAATAAATCAATGACTAAACGATTTAACCGGTATGGTCTGACTGTAATCTGAAGAACCGATGGCTGCTACTGCGAGTCTACCAGCGGAGAATGGTACCTACGCGTGTGAAGGGCATCGGATGTATCGGTGATTAATAACCGGAACAAAATTGATCAATCCAAAACAGTGAATGAACAGAGGATTTTCTCTTCTGTGTACAATGGTGCGCATACAACACAAACGCGTGTATATCCAGAAGGAACTGGTATCAACCGGTTCGAACTGTACTGGAAATCTGCCTTTGGCGATCCATCAGCTAACCAAATCGTACGTCGCAGAAAAATCTGCTCATTATATTTCATTGATACCAAAAGTTTCATTCGGAATGCATTCCCAGATAGCCAAAATTCTGAAAACGGCCAGAGGCACGATATGACCGTGTGGGCTCGTAAAATTCCTTTGGCCCAAATCGGGCACAAGCTGCCTTTGGCCCAAACCGGGCAGAAGCTGCCTTTGGCCCGACGGTCTCGTTTTCTACCCTATTTTACGTAGGTCCGAGTCTGTAAGAGGGCAGTACCTATACCTCGGAATAGGGCAGAAAACGAGACCGTCGGGCCAAAGGCAGCTTCTGCCCGGTTTGGGCCGAAGGATTTTTACGAGCCCACACGGTCATATCGTGCCTGTGGCAGTTTTCAGTCAGCTTGGTCCTTAGGCACGTTCAAGCGACCTTCATCCCGTGTAAATCCCGATATCTGCCTTTGGACGGACGGTCTCGATTTCTGCTCTTCCGTCGCTTGGCTATCTGGGTTCCTTTTAACACGTTACCAACTAAACACAGTGCGATAATCTATACATTTAATGTTTTAGTACCTTCCCAACATGAATTGAGAACCAACTTATAAGAGAGAACAATCTAATATTACCACGTTTTTTAGTCGATAGTTTCAATCGCGATGGTGCCCATCACTAGCGACAGCCTAATATTTTGCGGTTTTGTTGGATAGAGCGGTGTCGCGGCAATGACAACAACAACAACAACAATGAGATTTAGAAAACGAGACAGGTACGAAATGAGATCGAATCGACCTTCGCTTTAACGGGCATTAAAGTGGGGCCAAATACAAACAGTGAGACACATGGTACCATTCTTGTTTGAATCGTCGAGAGCAAAAGTAGCTCTTCTGCGCGCGCGCAATCGCGCCCGTTTGGTACACGTGATCTTCCTAAGGTTTTAGCGAAGATTCAAGTTGTTTCGCAGAACAATCGATTGCGCAGCATTCTAAAGAATGGTTACGCAAAGTGTGTAAACAAGTGCAATTTCATCGCAACTTTCCTTCCTAGGAAACAACCCTATACAACGGCTGTTTCGCGACGCATTTGAAAATTACATTCTCTCGCTTGGACGCGATACCTTGGCACGATTCGACGATATCATTAACTTTCTTAGTAACTTATTATTAAGCTATCTATCAGTATATATTTCAGTTACGAAACAATCTTCGAGAGAAAATAAATATCTTTACTCCATCATTTTACGTATTACTTGAAAATGTCTAAAATATGAATAAATTATTTCGAGAGTCCCGAAATTTTGAAAAAGAGTTAGCATTCAGTTCTAAAGAGTCGTAAGACACGCGGGCACAATCAATCGTTACCGCCCAACTATTTTTAATTTGAACTTTGCCACTACTATATAACGCGCAAGCGTTTCGAAACTAAAGCGATACTTTGAATTTTAGCGCCACTGATCGGAGAGAAACGGTGGGGTTATATAATAAACTACCATTTCAGAATAATAGCGTCTGAGATAGTATCTCGCTGCGAAATACATCGAGGAAAAAAAGTAAACCGGAAGTTACAATTGCTTCCAACGAACTGCGTGTAGCTATTTTTATTAGATTAACGAAGAAACGACAACTGCCTCTCTTTTCTTTCATATAGGAACGTAGTAAGCCCTAGGGCTGTTCCACAATTCCGAAGCAAAAAAAACTCCGGTTAGTCACAGTTGGTGTACAAACTGTTTGAACACTGTTCTACAGAGGAGCACGTGTAGCATCGTGCAGAGACACAAGATAGGCGCACGGTTCATTAAACCGTTTATTCGTTCGCAACGGTAACAGATGCACCCGGCGATGCACAACAAGAAAGCCTAACGACTGTTCCCATTTAAAACTCACAATTATCAGCGTCTACAAATGAACAACAGTGACAATATCATCGCATCCATGGACTTCCCTCATTCTCGTCGGCACGCGAAACAACATCGTCGATTACGTTAATCTCGGAAAGAAAGATCAACAAAGTCGACGAGGCGAACACCGATTCATCGTTAATTCCTTATCTACGAGGAAATAAATAACATTTCCATTAAACGATTTTGATTTCCATTATCGACTCCGTCGGTAAAGTTGCAGGTATCGCACGCACTTACGTATTTGAAAGAAAAAAAAACAGGAGAGAAGAAAGGAAAGGAAGAGTTAGCTTACCCGTCGCGATTCGAGAGTTAACAGAGAATCCCGTTGCGATATATGGCAGGATCGACAAGTTTCGCTGTTGTTCGCGTATATTGTGTTGTCCGAATCGGTAGACTGTGGGGGGCGGGCACCTTTCGTTCGCGTTTTAGAGAGCGCGAAAAGTCGTTCTTCCCGCGGACGCAGTCGTGGTACTGGTACTGTGTCGGCGCGCTCCGTTCTCGTGGAGTGCCGGCTTGCCCATGAGAGAGCCCTTCGTCGCGTGGATGCAACATGTGTGCGTCAGAGATCATGTATCTGGCCCCTCCTGGCCCCCCTTCCTCGAACGTTCGCCACTATCCCAGCTTCTCTCTGTTCGTGTTCACGCAAGTTCCCCGTTCCTTTTGCCCCCTTTCACCCAACTCCTGGGTACGCACGCCCCCCCCCCCACCCCCGTCTTTCTTGACATGTATTTACCTTTTGCGCGTGTAAATACCCGCGCGCGCGCACACGCCAAACGTTCGCGGATTTTATAAACCGAGACTTGAATGAACGGTTAAACCATGTACGGCCACCAGTTCACCAATCGATCCGTAGATTGTGAAACACAGCTTCCGCTAAAACCATTCTCGATTGGAATACTCGCACAGCGGACTACCCAGTTTGCTGAGCTTCGCTATTCGGTCAGTATCGGCCGATCTAGATTTTAGGGCTGTTACTCTTTTCTCCGAAGCTTCGACTCCGAAGGATTTTCTCCGAGAAACGTAGGGAACTTCGAAGTGTAAATACGAGGTGTTCGAAGTCTTGGAATCGTACAATGTTGTAACTCGATCAATCTTTTCGCTGTAATTGTAGAACGACAGAGTTCTTGCCGGAGAAGACGTTTCTGGTGATGAAGGATGACCTGGACATTTTAAAGAGTAAGTGAACCACCGATTTTTCAACTACAAATAATTATTCGAACTTGGAACCGAACGGTACTAGCTATAACTCACGATTGTTCTCGGGTGTTTTATAACCAGTGGCACTCGAGTGGTGATTCTGAGACGCCGCGCGAAAATTGCTGTGCAATTATTTAAAATATTGTTTACATTATTAGATTTAAGTTGTAATTTGATCAATCTTTTTTCGCTGTAATTGTATCGAGAATATAACTTATTGTTAGTAACGAAATTCCTATGTTCAAAGCTTCGAAACTCTGTGTTTTTTTTTTCTTTGACCTTCAAAGGAAAGTAACAGCCCTGATCTGGATCGCTGGGGGTTGTAATTCTTTGTCCGCGAAGTTTATCCGATAGTCGATCGAAATTTCAAGAATTTCCAGAAATCTTCGAACAATCCATCTGCCTCTAATATTTTCGGTGAAACTTGGCTTTCGAAGCGTTTCAATTGTCCAGCGATAAGGCGGGCTCGTATTCGGACAGACACGTGCTCTCCGATGTTCGAACGTGTTCCCGTGACGTACCCTTGGATATTGCGACATCGTTCTTGGTATGGAAATGAAATTTTTTTCTGCAACTTTTGAAAGAATTTGGCTGATTACTTATTTCCTTATTAAAAGACACCGTTAACGAAATTATGTAATACAAAGTGAAACGAACTGTGCACACGCGATACACGCCAGTCCATCAACGAGGATTTAATTAATGTACAGTTTACAAAAATTGGTGTGAGAAATACTTGACCGCTAGGGACATTGTTTGTATAATTGGATTGAGGTCAGTCACGTGGCTGTTTTAATTATTCTGTTTCCCTACAGTCCTGCCTCTCTCCCCCTCCCCACCGCCACCAGCGCATATTTCGCCAAATTTGTTTTACTCTTTTTGCTGTGCGTGAGTGGATCGAAGGAACTGACGAATGCCTCGCGGCATCATACCGTTACGCTTATATTCTACACGATGCCAACCAACTCTATTATACTTTAAAACTCGAAACGGTACTTTTCCCCGTAAACAAAAGCCGAACCCCCGAGTAGCTTCCGAACCCGTGAAGAAAAGAGAAGCAAGCAATTATTAAATTACAAACGTTTATTGAAAAATGGACAATACTTATTTTATTTTATAAAAATAAATCGAAGTCAACTAATACTAAAACATAGCATCTGGAAAAAGAAAAGGTACATAGAGAGTGAAATCATGACATAGAACTAATCAAAGTGAAACATCATATATGGCAAGGTACACAATAAATGCAGAATTTCATTATTTTTTTGTTAACTAACAGTAATGGAATCTCGAATTAAAATCCATATTTTTTTCACGAATTTCAGACTTAGTATTACAAGTCTTTCGATACATCACTCCTGATAAATATTCGAAACGATTGTTTGAATCGAAAGTCTTAAATTATAACTTAATAGTAAGTAAAAAAAAGTAGCACATTTGTGCAAGGCACTGCAATCACAAGATCGCCAGAACACTCCTGACTCAATAAATTCTGAACAGAACTAGAATTCTTGGCGAAAGAATGAAGTAGAATGTTGTCCCTTCTGTTATATTGTATGAATATACCAAATGGTTCTGGCAGTTCCGAAAATTATGAGCTATTTAGACTGCGATTAACAACTAAGACACTTTATGGACAATATATACAGAACACTTTGTTTTTGTGTGTACAACTTATTTGGTGATGAAGGCTGTATCGATAGACGTAGCAAAGAATTTAAGAAACCATACTTTGCTGTCACATCTCTCTCAAATTTAGTAGATTTCCAAAAGTGAACGGATACAGCAATTTGTTTCAATGATCTGATACCAACCGGATTTTCAATCTTAATAGAATATTCTGCCATGATAGTTAAGATTTCCTATGAATATTAACAATGATCCGAAGTATTATTTACACAGTAGTACAGAGACGGCAAAGAAATTAATTCTCTGGTGGCGGTGACGTAATTTTCCTCTTAAAAAGCAAGATGTGCGGCTCTGAAATCAACAATGAATTTAATTAAAATTCATGAATATCAAGAGAGTGCTTGAGATACTCCAATTTCAATAATAAATTATGTATACCTGGTTTATGAATCATGTAATGTACCCATCCTTGGCTTTGCTGGACACCAATGGCTCTCCATTCTTTCTCTGAGAGTAGATGAGTACTTGGCACAAATTTTACCATCTCTTTCGGTAAAACCACATGCCTGAAGAAAAATTTTCTCATTAATAAATAAACAAATACTATCATCCAGTTTACTATTCGATCTCTTTGTTCTAGATTGGTTGCAATAATACAAGAGAGGTTCGTTTGCAGTTATTTCTACTTGTCGAAAGAAATATCAATAATATTTTGTAAACAAATTTGAAGAAAGTGGAATTAATCCAGTTTTACCTTTGTAGATCCAAAACAAATAGAGATTGTACAAAGTTCTATCGAATTTTATATTCTAGCCTTTTTCGAGTATTTTCGTAAATGCGTGAAGATTCGCATCCTGATAATTATATTTAAAAAGTGTACTTAATAGAAATGGAAATAGTTAGAAGTATTTGCTGATCTACAAAAATAGTTTCTAATAGTTAGAAGTATTACAAATTCTTTGTTGTATAGCTATTATCGGGAGGCTGGACGTACGTGACGTATCATCAAATAAAATTCTCGGAAAACGTACCGAAAAAACGAACAAAGGGATTATTGTCAAACCGATCGAAATAATATCGCGATTAGAATCCCGTTGCACGGAAAGGCTCCGACGAAATTGTGAAACACGATATCGAGGCAAACATACGTTTGACGAATTATTTAGGCACGTACATGTCTCTGCAGGAACCATAGAAAATGGCACAATTGATCAAAATCAGAACCTACAATCGTACATCACGAGCTACCGTTATTTCAACCAACCTGTATTCGTATTTGTCGTCGTAATATTTATCCGAATAGTAGATTTTGTTTGACATGTTGTTTCACTGATCGATTATCCTCTAGACTTTCAACACTAATTACGTATTCGTCGAACGCGACGAAAAATCGTCTGTTAAATTTTTGAAAACCTCCTGCCCGACTTCGTATACTACGCGATTTGAAAGTTTTAACGGATGTAGTGTCAAGAAGAGTGGAGGGAATGGTACTCCGTATTCGTTGACAGTCTGTTCGATGCGATGTGTAGAAGAAGTCCATTGGTTAGAAAAGTCGAAGATATAATGCGATAAGTAAATATATAGAGCAGAACAACGAGGAATTTTATATGTATTTATTATTTCTTTGTGTAAAACAATTAAATACTGTATGTCCAGTGTGTTTATACAATGTATTAGTTTAATGTTCTTTCACGTGAACGGAAGTGTGCTCGTAGTACACTGTAGTACACCCAGAGATGGTAACTGGGGCGGGTTGGGCGCGCATGCGCGAGTTTTGTCAGGGACGTATCTACGTTTACGTCCGAAAGTGGGAAACTACTCTCAGGGGAAAAAGTAGTGGGGGACTATTATGGGTGACCAAGGTACCCGATTTTCGCACTTCACTGAGGCCGTCTGACACTGATATATATATACTATGGATGCGGTATCCAAAATTTTTCATGTCACAATTTGAACGTCAGAATTGGATGCCAGCGCTGCTCTTGGTTCGACCAGTGTACTATATCCCCGTACTCTCCTTCACCCCCGTGATCCTCTATACTTTGTCATGCGTTTGCGTCCCTTCAGGTAACGCTGCTTTCAGTCGAGTTATTAGACGCCATCGACACCATTTTATTTTGTAGCGTGCCGTGTTCGCGTGCCTTTTGGTGGTTTGACTAGCGTATATTCATTGTGTGTATACCTATTTACCTTTCTCTTATCTACAACAAAAATGTTACAAATATTTTTAATTCAATTTTGCGCTTTCTCTGAACATCATTAATCATTCTTAGTTTCTTTTATATTACATTTATTACACAAATTTCACTTCTGGTTAATTTGTTATAACTTATAATTAACTTGTGATGTTATAACATACTATTATTTCAATCTTATAAACTTCATTTTTGAAACTCGCGCTATTTCCCTTAGTACACTGGTCGAACCTAAGACGGCGCTGGCACTGAATTCTTAGACATGGCCCCGTTCAATTTGTGACATAAAATTTCCACGGGGCTTATGGGCAAAACCGTATCCATAGTATATATATCAGTGCCGTCTGAGGCTAAAATCGTCGCGCATGCGCGCCCAACCCGCCCCAGTTACCATCTCTGAGTACACCGGAATCAGCTGAATACAGTCCGTGGTTAAAATGGCACGTCACACACGAGAATCCCGTAAAAAATCGTCGAAACATAATGGCAGGAGAAGGTAAAGTAAATTTAACTTGAAATTCTAGTGCAGTTAATGTTGTTTTTAATATAACAAAGTCGTTAAGGGATCAAATTAATTTTTACATTATTCCTTCATTAATGCTTCTAGCCGTAGGTCGCCGTCGTCATCTTCGACTTCGAACACAAGCGAATCCAGTAGCTCGCCTTCTTCGGATTCGTCGTCGAATTCTACCAAGCTATT
The DNA here is from genome assembly GCA_028455615.1 of Lasioglossum zephyrum. Lineage (NCBI taxonomy): Eukaryota > Metazoa > Arthropoda > Insecta > Hymenoptera > Halictidae > Lasioglossum > Lasioglossum zephyrum. Next base: position 12,728,613 of record CM052324.1, on the reverse strand, counting down.
AGAGAAACTTCAAAAACAACGTCAGAAGCAAGTCGAGGACAGAAAGCGTCAAAAAGAATTAATGAAAGCTACAGAAACACCGGAGGAAAAGAGGCTGAGACGTTTAAAGAAGAAGGAGGCTAAAGAACGCAAGCGTAAGGAAAGAATGGGTTGGGACAATGACTATTTGCATTACACGAATACAGATAATCCTTTTGGAGATGGAAACTTGCTTTCGACGTTTGTGTGGTCGAAGAAGCTCGAGAAAGAAGGTCTGCTGGGTGTTAGTAGAGAAGAATTAGAAGTTAGGAACAGACATAAGCAAGAAGAAAACAAGAGAGAGTTGGAAAAAGTTAAGAAAAGGCGACAGGAACGGGAATTAGAGAGGCAACAGAGAGAAGAAGAAATGACTATGCTACAGAGAGGAAAGGAGGCTGCCCAGTTAGAACATTGGGCAAGGCAAGAGGATCAGTTTCACTTGGAGCAAGCTAGATTGAGATCTCGCATTCGTATTCAAGATGGTCGGGCCAAACCAATCGACCTTCTTGCAAAATATATTAGCGCGGAAGAAGAAGTAGATGCTGTCGAGATGCACGAACCCTATACTTACCTACGTGGTCTGCACGTAAAAGATTTAGAAGATTTAATCGAGGATATTAAAGTCTATAAAGAATTAGAACGTGACAAGAACTTGGATTACTGGAACGATATTACGGTAATTGTTGAAGACGAGTTATACAAGCTGAGAAAGCTAGAAAGATCTGAGTACGAAGTTGGTAAGTATTCGTATTAAATTCATTGGGTGTTTCCGGAATGATGTTAATCGCGCTTTAATTTTCAGCTGTCGGTAGGAGAGAAGGAATACACGAATCGGTGGCTAAAGATGTGACTGCCATTTTCAAAGGAAAAACAGCGGCACAGCTGGAAGCGTTGCAATTACAAATCGAAGCAAAGATTACAGGAAAGCCTGAAGGTGTAGACATTGGATACTGGGAGAGCCTTCTGTCCCAATTGAAAGGTAATATACAAATCGATTATCAACATTTCATTTAAGTTGTTGTGTCCACTATACACATTGTGTACCAACCATTTATTGTTATTCTCAGCGCACATGGCGAGGGCACGACTGAGAGATCGGCATCAAGAAAATTTGCGGAAAAAGTTAGAAGTTTTAATTGCCGAACAAGGAGTTTCGAGAACGGAGAATGAACCTGAGGAAGAAGCGCATGGATCGTCCGAAGAAGAGGGTGTGGCAACAGTAGCGAACGAAGAAAGTCAATCGGAGTACGTATTCTTGTTTTGTATATATTTATGTTCGAGAGCTTCAAACTTATGGTTCTGTATTGGTGCGTTTTTTAGCGACGAGCAAGAAGCTACCAGTGCAGCTGACGATCTTCTGTCGGAGTCCTTTTGCGAATACGAATCGGGAGGATATTCTCCGAAGTATATACTGTATTCTCAACTTGAGCCGGGAACGCTGGTCACTTTGGAAGAGGACGACAATCAGCGATTGGAGTACGCGAGAAATCAAGTGCTCAGCACTGGACGGAAAATTCAGAACGTGATGACAGCTGAGGAACAAGCGATGCACAGAGAAGCACGGAGAAATATGGGATCCGACGAGGCACAGTTCAGCGTCGAATCGTCACTGGAAGCACAGATTTATTTGTGGTCCGATAAATACAGACCCAGAAAGCCAAGATACTTCAATCGAGTGCATACCGGCTTCGAATGGAACAAATACAATCAAACGCATTACGATATGGATAATCCACCCCCAAAAATTGTTCAAGGCTACAAGTTTAATATATTTTACCCAGATCTCATAGACAAAAACACAACGCCTGAATATTTCCTGGTAAGATTATTTATTTCAATTAATTTTACATGATCTTTTCAACATAGCAATTTGAGAAAAATTTTCCCGTTTTCTTTCAGACACCCTGTGCCGACAACAAGGATTTCGCGATCTTGAGGTTCCACGCTGGACCGCCGTACGAAGATATAGCGTTCAAGATCGTGAACCGCGAATGGGAGTATTCGTACAAACGTGGATTCCGGTGTCAGTTTCACAACAACATTTTTCAGTTGTGGTTTCACTTCAAACGATATCGTTACCGTCGATAATGCCTTGGTATTATGTACATTTCTATTATTCTGTAAATATATTTTCTATATATAGGATAGATTTAATTTTTCATAAGAATCGTTTCATAAGAAGCTGGACTAACAGTATTTCTTAAGGAGGTCATTGAATAAAACTGCCCGATCGTATGCGCAAATATTACAATTTACTTTCCACGGTGAAACGTACCCACATATGTTGTAAGTTGCAACGGCATACATACACCAAAATAATCATGCGAATAGTTTCACATAGCCGCCTGCATTGTTTGGCAATCAAATTCGATAAGTTCGAAACGGAGCATGAAGAGTTTCTGACGAAACACGTTTATCTATTAGCGAGAGAAGCAATCGAATCGATTGATTATTATTTAACGAAACGATTTAAAAGAGATACTTATGACATCGCGAGACTCGTTATCGCGTTATCTAACATATCTTTTAATGGCATACCATTTTATCAGGATTTCCTATTTCGAACGACTCTGCGTGTCTAGACTAACAGAATGTATTCGCAAATGTTAACAAGGTTGTTTTATTCTAACAAAGACTTTTTATCTTAACGACATTAATGAAACATGAACAAAAACGAAAGCAATAAATGATTTTTAATTCGACCGATCGTTCCGAAACAATTTTATCGAAAGTAATGGCTTGGTATGCCGCAGCGAATCGCGACGAATCGGTTTATTTAAAAATATGAAACGGCGCGGCGCAAGAACGTACACACGATTTCCGCGTGATGACGGGAGAGCGTACTTACACAAGCAAAGGACTCGATATAGTTGTTTAATGGTAGTTGTTGGATCGATTTTCGTGGCCACCTGTATTCTTCACACAGTCGACCACAATGAGAAAGGTAAAAGCTATATGTAGCCAATGGCAAGGTAAACCGAAGCTCAGTGCACCGGGTGTTTCGCTGACAAAGGCTGTACGTTGTTGTATCGCTTTTCTTCCTCGAGCTTCGCGCACAATTTAAACCGTCACGGTGAATGTTCACCGATCGAAAGCGGCCGAACGAGCCTTACGCGGAATAATTCGTGCGAACCGGTCGAAAGAGAAACGTATTCTTCACTTTTGCTGAACATCCACGCGACATTTCATTCGTGTCAGTGTGCTTCGAACAATAAATAGATGTATGTACGTTCGGCGTCGAGGATTCACAGTTTCACCTGCGGACAGTGTGTTCCATCCGGTGTAATTGGCGCACTCTCGTGCTCGCGTATTTTTTGAAAAACCGTGCGAAACGCGGCGACTTCTAAATTGTACGTTGAAAACGAGTAAACGATTCGAGTGAATAATTATATACTTAAATAATTTGAAAGACACGATGAACGATTCAAGGGGAGCTAAATTCAGTGGGTTGTCGACGAGGATCAGCGATTCGAGTGGCAATGTAAAATCCGGTTGTTTATCGCGATATAACCACAAATGTTAAAGAATTCGACGATCCTCAACAAAGATCGATCGAAGGAACAATGAGATTTAAGCGCGTCTGATCAAAATTCAATTCTTTTCTCGTATCGTTCGATATATATATCATAGATCCGACTTCCAGCCGGGGACCCTATCATGAGATCGTAAAGCGAAGTCTCACTTGAAACGTGAAAATTGTCGGCGAGTCGAGAGTAACGTGAAATCGGTGACCGTGTATCTTTCTTGAAATTCGAAGTGTGACAGCATTTCGCAACCACGGCGGCGATCATGAAGTGGAAGAAGAGTCCGACAGAGTTCTTGCCGGAGAAGACGTTTCTAGTAATCAAGGATGACCTGGACATTTTAGAGAGTAAGTAAATCACCGATTTTTCAAATAAAAATAATGATTCGAGAGCTTGAAACCGAACGATCTCGAAAAGGAAAATTAACCTTTAGCTATTACTAGCTATAACTCACAATTGTTCTCACCCTTGGCACTCGAGTGGCGATTTCCGAGACGCTACTAAAAATTGCTGTGCCAATATATATTTAAAATATCGTTTACATTATTAGATACGTTAGTATCTAATTAATTATTAAACATTTAAGTATTGTACGAGATAAAATGGTAATCTTTTAGGGTGGGAAGAAATGTTTAATTTTCGAGTTACGATACCTCCGAGGCGCCACTAAAAATTGCTGTGGTATTATTTAAAATATAAAATTTGTCGATTATTAATGATCGAACCGTGCGCCGAAAACCCAAAATATTAATAAATCAGAATGTGTGAGGGATGGTTTAGAAAAGGAGAAACAACGTGGGAAATCGAAAACGCCGGACACGGGCACCTGGCCTCCGAAAGTGAAACGTGGGGTGTCTCTGTACAAGGAGCTGGAACGGCCGAAGACGGCGAACCTGGAGAAGCCAAGCGTCCTGGACCCGAAACTAGTCGACAAGCTCGACATGTCATTGTTGAGCAAGGAGCTGTTGAATGATTCGATGACGCGGTACCGACACATGAAAGCAATTAGTGGGGGAGTGTCGTCAAGGTGTCGGGAAGACGTCACCGTCGGCGAACTGCACCAACAACCGCATAGGCCACCGTCAAACGGTGTAGCGGCGACGTGGAGCAACGGTCTTGCAAACGGTTTGACGCGTCACAAACGCCGGAGCTTCGAACAGATCCTCGACTTGAGACACGGCGCGGCGGACGTGTTCGCGGAGTCCCCAAGAATGCAGAAACAGGCACGAATCACCGGCCAGGATATCACCGCCCTCAAAAGGAGCACCGATAACAGAAAATTCGACGACAACAATAACAGGTTCGTCTCACTCTACCCTCTGACTCACCCCTGAAACACCCTCCTGCAACTTTTACACCTGTTTACCCAACCATGGCGAACCCCTTAATGATTCAACCTTGGCCCCACGTCCGTTCAAATATCCGTCTACCAATTTTCGTTTACGTATTTTCGAATCTACTTCAAAACTCTGTCGTATTTCAAAGAAAACATTTGAATCGATTCATGAAAACACATCTATATATATATATATATATATATATATATATATATATATAT
>CM052324.1:12570211-12723413 GCA_028455615.1 Lasioglossum zephyrum | reverse complement strand
ATATATATATATATATATATATATATATATATATAAAAACGAAGTCCTGACTCTTTATGATCTACATATATGTTTTAATTCGATCCTTATAATACTCGGACATTGGCGTGTAAGGGTTGAACTTAAAATAGTTGACAGAAAAAGCAGTATTTTTTAATCGCTTGTTTGATCAGAAATGGAACCGGCAGCCAAAAGATATCCTCTCTCGCGATGTTGAGGAAGAGGAGTTCAAGGCCAACGATACAGAACGATCTGGAGGTGTTCACGTCCTCGTCGATGAAAGGAGCACCGGAGCCGTGCAGAAGCTGCGGGAAACCGGATCAGCCGGAGCGTTTCCACAGTCATCCGAAAGGTACGATGCAGAAGCCGAAGGACAGCCCTACGAATTCGAAGATGAAGACATCGCTGCCGAAGACTGTTCAGAAGCCTGTCGCCTTGAACTTCCGCAGTGACAAGACCAAGAATAAAACCGAGGAATCGGTCCAAGAGACCAAGTCGGAAAGTCCTCGGGAACAAGTCAACCAGGCCAGACCATTGTCCGCGCCCACCAAGAAGGGACCAAGGACCATCACTTGTTACATCTGCGGACGCGAGTTCGGTACCGCCAGCTTTCCTATCCACGAGCCCAGATGTATGCAAGTGAGTCAAACGATTTTTATTATTTAATATTTTAATTTTCTTTATATTCTTTAATCTATATATATATATATATATATATATATATATTTGCAAGAACTCGTTAGGTACGCAGTACGATTTCTATAGCGTGATCGATTTTTCTTTGCGCGGACTTCCGACCGACGCAAGCCAAGTTACGATAATTCGCTTGTTTTCGTTAAATGGATAATGTGGATGGTGAATAATTCAATGGGATACTATTCTTCCGCGACCATAAATCAAACACGAGAAGAGCCGCGTCGCGGCGGAACGAAAATAATGGTTCGCGTAAGGGCAGATCTAATTTTATACGGTGAACTTGAACGATATGTTATTCATACACCTGATAATATCGGTCAATGATGCATGAATATTATTGAAGTCTCTTGTCTGAAAAGCGTTGCAACGAATCAAGGTTCTTGTGGAATCGATGCGAGAGTATAAGCCGTGTATGTACATGTTACTTTCTGTATCAGAAATGTTTATTGCATACGTGTATATACAGGGTGTCTTAAAATTCCTTTAACATCCGGAAATTGGAGGTTCTTAACAACATTTGAAGCAACATTTTCCTTTGAAAAAATAGCGTCCGCTGTTTTGTTAAGGATTTATTAACGAAAACCACGATTGTGCAAATACGCGTCTAGGTCGCGCTCTGATTGGTCCGTGTTTTTCGTTAATAACTCCTTAACAAAGCCGCGGACGCTATTTTTTCAAAGGAAAATGTTGCTTCAAATGATCTCAAGAACCTACAGTTTCCGGATATTGAAGGAATTTTAAGACACCCTGTATGTACACACGCGAATCGACGCCTTGTGGCAGCCGTCATAATTGAACTTCTATGCTAGATGATCAGTGGCATGTAGTTTTACAGGTGAGGCGTAGTTTATAAGTACTCGGTTCGATATACGACCTCAGCTCTTGCACTTGTATGACATTGGTGTGTTTCGATCGCGATTATTATTATTATGTTATTTTATCTAGCATCCAGTTCCCCGAGCATTCTTTCGGCATCGACCAGCGGAGTAGGGAAATTAATATTTCCGTGAAGACGACTTCGATGAAGAAAATTTTTCATTCACCCTAAATCTTCTTCTTCTATATAAATAGATTTATAACGAATAAATCCTTCCGATTAATTAACAAATAGCGAACATGGTTGTACGCTATGGACAGCTAGAAAGTAGTTTCGCTGTTCCTTCCCGAATACATAATTACCTGTCCAAGCATCGATGTCACCGAGCGAGGTCCTCGATAAGCGACAAGCATCTATTCTAGTTTCCTTTTTATTCCCTTTTACAACGAAAGCGCTATCAGCTGCTATTTGCTGCATGCTTTGTTCCGCTGCCGTAATTCGATGATTAATGGAATGTCCTTCCCGCAGAAATGGGAACGCGAAAATAATTCCTTGCCCGCGAACCAGAGGCGACCGACACCGAGAAGGCCTGACGTCGCGATCGATCATTCGGAATGGAACACAGCGGCATGGGAAAAGAGCCAGGTATTGTCGCTTTAATTATCTTCCAAGAGTAGAGAAATCGAACACGTTTTCCCATTTTAATTCTTTCATATAGTTTCGTTCGAACCGGCAACGACATTTTTCAGTATTTTCCAAGTTAACGAACGTTGACCGTATTTTGTTTGATCTCACAACTTTTGACGGCCATAGAGAACTTGGTTCCTGTTTACAGAATGTTTCTTTTGGGTGTATATATATATATATATATATATATGTTTGTCTGCGTAACGTGTTTTGATCGGTGGGATGAGTCATTCGAATAAGTTCATCGGAGGCGACAAGGAAACTGTTACATGATTGGCGATGATGTAACTCAACTGCCTGAACGTCACGGGTGGTTTCGGCTGTGCACAATGGGCCGGAACGTATAGAAATATTCATGAAAGCATCAGCAAATTGGCTGTTCGCGAAACATCTCTTTCCTTGTTCAAGATTCTGACGAATCACTCTGATCGCTTCACAAATATTACTATATATTATATACATATGGTCGATTTTTTACATATGTCCATTTATCTTATTAATTTTCGAATGTGGAATAAGAATATAAAATAACAAAATATGGATTTCCATTTGAAAAAATGAAGCTGCCCTTCATCTGACCCTAAAATGTGCCCCTTCGTATGAAGAATATTTTATACAAAACATTTCTTTCATATTCATGCTGGTTTAATGGAAAAATGTAAATGGACCACCCTGAATGTATATGCTTGAGATACACATTTATCACTGGGAGAACACGACAAGTTTGCCTAATCTGAATGCTTGCTTTTTAGTAGTCTGTGAAAGCGAAGAATTATACAAGCGCGTTTGTTATAAAAAGGCAGAGTTGCGGGAGCATAAATTTAGTTATAATTAAAAAGGTGCGTGAATGCAACGTTACGCGACTCGTTAAAAGCTCGGCCTTACGTGTTCGCATACGTAGGAATACAAAATAGGGAATAATAAGTAGAAGCTTATGAGGTTCCTAGTTCCACGGGGAAAGCGAGGGAAAGAGTATGTCACGCACTATAATCCTCCAGCCCTATCGTGTTCAAGGTGCTGCCCCACATTTATCGCATACGCTTGCCTTCGTAAGAGTGACGCGCTATATGTTTGATCTAAAAACTGAGTAGCCGCATTGCGACTCGTTAAGTTCGACTTTAAAGACGAACTTGCTTTCCACCTTTGGTAGACTTCGTTGAACAGGTTATCCATCTTCGGCTGTCTGGGGTGGAGCCGGAACATAGACACTATTGATTTAACACCAGAACTGCCGAGCAATCGAAATGACTGGCTCGTAAATCCTTATCGAATCCATTCCAGTTCGCGTTTACCGGTTTTACGCGAGAATAGATTCGTTTAATCATTTCCGACACGGCATCGTTAACGATTTCGGTGATCGCGAACGATAATTCGATCTGTTCCGGAAATTATAAAGGAAAGGAGTACGTAACGCATCCTTCTCCCTTCTCAGATTTCTTCCTAAACTACGATTCATAATTTTCATTCATTTGAATGAACATTTAAGAAATTATTCAGGAAGATATTTTATTTAAAACAAAAATATGTGAATTTAAGGAACTTCATTTGTCAATGAACACTAGATTCTAGTAATTATTGGTAATTAATTGTGATTATTAATTAAAATCATTAATCCTTTTTCCGTCTAACAATCATACGATCGATAACAATAACATTTCTGAAGTACTCTAAATATGTTTCTAAGATGGGCGCACGTTCCTTTACTATGACACCTTAGAGCGAAGAAACAAAATCAGAATTGTGTGTTTCTAGGCCCAACTGCTTCCGTGTCCCAGATGCGCGAGAACGTTCCTACCGGAGCGACTACCGGTGCACAGAAAAAGCTGCAAAGCCTCGCCCAAGGTAACGAAAACTTCCTGGAAGCTCGCTGGACAGCGATGATGAAAATTCATTTTCGATCTACAGAATTTGGAGGCCGAGAAGTCGGACGTTTCGCTCCCGGAGAAACAACCTATTAGCACGTCGCGTTTAGGACCGCCGACGGTCGCTTGTCAGAATTGCGGTCGCAACTTTGGCACGAAAAGTATCAAGATCCACGAGCCTCAATGCATCAAGCGATCGCAGGTAGAGAACGTGAAACAATCAGCTCAACCGCGAAGGAGAGAATCGCAAGGTGAAACGAAGCTAGAGACCGTCAGCATGCAAGAGCTTGCCAGCAGCCCTGTGGGGGTGAGTCGTTTTAGAAAGAACGCTTACATTCTCCAGTTTCTCTGAGAAAAACCTTCCCGATCGTTGTTTGTCCTCTAACCAAATCTTTGTAGTCCCCGTTCGTTTGTGAGAGTCGAAGCACATCCTATTGTACTGTCAATAAAAATCTGATATTTCTGTATTCGGTGTATTTCGTGAATGGGGGATGGTGGGGCTAAACAGCGGAAGACGATTGGTTTTAGGATCAACAGAAGAGACCGGTCACTTGCTACATATGTGGCAGAGATTTCGGATCGAGCAGCTTGGCCATTCACGAGCCACAGTGTCTGAAAAAGTGGCACGCGGAGAATGAAAAACTGCCAGCTGGTCAGAGGAGGAAAACGCCACAGAGGCCGGAAGTGATCTATACTCGTAAGTTTTTTTATTCGCGGTCGAAGAAACGCGGACTTCTCGCAGATCCGTTGAGAATTTTTACGAAAAGAGAAAGAAGAAATAGTAGATGAAAAAAATGTTGTTCGCTAACGAAATTCGTTAGCCGCTACAGCTGATCCCAGCGGAGCGACTTAATTGATTGTTGAGAGTTGAACAACCCCGATGATCGATTCCCCGGAATAACTTTTGTTCGACACAGTTTTCGCTTGGAACGTCGATGCGCGATGCACAATTTTACGATTCCTATCTTCTCGCATCCGAGCTGTAACAAATCAGTTGAATATTAGTCGCGTGCCACCGCGGTCAACCAATGAACTTAACGGTCACTGTGATTATATCGATCGACGGGGTGGCGGTGCTGCAAACCGGAAGCGGCGGGGCCGAACTTTATCAAGTACCTAAAACAGTCTTTAATGCGCTTTATGACAAGGTAAAAATCTGAAATTACGATGGAACTACACGGATAACTCGCAACTAACTCGACTAATTCGTAAGGATCGGTAAAACAGAAAAAAAATGTTATTCTTGTGTTTATATGGACCTACAGATTTTATATTTAAATAGATTTTTTTATTTAATTAAAATTGTAATTAAATTTAAGTAAATATACAATATATATATATAGAGAGAGAGGGAGTGTGTTGTAAATATGAGAAAGAAATTAATTTAAATTGATTTATTTACAGGTGATGCAGAGACAGGAAATGCGGTGGTGGACGTGGCGGCAATGGCCGAAGCTAGTTGGAAATCGCACTTGAATCAATTGGTTCCTTGCAAGAATTGCGGAAGGACATTTAATCCTGATCGCGTAAGCGTCCACGAACGCAGCTGCAAGGGAAACCGCTGAAATTACACTGCTTGAAATAATTTGTAGCCGACCCAAAGAAAGAATTGATTTGAGACTTATAACGGATCCACAGATTGGGAATTCTTGAATCGCATTACACGGTACATTAAGAATCAATTCTTTCTTTGGGTCGATGGTAGAGGATTCACGTTTTTAAAGAAATTATTGTATACGTAAAATATTTTAAATACGGGCGCGATCTTTTACAAGTTTTAAGATGTAAATAAGTCATACGATTTTTGTATCGTCCTATACGAAACGCATTGCACGTGTGCACGTACATTGAAAAAGAAATTGCAATTGTAATTGGTAACGTTTTTCTTTCTGCTTTCAAGAAAGCGAGTATTAATCTCCTTTTTTACGAACTTTTGATAACGTTTGTATTAAGTAGTCGGTGTGTGATCGTTTCATAGTCTAGTTTGTATGTAAATAACAAAAGTAGTTGCAACGTTTACTGCACAGACAAAATAGAGTCTTAAATACTGAGTGTTTATGCAAGAAAACGCACAACCATTACTATTTTCATGGCGAGTATAGAATTATTGCGCTGAATCGTAAACGATTTCCGTTTTACTCCTACGAACGATAAATCTAAATGACTTCTGTCTTTAACCGACATACTTAGATGTAAGAAAGAGGAAGCTGTTTATTACTCAACGCGATATATATATATATATATATATATATATATATATATATATATATATATGTAGAATGTATCTTTTATACACGTGTTTGCGTATAATAGATATATATAGAATTACGACTACTAAATAAGCGTAATCTTTTTGTATGAGTTCATTGTCGACCATCGGAAAACAAGACATTAATATGTAGCGATAAATGTATCAGTGTCCAAAGCGATTCTTTCGTAATCATTCTATTTTATCTTTTACATATCCACCCTCCCCCTCTTGTTCTCCTTTTAAAGGTATAACGGTTAGCTTTGATTATTATTCTCATTTATAATTGCATGTATTAAATCGAGCCAGAGTAAGGTAATAACGGAAGATTAATCTTTCGGTGAACAGTAAAAGTGAAATCATTTGGATTGCAGAATCGAACGCAACAGTTGCGACAATCTACATCGTACGTGCATCCCCGCGTAGGAATTAACGGATTGCATTTAAAATCGCAAAGTCGCGTGCGAAATGCGCGCGCAGGTTCGGCCACGTGGTAGGGATCATGAAATTCCAATTGGTCCTGTGCACGTCACGATATATACGCGCGACAAGAGGCGCCCTCTTTCGTGCACGAATCGTTCGTCCCTTTCACGAAACTCGTGTTCTTTCCCAGGGAGTCCGCCATTGTTGGTGCACGTATATTTCTGACCAGGCCAACGAAAATCGGACAACATCCAAAATGGTACGTATGATCGTCGAAAAGTATTACGAACGCTTTGATCCGTACGATCTGTGGAGTGGAGAGGTGCGAATATTTTTGAGGGCATCAGTGTGGTCACCTGGTTTCGGGGAAAATTGAAAACTGTTGGATTACTTGGGATTGCGCAACTAATTTTTCGAGGACGAATTTCGAGACTCGCGACGGATTATGCCGGAGCAAAAGATCTCTGACCGCTCTGTGGATATTCCGCCGGGATAATCCTGAGTGTTTTCCGTAGGAATGGCTCAGAGTTGTCAGTGCTCGATGTACAAATATGTTTCCGTCTCCCTTCGGGGAAGGCAACGTGTCATGGAGCTTTGTCGAGAGCTCTCTTTGATGCGAGTACAGCAGCATGCTTCTTGAATCTCTGTGAAAAAAAAGCTCGTTCAAGATGATCCTCGGTTGCATTGGGAAACGTTCCTAAGGGTCATCCACCGATTTATCGTCGTACGGGGAAACACGTCGGAAATTTACCCCGCACGATGCTAATAGGAAACGAAGTCCATAAAAGCTGTGTAGACTCTAAGGAATCGTTCTAAGACTGACGCTGTGCGGAGAAATATGTCCACATGGAAAGCTGCTATTTCCTTTCGTTCGAAATTCTAACGTATACGCGTCCATAATATATGTATATATATCAAGATTTGCGAAGCTTTATTTTCAATATGGTCAGTATCAAAATTTAAAACCTTTTTTTTTGTTGTGTGTTCTCGCATTAACGATGTTTTCAGAAGAATTTCGAATGTTTCCATATTAAATTCTCGACTTCGTGAATATCTTGATGGTATTTTGTGTGTAGGATCTTAAATAACGTAAATTTTTCATAGTGCTGATTGTACGATTTTATTTATTTGATTTATTAATGAAATGCCTTTTAATTTATAGGTGAACTTCACGGTGGACGAGATACGTGCCATGATGGACAAAAAGAAGAACATCAGAAATATGTCCGTCATTGCGCACGTTGATCATGGAAAGTCAACTTTGACTGACTCCCTTGTGTCTAAGGCTGGTATTATTGCCGGTGCCAAAGCTGGAGAGACCAGATTCACAGATACGCGCAAAGATGAACAGGAACGTTGTATCACAATTAAATCCACGTAAGTGTAACACAAGATATATTCCTCGTAAGCAGGATTTTCTTTATAGCCTAACGATCTATGTGTTTTACAGCGCCATTTCTATGTACTTTGCTCTCGAGGAGAAAGATTTAGTGTTTATTACAAATCCCGACCAACGTGACAAGGAAGAGAAAGGTTTCTTGATCAACTTGATCGATTCTCCTGGACACGTAGATTTCTCTAGCGAAGTAACAGCCGCTCTCCGTGTAACCGACGGAGCTCTGGTGGTCGTCGATTGCGTATCTGGTAAGCATTTTCGTAAATCAATGTCTTTTGTTCCGCGCAGATCCCTTCCAGCACGAAAAGTGTTACTCTGTAGTGTATTGGCTGGTTTCATCTGGCCAATACACATGGACAGTGCTGACTGTGTCTAAATGGAAGGAGATTAAAAGCGGATGCGTTTAAACGCTGTTAGTGGACCTCTATCCTTATGTCCTTTACCAACATGCTACGGCGCAACTGCTACAACAACACGTTTTCGCCTTATATATCGATGTTGTTGTACGATTACGGAGTTGTTAATATTTTTACATTTTTAAAGGTGTCTGTGTACAAACTGAAACTGTACTGCGTCAGGCTATCGCTGAGCGTATCAAGCCTGTATTGTTCATGAACAAGATGGACAGAGCTCTGTTGGAACTTCAACTCGACAGCGAAGATCTTTATCAGACTTTCCAACGTATTGTTGAAAACGTTAACGTAATTATTGCCACATACTCCGACGACGATGGTCCCATGGGCGAAGTTAGAGTAAGTAGAAGCATCTCCTTTCGCTTTACATCAGCGGTTTCCACGTTTTAAATATATAAAAACTTTATTACAAAACAAATGAAAACTACCGACTTAATTTTTTATTAAAATGCTTTGCCGCCTTCTAAGTTGGAAATCGCTGCTTTACGTTTACACTTTTATTGTGAATATCATTTGCTATTGTAAAACAGGTAGATCCCAGCAAAGGATCTGTCGGTTTCGGCTCGGGTCTCCACGGTTGGGCGTTTACGCTGAAACAATTCTCCGAGATGTACGCCGAGAAATTCAAAATCGATGTGGTGAAACTAATGAACCGACTGTGGGGAGAATCGTTCTTCAACCCCAAGACAAAGAAATGGAGTAAACATAGAGAAGCTGACAACAAACGATCTTTCTGCATGTATGTTTTAGATCCAATCTATAAGGTATGTGCGTCGTATTGTAAAGAATTATTATTTCCACCCGTTTATTGAAAACAGTACATTTCGATTGACGTCCGTATTATTTTGATCAACACAGGTATTCGATAGCATTATGAACTACAAGAAAGAAGAAGCAGACACTCTGCTGCAAAAATTAGGAATTGTTCTGAAACCGGAAGACAAAGACAAGGACGGAAAAGCTCTTTTGAAGGTAATTGCTGTTTCAGCGATGAATAGCGCAATATCGTTTGGATAGAAAAATAATAAAATGATGATCGTTCTAAAATTTCTGACACCTCTTCTGAATTTTCTTTGCTGAATATATGAACCACGCACTGACAACATACGAAACAGAGATTTATTTAATTTATAGTGCCACCAAGATATTGATTGAGTTTTACCTGGATTTTAGGTTGTGATGAGAACGTGGTTGCCAGCTGGAGAAGCCTTACTTCAAATGATAGCCATCCACTTGCCATCGCCTGTCACTGCTCAAAAGTACCGTATGGAAATGTTGTACGAAGGTCCTCTCGATGACGAGGCTGCTATTGGTATCAAGGTATTTTTTTCCTTCAAAATACTTTTTCTCGACCATAACTATTTCTTTATCGCGTATGATGATCTTATCCACAGACCTGTACTGATAGAAAATGAACGATACCAAATATTTTTATCTGATTAGCGTATTCCATTTAGATTCGTAACAATCTATCGTCTAAGACGTTGTTTCCATTACATGTACTTATTTCGCAGAACTGTGATCCAAATGGTCCTCTCATGATGTACGTTTCAAAAATGGTACCGACCTCTGACAAAGGTCGTTTCTACGCGTTTGGTCGTGTGTTCTCCGGAAAAGTCAGCACCGGTATGAAAGCACGTATCATGGGACCCAACTTCCAACCAGGCAAGAGAGAAGATTTATACGAAAAGGCTATCCAGCGTACAATTCTGATGATGGGTCGTTACGTTGAAGCGATCGAAGACGTACCTTCAGGTAAGTGAACTCTCGTGGAGCATCTTTCTACCGGGAACACAATAGTTTGTAGTAACTTTTATGATGATTGTTCTCACAGACCTGTACTGATATATTTTTTGAGAGACAATAGAACGGCCAACTGACTCGAAAAATTACGAACACGAAAGTGTTGAGATTTTCTACGCGTAATACCAATAGTTTATAATTTTTTACAGGAAATATTTGCGGTCTTGTTGGTGTTGATCAGTTCTTGGTCAAGACTGGTACCATTACCACGTACAAAGAAGCACACAACATGAAAGTGATGAAGTTCTCTGTCTCGCCTGTCGTGCGCGTTGCTGTCGAGCCCAAGAATCCGGCTGATTTACCGAAGTTGGCTGAAGGTACGTTCGCAAATACTTGTTACAGAAAGTAGACCCTTTTCTTCCGTAATGATGAAACTATACATATAGAGCATTGGGTTATGAGAATCCGTGATTTTACGTAGAATCTGAAAACAATCATTTCAGTTCAACCTTGACGAATGATTTGAATCTCGTGGAATAATAAGACATTCTTTCGGTTCAGGTCTTAAACGTTTGGCAAAATCTGACCCTATGGTGCAATGTATCATCGAAGAATCTGGAGAATACATTATTGCCGGTGCTGGTGAACTTCATCTTGAAATCTGTTTGAAAGATTTGGAAGAGGATCACGCTTGCATACCCATCAAGAAGTCTGACCCTGTTGTCTCTTACAGAGAAACCATTTCGGAACAATCGAATCAAATGTGTCTTTCGAAATCGCCCAACAAGCACAATCGTCTGTTCATGATGGCGTGTCCCATGCCTGACGGACTTGCTGAAGATATCGACAATGTATGTCTGTCTGATTGGTAGACAAAATGCATTACACTGTCCAACAGTGAAATTGTTTTCATATAACTGTTGGTTGGATCTTACGTACATCTTACAATCGTTACAGGGTGAAGTGAACCCAAGAGATGACTTCAAAGTGCGTGCTCGCTACTTGAGCGAGAAATACGATTACGATGTAACCGAAGCTAGAAAGATCTGGTGCTTTGGACCCGATGGAACTGGACCGAACATCATCATCGATTGCTCGAAGGGAGTTCAATACCTTAACGAAATTAAGGACTCTGTTGTTGCTGGATTCCAATGGGCCACGAAAGAAGTGTGTATTCTCTCTATTAATTAAATAGATCGGGGTATAATAACTAATTTAATTAAATATTTCGTTGTTCGTTATAGGGTGTCCTTTCGGAAGAAAATTTGAGAGGTGTTCGTTTCAACATTCACGATGTAACATTACACGCTGACGCTATTCACAGAGGTGGTGGTCAAATTATACCTACCACAAGACGTTGCCTTTACGCTTGTCTCCTCACTGCCTCTCCTCGTCTTATGGAGCCAGTTTACTTGTGCGAAATTCAGGTAAATTTTCTAGTTTTTCATTTGACTATATCGTGTGTAGAACGATTCAATAGTTTCTGATTTATTTCAGTGTCCAGAGGTTGCTGTCGGTGGTATCTACGGTGTGCTAAATCGCAGAAGAGGTCACGTATTCGAAGAACAACAAGTTGCTGGTACACCCATGTTCGTAGTTAAGGCATATCTTCCAGTAAACGAGTCATTTGGCTTTACTGCCGATTTGCGTTCTAATACCGGAGGACAAGCTTTCCCACAATGTGTATTCGACCATTGGCAAATCTTACCTGGAAACCCAATGGAGCTTACCACCAGACCGTATCAAGTTGTGCAGGTAAACATTTTTGATAAATACATTGACAGGAATATATTAGACACCCACGATCATAACTGATGGTAATGGGCACATACGAATACATTACCATTTTTAATCTCGTGGAAGAGGAAACCGTGTTTTTTAGTTTTGGTGGTCCAGCAAGTGTATTCTGGTTTGCCTGAATAGGGAAACATACACAAAAATTATCCTTTTTCCTTTTTAGCATTGATTTTGATTTGGTAATTGAAAATTTATTTTCCTTGCAGGAAACACGTAAGAGGAAGGGCTTGAAAGAAGGTCTCCCAGACTTGAACGCATACCTTGACAAATTGTAACCATAGATTCGCGCACCATATTTAAATATCTATTTAAATATTGTAATTCAATTAATATCGCTCGAGCCGTATACAACTGCATCGGTTTATTATGAACTTTGCTTTGCGGCAAAGAACTGTGAAGAAAAACACACACGATTATAAATATGGAAAAGGAAGATAATAAATTGTAATTATAATGAAAACTGCGTATGCTAAACGCAGGGAGGAATATTTTGTACATTTATTTAACTAAGCATCGCCACGTTATTGACCATCGAAAGTGGCTTTACGTTTTTTAGCATATCAGCATCAGATTAAAAGACTCGATTGTTACTTTTATTGTGGCAACGTTTGCAGATTTCTTATATAAACGCAAAAGGATGAAGAAAAATGTAATCTCTTACATTGCTTTTTTTTACAAATTAAAACTAGCCTTACATTTACGTTAATGTTCTCACACCATGGATGAATTTCGAAGTTACTGATAAATATTAAATGAAGATCACAGCAATGTACTCGTATTGGTAAAAACATCAAGAAATTAAAGATGAATTTGAGAAACAGGAAGCCTTTAGTGAATTATTTTCATAGAAACACCCCAACTTAATAGATAACAATTAAATAATCGAACACGTTCAATGTAACAAATTTATCTGCGAATATATTTCGTTTTCGTATACGTTAAAAGACAATTAAAATTCACTTTGATTTATGATTAGTCACTTAGTAAATGTACGTCGTTGAAACAGTGTTAGGATCTCGATTTAAACGATATATCGAAATCGTTAGAATTATACACCTAAGAAATTAACCCTGGTATATTTATTTGAAGATCTTATAAATTAGAGAAATTTTATTTACAAGACGCACGACAACGATCAATTTCGTGCAAAAATTTACACAGTATAGGAGGTTCATTTACATACTTCTTTATTCTGGTTCGTTACATACTGAAATTCGCTTATCACTGGTCGCCGACGATCGATCGGCACCAAACACAATTAAATATAGAAATAAATATCTCCAACAGGATGGATTGCATTCTTGTATGTTCTAGCCAGCGATTGAGCTGCTAAAAGTATAATGTCCCGTTTGTCGACACCGGTGACGATGTAATGCCAATCGTCAGGAGAAACCTTTAAAAAAAGAAACATTTAATATCATGAAAAGTACAAGCTGAATTTGATATATTTCCGTAAAATTGACAAACAAACCTCTAGATCATTTGCCATCAAATTATCGATGGTAACTGCTAGTCCAGATTCTGAAGGATAATCTACAGGCGTGGCTTTTTGTGCCATTGTTACCATTTCAGTCGGTACTGGCGTCATTTGCGTGAACGTACGAATATTCACGTGATTCTTAGGATCGTCAAGCAGTACCACATCTAAAGCGAACCATTTATCTTCGACCGCTTCTAGTAAAAAGTTTTCCACGGCAACTATTGGTAAATCTTTCGGAATGGACGGAATGTTTCGCGCGGAATGAATTTTTGTTTCCGCTGCTTTTACACCAGCTGCAAAACCAACAGGCTGTGCGGCAACGTTTGAACTCTCAACTGCAACACCTCTAAATAATTGCCCAATCGTTTTATCAATTGTGATACTTCTAAGAAATATATCTTTGTAATATTTATTACTCACGTAACGGTTGCCTCTCCGAACACTGTCCGAAAAGCTTGACGCACAGAACTAATCGTCGCATCATTGTCGGAAGCAACTATGATCTGTATATTATCACCGGAATCTGAAATGTATATTTTTAACAGGGCCCGCATGTAGGATTGTGCATTAACTAACATATTGCACAACCACTGAGAAATTGTTTACATTCGTATAGAAATAGTACAACAGGTTGCGTTCGCTTCATCAAGCTTCTATCTTCAAAGTAGTAATGATAATTTTAAGGAAAGCTTTGCCGCAGAACGATATTACATGTACTGCCATTTATATCTCAAGATTATAATGTTATTGCCTACATTTACACAACAAATCCAAAAATTGATCGGCTTTCACTTTTGCCAGCAAACTCAATTTTTCTACACGCAACTGTACCGCATTCGCTAGGTCACCGGCAAATACTGTTCAAGCGAGTTTCTAAATAAAGAGAAGTACGACGTTTATTGTAAAAAAATCTTGTCAACTTTCCGTGTCTTAATTGACAGTTCGAATACAGTACAGTATAGTTCACTGAATTAGGTTTGGCTAGCAGTTTGTCCAAAAATAACACGGCACGTATATACGTCCCATCGGTTATGATGCAATAACATAATTATATAGATACTGACACGCATTCAAAGTCGAAATTCCACGTGCAAAACGTTAGTAGTTTTAACAGATCTATGCGTACAGGAAATATAGATGTTTCTTTACACGTGTGACAGATTAGTAACACTCTTACTTACAGATTCACTCGTGTGTCTGGGGATCTAATGTTGTGAACATAGTGTGCATTTTGTACATTTTGCGGAGTTGCGATAGGCGGTGCTAAGCTCGATAATAAATTTCCTGTAGAAGCTGATATGCTTATTGGAATCGGCCAAGACGTGGATGACGATAAGCTGCCGAAGGAATCTGAAAATTATGGTGTTAATCTTCGCAATGACAAATTTGAATATTTTCGGTAGAGATTAATTTCATAAATTGCAGTTCTCGATTAAATTCAATATGTCAATTGTAAATCGAATACACAGAATATGTGTTCCGAATTTATTTCTTGTTAGATTCTTTGCGTCTTGTGTGATTTTTCAACTGCAGTTTCAACTGTATATTCCAATTGTGGTCGTGATTCTTTTCTGGCGCGAGAAATTTCGATGAATTGTTAATACAAACACGGACATTTTGCTACACCAAAGTATTTGACAGATACGCAAGGTGTTTATGTTTTGCACTCCAGCTTTACCTCTTCTCCGGAAACCTCCAGACGCCGAAGACTCGTCGGTCTTCCGATCAACAAATTCGAACGTGAATTTCCCATTGGAATCGTCAGTCATTGCTGGCTAACTTATTGAGATTTTGTACGCAAAAAATCCGAAAGCTATATTGTAAATTTTCTATATGCAATTATGTGAGTGCAAACGACGGTCTAAGGTAAATACCTCGACGTAAGCTAACTTCGTGACGTACGGTATTGTCTGAAGATAGGAAGCAATAGTGACACGTAGATGGGTTTTATTATTTACAGAATGATTTTTTTGTTTTCTTACCGATTGGTAAAGAGGAAATAAAATAATTAAAAATGTAATAGGTTTTACGGTGACAATATCAGTAACGTCGTATATTTTTCTACCAATATCTAGTCTATAATATTCTTTTATAGTATGAATTTTTGCAATCGTATAATATAAAGGGAAATAAAGAAACAAGATTATTTTTATTTAGTGCAGAATGTATTTATAAAATGAAAATCCATTTAGCTGATGCGCATCATTCGTTCAACCTCAAATACAACACATAGATTCGCAACTCCATCTGTACATGTGAAAACACCTGATGACGTGGTGAGGGTTACATTGAAAATATGTTGTTTCTTCATTTCGAGTAATTTGCGTTTATATAATGGAAGAGGAACACCAAACAAAATAATGTTGCGCCGAGGAGATTGCAGAAAACAGCCAGTTGCACGTCTGTGATCATCTAAAATGTGATAGAAATAACCTAGCAGTTCGTATTACTCGCTCGAGAATAGAAAATTCCGAGAATAAACGTACAGTTCGAAGTATATTTCGAATAAACCAATAAAGAATACGAAATAATTACCTTTACAGACAATTCCACACTATACTGCACAAATTATCAAAAGAAATACGTGCTCTGACTCGTTCTGTGTAGAAGCCGAGTGACAATCTGTCACGAAATCTCTTCGCTGATAACAGAAATTTTTCGAAACTTCGCTTCCGCCAAATAGAATTATAATAAAATAAAAAATAGTTAGGAACTATGTTAGATGTATGCCTCCTTGAAATATATTATTTAAAAGTTTATTATTTAAAACTCTCGACGTGCGGACAGTACACGAATATTTAAGATGGCGACGATAATGTTCATACCCATTCCATTTAGCGAACCTCCCCATCTTCGAAACATTTTTTTCGTCTCTACGTTACGGATATATTATATTATATATATTATATTATTATATATTACATTCCTTCATGGATATTGGAATATCTTTCTTTTCTATTACATATTATATAAAATATTTTTGTAGTTTCTGTCACGCTAACGCTCACGCTTAGCACGGAACAGCTCCTGTACCGGCGGTAGAGCCCACTTTTACCACGTAACAGAGAGAACACCAATTTTAGCAATGAAACAGGACTTTTACTAGCCTATATATAGCTTTTACGCGCCGCGTGTTTTCGTGTGGGGGTGGTTCTTTCACAGATATTGTACAGACCACGTGCTACCAGGAGGTATCCGGAATTTCAGTAGTACAAGTCAACGGTAAGTCAGATGGTCGAAAATGTCTAAAATTCATTGGTGAAACTCAACGACAAATGGGATGTTCGGGAAAAGATTGGGATTCAACAAATAAAACCGCAAATACGTTTACCACACTCTCTTTATTTATTAATTTCATATTGTATTACAAAACCTGGGCGTGAGCTGACTCTCATTTCCTCTCTGATATGGTCAGATATGGTCTAAGATCGGACGGTACAGCGAGCGCTCTCTAGCGATAAATCTTGGAAATAAAATTGCCGTGAATAATTAAATATGGCGCTGCCCAGCGCTGCCCTTGATACAATGTTATTAGTTAACCTTGCATAATTTCCGTTCATCTGAATATATGCACAGTAACAATGTTCCTAATACCTCATAAAACTTAGAGTATGTAGTTTATTTTACCAGCATGATTGAGTTGTATTCATTGTATAGTAGGAAATAAGTTGAATAGAAGTGCAAGTGTGTATAGAAGCCGTACAGAGTGAACTAGCAAGGAAATATTAATTTATTAAAAATGTCGATACTGCGAACAGTGTTGTTTAATCCTTACCTTAATAATACGCAGAGTCCAAGGTATGAATTCTATATAATAGAATCGTAAGACGTTTCATTTATGATTCTTATTTAAAATGAGACCGAAGGTGTCGATGGCATCGCTGTCTTCATCGATCGTTTTCTCGATAAAATATATCCATTATTAAATTTATTTTTGCAGGAATTCATTGTTGACATTTATAACAAGACAAAGGTGTAAGTCGCTTAACATACCAAGAAGAAATTTTAATTCTAACGTGAAGGAACATGTAGTCGACAAGAGTACTAAATTCAAAATTATCCCATCCGTTATAAAATTTGGTGCTGTAGGCGTAATAGCGACATGTATAATTAAATCGAATAGTACAATTGTAGAATGCAGAGCGCTTAAAACAGTTCCACGAGATCTCAAAGGCGAAGAGAATTTGGAGTTTAAATGGAAAACATTTTTACTATATTTATATCCGTATTTATGGGAGTTGCTAATAGCTTTATCGGTAAGTGTACATGTTTATCGTTATGTATATATGTATATCAAAATGTTGTATCGTACATAATGATACATAAAAATTAATTATCGTACATAATGTTATACGTAATGTTATATCGTTTCAGAGTGCACTGACGGTAGCTGTACTAAATATTTGGATCCCACAGTATGTGGGTAACGTGATAAATGTGTTAACGAAAGTTTCCAAGAGCAACGGAGACGATAAGAAAGATTTGCTTCTGCAACTTACTCAGCCTGCATTCGCATTGGCACGTATGTATATTGTGCAAGTACGTAGCTATCAACTTAACAAATAATTAACCTTTAGTTACAAGAGCGAGATATAAATCTTGATAGAATCGAGGTGTGAGTAACTAAACGTTAATGCCTTCTTTTTTTATTTATCGAATGATTTCGAACGTTATTTTCAGGCATTTTTCACATTTATGTACATTTATACGCTTTCTCACGTGGGTGAAAAGGTAGCGATGAACTTGCGACGAGATCTTTTTAAGTCAATTATTATGCAAGACATCGCTTTCTTCGACAAGAATCGCAGCGGTGAAATCGTCAGTCGGTTAACCAGCGATATACAAGATTTTAAAAGTGCTTTCAAAGCATGCATATCCCAAGGATTAAGAAGCACAACACAGATCGCTGGGTGTGTAGTTTCTGTGATAATAATTTCACCGGAATTAACTGCTGCGATGGTGATCTCTATGTCTACTATTATTTTGATCGGTACGCTACTTGGGAAAAATTTACGAAAATTATCGGCACAGGCGCAAAATCAGACTTCTAAATCGACAGCTGTTTGCGAGGAAGCCATACAAAACGTTAAAACGGTATTTAAAACACGCCGAAGCTTGTTCCGTTCTTCTAAAACTATAAACCGAATTAATACTCTTTTCAAATCCTCGAACAGGTAAAAGCTTTCGCAGCAGAGGATAAAGAAGTAGAAATGTTTTCGAAAGAAGTCGAACAGGGATGTGTATTATATGAAAAATTGGGTTTCGGAATTGGTTTGTTTCAAGGGGGAACCAGCTTATTTTTGAATGGTATTTTACTTTGCACGTTATATTTTGGTGGACATTTAATGTCGACTGGACAATTGACTCCGGGAGATTTAATGGCGTTTTTAATGGCTACACAAACTGTACAGAGGTCTCTGTCGCAAATTTCATTGCTCTTTGGAACTTACGTCAGAGGTGTCAGCGCTGGCGCCAGGGTGTTCGAGGTATAAACTGTCTTAATCCTGTATATACATTTTAATGTTCCTTCAAATAATTGCTCGGCTCTGTATTGTATCATTGTACCTTAACAGTATCTGGACATGCCACCTTCGCCTATGATGGTAACTGGAGAAACTATAATGGACCAGTCTCTTGCTGGAAATATAGTTTTTAAGAATGTGAAATTTAGCTACCCTACCAGACCAGAACACGTTATCTTAAAGAATTTTAATTTGAACATTCCTGCTGGAAAAACGGTAGCTATCGTTGGTTCGAGCGGTAATGGCAAATCAACGGTTGCCGTGTTGTTAGAAAGGTAACTTTTTACGACGCGACGAACTTCGAAGGACTTTGTTTATTAATATACAAAATTACATTCTATTTAGACTTTACGACGTTGATGAGGGATCGATTACAATTGACGGTAAAGATCTAAGGACGCTTAACGCTGGTTACCTACGAGGTAATGTTTTAGGGTACATCGATCAGGAACCAATTTTATTTGCTACAAGTGTTATGGAAAATATAAGATACGGGAAACAAGATGCTACGGACGAAGATGTATTTATTGATCGTTTTCAAAGTTACATAGGTTGCGCGTTCCATAAATATTTTTTATCGAATACCTTGTTCGTTTTGTTGTCAAGGTGATTGAAGCTGCGAAGGACGCGAATGCTGACGAGTTCATCACGAAGTTCCCGGATAAATACGAAACCCAAGTGGGCGAAAGAGGAGCGCAACTTTCCGGTGGACAAAAGCAACGAATTGCAATTGCCAGAGCTTTACTCAAACGACCGTCTATACTAATATTGGACGAAGCTACAAGGTAAGAATAATGTACACAACACTATTATGTATTATACTGCACGTTTCGGTATTGGAATCTTTCATAATTTTATGTCTCCTTAAATCTGCAGCGCATTGGATTATAAAAGCGAGAGAATCGTTCAAAAAGCATTAGAAGATGCTACAAAGGGTAGGACAGTTTTAGTAATCGCTCACAGGTTGAGCACAGTGAAAGCTGCTGACATCATCGTTGTATTACAAAAAGGAGTTATCGTGGAGGTACATGACAAAATTTGTCCGATCATTTTCAGCAAAATATTTATTATCATAATTTCTGCTTACAGATGGGTACTCACACACAGTTATTGAAAAAGGGGGGTATATACTACAATTTAGTAAACGAGCAAGATAAAGAAAGTACATAACTCTAGTGAAATATTGAAGTATACGCGTAGTACAATGACTGGGATCAGTATTTACGATACAAGATATTCACATTGTACGACATTATAGTATAATGTGTTTCGAGAACATGGTAAAAAGAACTTTAAGACGATCATTCAATTTTCTTGGCTGAAAATAAACTAAATTAACTAACTATACATATATACATGGAATAAATAGATATTTATATTTTTAAATAATTACAACTGATTTATTTGCATCCTTGCGTCTATATCTGATTGAATTTTACGAAGTCTATGTACGAGGTTTAGGAATTTTCTTTAGAATATTTCTTAAACGATGCTCGAATCTGCTCGTGATATTTAATAGTCTCGTCGCTAATGGTAATGCGATATGTGACGATATTGTAGGGTTTAACTGGTGGGATGCTGTTACATCTTGCCTCTCTGCGAAGCTTTCATTTTTTAACAATGCTTCGTTCTTCTCCAGTCGTGCAAGTAAAGACTGTAACATGTCCTCGCATGATTCTTTATTTACCGATGAATTCGACAAGTCTAACGAATCATTTCCGTTAGCCACTAAAGCTGATTCCAAAGCTGATACAGCATTTAAAGTCGACGTGAAATTCTGTATGATTTGATCCATGTCGTTGGAAATATCGTTTAACTCGCCTAGTTCGTGAGTCGTGTCTTCTGCAGATTCTGTACTCACATAATTCGCTGCGTCGGTGCTAATTGAAAACGCAGCGTCGTTAAAAGCGCCTACAATGTCAGTCACCGATTCACCCAACAACGCAGAATTTGTAAAACTTTCTACGGTCGTAGTACTGACATCTTCTGTAGAAGATAACAATTCGTTTTGATAATTTGAATTGTCAGCGAACATGTCAGAATTCGAAGTGGTACTTTCATTGTCAGATCCGGAAAACGTAGATGATTCGATCGCTGAAACTGTGGAAGTAATCTCGGTCCAACTAAGCTCGGTAGTTGGACGTTCATCCCGTTCTTCTTCGTTTAAACCTGGCGTTCCTTGCTGAGTTGAGGAATCTACCGATGGTTCATTCATTTCTGTAGACGTGCTTTCTACTGCGGGACTCGAATATGTAGAATCACTTGTACTTGTCGAATACATATCTGGTGTATTTGATGTAACTTCGTCGTTCCGATCAGTTGAACTCTCTACTGTAGTAGTCGTATGTAATAGTTCTTTAGTTGTTAAGGAATCTTCGGTAGTTGTTCCAGCCCCCTCGAATTCTTCATTAAACATATCTTTCTGCCAAGTGGAAGTTTGTAACGATGGATCAGTGGTCTCTGTTAGAAGAGATGAAGCAAGATACTCCGAAGTTAATGGAGTACTTGGAGTAGGATCAGTGGTTTCCGTTAGAAGAGATGAAGCAGGATACTCTGAAGTTAATGGAGTACTTGGAGTAGGATCAATGGTTTCCGTTAGAAGAGATGAAGCAGGATACTTCGAAGTTAATGGAGTACTTGGAGTAGGTTCAATGGTACTCGAAGAACTTGACATATTAAAAATATCTTCTGTCGAGACATTGGAATCATTCCATTCATAGGATTCAAGAGGCATCTGTTCTATATTGGAATCTGTCGCCGATGTAATTTCGCTCTCGTAATTACTTGTGGTCTGGTCTATTAATTCATGTTCTCTGTGTAACAGAGCTATTCTTCCTTCAGCGTTAGGTTCGCATATCGAAGAGACGTTCAAGTACGTGTCATCGCACGTAGCAGAAATGCTGCACATTTCTGTTCTCGCATCGTAAATCATAGTCCTTGGACATTTGAAAACAGTCTGGGACATCCGGTGGTCTTTGATTTCGCATGTGTAGAATAGAGTACAATCGTTCAGCACCGGAAATGATCCAGATTTCTTGCATACAGGCAATTTTATAGAATCAAATGTTCGTTGGCCAGAACCGATTCGTTCGGCAACCTCTTCTTGACGATCAACGTGGACGCATTTGTGCAAATCGAAGCTGAAATACTGATCTCCTCCGCATTCAGCCAGAATCGCTTGATTTTTCTTGCAAACGTAGTAATGTCTAGGATTGCCGCAATGAGGCTTTAATACATTTACACCGCACGACTTTGTCTTATTCACGTAAAGTAGCGTACCACCGCCAACGATCTTTAAGCAACGTTCTCGTTTTTCGTCAAAGTATTCAGTGTTATTGCAAAACGGTGGTTGAGAGTTCAATGATTCCATGGTTAAATTCATGTTACCGGTGTCAGAATCCTGTAGGCAAATAAACTCTCATTTATAAATCAAATACGAATGATTTGCTCGACCGAAGAATAAATTGTTTTATGGCACTTTACTAATTTCTAATAGAAATGCGTTGTTAGAAGAAAGAACGTAAGAACGAACGCAAGAAGAACGTAAAGAAACAAAAATAGCACTTACGAATGGATTCTCTACCGGTTGATTAACGCTGTCCGATATAATTTGTAGAATTATCAGGAGTATAGCGTATCCTATCATATTAGATGGTTGTATTAACCGATTGGTAAGCACCGATCAGGTTTCGTCCTGTCTCGCCAGTCAGCGTACACGCTTTTTGGTCGTTCCCTAAGTTTTATGGTTCTCATACTGCGCGTTCGAGCACTTTTATATCGAGGACGTGCTTGATAATAATTGCGCGTGATAAATCCAGGCGACGAGATTAACGTCACTTCGTGTCATTTTTCGACAACGAAAAAATGCGAGCAGACCAGATCCACTAATTATTACTTGGAAAGTGTGTATTCTCGTGAACGAGTAAAGTCTTCGCGTTGCTGTTGTAATTAAGGCTTGGTACGTAATCAGACGCGGTAGGACGCTTCGGCAAGCACGTTCTATGATTTAATAAAAAAGATATGCATTCGAATTCAAGGGCGATCGAGATTTCACGATAACGCGTACTAATGAAAACCACAAGGTAAAATTAACTTATTGCGAGGCAAACGCAACCGTTCGTTGATAGATAGTTCTTGGGAGAATGGTGGAAGAACAATGAGAAGCTTAGAAATAAAAACAAATATTTATTATACGACTATAGTGGCAATAGATATAATAAGTCAGTAACAAATCTGTATATACAATGTTTCGTTGAATTACATATCTACAAGGTGATTTGTTTTGTTTGCTCATTAAAATAGCGTACACAGCAATTTGCTTCCAGGTATATGTTGAAATAGGACTCGATTCTAGGATTGCGTATCGTTGCTCGCGATAAAAGCCAGGACTGTACAATTTTCATTTCTTTCGGAGTAATCATCGTTTATCAACTGATAGAGCTCGTTTCAACATTCGTACTGCGTGACTCTGTACGTAAAGTTGTTACTTGTTACGATATGAATCCCTGCACCAAAATATGGCATCACATAGTGCGAACCATCCGCAGGTCCTACGATTTGTGTTGCTATAAGTATAACATCGACGAACTGGCCAAGGAAGAGGAATCCCAAAGTACTCAGCTTAAGTAAACCCAGCGCTGGATACCCTAGGTAAAATCTATCTGCTCCGAACATGCCGAGAAATATAGAGAGTAACAACGACGTGGCAAAGGAATATCCATTTCTGTGAAAAGATAACGCTATGTTGTATCGTGGTAATGAAATGTCAGGAAAGTAGCAACATGATTCAAGAAGTTGCACCCACGGATTGTCAATATTTAATAAAATATCGTTGTAATAGCATGTACTTACGTCCATTTACAAGGAATATCCTTCTTGAACGTGTTATTTTTTGTTTCTGTACAAATGAGGCCATCTGCAGCCAGACACAACACTGATAAAGACAGAAAAAGTATACGAGTTACGTTTTTATGCTTTGCGGTACACGAGGTACATTAAAATCTCAACACGAAACCGAACGCGACAGTGACACCATTGTGAAAGAAAGGAAGAGATAAGGAGGTAGAAAAGGGTCCCTGCTTCTACGTAGTTTCGTAACAATGAATGAGCAGTATTAGGAGGTTATGTCGCGGTATTTTTCGAATTTTTCAAGGAACAGTAGATTTGTAGAAAAAGTTCTTTCACCCTTAGCCTTATTCTCCTTGGTGCAACCTTTCGGTTGTTGCGTCTCCGGGTCTATGAAATCATAATCGGGATGAGGACAGATGTACTGTCCCATTCGTA
This sequence comes from Lasioglossum zephyrum, assembly GCA_028455615.1. Classification (NCBI taxonomy): domain Eukaryota; kingdom Metazoa; phylum Arthropoda; class Insecta; order Hymenoptera; family Halictidae; genus Lasioglossum; species Lasioglossum zephyrum. Next base: position 12,699,046 of record CM052324.1, on the reverse strand, counting down.
GGTTACTGCAGTCGATCTCATATGTGTTATCCGCACCATTGCCCAGCGGTACCAAGAGAACAAGCAACAAAAGTCCGCTAAGGAATCGCATCACTGAATCGCATCAGATGAAACATGCCGTTTCATTTTATAACAATTACGATATTCCGTGCATGTTTGTTGTATTTTGAACGCACTGCCATTAGAATTGCTATACAGGGAAAAGGGGAAGGGGGAACAGCGTCGTGGAAGGGGAAGGTGGGTAACGCGTGTCTATTATGTATAACAATTTTTATTAATATTTAAAAGTTCCCATTGTTAAAGTAGAGATATTTTCGAAATTGTATATCTTATTTAAAATACTGTTTTCTTTAAGCAAAATAAACACATTATTATTTACATTTATCGATGAAAACTAAATAGTATTGAATATTCGTTACAACAGCAAATGATTCGTGCCGCTTTCCCCATAAGACGCAATGCAAATCCCGGCAAGAATTATTTGCTCTTGATAAACGTCCGTACAGCGTCAATTCGTGCAGCGGCGGAATGCTCAAACTGTTGGCCAAATGTTACCGACACAGAAGTCAGGTAGGTAACCGTAGGTTAACTGCCTGTTACCGCCATCTAGCGGTAGATTCGGAACTAAATTTGGCTAACAGTTTGAGCGTTTTGCCGCTGCACGGATTGGCGCTGTACGGACATTTATCAAGAGCAAATAATTCTTGCCGGGATTTGCATTGCCTCTTATGGGGAAAGCGGCACGAATCATTTGCCGCTGTAATAAATATTCGACACGCTTTGTTTCGCATGAATAAACGATCTTTATCGTATAATAAAGACGGAGAGGATTCTCCAGTATATTCCCACACATTCAACCCCATTCTTTTAGCCCGTGAATAACAATTTTATTGAATATTACGCGTGTCTAGCAAACACTGTCTGTTATACGCGCAAAAAAAGAAGGCACAGAATTTCGTCAGTGGGGTGCAGGGGGAACGGCGAATCCCCACTCTTGACGCAAGGCTCCATGCCTTTTGTATAGCGCGTAGTGGGAGACCACGTGGTACCTACGAGTTTCTCGTGCCATCTTGCTTTGCGCGTATAATACATGCGTATTTACCACAACATTCTTGGAGCTTGCATTAATATCTGCAAATAATTTCTAAGCGTAAGAATTTTTAGTATATTCTGTCAGAAATCTGGGTCCCCTTATTAATGTCTAGGGACGACTATTGGGGTTTTTAGTCGGGGTGGCTCCGGCATTAAACATCCCCATCTTCGGCGATGTAAGATGTTACATAATTCTAAATGGATTTCTTCAGTTATTTAAAAAAGGGCCGGATTAGCCATATAGCAGAAGTAGCAAATACGCCTCGCGTTTCTGGGGGCCTCTTTTGTTTGTAAAACTGTAAATTGATTAATTATTTATTTGACTGTAAACTTGTAGAATAAATACTATTGCATTGCTGCAGCTGTCACAGTGTTTGTGTTTGAACTGGTACAAACTTTGTACCGCGAATTAAACAATAGAAGACGGTTACGACAGCCTATATAGCATTTATTTCGATGAAAATGGCTGCTTCGTCGTTGAAGAGCACTCGGAAAACGTACAGTTTCGAGGAGCGGGAAATATTGATAACGTTGATTAATAAATACGAGGATATCGAGGAGAAAAAATCCGATCCCGTATCAATGTGCAAACGAAAGTCAGCCTGGTCTCAACTCGCCGAAGACTACAACTCGATGGTAGGTCCTCAAGGTGTACGCTCGGCTGTGCAATTAAGACGCTGTTGGGAAAATATGAAAGCTTGCAAACGTAACCGGGAAGAGAAAAAGTTGCGGTAATTATCACTCACTATGATTCACGTTTATTCTTTACGTAAATGAAAATATGCTACTGTTCAACATAGCATTTAAGCTGTGTATAGCTGTGTCATCTTAAGCGTAGTTAGAAACCATTGAATCTTACATAACAATTCCAAGCACTCCCTTGGTTATCCGACCTTTTCTTTAAACCATCAACAATAGAATTTACCGATCGATTTTCATCTATTTCTGGTTAATATTTCGAACTAATTCCTTCTACAAACGGTTCTGCTTTATGTTTCCTAGAAGATAGTCTGATCGAAGTAACGACATTAAATTTTCTCTTCCTTCGCCAATGTGGCTTTCGAAACTAAAATCGTTTGAACGCTATCGAATTTCTACGAAAGAAAGTAAACACAGAAGCGGCTGTATATACGTTCCGAATCTTTCCAGAAATATTTCGAAAAGTTTCTGCCATCTGTCCAAGGACCATTCATGCTCGAAATTCTGGGAGAGTAGGACTCCTTTGTCGGAGCTTCCAATACCAACCGGAACTGTAGGATTGCCACCGAACGTCGTATTCGAGCCAAAAGAATCGGAACCGTTTACTTTGCAAAGCGTTTGCACTTTAAAGCCACCGAAACAAACCACGAGAGACGAGAACAAAGATTCAGGTAATTTCAGGTTTCTTCGAATCTTTGAATTGTAGGGTAACTGCACCCACCACCAGTGAATAAACGGGCACCAGTAAACGAACGCTTTTGTATATTTCAACAAATTTTAAGCCGCACGGTGTACTAGCGATAATGACTCTTGGGCCAATAATTATTATTAATAAACATCAAAAGAAATAATTATTTAAATAAAAATAAATTTTTAAAAGTACCACCTTTTTGAAAAACGGACTAAAAAGTATAAAATAATTTGTTCCTAGTCCCATAGTCCATACCATAGGGAGCCATTTGGCATATATGAGATTTCTTAAATTCACATATTTTTGTTTTAAATAAAATATCTTCCTGAACAATTTCTTAAATGTTCATTAACTGGTGCGGTTACCCTAAATTACTTGTTGCCACATCGAAAGTCGATCGATCGACTTTTTGGCTGCAGAGAGCACTGTTATTTAAATATATCGATCGGTTTCAGATTGTTTGGAAAAATCGACGAAAGGATCGTATTCCCCAATCGCCAACAGGTTGGATAAAGAGAACACGCCGGAGAGAAATCGTTTGATTTTCAAGTCGAATGGTACTCAAACGGTGATGTCCCCGTCGTTCGCGTTCTCTGCTCACGATCAACCCCGTAAATTGAAACGATCGTTTCATAGAGAGGAAGAGCTGCACGTATTGGCTCTTTCGGAAGCGCAAATGAAGGTAGACATCGCCGCCATGTTGAAAGAGGAGGCTAGAATTAAACTGGAGGAGGCTCATTATCGCAAAGAGGAGGCTAGGCTCAGGATGCTTCTTTTCACGTACAAGCTTGATCGAATGAAAGAAGATTAAACCAACGTAAACGAACAGTTGTTTTCCTCCGCGAAACGGAGAAATCTCCAACTAGAAACGAAAGAGAAATTCTTATCTCTTCTGTTGTATCTATTTATTTTCACTAGCTACAATTGAAACGTAATAATCTTAATAAATACAAAGTTCGTACACGTTAACTACTTGATGATTTTCGTATAATAAGGATAGAGAGATTTCGCGGAACCAGTTTTCGATTGAAACAAAATGTTACCGTGTAAGTGTAGCAGCGTATGAAAAGCGTATGGAAAGCGAATGTGGAAAAGTTTTCGTAGGTAGCAACGAATAGTCCAGTCAGATTCGACACCCCAGAGTACCCCTAAATGACGTGTGAAAATTTCATTAATTTCGGAATACTTTCCGGGTAGACACCTTTTTTTCGACCTGAAATACATGATCATAGTGCTCTCGTGTGCGTGTACATATACGAATTAGGAAATGTTACGAATGACAACGATGATTAGCGGTTATAGTTTTGATTTTCCTACAGGATTATGTATTGCGATTTCAATGATCATCGTTGATATGGTTAGTAGTAAAAAAAGAATTGTCAATTTATTGACATGGCAGTCAGTAGCTGATAGGCGGTCATTGAATTTGACTAGCACTGTAATTGTCGTCTTTCGAGTGGGAGAAAATAGTGAGGCAGAAAATACAACGTAATGAGTTATTTAAAAATGCGATTGATGAAGCTGATCGTTTACGTCAAGACCAAAGTTGACATCTCGAGTGTTAACGCGGATGATTACAAAAAGAAAAAGTAGTGTCGTTGAGATCAAACCACGCGCACCGAAGACGTACAATTAATACTTTTTTAAATCTTTATCGTAAAAATAATTTTCGCTTTGGATAGAATTGCAACGGTGGTGTAAACACCGCTTATTTTGATTACGTTCGAAAGTATTGATCGTCTCGAGTGTCTCTACATCAAATGGAAGTTGTCGTTGAGTGCAGGCTTTGGGGATGAGCAACGAGCAACCTCGAACAGCGATGGATCGGTATAAATCGGTTCGCTGGGATCGAAGCCGGTTCTTCTGGTCGATGACAATCCGACAGCACCTTCCAAACCCGTGGATGATCTGCTCGCAACACGTTGGCCGATCACGTTGCTCATCGATCTGGAGATTGACCTGCGCGTGGGCATATTTTTCATTTTTTAACGAACTGTTCAATCTCCATTTGTCGTCTAGCAATTTCACCCTTTCCACTCGGAGCATATATTACACACTATTTTGTGCTACTAGGGAACATAGCAATTGAACACAGTTCGTTTATCAATGAACAATAAAAACAACAATATCGAAATTGATCGAGAAGAATACGTACGTCGACTGAAACGGTTTCTGAAGTCCACTGCGCAAGAAAGAGAAATTATTCGCCCGACTGCTGTACGCGTCATCCGAATGACTGCTACGGTTGCATGGTTTATCGACCCTGCGGTTCTTCATGATCACCGCGTAAGCGTATTTTCTAAAACGGTTCGCGTCGATCGATTTAGTTTAGTAAACGCAGACGAATCTGTAAAGCTCTCACCTGGGAAGTCATCAGGGAGACATACCTATAAATCAGCATGGACAAGCATACGACCGAAGCCAGGAGCACTACCAGCACAGCCACCGCTGTCACTAGTCCGTAATACTCGTTCGGAGTTATGCAAACGTTCTCCATGACCGTGGTATGCCTTTCCACCATTGTCTCCTCGTCTATATCCATTCTCGAGTCGAGCACCTGCGCCAAGAAGCGAATTAAACTGGTGCTTCTTCCGATAGGAAGTAAATCGGTGACAACCGAAGCGCGTCTAAACATTCGGTCGGATTTAGTCAATGCTAAACTTACATCCTCTGTGTGTCCCTCAACTACCTAATCGATTTTGATGACTTTGAAATATGTTGTCAAGATCATTATTCTGAACAACTTCTTCCTATTCATGTTACCGCCGATCGATTTTAGTTTTCGAGATATTCGTAAAAAAACTATTGCTAATACTGTATTGAATTTTCAACCGGTTGACTGGCACGGGTTGCCGTGGTTGGTTTAGCGTTAAACACGAATTACGGAATCACCTCTATCATTTCTCTGACGTGTTCCTCCTCCTCCTCTTCTTCCTCCTCGTCAGCGTCACTGTCGTTGCCAGCGGTGGAATTCGAAGCGGATGACGTGTCATTTACAGTGTTCTCGATTACCGTGGTTATTTCGTTTTCTTCGGCTATTGTGTCGTTCAGCGACACGTCCCTTCTCTTTCTACCAAAGGATGGCTCGCTTCTCCCGGTACCGCCCGAACAGTAGGCAGGCTGGCAACCGTCTCGACAAGTCCTCACGTTCGCCTCGAACACCAAGAAATTCGATTCGGGGATCTTGAACGCGTTGAAACGTGCCTCGAGGCTGTCCCCCTCGCGCAAACGGTCCAATCCGGGGAACACGTAGTTATCCACTGGACATCTGTGTACAACAAATTCATATAGAAAAATGTCTTTGAATATCGATCGTAATGTTGTTAATAATAAATGTTGAATGTTCTCGGCGCTACGATTTGATCGTTTTTTGATTTATTAATTGATCGAACCGTAGCGCCGAGAACATTCAACATTTATTATTCATAGAGAAAGTTGTTAGTAAAAGTTCCGAAATCCGAAAAAATACATTTTCTGTAATACTTCGCTTGGAGATATGTTTATCTTTCATAAAAGAACACAGTCTAGTGATCGATAGACTCTCTCGATAGAGCAATTGCAGATTGTAGATGGACACGTGCGAGCTAAGAACGAAAATGTGTATCCTTTCAAGAAACTCTTTTCTGACTTTCCCCGAAGAGTTTGGCCTACTCCCTCGATCGACGTATATTCGAGAGCTATACCCTGCAGCGCGTATCACGAAACTCCATTATCCCCTAGTTGTTAGTAGATCGATCTACATTCGTTTATTGTTTCGAAGGACCGAAGACGAAAGAGTCGGAATGTAGGAATCACGCGGAGATATCACACTGTATTTTTTTAGGAAATGTATCTTAATATTTACCCATATCTGTCGATCAATTGAACGCTTCTGCCCGAATAAGGATCCCTGGCGATCACGTTGGTGGCGAAGATGTCGGTGACGTAATTGTATCTGCAAGAAAGATAAATAGTGTCAATGGAAATCTTCGAATTCGGAAGAATTATAAAAGAAAAAAGTACTGTACCCGTCTTGAGCTTCGAGTCTGAAGGTGAGCGGGTCGCCCACGGCAATGGTGGTCGTAGGTCTGCCTTGGTAAAGGATCATCAACCTCACTCGGGAACTCAGGGTATTTTCACCTGGAAGATACTCGATGGGAATCGGGGACCCTGCTCTAAACAATACAAATTCAACGACTATTAGCGAAACTAAGATGGATCGCTGTTTCTCGCGTTAATCTCGATGGTCCATTAAGAGTTACTTATTCGATAAATGGCGAATTATAATTGGACATTTGGGGTATGCGTTTTCAAGGTAAAAGAGTGGTTTCCATTAAAAAAAGAAAATTGTTAGAAATATTAAGTAGGGCTCACGAAAGAAAATGATAAATTTTTTCTGATTTTGCTCTAATTATTTCCGGCATTGTAACTGCTAGATCGAGTCAGCCGGGCCGAACGGTGACTCGATTTCGATGAAACATAGGCCACAGGCCATAGACGATCCGAAAACAATCGAGCGAGCTTGCACGCGGGGTCGTAAGCAAACGAATCGTAACATGGGCTGCATTCCGTGGTTAATTGCATGCACGGCGAGTGCACCAGGTGCAAGGCACGGTTTCTCAATCGATATGACCTGGCATACCCGGCGCCGATGTAGCCGGACGTGACGACAGCTTCGCCAGGGCCTCGAAACAGGCAGGTGAGGTTGAATCGTTTGTCTCTTCCGGTCTGCACGTAGTCGGAAAATTGCACCACCACAATATTGGTCATTGTGTCCCCGTACTGTAACAATTCAGTCAGCATAACTCCAATTTTCCAGGATTTTTGCAAAAATTTCACGCGTCCGGTTGTTTCGCCAATTTATTTTTTTTTATCACGTTTCCTCGACAAATTGCCGTCCATTCACTGTGGATTGTCACATGTGAAACTTTCTCGGTTCTTCGCTGACACAAAAAGGGCCGTGCTAACAATGGCTGACGCTAGTTTCATTGGAACGACTCTGTTCCAGTCGACTGCGAACAATTCGAGATCGCGAGAAATTAGAAAAATCGCATCTACCAACAGCCTTTTTTTAACCCTTTGCGGTTGAAAGCAATTAATGCCTTTTATCTAGGAAACTCGAAACAACAATCGTTTAACTCCAAACCGTTTTAGCCCGGTGATGCTACGAGCAAATTTTCTGCTTCGAACAGATTCGTCCAGTTCGTTCGCGAGAACTGATTTTAATTAAACGGCACAGTCGCGAAGCAAAAAGAGCCTTTGATCGAAATTCCTGCATGTACGCGCGAGCGGTAATTTTACGGGCACCGACGTAACGTACACGCGAGAGAGTATATTAAGGTAATTAGATTCCTTACTCTTTGAGTGCCGCATTCAGGATAACCCTGAGGACCGCTGATTCGTAACACGTTCACGGTGCCGCCGTTCCCACGGAAGAAGCACCGGTCATAATATCCGTAAGTGTAAATCCGACCGATGAATCCTTCCGGTGTCCTTAAAGTAAATTCCATCCCGTCTTCGCTACAGACTTGACTCACTAGAACGATCAGATATATAGAAAATTTACTATTACAACTTTGCCTGCCAATTCGAACTTTCAATAAAACCGTCCTTAAACTTCGCTCCGACAATTCGAACTTTGATAAATGACTCGAATTCATCCGGTACCGAGCTCGTCCGAATAAACAGTCTCCGGACTCCAGAGTTACGTGAAAAAATCTCAAGAACATCTTTGAATCTCCAAGCATTTTCTCATTCAATGTTCAGAATCAGAAACGGTCCGAAAAAAAACTCGTCGATAGACTGCAGATATATAAAATTCGGTAAACAGTAACGTATCCTCGAGATATGGTCGAATTATTTTCGATGGCTCGGAAAGAAAAGAGAAATTTCGCGGTGAAATTATTCGGCCAAGCAAGCAGAAAATAATCGGATCGTCGGAAAAGTTTTTCCAATCAAGTTCGTTACCGAGAGACCGCGAGAAGGGTGTTGAAGCGCAGTTCGGTGTGCAACGACGAGATAGAGAACCAGTTAGGCAAAAAGGAGTAGTGTGTGCGTTGTGTCACGTGGAAAAACAGACGATTTATTTCTCCAAGCTAGTTCGACAATGTCTGTACAATAATAATAAATGTTGAATGTTCTCGGCGCTACGGTTCGATCGATTAATACTGAGAAATCAAAAAACAATTTTGCAGATTATCAAATAAATGAATCTGTACAATAATAATGGGGGAGGAATGTATCAAATCATTTCCACGTGTCGAGTATTCCATCGCGGCGCGAACCTCTGCGTAAGACCCACGAGGCTGGCGTCCTAGACGGGTCACGACGCTTACCGTCGAGACACTCCGCTTCGGCGCCCTGTCTGCCGTTGTTCCTCTCGTAGAAATCGTAGTCGGACCCGGTGTCGTAGTAAACCGGATTGCCCATGTCCATGTCCCTGGAGTCCCGGTCGCTCAGCTCGCAGTTGTCCCTTTCGGCGCCATAGGGAGCCGCGTAAGGCCGATAGTTGAAGGATCGGCACACGAAGTCCCTCGCGTCCGCGCACTCCCTTTCACACTGGGCCAACGACGAAGCCGTTGTGTACCGTCTGACGAAAGGTTTACGGACCCTGATGTGGGGCCCGACTTGTCTGAAGTTGTCCTGCTCGTCGCACCGGGAAACCAACGGCGGTCGTCCGATGATAGGTCCACCGGTGGTTCCGAAAGGTCTGGAGTTGAAAACACCACCCTCACCGATGTATCCACCTCCGATCACGCTACCGTCGTTATTGTATCCGCCGAAACCCGGTCGACTGGGTGGTCCTCCCGCACCTCCGTAATGGGTCCGGTCCGGGTGAGGCTGAGGGTACGCGTCGTCGATCGGATAGCTTCCTGGGTAACCGGATGGGTGCGACGGCTGAGGAAACCTTGCGATAGAAAGATATCGTGTTTCTTGTTATTATGTACTTTGTTACAGACTCTTTCGATTTTTCGGAACAGACAAAACATTAAATGTTGAATGTTCTCGGCGCTACGGTTCGATCAGTTAATAAATCAAAAAAACAATTTTGCAGATTATCAAATCATCATCGACGTTTCGATTCTAGTTTGAATCCTTTTCAAGATGTATGTAGTAGTTCAGTATAAGCAGTAGTGGGGCTAGATCTGGGACATATACAGGTGAAACTTTTGGGACATTTATGGATAAAATACTGTACTTCGTAGCCGTTCTTCGAAGCTGAACGGTAAGCTCGGCATAATTCTGTTGACAATGGCAGAGACTGAGAGTCTTCCCTCTTAGCTTACCGGCTCGGATAAATCTCCTTATCCGGATATCTTTCGCTAATGGGATATCGATCAACGTGAGGCCTGGCACCGCCTAAACCCGTAGGGTATCGATCCGAAGGATCCTCCGGAACCGGATACCGATCGATCGTATTGGGATAGCGGTCCGTGTCGCTCGGATAACGACCAGGAGATATCGGGAATCGGTTCGCGACACCAGTCGGATACCGATTACTCGTGGGATATCTGTCTATTGTTGGATCAGGGATGGGGTATCGATCGATGGACACAGGACGACGATCGCCGCCTCTGACTGGGAATCGATCGGAAATCGGGTATCTGTCCGAGGACGGGTATCGATCGCTGATAGGACTAATTGGATAACGATCGTTAACTGGATAGCGATCGGAATGATAACGATCTCCTCCGGGGTAACGATCGCCGATGGGATAACGATCGTTCACCGGGTACCGATCTACAGGCTCGGGGTAGGGATCTGTCGGAGTCATTGGATATTGACCACTCATAGGATATCTATCCGGGTATCTGTCGCTTGGATAACGATCTGGATACTTCTCAGGATATCTGTCTGGATATTTCTCGGGATAGCGATCCGGATATTTTTCGGGATAACGATCCGGGTATTTGTCGGGATAACGGTCGGGATATTTGTCTGGGTATCGGTCTGGATATCTGTCGGGGTAACGATCGGGGTACCGGTCCGGATATCGATCGGGATAACGATCGGGATAACGATCCGGATGACGGTCTGGATAACGATCCGGCTTCACGCTGCTGCTGTAACCTTTGTCGTAGTCGTCTGGATACCCTGGTCGAAGAAAAATTTTCTCTTAATGTCATCCTCTTCTTTCATCGTTTCGGAATTGGTTACAAGGTTTATCGTAGGCTAAATAAATTTGAGTTTGCTTCTTTTTGGAAGTTTCTTAGCGAGGAATATAGTGTACCGTAGGGTAAATAGAATATTGGTATCGAAATCTAACCGGGTCTTCCTAGAGATGGCCGGCCAAAGTTTGTATCCTGGCCCAAGGGATCCGGCCTGTAGGCAGGACTGTCTCGATCCCCATCCAGGTATTGATCTATCCGGAGAATACGAATTCAATGTTATAATATGAATTTATAGTTATAATATTGAGAACAAGAGCGAGTTTTCAAACACTTAAAAACTTGCAAACAGGAAGTGAAAATATCGTTCCTGAAAAGCTGAAACTCACGCATAAGGTTTTCATAGTAATCGTAATCGGCGTCGTAGATGATCCGGTGGCCGTCGCGTTGATTGAATCGACTCAGACGACATGTGTGGTAGTGCTCCGAGTAAACCGCGCTCCGACATTGAAAGCTGGTCTGTCGAAGACACTCGTCCAGACATTCGCTCAAGCTGCGACCGGTTATTTCCGAGTGAAACTCCCCGCTTAGACGAGAGTTTCGGTATCTCTGGAAGGCAGTGTCGGGACGACGTCCATCGGAGAACAGATGCGACGTCGAGCTGCTGTCTGGATATTCGGAGCCACGTGCTACGGATGGATCTACGCTTCGTAAGTGGGTACCGATAAAGCCTCGCCAAGTGCGAATTGATCTCGACATTGAAATACTAAAAAATTCTCGTGACATCGAATCAAATCAAATAAAAATAAGAACACATTTTTCACTCTGTTCTATCATTTTTCAGCCAACTTGCCACGTTCAACGAATAAACCTATGGAGCTTTCGTTCCAACCCAATATTTCGTTTTTATAAAAGATGTAGTTTTTGTTTATTATTTTTTATTCTTTTTATTTTTTTGAATTAAAAAAAATTATTATTATGAAAGATTTATAAAAGATATAATGCTCTCGGCGCACTGGGTCGATCAATTTTTACTTAGAAGCAATTCTGGAATTTATCAAATTTAAACTTAATAATTGCGTATGTAAATTATTAAAGAAAAAATTAATATACTGATTGAATATTGATCGAAACAATTTGATAAATTGTAGAATTGCTTTTTTAATACGTCTTTTATAAATAAAGATACGATCTATATACATATATTTAATTGTTACTTATATACAACTTTTGCGATGGAACAAATAAATATGAAAAATACACTCACGATTGTCCAGACAAACCAAATCGTAGAAATGATGACTGGGGCTGCTGCTGATCCCGATATCGTCCTTTTGGGAGACGGAATCCTCCTCGGAGATGACGCATTGTCGCGTCTGTTCATCGAATTCGACGCTCCGACAGAAATATTTCTCGGCTCTCAGGCAAAGAGCTTGACACTCGTCCAGCGTCAAGTTCGTGTAAATGTCGACTTCGAACGGCCCCCGAAGACGCTTGTTCTCCTCTTTCACGAAAACTGCCAACCCGTCGCAACGCCGTTCCGCTGGAGGATCAAAGAATCGATAGTGTACACTCGCTTCTTCTAGATACATGACTTTTATACATACTTAAATAGAGTAAAATAGGGTAAAAATGAAATATGTGCCTGAACAATTTCTTAAATGTTCATTCACTGGTGCAGTTACCATAATCGGTTTTTTTCACAATTTCACATAATCATAAATTTATTTCTAGGGATTAATGATATAACCCCTCGAGCATACCGTTCAGACACGTGTTCTCCAAGTAATCAGAGTTTGGATCGTCTTCTAGCAACTCCGGATGCGTTCTTCTCGTGAAACGACTGATGGCGCAGCTTCTCAGAGCTGTGTCGTACGTTGCCGAACGACAAATGAAACTGAACTCATTCAGACATCTTCAACAGAAAGAGAAATCGTACATCTGTCTGCAATTTTTACCATCTTTAGCGTTTGCAGCTCGTTGCAACGTCAGTCAATTTTGACGAAATTTTCAGAATAAGTAACACAGATCCATAAAACGTAGTTTTTAAATTTTCAATATAGACCCAGATAAAAAAAGTTGTAAAATCCAATGTTTAGTATTTTTTCTACAATTCCGGTAAAGTGCAATTATTGAGAAAATTGTTTTTCACATACAATATTAAAAAAGTTATCGTCTTTTTAAGAGTGTCGGAATATTGATTTCAAAGAATGCAAAGACAGCCGCTTACCTGTCTTCGCAGTCGGTTCTATTCGCAGCGCTAACTTCCTTGATGTCTGTCAAAGGCAGCTTTAGCTTCTTCCTCGGGTGTCTTTCGAATACGTAGCGCCGGTTGGGACATTCCCTTTCTATGCGGTCAGCTTCAGAGATAGAAAGTACAATATTGTGGCAATTATTATCGATACAATCGTGAATTACAGGCTGTCTAAAAATTTCTTCAACATTTAAAAATGGGAGGTTCCTTAGATTATTCGAAGTGACATTTTCCTTGAACGATGACACCCCGTATATCGTTTACGTATGATGAAACGGTTGAGTTAGTTTCGGGAATAATGTAACAAAATCCTAACAATTACCAAAATAGTAATTTCCAACTAAAACAACGTAAAGATGAAAGAGTAATTGTTTAACCGAATAATCTTTAGAGCGTCGGTGACATAAAACGATAGAAATGGTGTGCGATGCCGAGTGTCTAATTTCCCGTTGACGGAAGCAAGGGGCATCTTAAAATCACAAAGGAACTCACAGCCAAGACAAACTTCCGTGAAATGGACGCTGTTCGGTACCAACATCAGGTTACCGATCCCTTCCGGTTGCGCCTGTTCCCTAGTCAAATAGCAAGTGCTCTCTTCGTACTCGGCAGCACCGCTGAAAGACGCGATTCTGCTTCCAGGTTGAAAGTCGAAGCTAGTGCAAGCTCGCACCAAGTTGTTCGTCGCTGTTCTATCGCGTAAACAGAGCTCCTGACATTTCTCCAGTACCCGAAACGGCGGGGCAGAGTCTCGCACCTAAGGAAGTTGGTCGATGAGAAAATTACCATATCTCGAGAAAACAGCATCGAATTCCTTTTCACGACAGTTTCGTGTCCGAGAAGATTGTTCCCAAGAAACCTTGCACCTCGAAGCAACCGGTGACGCTTGACTGGCACTCGATAAATCCTTAATTAAGACCACAATCGATCTCCGGAACAACGGAAGTGTCGTAAAAACGAACAATTAAAAGATTTAATTGACTAGCGACTGCAGAGAAATTGCAACGCGATAAGAACCATGAGGACAAAACAGTCGAAGATTTTATGCCTCCTACAAGTTAACCTCCCCCACTGGTTGAATTAAATAATTTCTTCGGTTGTGCTGAATTGTGCTCGAACATTACAACTATAGCATAAAAAATAAGATGAAAAATTTGAGAAGGAGAAAAAAAAGATTTTATTTCTATTCGAAGTTTAAACGCGCAGAAAGGACGTTACGCGATCATCCATGGTTTCTCGTAGTGTTGCAATTTTCCGTGCCAGCGCATTTACCACGTCATCGTCAAAGCCCTGAAGCTGCTGGTCCGGAAGTCTCTCATAAACGACCCGACCTAAACCGGTGTTACACGTTGTTTGCCCTGAAAACAGTCCTCTCGTTATCGCTCGCTTCGGAATGCGTTTAATGGACAGTACGCGTGCGTTCTTTTTAATTTTTTGTTGTTATTTTCTCGCGAATAGATTATTATCCCCTCTCCCAGCTTTCATTCCCCACTTCTTCGCGGTCAGAAAAAACCAGGTTATTTCCTTTGGGGACGAGCGTCACACCGGCACGATTTTATCGCCGCGACATTTTCGTTTGGCGCACGGACAGCTGATACCAATCGAATAAAACTCTGCGTGGATTTCGCAAGCACACGAATGACATCATGGGTTTTTGTGCGATCCGTCATTAATTAGCCTGATAGTGGCACGCGCGAGCGTAATCATTCGCGGATTCTAGCCGACAAAAAGGATTTGTTCAGAGCATGGACCTCCGGTTCGAATTGAAGCCGTGGTCGTTAAGCTAATGCTCTCTTCCGAAGGATGCTTGACTCCGCGAATCTGTCGGGTAATTTAACAACGTTTGCCGCGTGCCTTTTTATTCGATTGTACATATTTATTCGTCGTTCGTTTTATCGGATCAAACCTCAAATAATATTAAATTTTATATATAATTTCATATACATATAAAAATTTTTTCCGTGTGTTCGTTTTGTCCTCGTTCCGTGTATTCGGAAAAGAATCGAACGTAGCTGGACGCGAAGGTAAATTTGAAGATTTTTAATTAAAATTGATGAAGGTAAAATTTTAATAATTAATTTTATTAACTCACCGTTTACGGCTACCTTTAGGGTAGCGAGGACAGAGATTGTTTGTAGTATGTCCGATATGTTTCCAAGTTTTTTCATTTTCTTTTATAGAATTGCACTATCAAGTGGACATTCCAAACCAGGATCCCTGAAATCAAACATGTTTGATCGTCGCGCGAATTTTATTTGTACAGGCAACATCGTTCATTAATAACAATTATTCTTGATAACTATTCCGTTTTGTTGATCGTACGAATTAATAGAATTATCGATGATAACTGCAAAGGTAATGGCCAACTAATAATGTAATGCTCGAAAGTTGGAAACACGGTTCGTTGGGTTTACGGGCGTGAGCTAGTCCTGGTCCATGCGTCGGTGTACAGTGTGTATACGTTGTGTACGTGCAACATTCGCGTTAGAGAAAAGGTTCACGGGGGTGCGAGCGTGTGGAAGTGTTCAGGGTGAGTGCAGCTCAGGAATTCCATAAAAACCTTCCACTGTCTCTGTACACTTTGAATGCTCCTGATCCCATCTCGACTTCAAAGTTACTTTTTCATAAAGTAGACGCGCGAGATGCTTCGCGTCAACTAAGGCAAAGAGCATCTTCAATATTGTTTCTGGACCAGGAATATTTAAAAACGAAAAACCAACACGGAACCTGGCTCATCCTTTCAGGATAATTAAAAACGAGATTGTACTACGAGAAACCATTTTATTTCAGAGGGGAATCACCAAAAATTGTTATTTAATGCCGATTATAAATTGGGTTATTTTCTAATCACGAAGGCACACATACAACCAATTAATTATTAAGGGATAATTATTCGCTACCAAATTGCTTGTATTATTCATTTATATTTTTTATAAATTAATGTGTTGGTGGATTATCGATCGTATTGTATAATATAATAGGAAGATGATATCGGCGCAAAGGTTCGATCGATGTTACGCTAAAGCAATCGTGCTAGTTTGGTTAAACTTCCAACGTTTCGATCCCAATATGGATCCTTTTCAAGAAAGAGGAAACAACTGCGTCTGTAAATTTTTAATTTACTTACTTTTAATGTGCTTATACGTATATTCCTGTCTCTAAATTTTTTTGTCATAAAGCAGGTTGGTAATTTATTACCGTTAGTTGAAACATTTTATCTAATTTTCAGTAGTTTCATATTGAAAACTCTTTTAAAAATTTACAGACGCAGTTGTTTCCTCTTTCTTGAAAAGGATCCATATTGGGATCGAAACGTTGAAAGTTTAACCAAACTAGCACGATTGCTTTGGCGTAACACCGATCGAACCTTTGCGCCGATATCATCTTCCTATTATTTTATAAATTAAGTTAGATCATATCAAACTTCGTATGCAATAAATAGATCTTGTCTATATATAAAAATGATTAGACCACATCAACTTTAAGTTTTATCATTGAATAAGTCGGTAGAACTCTGCATGGTAATTGGAGCAAATTCTCGATTGTTGGACACGTGGTTTGCCATTAACGGTCATTGAATGAAACGGGGTACATCATATAGAAATGTCGCTTATTAATTACGCTACGGTTTATCGCCTCGGTAATTGCTCTTGTCTGTCCAGAATGAATGCTTATTCAATGATTAATATGTTACGGTCGACGAGTTGAAATTGTAGGTCTGCGCGTTTATGTATACTCATCATATAATATGTGTAATATTATACATTACAAGATGTATTGATGATCACGGCGCAAAGGTTCGATCG
Organism: Lasioglossum zephyrum; assembly: GCA_028455615.1. Classification (NCBI taxonomy): domain Eukaryota; kingdom Metazoa; phylum Arthropoda; class Insecta; order Hymenoptera; family Halictidae; genus Lasioglossum; species Lasioglossum zephyrum. Next base: position 12,682,420 of record CM052324.1, on the reverse strand, counting down.
GAGAATAAATTAAAGCAATTTTGCTAGTTTGATTAAACTTACTTATAAAATAGTATATACGCTAATCCTTTTTACGTAAGCGTATTCTGATAAGATCGATTTTTTATACGAACAGTACAGTTGCGTTATGAAAGTTCAGTTATTTTTTTTAAACTTCCACCTCGTTATGTAGCACAAAACAAAGCCATTACAACGCGCTCGGTTTTCATTTGAATTCCAGATGATACATGGATAACATTGTTGCGTGTCTCGAATCGCCTCAGAAATTCTTTGATTGTTGCGCGATATTAAACGCCAATGCTAACGCTCCCACGCAATGACAGATTATAATTACTCGGCTAAATGGTTTCTCGAGAACGATCCCGAATAAATTCGAAAGTCCGCCGCCGCGCGTGGTACAAACTACGCGCAGATACAGAAACTTTGTCGAACCGAAGTCATTCCGGAAATCAGACAATTTTATCTTGATTCGCTACGTATTATTTGCAGGAAGCGTTTAATTTGCAATGTGTTTGCGTCGAATGTGTGTTGTCTAACTGTGTACACGTGTACGTGTAAAAATATGTTGCTCAACTATGCGCATTTATTAGGCGCGATATGAAAAATTCTATTATTGTCTTTACAGGATACGGATATACTAGCGTATTTCTTTCTTTGTCTCTCTTACTTGTAATTATTTTGATGGACAAATAGGCGAAGAAGATTCGAAGAATTCTATGAATAAACGAAACAAAAATTTCTTTAGAAAATGCAGAATTCCTCCGAAAATTCACTGCGTTCAATCGGCACTGCAGAGAACAGAATTTTTAATTGAGCGTTCTGCATACAAAGAAAATTTTGTTCATAGGTGTCAGATGTTACATAATGATGTGTCCTGTAATGTGTTATCCAACACACCGGTAACAATTGCAGTATAAAATTAATGACAAAGAACACTCACTAATTTGTTTGAAATGTACAAATGGTTATGGAACATGTAGTAAACTATGGATTGTCAGGCTTTCTGGCAATTCTTCTGAGAAAATATGTGTAAATCAACATTAACATCGAAAACTCGTTAGTTCGACGAATGAAAACACGATAAAAGTAAAATTCTTCTCGATCGAAAATGAAATATATAATAAATTTTCTGGTTTCGGCGCACAGTTCCATATTGATCCATACAGGGATCGAAACATTGATATGAATGTTTAAATAATTGAAATTTTGCTGTTTCTTATAATTGATCGAAAATGTGCTCCAAAACCATAAAATTTATTATAAAAACACGATAGCTGTACTTACGTACGCGTAGAAAGTATCGGGTCGATTTCCAGGATGCTGAGGACCGATCCGGGCGAAGGGATTTCCTCGATCACGAAGCCTCTGCTCGTCGACTCCGTTCCGTTGGTATCCGAACAGCTGCCGAAATCTCTGGCCTAACATATATCGAGGGATCGTTCGTCCACCGCGAATGGCACCTGTAATCAAACTGGCGGTCAAAATCGGCGCGAACCGTGGAAATAATGGATAACACCTGAGCCGTGGCAGGGAAGGGGACATAGATGGAAGAACCGTTTCGATGAATGATTCGTATAGACAAGCCGTAGGGGGCAGAATACAGTGGAGAGATGTACACAGTGGTATATCCCCACGTCCGATTTCTGGCCTTGTGCTCGCCGGAAGTAGCTCCATTGTGTCCGGTTTCCGTGGGGCCATCCGGGAAAACGATCGACGTGCGTGCAAACGCCAGGACCACGGGTTCTCAAGCATCGATGTCGCGCGTGCTCTACCATAATTATTATTTTTTATTATAGACTATTCAATGAAAAGATCAATACTGTTATAAATAGTGCATGATTGTTGCAATAATGCGATTCATTGGATTAATTAATCCACAAGTACATAAAAATTGTTCCAGTACACAAAAATTGATTTGCGCAAGTAGAGAAGAACAATCGATATGATTATTAATTAAATTAAACATAAAGCTCTAGTCGAATATTATTCTTCGAGCAGATTCATTCTTCTAGATCTAAAGATTCGAATAAAGAACCGAATAATCATTCGGTTAGGTTAGGTTCACCCTAAACACGATTCTTTCCCGTTCGAAGTCGTCGACCAAGTTTCCAAGCTTCGCTTAGATTCGACGATGACCAGCTAGCTATTTTATTAAGGGGCCATCAGCTACAAAATTATAAGGACGTTGTCGACGACCCCCCAGGGCCTCGGGCCTCGTCCTTCGTCGTTTGAGAATCGATGCCGCAGACCAGCGCCATGTCGGGTTGATTGTGTCGATGGACGATCGCTCGTAGCGGAATCATGGATTAGAGATTCCTACCCGAGGTCAACTAGGATGAACAACGAGCAGGGATAGGTGCTCGCCGACGCACCGCGTCGACTGATCTGACCACGACCAGAACACTGTTCCCAGCTATTTTTAGCGTGGTTTTTATTTTTATTGAAATTTTTCGAAACCACAAAGGGGACCGTCGACCCTGCCCGCCATTAGCGATCGACCGATTGCTGCTGGACCTTGGATTTTTCTGATTTTAATTAGTCTTCTTCGCTGCTGTTCCTTCTGTCTCGGCTCCCAGCTGTTTTTTTTATTCAGCATTATATAAACAATTACTGGAGATCGATGTAACGATTGTGCAATTTCTAACTAGCGATATACATATCTTCTATCGTTTGCTGGATACGTTCTTAGTGCTAGATTATTCTATATATTGTAATAATTTACTTAGTTAGATTTTTAATTATATCAATTTGTTCGTATTAAACGGTAGTCTTCCTCTGAAATTAATGAATATTTTAAATTAACGATAGAACAAGAAATTTTCAGTGAATTCAAGTCTGGAATATTTGTTGTACCTGAAATGTATTAAATGAGTATTCAACAGACATTCTGAACTCATAAAAGATGAGTACATCTTTTACAAACAAATATACGATCGATAGAAAGGAATATTTATTAAGTATGATCGGTATGCGCGGTCATCGCTATTCAAATTTTCCCGCTCTAGCGTCGCCATTGTGATCAAACGTATCGTCACAGGTGTCACAGGTTGTCACAGGTCAGTCAAAGTCGATCTAGCCACGTTACTTTCTCTATGGTAAGAACTGTCAAGTGCTCCGCAAGTGCTCGATGCTCGATAGTTTGGTACAGTGGGTACAGTCAGCTGATGGCAAAATGCAATTACAAGCTTTCTGTGATATTTAATGAAAACGCTTGTAATTTTTGTGCGCAACTGTGAAATCCCGTGAGAGGATATCGATTCGCAGCTGGTCTCGCTTCTATTTGAATTTCTTGAGAGGATTTTCCCGAGGTAATACAGTATAACTATATTAATACAAAAAATTCTATGAACAGGCGTATTGATTTACGATAAATTCATGGTTGAGCTAAAGTTAACGACGATTTATTTAATCGTGAATCCTCTTTCTAAGTAAACGTTACGATTGTTAATCGAAATTAAAATTGAATTTACTTTAATCACTCGTTTCTAAAAATTGTCTATTGTAGAGGTTAAGATAATACTACCGATTCTAATATACTTCATCGAAAGAATGCGTTACAATGTGGTACATTTAAAACACCATACACTTATGATTATTTTTCTGTAACATGTGTGTTACTTTTGTTACAGGTTGAGGCGTAAGAATTTTTATACTCTGTTAAGCGAATCGGAACTGACAGCATCAAGATGCCTTTGAATACAGGTAAATATAATACACTTGTAACTTGGTACATTGTTAAATATGTTGGTTACACAATTAAAGCGATACCTCCCGTCGGAAATTAAATTGCTAGACAAATTCGCTCATTGTGGATTCACATTTCGGATAGTTGATCTTTTTCTCTGTTTAAAATTTCAGATATATCTACGGCACTTCACTTGCTAGAGCATGTGCAAGAAAGAGTGGAAGATTGCGACGATCCTAAGCTACAGATGCATACTACTCCGGACATAAAGTCTTTGATTTCTCTCCTGGAGGATCCAGTATTTCGCAGTATAGTGACCATACAAGACTCTCTCATCGAATTGAACACTCAGTTGGCTCAGCATCCTTCTATCCTACCAGGAGACTTCGATGTCAATATTAGCGGACACCTGGAACTTTCTGTTCCTAGCACGCCGGTGCAACCACTAGGGCCAAACATGTATCAGGATTTGTATCAAGACAGTAGCGAACTGGAAGATCAAAGAGTTCCCGTTGCACCATTGGTGCATAGCAGCAGCGAGGATACAAGCGCACAAGTGAGTTATTTTAATTAAAACTAGCACTCGATCGAACATTAATTGTACAAGATTGTAACGTTTAAAACTTTTTGTTACAGGTTACAAGTCCGAGTTTGGTTTCGGAAGTTATGGGCATGCCTCCAATTACAACAACTACGTATGTTAAAGAATTCAAGAAAGTTATCGAAGCTGCAGCCAGAGGTCGTCAGATATTCACAGTGCAGGTAATTGGATTGTTTATTTTTGAAAATATACAATCGAGAGGACAGTCTTTGCGATTTAACGATACCGCTTCCAGTTATACAAACCCGAAGGAACCAGCCTGGGGTTCAGCGTGGTTGGACTTCGCAGTAAGGACAAAGGGGAGCTTGGTATATTCTTGCAAGAGATACAACCGAATGGTATCGCCGGCTGGTAAGTCATTCTGGATTTTATAAAACGTATTTGTAGCAGAAAGTATTAGAGAGTTCGAATGTTCTTATCACGAACGACGTTTAAATATCAACTACATCTTTTCATTCTAATTTTAGCTCTTGTTCTCGCTTGTTTGTAGAAAACGTATTTTCAGTAGAGTTAGCAATAATGCATGATCGTTTATCTATATACGTACGATAATTTATGCCTCGAAGGTATAAATGCGACACTAATTGGTCGTGTAAGGTCGTTAAGGGACAGTGAAACTATAAGTTCATCTTTTAGATATGTCCAAAAAAATTTTAAATAATTATCGGCTCGGTTGGTTCATATTACATTAAAAGATTCAATGTTTCAAGCATTAATCACCATGGGGGGGACCGAGGTTACGTGAGATTCTCCTCGAGTGGGGGTCGTCGAGCTAACAAAGCGCGGCGATCCCCTCTCGAGGCCAACTCACTAAAACCCTACACCCACTTTAGCGAAATGGGCGGAGCCTGGATGAGGGTTAGAGCCCCGGGGAGGGGTTAACCTCCCCACTGCCTGCTCTAACCGGACCCCGGGCGGAGGGACCCGCGACACTTAGGTCTAGGGGTGCCGGACTTTCCCGGGAGAAGTTAACCTCCGGGCCCCTGCGTTCTCCGCCCTCCACTAGAAAGGGGCATTAATTGGCGGAGAAGGAATCACTCCCTCTCCACCCTACGGGGGCACGAATTAACGTAGGGGACGTACCTCCCGCGTCCTCCTCGCCCACACCGCCACCCCTCACGGGGGGACGGGTTGAGCAACCCTCGCGCTGCTTCAACCCCCACATTGTATCCGTATACAGGGTGTCGAGAAAGTATTTCTACATCGAATAAATTGTTCGACGCTCTTTCCAAATCTCCCAGAAACGCTTCAACGACTAAATTAATAATTCTGCTTCTCCATGTTACCCTCGTAAGTAATTAAACCAAGAAATCTTCACCATCAAAGTCTACTGATTCAGAGGTATAGATATTCACCCTCTTAATCAGCAACCATCGCCTCAGCATTTAGCTCTCCTCGTCCCTAACGTGACATTACTCAACGTTCCTCTACATCTCGATAGCAGCCCAAGTGGGGAGGGTAGCTGGTACAGTTGACTGTTCTAACGAGTTTGCACGGTGACATAATAATCGCGTGACACAATAATTCGATCCTCTTGACGACTGGAGGGTCTAAGGATCGTCTGTTGGCAGCTCGCGCGCTGGGTGACGTATTTGTTGGTATATCCTGTGCATGGCGCGTACAAAATCTAATTCAGAGGTGTTGATTCAGACCCTTAATCAGCGACCATCACCTCTGTCTCGGTATACAGCTCTCCGTTCGCCCCTAACGCGACAATACTCCACGTTGCTGTACAACTCGATAGCCGCCGAATTAGAGAGGGTAGCTGGTACAGTTGACAGTCTTTAAAAAAAGATTGAAATGTTCAAATTAATCTGCGTCCCTCGTATTTGCCCTCTACAGGCTCGGTGTAAATTCACCCCTCTAATCAGCGACCATTATTTCTGGTCGAGCCTGTAGGTAACGTCGCGCGTTGTGCCGAACGCGACATTACCCAACGTTCCTGTACACCACGATAGCATCTGAAGTGGGGAGGGTTAGCGTCGTACAGTTGACGACGGTGTTCTAGTGATTTTTCACGGTGGAGCATAATAATCGCGCGGTCGCGTGTCGCGTGTCTGTTTCGATTTTAGCTGGCAGTCGTGAAGCCAAAAGGTCGAAGGACCTCTTCTCGATGGCAATCGAGCAGCTCTCTGTCGCGCATTTGTTGGCACACCCTGTGCACAGTGCGTTGATCGGCCGGCCCGTGGCACGCATGCCCGGTTACCCGTGTCCGGAAGCCTCACCACCGCCGAGAAAACGATGCTTTCGAAAAAGAGAGCCTCCCACTTTCCGGCGAGAGCAGTCTTCGACGGGTCCTCGGTGCGAAAGGAGGCGCGCTCCGTGCTCCCTCCTGTTCCGGCAACACGTTTCTCTCTGATTATGTTGCTCAGTTGGTGGTCGTCGTCGCCGTTGCCGCGAGAACCAACCCCTGTCGCACTTGTACACGTTGACGGTGCACCAGTTCGCTTGTCGCGACCGATTCTTTCACCCTTCGTACCCGGTTCTCTCGCTACCACCGGAACAGTTCGATGCTCTTTTAGTTAAACGGCCTCGCAGGACGAGCAACGGCCCTCCACACGAGACATGTAGCTCTGCTACTCGTGTCCTACGCTTTTTTTCTTTCTATATTTGTTGCACACGTTGTTACGTTGCGCGTTCCTGCGCTCCGGCAGTTCCACTAGCCCCCGATATGTTTAGTGACCCGGCCGAGTGAACGTGAACCGGACGCTATGCTCGTGTGAAGATTGATCGCGGCAGGAAATCTTCAGGTGGTATGTCCATCCCTTTCCTTCTTTCTTTCGCTTTCGTTTTTCGTATGCATCGCACGATCGACCCCCTATCCTCTTCGATCATCTCTCTCGTTAGCTTGATCGTGTGCAAATAACCTTTGCTACCAACACTTTGCTCGCTCGATGTTATTTGTTGTTTGAAAGTGAATCGACCCGACGGATTTCTAGCTCTTGTTTGCAGGAAATGTGATCGGACTCTGTTTTATTCGATGCGTAACGCGACACGTTGTAATTCGACGAATTCAATTATCCCTTTGTCGCGCTTTGCCGAAACTGCTCGCGAATGTTTGCCAGCTTTCACCATCAGACTTGTAATTTTCGTACGGACATTTTAGATCTTCTGTACATCGGGAGAATGATCACGCGCAGCGTAAAAAGTAGTCGTATACTATTTAAAAGCGAATAGCTCTTTTAAAATTGTACTTAAAGGATTTGAGTTCACGATTAGTTCACTGGTTAACGTGTAAATAATTGTTTGTAGTGTTTGTGCTTTTTGTAGATCCAACAAAGTTATACCTTCTGATATCTGAAAGAGGGTCAAGCTGTTTGGTCGAATTTTTGAAAAAGTTTTTCGTTTTTAAGGTGTGCACGAATACTTTTTATATCTACTGTAATTTTATGTATATATAGTTCCGTGTGCTTGAAATTCTCGTAGTCGCGTTTAGTGCTCGATTCTGGTGTTGATTTGAAATTGCGATCTCTAACGAGGTGTTTATTTTCCAACGAAGCGCAAAAGCAATTCCAAGGAATAATGTACTGGAATTTGTTTCAATGAAAAAATTGTTTGCGATTATACGACGTGAATGGAACGCTACCAGCACCCGCAAAATTTATTCAATGGAGAAGTATTTCACGTGCCATAACTCAGTGTTCGGCTTGCGTCGTCTTTTTCAATTCATTCGATGCACGTGAAATTTATGACTTTCAGTGATTTCGAAGTTTTTCAGTTTAGCAGGTGATAAAAATCTTCTGCATAATAATCTTCTGAGCCCGCTAATACATATAATCCTACTTTTGATCCGTATGTCAATAACCGGATAGCCACTTTAAATTTGTTTTTAAAACTTCGTTAATATCCTTGTCGACGAATAGAAAAACAATCGTAGATTTTATTACAGGAATGAAATATCACTTGATTCGATCGAGAACTTCGATTTTCAAAATTTCTAACCGAACTCTGCCTTCCGCTGCTAGTATCTTGGCGCGGTCTTTCGAACGGACTTCAAAGGGAACATTCTGATTGCTTTGAACAGACCACTCGAGTCTTCCAATAAATTCACGGTCTTCCTTTTCCTTCTTTTGTTCCGAGTGTCGCGCAAAGATTTCAAATGAACGCCGTCGTGAAAGATTGTCGTTTTCGGTGGGAGCCAAGGCTTCGGGGTAGTTTCTTGATTCTCGAAATCTGATTCTACGATAATAGCGTTTTCGCATTGATCGTTCGAAATCACTTGAAATTTTTTCGAATCACCACAGAGAGACTCCTTAGAATGAAAGTAACGTTCGTAATAATTTTCAAATTGTGGACGTCGCAAACCGGCGTGAAATGCGGTTCCGTGATTCAGTTCGAAATGCGTTTCGAGCGAACATTACCATGTTTCAGTACCAAAGGAAGCGAAAGGCTTATTTTCAAGAATATTTTCAGGAAATCTTCAGTTTGAAAATCTTCAAATTTTCAGTTTCGCAGATGCTTTAAAATCAAATGAAAGTAATTAATTCGAATATACTAGGTTCGTAGCAATAAATATTCCGTCTTGTCGATCGTAAGAATTAATAAAAATTAGTTTAAAACAACAAAGCAATTTTGCAATTTATCAAATTCTTCTCAACGTTTCGATCCTATTCTGGATCCTTTTCAAGAGAGTTTTGCGTTTGCTACGTGTAAATTATCAACGTTTTCGCGTGTCACTGTATCTCACGATATTGAGAACTAAACCGTTCGTAGGAATTTGCGAATTGTAGACGGTAGAGGTATCCAGCGAATCTTCCTGAAATGCGATGTCGCTAATTGCGTCGAAAAGCGTAGAATGGATGGAATATGGGGGCGCAAACGTTCAAATTAGAAACTGTTCTCATTCACGAGCACGGCCGGCAGAAAGTGTCAGATCGATCAGAATTTACGTAAATAGAATTCACCGGCACGCACGCTGAATGGGCTCGAACACGGCCGAAGTTTTCCGAGTAGCGAAACTTCTTTCACGCTCGTTTCGATTTACCATATTACACACGGATCCGGTCGAATCACGATCGATGTTTCAAGTTTTCGACTCTGTTTTGTGTCCTGCCATTCGAGCCGGGCATTCTTGTAGCTCGAGGGATTGTTTAGCCGACTTCGAGAAAGAAAAGGAGGTTACTCAATTTTTGAGCCGCCTCTGAAAAAATTTATTGTATTTAATGTGGTATTTAATATTTTATTTTAATCAATTTTATCAACAGTTGGTGTGCATTCGTACAAATCAAAAGGAAATTAAATTGTATTTAATGTGGTAAGGGTTAGCTTTTTAATTGTGTAATATTTGTTACCTGGCAATTGTCGTTATCTGGTCTCTCGGACACGTGTCGGAGAGTGAACGTATGTTATACGCGAGTCGTGTAATGCATAAAGATAGAGTACTCCGGTAGAAGATGCAACTACGTTACTTTAGATTACACATTTCCGTATGTTTTCCTTCAGTCTGTTTACGTTCCAATTTGCTCTTACGTCAGATACTTGAAGCTAACAGACATTTCCATTAAGATATGGAAAAAGAACGGAAATACTGATATTCAAATAAAATACCAGATACTTTTTTTATTAAAAAATAAATTTATACGATGCATTTTTAGAAGATGACCGTAGAAATGGGGCACGCGATAACTTTGAATAACGGTAATACCAATTTCGGAAAATTCGATCAAAAGTTCCAGTAGATTATCAAATTGCGAATCCATTTACTTGCAAATTCGTTTATACAGAGTCGCCGTCCAATAACGGATTTTTTCTGCATTCGTGCCAGTATATGCAAATACGAGAAGACATAACGAAGCACATGGATATATAGTGACGGATATTAATACGATTTCTATATTACTTTGCAACTCGATTAATCTCGCGATCGATCGAATTCCTCGTTCGCCTAATTTTCTGTCGGGGATATGTATGAAAGATTCGCTGTTAATCATGTTCCTGTAATAATAGGGTTCATGGTCGCAATCTAATCTCGGTTTCAGTCGCACACCTCATAATAAATTACATAATATGTAAATTACTACAATGTCATTCACCTAAATACACAATTAGCTGCCGGATTGTAGATCTTTATGCAAACGCAAGAAATTCATTTCTCCTGCGAACAGTTTCTTTTTTGTTCCAGGAAAAATAAATGTTTTTTCACCTTTAAAAGATCCGCAAAAGCTGCGCAATTATTTAGCAAGTAAAACAGGAAAAATATTAATGATTTCGGCGCAACGGTTTGATCAAATAAACACTATAAAGCAATTTTACAAATTAATTTGAACTTCCAACGTTTCGATCCTTGTGTGGATCATTTTCAATGTAAAAATTTCCGAAATCTTTATCAAATCTTCCCTAGATTTGAAGTTATAAATTTTCATAGGACGTTTGGCTCTGAGAAATGCGATAAATAATGTTTTTACGAACCTGTTCTCGCAGACGGAGTCTCCCAGTTGGTATGAAATTCGAATTTCCAGATTTACCGCGTATTGGAAGGGATTTGAACATCGGGAGCCGTACAGATAAGTGAAAAGAGGTGTAAAATCGGTGTTTTTATCGAGCTGCTTCCATTCCGCGGAAAAACTGGCATGTACGCGCCTCGGAGGTGAAACTGGGTTAGATCGTCCGTAGGAGTAGGCGTGATCGATCTTGGATTCGGATTCAACGTGAAATGATGTATTCCGCTTTCTGGATTATTTATGCCATGGGGCTTGCTCCTGGCGATTCAATCCTAGCAACGTGGCTCGATCGATGTCTAGACGCTGAGTAGACAATTTATTTTTGTTTCTCTGTCCGTTTTAAACGTTCCAACGCCCAGGAGGACATCTTGTTAACGATATTCCCATCGTTCTCCTCTCGGCTCGCATCCATGATCCTTTATCTCTCTATACCGTGCTTGGTCATTATCGAACAATTTATTCGAAATTGTACAGTGCACAGACATCCATCTGGAATTTCACCACGATGAAATATTATTTTATTCAAAATTATTTCATTTGTTTCTGTGAAAACATATTTGTATCTTTAATTGTTTTAATTATTTAAAATTAACATGCCTCCGCGTGATGTTCCGCTGTGTAGCTTTTCGGAAGCCAGAATAAAAACGTACGCTCAGGTTCGTCGGAAAACGTCCATTCTGTGGACGTTCAATTAAAAGCGGAATGAAAATTTCGCTGGTCTTTGTTAAAAAAATTTTATTTGTCGCGTTCCAAGCATTTATTCAAATGAATCGCGTTAATTGCGTTCGTCTTCAAACGAAACAGTGGCAGTTTACATTTTTTTTTCAACAGCTCGCACAGCGAAATTGTTTGACCAGCTCCGCGGCGGAAGCTTCAAAGCATCATTCTTTTTATTCCGTGAAATATAATTCGCGAAAATTGATTTACAAGCGCGGAGGGAGTTTCGCCGGTTCACGAATTTTCCGCTCTCGTTAGAAACAATCAATTACTTAAATTGAATCAATCGTTCCCGCGTTTCACGCGGCCGCGAGCTTCACCGGTCTCTCTCTCTCTCTCTGTGGAAAATTCTCGTTATTTTGCTAAGAAAAAAATTCTTTCGCCATACGGGGCGGACTCGACTGTCCAGTTCCATTTCGATTTTTGAAATTGAAATGGCGAGTTATGCTTCGGTTCTGCCGCTAACTACCAGAGTTAATTGACCGTCCGTTCGCCGGTAGGAATTTTTTTGTTCAAGCGTTTTTAATCGAACACTGGAATTTCAATCGTTGAATTCAATCGGGAAAACCAGCGTAAGAAATTTCCCGTTTGCCTTCGCCGGACGTATATACGCTACGCAGAGCAAATCAATTATTCGAAAAGTATTTGACGAGCAAGAAATTAAGTAAATGTTCTATTTATATTCTATTATAGAATAGACTATAACAAATTAATAAATGTTCCCTTATGTCGATCGTAGATTGTTGCTAACAATATTTTTATGCTTTCAGCGTGCTGGTTCGATCGATTATTAGTTGCGTCTGTAAATTATTGAACTTAAAAGATTATTGTGGTAATTTGCAAATAGTGTTTAAAATAATAATTGTTCGAACCAGTGCGCCGAAAGCATAAAAATATTGTTAGACTAATAAATTCTGTCGAATGGTTATTCTCGAGACGATGGTTACGATGAAGTCGTCGACTCGCGTACCTGTTTTACAATTCGGTTGTTAAAGAGGGTAACAAGTGTTCCCCGCGGACGGTTCAATTCTAGCCGGCAAAGTATACGGCTGCAAGTCTGCTATACATACATGTATAGTTAACAGTTACGTACATACAATAGAGATTGGTATCCGCGATAGCTCGGTCTTTCCGAAGTCAACGCGTTTCTACTTCATTTGTTCGAACCTCGAGGCGACAAATTTGCGAACGCTCTGTAACGAGTGCCAATTCCGCGGCTTTGTCACCAAATACTTGATTTTCTATAGTTCACTGCTAAGGGTTACCATTTTTTATATATATTTTGCAATGTTTTAATTTTTACAGACGCAATTATATATAAAAAGTTTCTCTTGATAATGGTGTTAAACTAGACCGAAACGTTGAAAAAGTTATAGTTATTTAATTTAACTTATTCACAAGTTGTCGATCGAGATAAAGGAAACAGTTGTTACTATTTCAGTTGAGAACCAAGAAACTCTGAACCATTCAACAGTTGTTTAAAAAAAAGTCTATGCTATTATTCAACATTATTTCTAATTTAACGTCGCAATATTTCATGAAAAAAGAGGGCGTTTGATAAAGAGACGCGCAGTGAACAAACTATAACTTTGTGGATTGATGGCGAGGTAAGTGGTGTTAGGAGGAAAGTTGGTAGCAAATAAATATCTCTGCCAATTTGCGGTGGCAGACTCGACCGATCTATTTAGCCAAGAAATACCCAAGAGAAAAATTCCACGGGGTCAGGAGGAGTCAAGCAAGTTCTCCCAAGTAAATTAGCCGAATGAAACTGATTAAAAGGCCGGCCGTGCAATTTATCCAACTTGTCCATCTTTTCCGTCGGTGTTTCGTCCTACTTTATTCCTTTCCGTTCGAGCTATAGGCTAATTGCTTAGGCATGTTCCGCGAATCGTTTTGCTGTCCTCGATATGCAACAAAATAAAAGTTTCGTCGACGCGACGGTGCACATCGTGTCGTTGCACTAGAGTATACTTGACAACTACGTTCGACGAGACTGGAGAACGATGAATGGAATCCTCTACACAGTTGGGTTCATTATTCTTGGAACGATTGCTTTTCAGTTAGCTGAAAAATGAATTTTTTATACGTCTGATAAGTTTTTATGTTATATTACGGATACTTAATATATACAGGCTGTCTCAAAATTCCTTCAACATCCGTAAATTGAAGATTCTTGAGATCATTTGAAGCAACTTTTTCCTTTGCAAGAATGGCATCCGCGGCTTTGTTAAGGAGTTATCAACGAAAAACACAGACCAATCAGAGTGCGACCTAGACGCGTATTGGCACAATCGTGTTTTTCGTTCATAATTCTTTAACAAAGCCGCGGACGTGATTTTCGCAAAGGAAAATGTTGCTTCAAATGATCTCAAGAACCTCCCATTTCCGGATGTTGAAGGAATTTTGTGGAAGTGAATTTTGACGTGATACCACGTGTGCGAATTACTCAAACGAATAAATGCTGTGTTTCTGACATAGTCGACACACACATACCGCGGTATTACCACGTCGGAACTCGAAAATTGATTAACCCTCAACTCGTTGCGTACCTCTTCGGCGGTGGTAGATCGATACAGTGTTTCATTCGTTCGGCAAACTGCCGGGGCATTTATTAGGTTATCCCAAAAGTTCTAGTCACGGTTAATCGCTGGATTTTTCTGCGTCCGTTGACATCGTCAAAGACTGTTGCTCTGTATCGGAAAAAAACACAACGGTGCGTCACATTTTTATACAAGTTGTTCTGTGTTTACCTTTACCGTAGAAAATATTTTCTTTATTTTTCACGCGGCAAACGGGAAACACTTTCGAACGAAACATGCGCACCGTTCGCGACGAAATATTTGATCAGTGATATCGGTCCGTACCGTTTCGAGATTCCAGGATCGTAGAAGGTTCTTTGTTTCTTTTTCATTTAAATATTTTTTTAAAAATAGAATATCTTTCTGAACAATTTCTTAAATGTTCATTCACTGGTGCAGTTTTCCCGGTGAGACGAGCTTCGGATATTAATTAATCCCTGCTGCAATTTCCGCCAGACAAAACTCGCACCACAAAAATTTCGATCGAATTGAATTCCAGAACCGTTTGCTACACGTGTACATGTGGGAATACGGGTCTCCATCGAAACAGAGGCATACAGCGTAGAAATTCGTCTAAAAATCCGCGTTACTCGCGGATTTATTACTTATTCCGCAAATAAATGACCTAATATTTGAAGCTGTAATCGAGGTAAGCACCGCTTAAAATAAAGGCGTTCGATCGGGGTTCGATGAAGGGAAATTCTGCGCGTATAGTGAACGTGAAAAATGATGAATTAATTAATCGTTCGGTCGGCGCGAGTAAGTCGATTCTCATTATAATTCACGGACCAGCCCGGAGAGAGTCGGCTTTTAAGTGGCGCGGGCGCACGGTGGCAAAAAATAGCATACATACGAGCCGAGCGATAAAAAAGAAGCGATCTCGCGATGCACTGGGGGAGGGAAAAAAGAGATCCGTCCGGTAAGTCCGATCTAGAGCACTGCAAACTTCGCGTCCGTCACATTTCCGGGGATAATCCGGATCGTGGAAATCCGCCGCTTCAAATTCGAGTATTCGTCGACAGTCGAGCTACGATCGAATTCTGCAAAAGTGCTTTAGAAAGACGAACGACAAACGTGCGAAACGAATTCTATGTTAGATATACTCGTAGCTACGTCGAAACGTCTTGATTCGACGCGACAGAATCGCGTTCGCCGTTCGTTCAACCTTCTAAACACAGTGGAGTCGAACGTGTAATTAAAAAGTATTAAAGGAATCTCACATGTGCCAAATGGCTGCCTATACTTTATTTGTCAAAAATAAATTAACACGAATAAAATGAAATTATTATTATTTTTCTTTATTAAACGTTAAATAAAAAAATACCAGTCAATGAACACTACATTCTAGTAATTATTGGTAATAATTATGATTATTGATATTTATTAATAATAATTATTGGCCCAAGAGACATTATCGCTGGTATGCCGTGCGGCTTAAAATTCGTTGAAATATACAAAAGCGTTCGTGTACTGGTGCCCGTTTATTCACTGGTGCAGTTATCCTACATACATATACCGAAGCAGAGCATTTGATCACTGCCGGACCTGTTCGCCGGATATTCCGTTTCATCGGGAGGAGGAGATAACGCGCGAGACAAGATCCTCAATCGTGAAAGAGACGTTTTTGCGACTGCGAATCTCTGCCGATATTACTGGGAGCCGAGAGACATATCGGTGGCTCTTCTCAAAGGAGAGAACCATCGATCACAGATAAATTATTTCTTTGGTACGACGGCGAACCAGCAAGAAAATCTTTCGATCAGCTGATAAAAGCTGCGTTATCGCGATCAACCATATGGGTGCTTCCTTTTTTTATTAAAACTTCTCTAAGCGCGCCGTGTACACACAACTGTCGAGCAGCGAATGTCAAACACGCCTTTACGTTCCAATTTATTCTATCTTTATTTTCGTCAAAAAATTTCGTTCATGGCATTAATGATGCTGCTGGCTGACCCAGTTCCTGTGCTACGCTTCATTCTCCCGTCGTTCGCGTGAACTGTAACGTTGGATTCCCACTGTTCGTTCACGGAGCTCGACGTTAATATTCGTCGTAACGCTATCCGACTATTTAATGAAACGTGGACGGTCTAAACACACGTTGCTTCACCGAACCTGTGAAATTTCTGAAAATATAATCGAGGGGTGAAGAATACAGATGAAACAGGGTGATATCCAGACAGATCTTGAAAGAAATACTTGAAAGAAATACGGACAAAAATCGATCTTCTGCATCGTCCGATTAAAAGATTGCACCCTTTGGTAACAGAGGCGAGATCCGGCCGTGAAAAAATGCAAAGTCACGGCGGTGGCGGCATCCGGGACAAAAGAAGATTCCCACGGAGGCAAACAACGTTTGTAAGCAATAATCAAGGGTGTCGATTTCACCGAGCGGAAAGTGCGGGGGCGAGGGATCGATTGGTGTCCAGGCCTCTCTCTTGGTCTCGTGGGAGAGAGAGTATCGACCGCGTGTTCAAGGGGAACGTGTAACGGCATGGCATGAGCCGTCAACCATCGAGTCACACGATATCGCCGACTTTGTGCCTCGTTAAAGTTGCATTAGCGAAGACAGGACCGGCGACTTACATCTCGAAATACACACCCTGGGAAATGTATTTCCGGGGGGAAAAAATCGCCGATTCGTGGGACACCAGCTTCGCGTAACCGGCAACCGTACGCATAAATAACGCTTCGATAATTACATAAAAAAGGTTTGCGTACTCCGATTTTGATGAAATTTTAATATGTTATGCAGCAACACATTCTGAACAACTTTTTCCTTTTCCAATATTGGGGGGTCGCTTTTAGTTTTTCAGATATTTGTAAAAAACTATCGCGAATACTGTATTGAATTTTTCGTATTCCTCTGCAAAAAGTCGACTCTTTGAATCTCCTCTATTTAAAATTCCGAAGGACAGTCTTTTGATAGGTAGTCGCTACGAGCAGTACGAAGGAAGTCGAAATAACCATTAATGACCAGACAATCCACTTAAGCGGGGTTCCATTACATGGAACGAATCGTCAACTTTGACTTTCTCGAAGTTCCCATGAGAAGCAGTAACATTATATCCTTGTAGAACCTCTTCCTAAGTTACGCCGCTAATAACGGACGAACCTTGACGTTCAGAATTACGAAATATGTACATGCAGGAAGAACGAAGCCCTTAAACGAAGTCTAGTGTTTCTCCGAGGGGGTTTGGTGGGTGAGAAACGAACCTAAAAAGTTCCTCGAAGCTTCTCTTTCCTTCGTTCGGTACATTTATCGTTATTATAGGCTCGCGAAGGGATTATTATAGATATGTACGAGGAAATAAGAGTACATATCCCTTACTATACGAAACATGGAATTCGGGGTCAACGATTTTTATTTACCAATCGTTGCTCCGATATTATCGAATGCTCTGATATTACTTTCGTGTATTTACCTCGTGGTATATGCTTTTTTAAATACGTTAAAAACATCGAACGAACATGTTTAATATTGTTCGCTGATAAAATTCGCGGAAAGTCGTGCGGTTGTTTTTACCGTTAGACTAGAAGAGCCTCGTTAATTGTGTTCGTCAGACAACTTTTTCTACATTTTACCACAACGTTATACGAGTCGAACTTCTGGGTCGAGAGCCGAATATAAAATTGTATGTATCAGGCCCGCGGCGCATTCGTCACGATGTAACCCAGCCACTCGAAACTCAATTTTATCGTGCACCAAGCCCCACTTGACTTTTTCGGCCGTTCATTTCGTTAAGACATTCCCACTCGTATTGCGGCTCCCAGCATTTCTCTAACGAGACCTGCAACCCGCCTCGTCGACTATGCACTCGACCGGTCGGCGATCTACAAATGATCCGAAAAATGTCTAGAATCATTTGTAGAAAAATCTACGTACGCAAAAGTGTTCGTCATTATTTCCTTTTAAATATGTCTCTTATTTCATTATTTCCTTTTGCAATATCTCCGCCCCTTTGCAGGATTTATTTCGTTGCTAGGGCGCACATGCAGAATAAAACAATTGAATAAAATTATTTTTTGACATTCCGCCCGTGCCCGATTCTATTCCAATTAGAACCGAATAAGATCCAATTGATGCCAATGATCAGGGAAATCCTGACTTTCCACGTCGAAGAACGACAAAGTTGCTCGTTGAGTTTCGACGTTCCCGTTCGGACTGAGTATTTTTTTGTACGCTCAATAAACTTTCGTTTAGCCGAAAAACTAGAGAATAGCAGACGTTGTGCAAGCTCATCGTGCGGGGAAGAATCCGTTGATTTTCTCGGGCGGGAGCACGCATTTCTTTTAATGAAACAACACCGGAATATTCTTTGCTTAAATTTGACGAGCGATGGC
Source organism: Lasioglossum zephyrum (assembly GCA_028455615.1). NCBI lineage: Eukaryota > Metazoa > Arthropoda > Insecta > Hymenoptera > Halictidae > Lasioglossum > Lasioglossum zephyrum. The sequence goes on along the minus strand of CM052324.1, from coordinate 12,664,057 downwards.
CTCGACGTTTGTGCTAGAAGGGTGTACGGTACATAACGGTATCTGCAACGAGTACGAGACCAGATGGAGGGTTTGGTTATTTCTGCGAAAGAAAAAACGAAGCCCGCAAGAAACGGGGCTCGAATAATTGGCGAAGGTTTTTCACATTTTAACCCGGAACCTGCTGTTTGTCAAACGCGCGCGACACAAGGGTTGTTTGAAGATAACGCGAGCCAGCAACTCTTTTCTATTAATATTATAAATATTAATAAACCAGAGTGCAAAATAGAAATCGTGTTAGTTGATCGTGAGAAATTCAATAGAAACGAAATAAGAATGGATTTTTGTTTTAATAACTTCTCGATAAGTCGAAATTCTAGAATAATAGTATAATATTATTATATTTATTTCATATTATATTTCTAGCATAATTCTGATTTTAAATGATTCAAGTTTATAATATTATTAAAAGAGTTTTATGGAAATCGTATACCTTGATTTATGAAAGTATCCGTTGACAATGGCCGTCCGATTTTAATCCCTTTATTCACGAATTAAATTCGTATTAATATTCGCGTTTTGTGTGTACGCGCGCGCGCTGTTATGTTAATAAATTATATTTAACTCGTCTGACACTTTGTCGATACCTTTCTCGTAAAAACCATTCACCTTCTTACCGAAATAAAAAAAAAACCAAAGCATTGAAAGGATTTTGTATCAACCCCTCGACCGATATCGGTGATCTATACTGACAATCAAAATTAGGGGATGTTTTCGTTGAAGATCGAGCGAAGAAGCGGCGGTGGTCTCTTTTTGAAAGTTTTACGGATTCGTACGTCTCCGCGGTTCATGAAAAATTCTGCTGGCAACTTGGATTATACCAGGAGTTTGCACATTCAAGTCTTTCCTTTACGACGATCTCGTAAAACTTAATGTATCGTTTTTGTTGCCGGTTTATTGCTCTTTGAACGAAAGACATGCCGACTGAAACTGTAACTTGTATACTGTGCGCAGTCCCATGTTCGTGTCATGCTTTGTTCTAAAAAATTTCACAGTTTTAGTTTCACCGATTGCAATTTCTTCTTCGCAACATGTAGTAAACTAAAATTGTTCTAACTGTTTCCTTTATCTCGATCGACAACTTGTAAATAACTTAAATTGATGTTTTCGGCGCAGATTCGTTTTTCTTTCCTAATTCTTTTTTTGACAAGGAAGTTCACTTGAACGGTATAAGTTAAAACATCAATTTAAGTTATTTAATTGTTCCAACTTGTTAAAAATATGGTTTTTGCATGGATCTAACCAATCATGAAAACCGGATACACACGGTTGTGTAAAGTGTGAAGCATTTCCATTGATCTTGGTCGCATCGCATAATCGCAACATTCTCAACCAATTGCCTGCCGTCGCGCAGGACAGTCGTTGCGCAATCGGTTCGTTTCTTTCGATTTATTGAGTCGCGCGGTGGTCCGGCAGCGTTCGAACGGTTTTTGCCCGTGTGTGGTGCCATGCTGTTGGAAGCCTCTCATTGAAGGAGTCAGGATGAAATACCGGCCACTCTCGTTTCATCGCTTTCAACGATATACCCCCGTGATTGTGGATCAGAGCGCCGCTATATTGCCCGGCCGCGATAAGGCGTTATTACTGAAATTGCCGCAATATTGCTATGCGCTTCTACCCATTTTTCGATGTTGCCCCGCGTAACTCGAAGATAGAGTCTGATCGAACTTGAAACTTCACGTCCACTCACGAGAGAATGCTGTCAAAAGTCACAAAGCGTTCTCTTCAACAAGGCGCGCCGATTTCACAGAGTTCTCACCCCTAAAACCTTAGGGGTTTTTTTTCCTAGCCTTAAAAATTTGATCACATTTAGATCACAATTATAATATCATAATTAACAACCGAGAAAAAAACGATATGGTTAAGGCTATTTACCCTCATATAATCCTTATATGAAGGGTTAGCGACTTGAAATTATCTTTCAACCTAAAATCAATATTTTCCACATAATTTCAATAAACATCCAGGCTGGAGGCGATTCAGCATTCTTAGTCTGCTAGATCCTTTATTGAAATTTCGATAGGACAACGTCTGTCAGGTCAACTAGTTGTAACATAAAAATACGAGACCGGTGGTTTAGTGTTGCACGAAGAAACGCAAGGAGATAGACCGCAAAAATTCTGCTACGTGTATCGTTCGTCCATCGTAAGAACCTTATCCGAAAAATGCAAAATTCAAGGGTGGCTCGTATCCTTCGACATGTTTTCCTTCGATGAAATTTCATGTTCGATTTTCTCGTAGCTCTATCCGCAGAGAGAATGCAACAAATGCAACATATCGCGCTGGCATACGTAACGCGAATATGAAATTCAGTCAATGCATAATTTGAATACAAATAGCTTTTGCCGAAGTTCCGGTTGGACGGTAGCGGGGCGGTCGTAGGAAATCGGTATCGATTTCGAGGTGAAAATATTTGGTGGCGAGAGAAAAAGGGCTGTTCGAAAACGCTTCCGGTTGTTATTAATAGTTCACGTAGGAACGCGGTTTCGCTGGAAACGATATTTCACACCTGCATCTGGCTCGCATCCGTGTAAATCGTTTTTCGGTAAGATCGATCCCTGAATCATCGTTCGAGCGTGATGGACGCGAGCGCTCGCGGTTCCCGCCTCGTAAATCCAGTCACTCGTCAGGATATTTACTATTCTCGCGTTTCGCTGTTATAAGACTCGAGGAATACGAAATTGCGGCAACGATGAGATATTCGAATCGTTTTGCCGGCCGATGAATTTATGGCCGACGTGTTTTCGTTTCCGATCGATGCGCGCGTCCGGACACGAACTGCGGCGGACTGTTTTCGGGGAAATTCTTAAACCACAACATCGAGGCAATGCGTTTCTTTTTACGTTCTTCGCGACCCTTCGCGTCGTTGATTGTTTGCCAAATGCTTCTTCAATTTCCAACTGCGACGGATGAAATCGTTGAAGAAAAATGTTTCGTTTTCGTCGATGATTCGGGGTTTGTGTTTCTCAGGAAATAGCTGTAGACGAGACGGTGGTGTGTCTCGTTGATATCTTAGAAAATTAATGCTGATGGTCGATAAACACGGCCGCGTTTACCCGTGTATGTAGAAGGCTTTCTTCCTGGCAACGTGACGCGCCGGGTACGTGGGATAGAGCGAACAAAGGCACGCAATCAGTCGTGAAACACACGGCCCGACTCGTCCCACCCCACTGCACCCCGGCCCGCCCCCGAATCCCGCTAATTCGTTTCTCACGCGGAAGTTACTCCGTTCGAACCCGCTGTTGTCCGCACGAAATTGCCGGCAAACCTGCCGTAACTCGTGGCAGAACCGAAATATTTTGTTTTGAGGAAAGAAACGCTCGATGACGTTCGGAGCCAGACGCCGCGCCGGGAATAAATACCGCGCACTCGATAAATTCGATGATCCTCGGCTTCCCCGAAACGATCTCGCGATCTAACGCCTCCGATCGATCATGTTTCCGTCGGGAATAAATTATTTAGTCTGCCCATTTCTCGCGGAGCTTCGAACGAGCTCTCCAAGTTGAAATTCGCGAAAAAACAATTTGCAGTCGTGTTCGAATAAGAAAAATAAAAGGAAAAGACGGCTGAGCTGCTCGCTGATTCAGTGTTCCCGTTGGTCCAACCGTACTTAATCCAATCACAAGGCCAATAATTCGCAACAGGTTAATTAAAATCTGTGGCCCGGGTCCCAAGGTGTTACGGGCCGACATCAAGTTTTGCGCTTTCCTTTCCATCGCAGCGAGTAAGCGACCACCCCGCTCGAGAAGAAAAACCGGCCGAGAAATAAATTCGTTAAAGGCACTGCATTAGCGGTTGATTTCCCACGGGCACACTAATTGCAGAGGACCGCCTGTGGGAGGAATCGCGGAATAAGTTGTTAAAGGAGCCTACGACTCCCAAGTATCGTCGACTCTACTCAAGTTTTGGTTAACAGTGTAATTTCGCAAGAAATCCCGCGAGAGGAATGAAGCAACTTCCGAGACCTAAGCGTTCCATCCTCTCCTTATTAATATATTATTCGACCCTAATTGTAGTCGCTAATAATTCACCACCGGAAAATAACCCGGTATCGAGCAGACAGCCGTTTTGTCCCGTAGCTTCGTCAGGTTTCCATAAAATTGAATGTACGAGATGAGAAACTCCGGAAAAGTTGCTCGGAAAAATGGGAGAATTCGGAAAAAATGAAAGTGCTGTTTTCTATGGGATTTTTGTATCAATTTAAGACTATAACTCACGATTCCAACGATGGATATGCGTAATTTTTTTTTTTGTTTTGTTTCGGACAAATTGCAAAAACCATAATTTTTCTACTCCTCCTTAAATTCAATATCCATGGGCACAATCGTTAATAAATACAATAATCACTCAGAGATACGTTTTTTACCTCACTTTTAATTTGTTTAAACATTTCCAACAGCTTTTCACAAATTCACAAAACGATCACAAACAAATTTATTGAAACACGGACAGGTCAACGTCGGTCGGGTCAGCCGGTAATTTTGTAAAAATACCGGGAACGCGTCTGTCCATGTTTTTTAACCATGTTAAAAACCCGTTTTTATCATTTGTTGGATAAATCCTCATGGGTGCATCTTTACAATCTGAATAATTGTGAATTATAAATAGTTATTTTGCCGCGTACCACCGTTCAGTGCACAAACATGACCCTTTACTTGTATTATTATTGAAAATAATAATACGGGTTTCGGTTACTATTGTTTCTGTTTATCTATATAGTGACTCTATGATAACGTTAAACATAATATTGGCCAGCTTTGATTATTATCCTAGATTATACACTTATACACTTTCCATGATTTGTCCAATTATTTGGACAATTTGGAAACTATCCAATACATACCCCAATCGTTTTCGCAGACACATTTATCATTAATACACTTTCCACGATTCGTACAATTATTTAGGTTAGTTCTTACATCAGAATGGAAACTAAAAGAGCAAAACGAGATATGTAGTTCAAATAATCGAAGTAATGAGCGGACGACCTCAATGTTCCGCAAGATTGCTGATGGCTGCCTGGAGCCCAACGTCCACGTATCAAAATGTAAATACCGGGGTAAACCGAGTATGTAAACACGGTGTCGAACAAACCCTCGTACAAATCAAAACATTCGTTTTTCTCGCCAAGTCGCAAAGGGACAGGAGACACGCTGTTCGTTCATCTGGTCGCGTCCACAATGGACACGCGGCGTGGTATTTCGCTCGCATTGCCATGCGAGAAAGGAGCACAGGGAAAAAACACGAAGAAAGGAGAGAGACAGAAGCAAAGAAGAGAAAACGAAGTAGACGAAGGAGGAAAAAAAGGAAGCAAAAATGAAGTCCAGGGAACAAAGACGTTTCTGTTCAGGAGATAAAAGAATTGTGTGATGGGGGCCTGGAACGAGAATAAACGAAAACTCCCGCGGGGCTGGGTTGGTTTCAGAGCATTAAAGAGTTATATGACCCGGGAGCGAGAAAAGCTGGTGGGCTGCGTCTGCTCTCTCGCTCGGCGATACTGACAAATTTACAGCGACATAAGCCACTGTTTGCAACGGCCGATTTTAACGGGGACGAGAGGTTAAGGGGGTGGACCAGCTTTTTTCTTAAAAGAACCTGTTCTCAATTTTCTTTTTGTTTGCGCTGTAGAAACTTCGAGATCCGAATTGTTTACCGTGCGGATACGTTCCAGGTGTAGTTTGGTCTGAAACGATCTGTACCCAACATGATTATATAGTATCGAATAAATCGAACAACGAAGTGCTATACGATAAACGAATGAATAGATAGAATAACATAAATACCAATTTTTCTAAATTCTACTTATGGATTAATTAATCCAATGAATCGCATTATTGCAACAATCATGCACAATTTATAATCGTATTGATTTTTTCATTGAATCTTTGCAAAATCTTCAAATGCAACTACGCAGGATTATATGATAATACCTAAACTAGAAAACTAGAATTTTTCGCTGATTAATCATCCTTGAAAAAAATGTCTGACTACAGTCTATTTTTAGATAGTCAAGGTGGTCCACTGTTAAGGTGACGCGGGCCCAAAGGAAGGCCCCGCGTTGTCCGGCCGTTCGAATAACGAACCCTGAAGTGTAGGACAGTGTAGGACATTGTAGGAGACAGTGTAGGTGAAGTGTACGCGTATATGGCTAACTATCTGGTATTATCCTCTCTTTACGCTTATCCCCGGCAATTTATTTGTTACCATGACGCGCACATCGTTCGCTCCGAGGGGCTCCGGCGAAATGAAACGCTGGTTTACCACTTTTACGCCGCGTCGGCCTCTCCATTAACAATTTGTAGACCGATCGCTTGACGCGTTTATTGTGCGCGTGATTGCGCTGAAACGAGATAAAATACGACCGGAGAATGGGAACCATTCATACCGGAACATTATACCAGGGTTATTCAATATTTAGAGGGACAAAGAGCCCGCGGTTCGAAACGGAAAGGCCACTGCAGAAACGGGCCAGGTTTCCTTTTTATTTGGACATTCATCGGGGCTACCGAAATGCACTCACCACATTTTTCGAGTTAACGCCCCGGACGATCCATTTCGTTTCCTCCGGAGTAATAGAATGCAATTGGGGCATTAATCTTTTCATGAAAGATGCACCATTGACAGTGCCAATCAATTTCTTCGACAGGCTGTTCGAAAAATGTATTCCAGGCATTCCTTAAAAGGGTCTGAAGCCTGAGATGATACGAAATAACTTTTTCCTTTGCGAAAATCATCTCCGTGGCTCCGTCAAGGAAAGTTGTTAGCGAAAAATCTGCGGACGGGGGGATTCCGGCTCGACCAGGTTCCTGCCACTATGAAAATGATGTACGTTTGTACACGTGTACTTTGATTAACTTTCCTGTTTTATTTTCTATCGATTTATCGAGCTATAGTCTAGTTACGGTTAGGCCGTTATCGAGTAACGTAACGTCTATAGACGCGGTATAGTATGTCAAGAAGATGTCAATAACCTCTGCAGCGAATTTATCAATAACATAGAAGTTCAGAAAAAAAGGTAACACGGAAAGAGAATTCTTCGGAGGCCCTTATTTTTCAATAAACTTTTCGATAGTATAAAAAAATGCTCGAAATCCAATTAACGGAGCCCCCGCCGTTATTTCTGTGTTCCGGAACACAACAGACACAAGAGCCTCACAGGTTTGTCGATAAGGAACACGTGGAACTCGTGGAATAGGGATTGTGAGACACGTGGTCTTGTATTCAAGCGAAAACTGATCATCACGGGCCTGGCCCATAGTATAGTTTCGGACCCAGGTTGTTGGAACGTGAATCGTAGGTTAAGAGGTTAACGAGCACAGCTCTCCTTAGAGCTGTGGCGGACCGATACGAAACTTGCCGGGTCCACTTAGGCGATTCAAATTGTCCGTTACACACCGCGGATAAAGCCCAAACTTCTTGCGGTCCGTTCATAATTAAGCGATTCGCGAAGGGAAACGAAGAACTTTTTACCAGTTCGCCGAGTTATCGCAAGGTCCTTTGTCCTCCGGACTCGGCTCGCCGAAACAGAAAAACCTGTTGATTAACCGAACCAATTATCGAAAGTTTCTCCATCATCGTGCTAAATTGCGTTCCGAAAAATTGAATTTTACGTTTCCATTATCCCCCGTCGATCGAGTTCCCTCCACCGCGCAACAGACCGTTTTTCTTTCTCTCTGTCCTCCGACTATCTCTCCCCCCTCCTCTCTCGAACCCTAAACTCTCTTTCCGAGGGTGGCTCCCCGCTTTCTCTCTTCGCTTTCTGCGACTCTGCAGCGTTGTTCTTCTCATCTTCGGGCCGCGCGGAGTCACTGAAATAGAAACAGAAACAGTTGGAACGAGGTTGTATGGCACAGGTACAGGCAGAAGGAAAAGAAGGAGGGACTGGCGGCCGGAAAAGGGGTGACGGGGAGGAAGGAGGCGAAGGGTGGGTGAGAGCGAGAGAGAGAGAGAGATTCGTTATTGATTCGAACTCGACACAGCTTGGGGCACAGTCGTAGCAGACCGTAACGTCGATGCACGCGCACACACGCGATTCGAACTGACACAAACGTGCGGGCGAAAACGTGCCCTCCGAACGAATGACGGATGATCGCGGCTCGTATCGGCAAACAATCTTTGGAAAATCCCGTTATAGTACTCGATGCAACAGTTCCACCTGGAAAAACCCCGACTGGTGCGCGGTGGGCGAGCACGGCCGCCAGTTTCGGATCGGAGCCGCTGGCACACTGGATATTTATGGCGAGCGATAAAATAAAAAATAACGAACGTATGGATCCTGTAATCGATTAGGTACCCGACTAAAAATTTAATTTGAGAGACCATTAGGTCCGCATTAGGCTAGCCGAATTTGGCTGTTAGGCCCTAATGCGGCGTGTAACGTAGAATATCAACGACTGCCTAATTGGGAAAGTCGTATGAGACCCCCATAAAGAAACCCGTGTTAGGGCTGCATTAGGTTTTCCCAAAGACTTTTGTTTTCAATACCCACAAATAAAAGACTCTACCATTTTCTTTCTATTTTTACTTTAAAAAGAACAGTTACTTGTCCCAGTTTGCTGAATCACCCGATTATTATTATACAGAGTGCCTCGCCAGATGTTTCCACCCTCATTTACCTAGCAATATTTAAATTGAAATTTCTCTTCAAGTAATCATTTTCCGCCATACACGGGTTAGTACAGTCTGTTATCTTTTCTATATAAATAAAAATTAATTGCTGTTCGTTGGTAAGCGCATCAGTTGGTATAATTAATCAAACACTTATTTCTGCATTTTACAAATTTCAACCTGAAGGGATGAAAAGGGTTTACAACGTTTGTACGAGGAATATTTGATTTGTCGTCAGATTTGCTTGAAACTTGGTCTTCATGCCCTTTGATATAATTAATCAAACATCTATTTCGGCATTCAAAATTCATCCCCTAAAGGGGTGAAAACGGATTGCGACGTTTGTACGAGGAATATATTATTCGTGGGCAGATGTACATCATACTTGGTCTTAATGCCCTTTGTGCGACGCAGAAAATATTTATTTCTCAAATCCGTGGTTCACTAATTAGAATGTACGACCTACGCGGCAACCATTACACCCAACATCGTTAAGAATCCGATGCCAGAGCGTCCGAGAAGACGTCATTAAACGCTGAAAGGTTCTCGCAGAGCGTGGTGGTTGGTACGATTCGGTGTCGAAGTAATTATTCAACGGAGTAATGACGCCGCGGCGTGGCTAATTACTTTCGCCGATCGGTTGATCGTTGATCATTTCCGGGCGTCCCGCGTAATCAAATCAAGCGTGGTGTTAAATAACGCTGACCTCTCGCGGCGTCTCCCGCCCTAATCGTTACCGGGCGCAATTAATTCGCACAGACGCGGTAGCGGGACGAGAGAGCAATTCCGGGAACGGTTTTCGGACTGGCCGGTTCTCGGTTTGAAACATTCAGACAATGGAAGTTTCGCGAGGAAAGCAGTCGGGTTCCAACGTTGTTCCACGGCGTCTGCATTTTTCATCCTCCGTTCCCGAGTCTGCTAAAAGAAGAACCGTGCTCGGAGGAACGCGGAAATCGCGAAGGAACGGCCCGGGGACTATCGAAAAAGTAATTTTCCCGTTGTTCGCGAGGGAAACGGAGGCTGCGCCGCGTCCGTGTATTATCGAAAAACAGTATTTCCTTGTTTCGAGTTAATTATTCATTCGGTACGGGGAGCATCCGCTTACGGTGAGAAACGAGGGCCACGGCGAACCGATTAATAATTCGACCAGGCAAGAAACAACAAGCCTGCCCCGTCGAGAAAAGCTTCGCGACAAGAAGATGGTGTCCCACCGTTTCCCGTAAAACGGATACGAGCTTGTTCAAGTATTCGATTAATTTTCTCGAGAGGTAGTCTTTTCTTGCCGGCTCGTTTGAAAATAACTCAACTTCTGACACAGAGCCGCCGAGAGCACCGGAGAACTTTCCTTCCGTCCCCGCCTCTTCGACGAAAATTTTTCTCGTGCCCCGGTTCTCCTTTTCTCGTCTACTCGGCGGCGCTTGAAAAATTAGCTTCGCGGAGCTTCCTCAGATTTTCCATTTGGATAATGTGTCCCTGGAAAATGCGGATAAATGAACAGCTTTTATAACCGTTTTGCTCGGCAGTGTGCTCTTTTAAACGCTTCAGCACTGTGAAGGCTTGACCACTGGAACTACCGGGCACTTAACGCGGCTACATTTCTTTATAACAACAATTATAATAATAAGAAAATTGAATTCGTTCGGTAAAACCATTCCGAGTCCTCCGGTAGTTCCAGATCAAACGTTTCTTTCTTAGATGATTGTTTAGAGAAAAATTTTTGACTTTTTTTTTAAGGAAATGGGTTAGCAACATCTTGATGTTGTGTTTTTATATACTATTTCCTGATAAAAAGTTACAAAATGATATGGTTATACAACGTTTTGTATTGTCATGTCTAGCGGGACCTTGCCAGCTGGCACCCGGACTGAATATAATGGGTATGTACAAAATAGGACATTTTTATGTGTTATTTTCTCGATCCATTGTTCATTCTTTTTTTCCCGAAAGAATTTTGCATGATACAGCAGGTGACGAATCGAGGACACACAGACGCGTAAAAAAATTTGGAAAGATGTGTCGTAACTGAAACCACCGTAGATTTTTAAGGTGAAACAGGGTGACTGAAAATTCCAATCATTTGGCGTGCCTTGATGCCTTGTATTGTTGCAATTCTCGTTCGAGGGACGTACGAGGATTAAATTATTCGGTTGCATCGTACAACGAAGTTGATAGTTAGAAAAGATGAACACGTAATGTTATTCTCTGGTGAAACTGACCCCAGCAGCGAAAATTTGAGCGTTTCGCGTTAAATCGTGAACGGTATAGCGAAGGGGATTTACTGCAGCTGGCGATGTGTCTCGTCAACGTCGTCGGGTAGACAATATCTCTTCCGCAACGTTCAAGTGGCGACGTCAGCCTGCAGATATCTCGTTCGTCGACGCGAAGGCGTTAATACACACTTTCGTGTCACGACTCGCTATTAATTTCCCGTTCAGGCCCGAACGAGTAGAATCTCGTTAAGTATACTCGAAAAATACTCTATACATATAGAATAAACTATATATAATAACATGAATTACAAAGAGAATAATAAAAATGATTGTTTACCAGTTTTCCATGTGTCGTTTATTACGGCGTCTTAGAGTGTCTCAGAGTATTGTCGCGGTACTTATTGTCTGGCAACAAGTTATCGGTGCAAGCTTCTCCCTACGCGGCGGGATCGAAACGTAGCCTCCTCTTCGAGGATGACATCTTAGCGACCCGGGACCTCGCAAGTTCCCCGCGAAACTTTCGAAGGATGCGCAGAATTCAGGAGTTGTGCACGACGGGAGCCAACCCCATTTAAGTTCTGTGTTTCCGTTTCGTGTGATCGCGTTCACGGTTGAATGACACTGTGCTCTCCACGGTATAGGTGAACCCTCGTGAAAAGTCGCGATTTTATCGTCCGTGAGATCGTGTTCAGGGGACACGAGCGAAAAGTCGCACAGCAACGAAGACTTAAGACGGCGCGGCGACGCGAGGAGAGGCTTTCGGCGGGGCATATTTAAAACGGGGCTTGAATACGGATGAAAAGACCGCTGCTCGGGGATATGCGAATGAAAAAAAAGTGTGTACGGAGCGTTTATTCCATGGTCCCCGGGTAGCTTTTCCGCGTATAACGACGATGAACGAAAATTTATTTGCTTGGCTCCCGCTGGTCATTGTGACCTGTGCCGTCCTGCTGCGCTGGATGATCAGTCTTCGCTTATTCTACTTACACGGTTCCCGCGAACCAATATTTTAGACACGTTTTTATTTATATAGAAGAAAGATAGAGGATAGAAGATGTCAAATGTTGATACGAAGTATTACGAATGGAGTATAAAAGGCGCTGGTATAACAAAACGCTGCGTCCAGACGCGCAAAGGAGATCCCACCTCGGTGTGTCTAGATCGAACAATCTTTGACACTGCTTGCTATAATGTCGAGATTGAATCAACGTCTGTCAATGATCCCGGTGGCAATGGTTCAGTTGCCGAGCGATCGATGGCAATCGCGTTCGAAAATCTATCGACAGTTTAGCGAACCCGGTAACTAAGTTCTGTCGTCCAGTTTCGGAAAATGTCGGTGACAAAGAGAATGTCAAACAGTGTCAGCAGATCCAACCGACGCGATGCGAGACGCGACGGAGGAAATTTATGATGGAATGATATTCGCAGGAGGACACGTTGCACGGGGAAAGATTAAGTACGATCGGGTTCACCGTTTGATATCACCGTAAGCGGGACATTATGTAGTCCTATTAAATTATGAAGGATGATGGATCGCTGTGACGGCTATATTGAACGGCGCGGCGTCGCTTTTAGGGCGCGTAATTTCGGTTTTACGTCTTGACCGGGGTGACATTATATTTTCCCGTGGACGTATTCGCGATGGAAATTCCAGTTTGTCGAAATGGAGGAATTTTTCTGACGTCCCGACACGTATCTCCTTTATGAAGATGTATTTCACCTCATTTCGCGAACTCTATCTCTCTCTCGTGATTGATTCGACCTGTTCAAACTTCAAATGCAGAGCACTTCGTTAATGCTCGATCTTTCGGGAAAATCGAGCCAAGAAGACATAGAAGGGCTCGAGATCGAGCACCCTTTGGAACATTTTTGAAAAGTGTCCTTACTCAACAGATGACTTAGCAGTTTTTAAAGGAATTTAAAATATTTTCAGAATTAATTGTTTCTGTGAAAGTCGAAATAAATTTCCAGACTCGTTCTCGCGAGAGTCTGCTGAATCTGAATAGAAGCACTATTTAAAGTATAGAGATCCGAACGCGCGGTTTGAACAACACTGTTCACAATTAATAATAACCAGTCACGCCTCCCTTTGTTTGGCCACAATTAATTAGCGATTTTATCGAAAATAACTGCACCGCCTAGGGCCTAAACGGCGTCGGGCATTAGTTATTTATGGCACAAAGTTCATTTAACCACTAAGTAGCATCTCACCCTTAACATCGATAGAGGAGTATATATGCCTATGTATAATTATGACTATGTTAACTATTCAGCCCCCAAAGCTAATTTAAACGCGAATACGGGGCTATCGGTTTCCCATATTAACGAAGTTTACCGCTACATCGGCCTAGTTTTCAACGAAATTTCACCAAAAGTCCACGCGGACTAGACATTGGAAAATAGTAAATTGATTGGAAAACAATTGGAGAAAATAATTCTCCTGTCTCCACCGTCATTAGCAAAATGCAACAGGATCTGTCTAATTTGTAAAACGCGATGCAATTTCAGCGTCGCATTTCACGATCGACGGTTTCGTCGTCTGGACACGGAATTTCTCGTTTTCTTTCCTCGGCAGTCGAGATAAGCGTGCCCCGCTTTAATATGCCGCTAAAACTCATGAAATATGTGTACGATGAAGAGTAGGGTCACTGACAAAGATGCTTTTAAGAAGCCTTTTGTTACTTGCGAAACAGTTGAGAAGAAAGTTTTTCAAGTTACGACGACGGAGCGTCCTGTCACCCTGAATAATTAACGCGAACTTCTTAAAATTGAGCAGTGACTAATTACATTAAGGACGTTTACGCTTGGACACGGTCAGAACGTTTTGCGCAATCACCTGATCGATAAAAATTCAAGAACAATGTTCCGATGCGATAAAGTAAAATATTTCTTAATCGAAATTTTGTGGTTTCGGCGCACAGTTTGATCAATATTTTTTGAAAGAAATTTTGAAAATTTGTAAGTGGGCCCACCAATGGAGGAAACGATAAAATTATAATAATGTTCCGATACGATATTTGAATACGAAAGAAGATTTGTTTAATCGATGATCCGGTACCTACAACATTATAAAATAAAATTTTTAGATGAATCCTTTCGTACGAGTATTGTCGCATTAACGGAGATGGAACCTGGCATCGTTGTTACGAAAAAAAGTCAAAGCCGCATTTGAATACCGTCGGTAACACTGTTTCACAAAGTTCCCGGGATTTCTAGAACAGTGGCGCGTGCACGATGCTGCACGGGAAAGTTGAAGGATTTGAAACCGCAACTTCTGCGCCGCATTTGCCAGACTTCTACAACTTTGTACGGGTTTTCCGAGCAACAACGAGGTTGTTAGCAGAGAGAAAAGAATTCTATTCTGCTCGCTAATTCACTCGGAAAATCTGGCACACCGCTTGCACCTTACGCGAACGGGCCTGTATAATGTCCCTTCTCCAGATGGAACTATTACTTAAACATTAGATTTTTCAATTCCGCCCGAATCTCCAATGCAAAGCTAATAAATCCGCAGCCACTTGGATGTAGCGGAGTGCCTCGGAAGCTCTCGTTCACGAGCGCGACACGAGAGGGGAAAAATTCAGATGCGAGTTAGAAAATTCATGAAACATTCCTTTCGAAGCGAAACGTTTCAATGTACGACGACGAATTGATTTGTTTATGCATAACCGTGCTCATCTGTATTCAGGTTGAAAACAGCTGGGAAAAACAATAACCGTTGATTGCACCGCTAAATAACGCGTCTGCGCTTTATCATGAAAATAACCGTACTGGAAAGGGAACCGGAAGTTAAAGTTTCGAGTCACGTGTATGCCTGTGTGTGCCTGTATATGTACACGGAATTTAACCCTCGAACTGGATCATATCGATCGAGTTTATAGTATATTTTCTTCCGATGCCGTGGAAAGATTAGAAGCAAGACTTTGAATAATTATGACACAGACGATAAATACGTTCGAGTCGTTAACGAGGATTGTCCAGAAACTTTCGTGGCGAGGGTTAAACGCTGGGGTTGGTTTAGGGTAGTTGGGAAAATTCCGTTCCGACGCACAAAAAGCTGGCCGATAGTATTTTATAGTAGAACCAAAATAAATATAATATATATAATATACACATAAATATAACATAATATATAAATATAAATATTGTTATAGGCCCATTGAGCCAATCATGTATGCTTTACCATAGATAGAATATGTTTCAAATCTTTTCGTTGTTCTTTGTTGATGATAAATTGTAGAAAATTGAATTTTGGCCAGTTTTTTGGTTAAAAAGCCCCAGTGTGCGACGTTTCGACTCATCCACCGGCTATCTTCATCGGCATATGTCTAGAGGCGTTTCATCCGTTAGCGGGACTCGTTTCTCCCCGTTGAAAGCACTTCGCGAACCTCCGAGACCTATCTCGCAATATTCCTGGCATTCATAATTTACGAGCCGCCGTGAAAGAACCGAGGCAGACATCAGTTTCCCCGCACGCGCGATATCTTCGCAATTATGCTCCTAGGATTCTGTCCCGCGATAGCAAACGCTCGGTTTCCACTGAAAGACGTCCAGGCGCTTTAATAGATTAACGACGTAATGAAATATTTCGTTTTCATGGCTACCCTTTAACTAATTACCGGTGTCCATAAACGTACAGATTTTATTTAACACTCGTAGCTGGTCAAGTACTCGCTTCTAATTACTTTCCTTACTTTTCTCTATTTATGGCGAAACAAGTATTTCAAATGCTATTTAATATTTTAGACTTTACTTTGCTGTATTTTATTTGCTGATTGTACAGACACTTTAAAATAAATAGTATTATTTATTATTTACTATTTAAAATACTATTTTCCCCAGCTCTAATAGAAAAAAAACTGTGCAATTCGTGTTCGTCGTGAATTCCGGCGTGTTGTAGGAGAAATTCGGAAAGTAGGAGAATCGGAGAAAATTGAGCGGGGGGTAGAAATCGATATTTTTTGGCCCCAAAAACGAGAACAGGCCAGTCAAGTGCCCGAACACATTTGTAGAGGGCAGCGTTGGCTATAGTTCGTCTTTGGTCACCGAACGTATCACGGTTGGAGATTAGCATCGTTCCCGGCGACCCGAATGGACCTAAATGGTCCGTCAATGGACGATCGCTGTGAGAGCGCAGTAGGTGAAAATGGGTCGGCAATGGGTGATTGTGGGTCGTATGCGGCACGAGAACGCGTGAATTTCCGGCGCGGGGTCTGGCTGCAGCAGGCGTGTATTTCTGAGGGTGCAATCTGGCACGGCGCATCAACAGGAATAATGTCAGGGTTTGTCGTGCCTTTGATCCAGGAAAATTCGGCGCATAGATTACCTCGGCTCGCGGCTCGGTATCGCCTGCCGCGGGAGCGGAAACCAGCGAAATTCCCTTTGCCGGAAATTAGGTAACGTAACCGCTATCGGACCACTAAATACCCCCTTTCGCCTGGCTGGAGCTTTCACCCTTCGCGGAACGCTTAAACCGTGCGACCGATAAATAGGCGCGGAACCATTTTCGGGAACGAGTTACTCAAAAAATACCACGAACAATACGGTCATATACATTTTATAGATATACAGTATCTTATCCATAAATGTCCCAAAGGTCTGACCTGTAAATGTCCCAGATCTATCCACACTACTGCGGGGTGTACCCCCTTTCCGACTTCTCTATTTTCCATTATTTTGTTATGGGACTTCGATGACCATATTTCTGGCACTTTTCTAATAAAAGCCATACCATATATGATGAAATATTCAATGAACTAGCATTGAAAGCATGAAAATGCATGCAGAAAAAAAGGGTATTGTTTGCGAATCATCGAAGGTGATCTATTAAAACCTGAGGACTCCGGCGAACCGTGAAATACGACTGTCAGAGAGGCTGCCGTAATCTGTCAAAAGTTCAGGAAGCTGGAGCACAGAAACCAGCTCGACAAGACGTGAATCCTATTTTTGAAACTGTTCCAACTATCCGTTTGTTCGCACAGGTGGCTCGTTATTAACGGACTATCGGTTTCACAGGACATCCTCGTCATATTTGAATGGCGAATGAATTCTTAACGAGGTGAAATTGGTAATGGTCGTTACATTTTTCGAGCACGAAATTTCAAGTTCCATTGAAGCAACAGGATCGTATCGGATTCATCGTAATTCATTATCCGCCAGGGAAAATGGCACGGCTACGATTTTCTGTTCACGTTCCCGTCGATACATCATTTAAATCTTTTACTCTACTCGATTTTCCCATAAAAATCTTTTCCAGAAAATCCGAAAGAAATGGAGAAAACGAAATAGTTTATTTTCATGCGATCGCAAAACTTTGTGCTGGTCGAAGATCAACGAAAAATATTTATTAGAACAAATAATTCATGCAAAGGCTGTCTCTGTCGATTAGAAAATGAAATGCCTTAATGCGCTACTCGATGCGTAACGTAAATTCGATTTGGCAAAATCAGGGTCATCCTGTATAAAAGCTCGACCCGTTCAGCTCCCATCTTCCTGGCTAAAAACGTCGGATCGATCGGTAGTCGAGTAGGGGTTCAAATACTTTCGAACGGTAATGCACTTACCAAATCACTGGTTTCTCAAATCACACGGTTGGAGAATCGCCAATAGAGTATTAGCAAAACCCGTAGAACCAGCGAGTCGGACAAAGCGCGTAAAGAGAGCATCGAACGCGTTCGAAATCGGTGACAATTCCATTTCATGACTGATTCAATTCCACTTTATAATGCCGGAACAAGTGGCTTTTATGAAGAAAATTAGAATGGTCCGATGATCAAACATGGTTCTGTGCCAGCTTAATTAAACAATCTCTCTCTCTCCCTCAATTCAATAAAAATCGTTTCGAAAGAAAGGCAGTTAAATCGGCATTGTTTCTTTCTCGAGCATGCTACTATTATTCGAGTATATGTTCAGAAATTCTTAGAGAAATCTAATTAACAAATAAATTGATAGAACGTATTATTGTATATAGAGTTGAGCTTCAACTACGGTAATTCATAATTATTTGTGGATTGCAATTGTTCAGAATATTCTAGCTGAAGTGGATTTCGTAACCGTTTACACTTGAATTGTTAATTCGGACACGGTACCGGTTCTGGAATCTAACGTCCGTGTTTCATCAATTTACAATCAATTTGCATCGAGGCTCGACGGAAATGGTATGTAAATGCGAGATGTTTAATCGTGACTATCCCCAATTATCGCGGTTAATAGATTCTAATGGCCGTGGGACTGGATCGGTTCGATTGGACTTCGTTTAACAGAAATCTGGTTCGAGTTTACTGTAAACGAGTGGATCGAATTCTCCATTCGTCGTTGAACGATAACACTTTGTCACGGAGCCTCGATGTTTTTATCTATATTCGAGTTATTTAGTCGAGTTATAACATAAAAATGTGTGCCAATGTGAATGTTTAAACAGTTTTATGAAAAATCTTAGAGCACCTTGACTATAGGAAATTTAATTATATTAATAATATAGAACAGAATTTGTAATTGCACATGTGATTCATTATTTGCTTTAATTCTTGTTTTTAAAGTCAGAAGTTGATTTGAACCGTATAAAGCACGTCCGATTTTTTCTCATTAAATTTTCTACGGTTGTGTGTTTCAGTGATGGCCGATTGGTAGAAGGAGATCAGATATTGGCAATAGATGGCCAGCCGCTAGACTCGAATATCTCTCATGAACAGGCAATCTCGATTCTTCAGAAGGCACGTGGTCTGGTTGAGTTGGTCGTAGCAAGAAGCGCCCAAGGTAATTTAAATTCTGTCTGTATACCACGCGAATTCATCATCCTTATCTTTCCGCCTATACTCGCCCTAGGAAATGACTCTGCATTACCATCCTGATTTACAAAGTAAAATATCTCAGAGTAACACGACTTTCAACTTTGGATATTACTTGATCTTTCATATCCTCCTACAATATGAACGTCTGTTTCCCGGAATCTCATCGGAAATCAAGAGACTCGAAAAAAGATGACAGAAGTTTCCAACAAAGGAAACATCGGACAGACGCGACGGACGAAGGATCGACGAACATAAACTCCGGGGCTGGCAGAAGTTTCAAATAACTCTGCTCGGCCCAGGAGTATCACACGCGACGAGTGGAAAACGAGATTAGTTTTAACGCAGGTGCAAATAAATTGCAAATTTCCAGAAGTAGACTGGAGAGCATGGGAATCAACTCCATTAAATTAAACTTCGATTCCCGGCTAATATAATTGGCATACCGCTGCTATTCGAAATAAGCCAGCCTGGAAAAGACAGCACACGTGTTTAATTCCAGGAATCCAGTTTACCAGGATCAAAGGATATCCTCAAAACATTTCAATTCGACATGGCGCTCCTCTAAATTTTATTTGTTCGTTCGGGATCATTCCTTGTTAGCTTCGAGCGTGTTCGCTAGACGGACGGAAGCCGTAGATAGTAAAGAGGTAGATAGCTGCAGCGTACGTGTCTTTGCGAAACGTCGGGCGACGCACCAATCTCAAAGTTTTCTTCAAAGAGAAAATTGCTTGGCGGTGCTCGTCGATAGCGGGCGTCGCGGGGAAAGTCTATTAACAGGCTTCCCAGTTGTAAGAGTGTTAATTAACCAGGAACAATCCTCTAAGTCCCGGTGCTTGTGGCTGGTGCGCGCCACCCTTGTCTCCGAGCACAGAGAGCCAGGGCTACCTACTCAAACATTATCCAATAGAGATTCCCATTCAGCCCTCCCATTGAAAAGACAGCCGGGTAGGGGGCAAGGATGATTACAGTCTTCTTTCTTATTCCGGCCGGCAGACATTGGGGGTTCTTTGCCGACGGATGAATTGTCCGGTGGTTCGAGTTCGACAGCGGCCGCGGGAGCAGGTGTGTCCATCGTCGGCGGCGTTGTCGGCACGGCGATCAGTCAGGCCAGCTCCGACAAGGATCAATTGGTCTCCTCATCGTCTGTTGTTACTCCAGCACCGACCCCGAAGTCCAGCCAACCAGCCAGCACCACATCCGCGGCTACACCGACACCGACACCCACGCCGACACCCACACCGACCTCGACACCGGTACCCGGAGGCCTGGTTGTCGAAAGGAGTCCCTCCGCCGTCAGCGACGCCTCCAAGAGTGGCTCTGACATGGTGGTAAGTGCCACGATGCTGTACTACCTACCTACCTACCGCCCTTTTTTTTTTCTTTTATTTTTCGTCAGGGGAATCCATTACGGATACCACCCCGCCACCCTACGGTTATATGGGACTTCCCCTACGGCTACACTCGCGACAACCCACTCTAGATTTTAGTGGGGGAGTACCGAGAACTCGCGTCTGCCTTAGAGCATCTTACATTGTACAATAGTATTACGTGCATTACATGTATACACAGTGGCGCAACCAGGATTTAATCTTGGGGGAGGGGTTGAACAAAAGTTGATCTTTCTGTTTTTTTAGCAAAACTATCCGTCAACGATAGCCACATATATGCATTTTTGTTTTATATACATTATTTTGATAGAAATTGAAGGTGACCTTCAATTTTTTAAATGGAATGCTATACATTTTTTCAAGACGAATTCTTCCGTCTACTACACGATGACCTTCACGGTCATGCAAGGTTTTAGCAAAACCACTGTTTGAATTGTCCACAGCCCACAATGGTCGCAATCGACCCTATAGTAAATAATAGTACCATCGAATTTTCTTTTATCGCTGCCGGGATCGATAACGACTCGATTTCGTGCGTCCAGCATGCAATAAGTTTCGTTTCCTGAAATATCGATGTAATGGATTAATGGAAATTACGTCCAATACAGGTGTAGCAATTACGTTGAATTTCGTCTACTCCGTTATTCGGTAACAATCGGTTACAACAACGGTCACGTATTATTAGATTCTATGCAGCAGCAATGGCTATGCGGATTATAGGATGCAACGTTGTAATTTCGAACCCGTGTTCCGTTTTTCGCATTCGGACAACGTAATCAGATTTTCATTTCAACGAAATGCGTTCTCGCTTCGCGAATATGAAACGTTCTTTTATTGGTTCTTTTATTAGAAACATTTCTTCCTCGCAAACGAATCGTATCTTTTTCGCTTTAGTGCACGAATTTTTCCTTCCGGTTTCAACGGATCTTCGTCCATTTCTCAAATTACACTTTTTATCTTACGCGATGCTGTTTAATCGTGTATTTTTTATATTTCTTTTAGATTTGTCATCGTTTTATTTTACTCTAGCCAAAGTGGGAACGTTTGTTTAAAATTGTGAAGAGAATGCACGGAATTTGCAGTTTCAATTTTTTTTGGATAAATTTTCACTGTTTTCGAATCCAACGACCTTCGCATAAATCAATCGTTCGTCGTTCTAAGAATAGGAGCAAGCGTTCCGATCACCGAACAGAATTAGGATGGATACGTACTTGGTATACTGTGTCATGAATCAGAGAACCTGTGTTCTCTCGAGGCGACTGCAGCTTTCAGCGATCGAAACAGACATCCCTCTGATTCACGTCGGCAGATACCTGATAATCACTTAATAGCATTACGATTAGGTAGCTTTTGAGCGTGTTTGCCATCGCATCTACATAATCGCGTCGTTCTCGAGTGCCTGTGTAGGTCGAACAATAAATTGTTCCCATAGAAAATTATTTGTCGCGTTTGCGGTGATATATTAAACGATCCCGTCGCTTGTAGCCAGAACTCGTAAATCAATTAACAGCCCTCGAATCACTTATCTATTTTCATTAGCGGCCCGTATTAATCAGGTGACGGATAGAGGGTTCGCGAGTTGATCGGCGCGATGTAGATAAATGTAATTAAATTATGATTTCCACCGCTGTTAATTAATTTATGCGTGGCTCGAGTTAACAGAGAGAAAGAGAGAAGATTACAATGTCATCGTTTCCGAGGTAAAAAAAGCCATCAGGTGAAAGGGGTGAAAAAAATAGAAGCACAGGGATGAAACTCTCGCTGTAACCCTTTAAAATCACGGAAATATAATTTGATTTTTAAGAAATATAAGAAATGCAACAGATTGTACTCGCAATAATCGTTTCCTCTTAAAAAATATTTCGAAACTTGCAGTCCTCCTGTATCAACGTTCAGAAACATCGTTTACATCGAAATCACCGATGCATTCCGATAGAAATATTATCGTCGCGAAAGGAGTAATGCAGTGAATGATCACAGCGAACGGAAGCAGCCGAATAACCAGAGCCGTGCGGTGGACCATCACGTGTTCCCGACAGCCATTTAATTTCAATTATCGAAGGACAAAACCCCCGCGTAAGATCGTTTCACCTCACATTTTGCTTTCACGCTCGGCCGAGCAAACATCTTTTCGATTACACAATATTTCGATATCTGTAATAGCCACGCGGCGATATCCCCGATGCATTTCCGAGGCATCCATTCCCGGTTAAAGTAGAAATAAACAGGATTCTCAGATCGATAGACGACAAATAACCTACTGGCGACGATCATGATCATTCTAGCAAGTAGAACTAGTATGCACAGGTCAGACGCGTCGTAAAGATCCTATTCGATAGTCTGAGAAAAATATTTTCAACAAACGTTAAAATTTTAAGTAATAATAATATTTTCTAAATAATCTTTTTAGTAATTGGTTGGATCCCAACACATTTGACAACGTAAATAATATTAAATTGTTTTTTCATTGCAATACATAGCCAATCGAAAACTGCTCAACGTTTGTTGAAAATATTTCTCTCAGATTATCGCAACTACTTATAGCCCTCTATAAAAGTCCAATTTCGAGACACTTTTAGCGGTCGTCGAAATTACATTTCCTTGTTGGTTCGGTTTCCGATCGAGTTGTATCGATGATATCTTTAATACCCGCTAATGCACCTCTGAGTCATCCTATTGCGGTTGAAATCGAAATGCGACGGTGTTTGGCCGATGGAAGGGGGAGAGATGGGAAGAAAGTCTCTCCCGCTAATGATACCTTGATCGCCCAGTGCTATCGACGACGGAGACGCGCCGGTTTGGCAAACACGGTCTTGTAATGTTCCATCTATCTCGGGTTTCGTCGGTGAAAGGTTGCCTCTCGACATCGAAGAGGCATCGTTCGACACAGCTCCTTTGTACCTCCTTTGTACCTCCTTTGTGTCCCCTTCAAAATCAGAGGTGCTCTCTCTCTTCACCCTGGAGAAGCAAGAAAGATTTGCGGCGTGTCCCGTTTCAGCAGTGTCGCGCCGCGCCGATAGAATCTCAATCGATCGTTGTTATAATTGCCCCCATTTGGATACACCTTGCCCCGTGTTTTTCACTACCGATCTCCTCTCTTCCCACGGCGCAGCGTTTCCCGTTCTTGCTCCCCTCGATCCTCCCTCGAACCATCGTTCTAAAAACTACGACCGCGACGCAAATAGAGTTATCGGCGAGAAATTATCGACGCTCACCAGCGATCCCTCAAATCCTCTCCACTACTTCTATGTACTCTACTCGGAAAATAATTAACATGGTGTAGTTGCAATCTCTGGTTTTTATTCGGTTGCTTCGATGTTGCCGGTCGTGTTCCAAAACCATCTACATATTTTACATATTTAATTTGTCCATGTATTCGGCGCACAGTTCTGATCTGAATATTTTACCATTTTTATTATATTATATATATATTTTACCATTGAATATTTTAGCCATTCTTGAAATAATATAGTATGTGCCCAAAGAAATAAGATAACACCTTATATCTATTTAACAGATTAATCTTCTTCTATTAGTATTGCAACTGACGCGACGTCATGCGTCATACCCGGTGATCGTGTAATCATTTCAACTCGTGCTCTCTGTTTCTGACCAGGGGCTCGAGGATCATGAATAATGACAGTGGTGTACTCTATAGGCCATATATATTCACTTGTCTGCTCAGAGAACATGGTATCTCGCTTCACTTACTTGAATCCATCTCCTCTGTGTCTTCGTCCGATCATGTGCGGGCCTCTTTCACTATTTCACCTAGAAAAGACATTCAACGTTAATACATCCAATTCCAAAGAACTGTCTATTATTTCCACCCTTTTCGTTCTACACTTTATACATTATAAGGACGTTCTACTCGTCTGACTAAACGCCACTACCTCGAATATTTATTATTAATTTACTTGTTGGTTTATCGGACAACCTTGTTCTACTTTATCGAATAAACATGACATCTTATATCGTGATGCCTGTTCGTGTAGACTGTTTTTTCCACCTGTCTGGTTGCAGACTATGTTATACCATCTAACCGATTTACACGATGTAGAATATGCTTGTTCCACTTGTCCGATCGTGGAACATCCAAAACTTCACGGGTTTCAACAAATACGGTTCTCTAGATAGTTATTAAAATTAAAAAATAATTACAAAAAATTTTACAAAGAATTACGTAATTATTTTTACAAGTAATTATGTAAATATAATTACCTAGATTAATTGCCAGGTAATTGTTGTAATTGTTTCAACGAATTGCATATAGTATGGTGAGAATAATTTTTACTTCTTTCTGGAGCATTCATAACTTTGTACCTCGCTTATATTAATTTTTGTTAGAAACGCGTGAAACGCGCTGTGTATTGTTCCCTGTACAGGTTTGCACTGACTACTTGCCCTTATCTCCTTGTCCTAATTCCTATTTCTAAAATCGTGCCGGGTTACGAGGCAGACTCTTTCCACTTAGTCTGAAAATACATTGTCCTTCTCCACTCGAGCTTCGCCTACATTTTATATTTTGTATTTGCATGCTTTGTCGTCTACATTTTCGAATGAACACCGTATCCTTTCAGATGTTGTTGCCTGATAAGAACAGGCTTTGTTTCGCTTGTCTGCGTAAAGGTTGCCTTTTTTCCACTTGTCTGGTTAGAAAATACCTGTATACCACTTTGTAGAACCTACGTGATCCCACAATCTACTAAACTGTCTATTATCTCGAGTTGACCGACGAAATACATATTATTCTCCTTATTTTTGGAGGAAACACTTGAATTATAAGAATGAACCTGTTTAGGATGTTCTGGAGGTACAATGGGAGACAAAAGTATAAGAAATTCGAAATCCATCAATATATTGACAATGAAAGCCATTCATGAGTATATTTTGCATTAAAAAAAATAGATTAATTTAAAAAGCTTTCGTTTAATTAGTGAATTTCATGTTATATTTATTTTTTAGTCAAATTGTCAATTAACAAAATTAACAAAAACATTAACAAAAAATAACTTCAGCCTTTATATATTTATTAGAGGATCTTTAACCGAATGATTTCTCAATTCGAAATACATACGAATAGGCTGGAAAAGTTATGCCTGTTTAATGTTCAGCGACTTTGAGAGGTATTGGGCTACATTGGTATTGTAACGAGAGCGGAGTGTGTTTGTTTATTCGTGTTGCAAAGTTGAACGCGAAGTGCGCACAGTTGCGTACGCGAGCAAGTAAAATTGACCGCTCGGTTTGCACATTTCTCGAGTACATTTACGGATAATTTGCTGAGATTTACACTTGAAACACAATTACCGGGACTACCTTATTATCCCACCTATGCACCCGCCTCCATCGGAAACAGTATTGTTAGCGCAATAATCACGTGACTGAGAAACTTCTAACTTTTGGCGCAGCCACGTTCGCCGTCACGCCACGAATTTACTGTTCCGCGGGACGCGTTTTGCCAGCTCGGTAACGTTTTCTTCGGGCGAAACAAGCACGGATAAATTCGTTGGAAAGTTGTTCTTCCGTCGGGCAACTTGCGATCGAATTATACCCACCGAAGCGAGCTTAATCGCATCAAATTTTTCCGTTGCTTATTTTACCGAGGTCCTGTTTACCGAACGGGGGTGTACGACGCTCCAAATGGAAATCGTACGTAGAGTGTACGGGAAATCTTACTTTGAAAACTTCGCTTAACCTCGAACCCAGCTCAAGGGCCGCGAAACGTTCTAGAAAAAACAAATTAGGTTTTGTTCATACAAGCTAAATAATCCAATGTAATTCTTTAATCGTGATTTTTAAACCAATGGCCATGAAAGGTGTTAGGTAGCGGACAAGTTTGAATGATTTAGACTTCCATATAGCTCTTTAAAAATTAAATAGCGTCCTTTTAAAATAATTTTTACAAACGCTTTTTTCAGTATTGCAAAAGCTATTTCTAAGCCATTTTTACAGCCACCGAGAATCTTGGCTCCTGTTTACAGGATGTTTTTCTTTGGATATAAAATAGATCGATGAAATAGCGTCGATACAAAGAATGTCAAGACCCAGCGAATGTAACGATTAAAGTTGAGAAATGGGTGGATGAGGTGGATCGAGCAGAATTTTCGAGAGCCATCGCGGTGCAGGCTTTTGTTATCGCGTAAAATTCTGGCACGGTAACAAGCTGGAACGAGCTGTCGAATATTCGGAATTATTTAACGTGCAAACAGGGTAATCCATTATTGTCGGAGGTTCTCTATTTGCTGGAGGTCCTTAACCACGGAAATCAGGACGTTTTAACGGGTCTCTCTCTCGTCGTAATCAAACGTTCTTCGGGCCGATACCTCGGATCCTCGGAGCGTGGAGAAATCGATGGAAGGAATTTATCCCGGCGATCACCGAATGGGAATAGGGGAGAGAGAAAGCAATAAGCCGGCTGGATCTTTCACCTTCTTTTTTTCTCCTTCGCCGATAATGAGAACACGAATGGCCCTGGCGCGGCGCCGCAGCTGCATAAGAAATCGAGTTGCCGATAGAGAGGTCCGTCCCGCGTTTTCGTGTTTGCCACGATTATTCGATCCACGTCCGCCATTGTCATTTCGTTAACGATTCGGGTGACGGTCGATTATTAACGAGACCAACGTGACGCAGCACGAATCCTCCACGATTTTAACGATGTACGCGAAATTGTTCATTCCCGTCAATCGAACGGCGAGCGCCAGGCCGTGTGTTCCATTCCGCTGTTACGGAATCGCGAATCCTGCGGTTTCATCCTAAACAATTCATCGTGTTGATTTCTACTTTGTCCCACGCTGTTTCGGTCGACTGCTGTCAAACTCACGATCCGGAATTAGGCGTATCTCTCCCTGGCCTTTTGGATTGTCATTCGACCTCTGAATAGAATCAACTTTTTCCATTTAACCCCGACCTACAATTTTTATCGAATTTTCCTACGTTGCAATGTTTTTCTGTACTTTCGAGAAAATCTTCTATCTAGAATTTTCATAAATTACTTGGCCACCGTTTTTCACCATTGTAAGTACCTCCTATTTGCTATAATAAATAATAATAATAATAATAATAATAATAATAAATGAAACCTCGATCGAATTAATTTCCGAAATTGTTGCACGTTTCGAACGCGTACGCAAAGATACCCACCCTGGTATGAATTTCCTTTTTATCGTCGATGAAATTTATTTGTGTTTCTTTTCATTGAAATCGGAGTAGCGTTCGCTTCAGATACTTCGATCGGTTGTTTAAATAATCCGTCGGTCTGATAAAGGAACGCGCTCAAGATTGCCTCGAGCCAAGATTTTCAATAATTGGTTCGATCGGTAAAGTAGGTTAAAGCTCGTCTTTCGTCTCTATGTTTGCTAATAATAGTTTGTTGTTTAGTACCGAGCGAATTCGATGAAAATAAACATCTGCTTTTTGCAAAATACGAACATCGTGATCGGCGAGCTGTGCTGTTAATTAGCGAACACGTTAAAATTATTTTCATTCGCTGCGTGTTCGCACGCTTGTTGAGTTTCGCTCGCGAGACGTATATTTCACGAAAATTTTCGCGGCTCCATTGTATATCGCGAATGTTAACAACATAGAATAACCGTATAAGCGAATCGAGAGTCAAGAACAAAGAGCTTCCTTCCAACCGACTGGTTCAGCAAACATTCTTACCGTGTGTAACGTAACGAAGTAAACCACAGCGTGACATGATTCCTTCCACGCTTTGCTCTCGTCCTTTTTCCCCGCTTTTCTTCCGTACGTTTTAACGAGAACTATTGACCCATATCTCTCTTTCTCTCTCTCTTTCACCTCCTCTTTCTCTCTCTCTCTCTCTCTCTACATTTCTGCAGCCGCAATCGTCCAAGTTCTTACCACTTCACGAGCCCCAACCGATAATTAAAAAACTTTCCACAGTCAATTACGATGTTTACACGGTAGCGAGATATTTTATCGGGAATAGAGTGGAACGGCGGATTCTTTCGGCAAATATTCTCCGTTGCGGCTCTTTAGGAAGTCAAGTCTGTGCGGATAGCGCACGAGAAGCGATCCCGGATACTGGAACGAGCACTGTCTTTCATTTCCAACTAGAATTGGCGAGAATCGACGGGGGCGGAGTAGTTAAGTTACGCCGCGTGAATTCTGTAACGCGAAATACATGGGATCCTGTTTCCGAGATTCATTTCGACGAAACGTTTCTCCTCCATTCGTTTCCTTTTGTATAATTTTATTTGCCTCGGACACTTTTGTTGGAAGAAAAATTCACAGTCTGAGACATCTCGATGTACAATCTTCGAAATGTAACTTTTCGCCAAAGCAGAACAAATTTAATGGAAATTATTATTGATAATTGAATAACACGAGAATGTTCGTACACGATTTCTTTATCCAAAAACGAGAGAATAGAACCCTTTCAGTTATCCTTATCAATTCAACTTATTTTTGAAGCCAGATATTAAAAAAAAAAATTAAAAGAAAATTTATCCATAGATTTGTTAGAGGCGAAATATTGTAATAAACATTCTGGTCCTGTTCGTTGCAGCTGAACACGGAATGGGCTCAAGTTGAAGTTATAAACCTGATCAACGATGGCAGCGGTCTTGGATTCGGAATTGTCGGCGGACGCAGCACCGGTGTCGTCGTCAAGACAATTCTTCCCGGCGGCGTCGCAGATCGGGTAAGTTTTCTGCCAGTGAATACAACAATGCAGAATTTACTCGTTCGCGAAATGTCCTTTCCACTAAATTGTTGTACATATACATATAATAGAAACTGCAGGATCTCGCAGGGAGTGTTCGTCCGGAGGATTGAAGTTTATTCGATTTAACTTGAAAGGTCTTTTAAGAACTAGATGGAAATGGAGTTCCTCGTCGTCCGGGTTGCACTCTTTAAAACAGAAAGAAAATAGTATAATAAAGTTGTAAAAGAACAAGAAAATAATCGACGCGCGTTCCACAGAACTGTAGGTATTTATTTAAATATTTAAATGTGTTGTTGCCGATCGAACTGCCATTAACCCCTGATATTCGTCTGTTTGATAACATTGATTAGCGAGAATGTAAAAAAACTGTCGAGTAATAAATAACTATTTAAATGAACCTCCTATAAATGATTTAAATAGTTATTTATTTACTCGACCGATATTCGTCTGTTTGATAACATTGATTAGCGAGAATGTAATAAAAGATGTCGAGTAATAAATAACTATTTAAATACACCTCCTATAAATGATTTAAATAGTTATTTATTACTGGACAGTTAGGTTCGACCGCGCCGGAGTCAATTCGCGGAATTAAATCTGGTCCGTTTGCAATGCGAATCGCAGGATAATCGGCTGCAGAGCGGGGACCATATATTGCAAATCGGCGATGTCAATCTGCGGGGAATGGGAAGTGAACAGGTTGCCGCGGTGCTGCGACAATCCGGCACACACGTGCGCCTCGTTGTCGCGCGTCCCGTGGAACCGACGTCACCCGATTATCAGGTACGTGCATCCATTACTTTTTCATTTATTTTTTACAGTTGCGAACCCGGCCCCATTTACACCGACACTCGATTGTAATCGATGCTTGGCCCTGTATTATTAGCTCAGCCAGCGCGAAAGTAGCCGAGCGTTTAACCTTTCGCGTAGCGTGTCTCCTTACTTATTTTACGATCTCGCCAATAACTTAGCCGTTGACGCGAGACTGAAACTACATAGAAGAAACGAACTTGAGCGTTCAGTTTTTTTTTATGGTTTATTCGAACAAATGGTTTTGACGTCGTTTCGTACTGGTTGAACGTGCTAAAAGAACTTCGGTGATTATATAGAAAAGTTCTGCGTATTCCGATTTTCATGAAATTTTAATATGTTATGCGGCAACACATTCTGAACAACTTTTTCCCTTTCCAATATAGGGGGGTTCGAAAACTAAAAGCGAAAACAAAAATTGGAATACGCAGACCTTTTCTATATAATTACCAGAACTTCTTGACCAACGAGAGAGCATCGGAACTCGAACGATACTTGTCGACATTGTGTCTAGACCCGCGTTGTAGCTAAATGCCGGGTATAAGCGAGGCGAACAGGCAACGCGCAGCAACAGTAGCCTAGCGAAGTGCGGTAGCTTACTTACCTGAAATAGGGCGCACGCGACATTTAACATCTCATTACGACGTCAATTTGCAAGACACTGTTCCGAATCAAAGCTGACTTTCTAGGTGAAAGTTCAAGGATCACTGCCCGTACGTTCCTCCGAATTCTTAAACAGAAAAACTCGAGATGAATTTCGGAAAAGTTTATAATCCTCGACGCGCACCTACCGTGAAATTAGCTTTTCAAAACAGATGTTATTCGTACGCGAAATATTCTGTCGAACGTGATCAAAGAGCTTTGCGAATTACGAGTTGACAGTAATTTGTAATTTCGTTTCAGTCAAAGAAACCCTATAACAGGGAAGTAAAATGTGATTTTGAGGTGGTACGTCTCGGTTTCGAATAATTAGTTTGTATACTGGGTGTCTCTAACTGAAACCTATTAATTTATTCGTGACGCAAAATGGTGAATAATATTTACTGCGTGTCCCTTCTTTTTTTATTATTCTTCGACTCCAGAAATACTCCGTACGGCGTTTTAGACTTGAGCGTTTAAACTGTTCAACACTCTGTACGTAATCCACGAATTAACATTCTTACCGGAAGCATTAAACTCCGCGAGGATTTCGAGTTAACGAGCAAGGACGTATACAACCCCTAAACTGACTGTACCGTAGGATTACCGAGGTTGCGCAAAGACTAAGAGCATTCTCCGATGACTTTAAGAACATTTTACCACGTTTTTATTAGCTCGCTTTCTTGTTTGTTTGTTTGTTTGTCTGTCTGTCTGTTTGTTCGGTGGCAAATTTTGCAATTGATTTTAGACTAACTTCCTGATGAGCTAGCGACTTGAAATTGCACACATGGCTCAGAACTGGATGACAATGCATTATTCAAAAAAAAATTTTTTTTAAAAAGTCTTACCGTTTCGGATAAAATAACAATTAAATATTTACCTTTTCATCCCGCCGCGAACTACGTCATCGCGTTCAGCGATCCCCACTTCGCTCGACAACCCTCTCTACTTTACTATGCGTGCGCACTCTGAATCGTCCCCACTCCACGGACCCATTTCGCCCCGACGCGCGAACCATCGGTAGTGTAGTACATCATCGCTTTGTTTACCAAGTGAAATTTACAGTAAGCTTAGTGAGTATATAAAGTATTAAAATAAAGAGTGATACAAGTATTAATACAAGACTAACAAGCAGAAAATAATTATTTAAATAAAAATAAATTTTTAAAAATACCACGTTTTTAAAAACGGACTAAAAAGTATAAAATAATTTCTCCTAGTGCCATAAAGATTCCTAACCTCGTACAAATAGTCCTGAAAATTTGTGATTGTGAATTTTGAATAGCTGTGAAAATACTCGTGAGATTTCAAACGAAAAACGTGGAGCGCAAAATGCATCAATTATCTATCGCATGCGCCCCACGTTTTTCGTTTGAAATCTCACAAGTATTTTCACAGCTATTCAAAATTCACAATCACAAATTTTCAGGACTATTTGTACGAGGTTAGGAATCTTTATGGCACTAGGAAAAATTATTTTATACTTTTTAGTCCGTTTTTTAAAAACGTGGTATTTTTAAAAATTTATTTTTATTTAAATAATTATTTTCTGTTAGACAAGCAATTGCCAACTAGAACGCATATCACATTGTTTACCATTCTCGAAATTGTTCGCTGGTGAGATCAGCGGGAGCTCGAAAAAAAACATTTTGGTGTTTGAAAACGTTCATTGCTGATATTCCGTGGAGAAGCTCTCTCGAGAATTTTGTTTGCACGAATCAAAGAAAGCAGAGGCGTCTACCAAGAGAGTAAATTGATTAATATGGTTAGCGACGAGATGATCGAATTATGCGTGACCTAAATATTTTTCAAAAACCAACCGAATTTGTTGGTCGAAGGGGGTGGGGTCCACGCGGTGATCAATTATAACGAATTTACTGCACAAACAGAACCTTTCCCGATAATTTAATGAAAGCGCCCTACTGCAATTTAATTAAAGCGAAATTCGATTAACCTATTTCATTAGCACATTCAACGATGAAAAATCGGGGTAAATAATAATTAAGAAGGGAAAGTCTTGGCCGTATAGTTTTCTGGGTGCAGCAATTTTTCGTGGGAGTAATTAAAAAAAAGCATCTCTTTGATCTCGCTTCCACGGACACAGAAAGTTCGAGGCAATTTAAATAAAAGAAATATTGTAAATATCAAGTATAATAAAATACGATCAACTGAGGTCAAGTATTGTCGCCTAGATATAAGAACTAGGTAACTTGAAATTTGAACATTTTGAGTTATCTACTAGAATTTAATGTAAAAACTGAGTTACCTATCAAAGTAATCTACGATAAACAATTAACCATAATTTAATTTAATCTTGCAATGTAAAAAGTAGGCAACTTCTGTTATTTTTTTGCAAAAAAAATTCTTTAAGGTAAGGAATTGTAAGTCAGCTAGTTCTTACATTCAGGCGTCGATATGATGAAATAAAATGAATCGAGCAGTGTGCGACGTGTTGCGGGAATGGCTGAGAACCGAATGGTGTATCCCGAGGGACGTATGCTCGTGGAAACGGGTAGAAAAAAAAACGGTCGAGTGCCGAATACTACGGATATCAATTGAACGGGTGCGTTCCAGGCGCTCGGCAGCCACGCTCCGATCGTACCAACGAAGATTCTGGGTGACCCCGATGAGTTGGATCGCCACCTGGTGCACAGCGTGCCGGAGACGTATAACATACGTCACGTGCAGGGCGATACCGGTTACGACAACGGCTACATGTATTCCCAGGAATCCGACGTTGAAATGCACGTGAGTGTTCCGAACGTTTCGCTGTGTGGACGCGCACCACGAATATTTCAGGTGGTATCTCCTCCGGCATATTTATCGATTCCCGCCGCATCACTCCTATTTTCTATAGATCTTCCCATCTACTTCTGCAGCAACGGCGATTCTACATCGTTGCATGCACAGGGTGGCTGCTCCTCTAACTCTGCCACCCTACACTTCGATCTCTTTCGGCCTGGTTCTATCGACGTGGTTGTTTGGTCAAACTTTTAATTTATTTAACAGAACCACTATACGCTCCCGAATGTTCTAATTGCATCCCTAGTAGCACAAAATAATCCTATCCCTAGTAAAACAAAAATATTCGATAAATATCTTTTCCAAACTTTTCATTTATTTAACAGAACCACTCTGCATTTTGATCGATCAGATACCTTCAACCCTTGATAGATATTGTTGAGGACAGACGTTAACGATTGAAACACTTATCAGTGAGATATCTTTGTTGAAACTCCTTGATCCTTTGCGCTCGAATAGACACTCCGAGGGGCCACTGGAAATTACAAGATTATAATTAAAAATATTACCTACATTGCTATATTTGTTTGCGTATTGATCGTTAGTGGCAACTAATAATCTTCGATTCTTTGATTTTTACACTAAAATGTATTTTCTAGAATCTTAAAATTCTAATGTTTTCAGAGTTTTGTAAAATTCGCAGGTTTATTAATTATTTAAGACACGATCGTTTATCAAACGTGTGAAAAGTTTTGGAAAAGTTTCGACGAAAATTTCCGAGCCAAGCAAACTTTATTATTCTACGACGGAACCAGCTTGCTACCTCGCTTCTAACTTACGGCAAATTCTGAAGCTCGCGTGTTCTCCTCCGATCCCTATTAGTCCTCTGCATTTGTTCTAATTCTATTAGCGCTATCCATTCCATAAACTGAAGGAGACCACACAACTTTCGAAGAAACTTCCAAAGAAAGTTTCCCCACCGTGGGCCACGTTAGCATCCTCGCATTTTCAACGACACTTCCCTCCACTTTGGTTTTAGCTGGATCGGTGCATCCTCCGTTCTGTAGTCTTCGAAATTTTTCTCGTCGACGAAACCATCGTAGATTTCACGATCGAAGCCCTCTCCTTGCGACGATACCTTACAAAATTGATGTACAATTTTTCTTTTCGCTCTTTTTATCGAGCTTCAAATGAAAGATGTGCCGCCGGCTTTACAGTAGCATTACACCAAGAGGGCTTTACACGAGACCGAACCGTGTTCATCAATTTTGTTCCGTAACATAGTGAAAAGAAATCATACGTCAATTTTTAAGGAAAGAAAGGAAAGAAAGATCTGAAAGTTTAATTTACGAGAAAAATTTTTCGAAGTTTCTGCAGGGTGTCTGAAAACTCTTATATACATATATATATATAGTATATCTGACCTCATCTACATAATTTTTAATAATCATTATCTTCACAAATTTATTTAATTTCTGCTACTAACCTTGAACACTGGACTGTAACAGACCTAGAAAAAGACCTCTCGGTTGTGTGTGCGTTCGAATTTTTCGTGCTTATATTAATAATATCTGCACGTATACGAGAGAGCTCTTTTGCAAAGACTTGCAATTCTATAGGCAAGACCAGGCCTCATCATGGACGTAGTACGCAATCCTATGCCAATTGGAGCGATGCCAGTGATACCGACTGTTCCGGTGCAAATCCCGGAGCTACCGGTCCTCACCATGGACACCATCGACGTTAACTCACTGCCAGAAATGGAACGCTTCACTGTCGAGCTTAAGAAAGACATTTATGGCCTTGGGATCACCATCGCTGGATACGTCTGCGAGAAGGGTAATCTTGGAAAATCTCATCAAACTTCCTCTATCTTATTGCAAAAGATTAATGAGCCACTCTCTGATCTTCTACTCTATAAATCTTACAATTCTAAATGTGACTATACCCTCACTTGGCGGACCTTACATTTTATGCATTTGTAACAAGAATGAGTATATTTATTTATAAAATCGAACCTTTAACAAGAATGAGATGCAATTTGAAATAGCAAAAAGTTCCGTAGGGTTTTTGTTCTTTAAAAAAAAATAATTAAAATCCGTTCCCTTTGGATTTTGTTTTGCAGAGGAGCTGTCCGGCATTTTCGTGAAAAGCATCAGCGAGGGAAGCGCTGCCGACTTGAGCAACAAGATCCAAATAAACGATCGCATAGTCGAGGTGGACGGCCATTCTTTACAGGGTTATTCGAATCACGAGGCTGTCGAAGTTTTAAGGCGTACCGGACAAACGGTTGTTCTATGCCTTGAGAGATACTTACGTGGACCAAAGTACGAGCAGCTTCAGCAGGCGATCGCGGCCAGTGAGCTAAGACTGCCTCAGCCGAGCTCCCCGTCGATAACGAGTCTACCCAGCTTCCCTATTAGTGCTGTGAGTTTCATTTACTTCAGGCATAATCGATACGTTCATTCGAATTCAGGCGACGTCGGTGGCGTCGGCTACGGCCATTGTTTTCAACTACACTGCCGCGCGACCGACCCGCCTGAATTTCCCCTCCGAGTCAACTTGCGAAAGATTCAACAGTTTACACAAGTTTCTCGCGAAATGAGTGACCGAGAAATATGAATTTTTCGCCCGTCTCGACTCCCTCGAATTTACCTCTGATTTTTCTGCCAAATGTTTATGTCGCGGCTCAGATAACACACGGACGTCCTACGAACGTCCGTGCAGGATATTCCATCCGCCCCAGGGACGTCCAGATAACGTCCATATATCCCATATACGTTCCAGATAGATTCTACAAAGGTCCCAGTTAGAAAATTACGACGGTCCATTTGAAAACCAGTTAGAAAACGACGAAACATTTGAGAACTTTTTAACCGACGCAGAAACAGAAAACGGACGAATTTAATGAAGCTAAAAATAGAAAGCTTTCGTAGCTGCCCATTAACAAAGGAGAAAAATATCTTTTCGTGTCCAGAGGATTGTGACCTACATATGTGTGTGTGTGAGAGTAGAGTGAAAAAGTCCGTTGGACGATATTTAATATTTAATAGGTGTCTGAGAATCGAAGGAGAATCTGCCGATACATGAAATGATTTATTTAGGGTGAAAGGAGGGTTCGGATAGAGTCTAGACGTAGATGTATAAGTGGAAATGATACAAGGTTGATCGAATATCACGTAGGAAATTTTGTTCTGTGACAGGACGGTGAAACCACTACCGAAATAGAACCGGAAGGTGAGTCGCATACAACGGTGGACAGTGCTGTGCTTCATGAAGGGGATCGCGAGAGGATGTCCGAAGAGCTGGACGATGCCGCGAACGTGGAAGCTTTATTGAGCGATCCATCGAGCGAGCTTACGCCACAGATCAGGGCCGCCATTAAGTCGAAGTGGCAAAAAATCGTCGGTCCAGATACCGAGATCGTGGTACGTATACGAAATTCCTCCACACCCCTCGCTCTGTCGACAGCCACCTCGCAAACGTTTCGCGTGAAGCGAAACAAAATCAATGCATGTCCCTTCTATGTTATTAGACGAGTAGTCTTGTATCTTTCTCTTTTTTTTTATTATTGTAAACACTTATGTAAAAGCACTTCTGTCAGTCTATAATAAATAGCAATAATAAACTGGTTGCAACCAGTAAATAATGATCGTCCGGTTGAGTATTCTACCATTGATAATCCATTGTGCTAATTCGAAACAATTCGAGTAATGCCCGACACAGTGTACATGTACATAGAATAGCGTAAACTGGTTGGATACATAGGGCTGTTAATGTTTGCCATTTGGAGCATGGGTTTTCGCGGACAATGGAATTAGAATGGTTTAATAACCGGTTGACGAACTTCGCTACACGCTCTCGTGGTAGAGTTTCACGAATTACAGGTGTTTCTATCTCGATATTTCCGCAGGTGGCACAACTGAAAAAGTTCGCGGAGGGCAGCGGTCTTGGAATAAGCTTGGAAGGGACAGTGGATGTTGAGAACGGGCAGGAAGTCAGACCCCATCACTATATACGATCGATTCTGCCGGAAGGACCTGTGGGACAAAATGGCACTCTCCGTTCGGGCGACGAATTGCTGGAGGTAACGTTAGAACAGTGTTTGCGAAGTTCCAGTATGTTGTCCCGCGTTTAATGTAATTCGAATTAACGCCTCCGGGAAGAGCTGATACCAGCCTGAACTTCCTCGGGTTATTCGACTAACAAGAAATTTAGACGCGGCCCGCTCCGCGTCGCCCTGTAAATCGAAAATTCACGCAACCGAATTCACTTCTCTCTTCGGGAGGGATGGATTCAGAAAGTTTCTCGATAATTATTTACCTTGAGAATGTTGTCAAGGTCAGTTGTTCAGAATGATTACCTTGACAACATATTTCAACATTATTAAAATCGAAAGCCGTCAAAGTAAATAATGACCAGTTTCTCTGTTCAACCCTTTCAGCATATGTTTTTCTTTTTTGTTTGCAAGGTGAACGGATATCGTTTGCTCGGTATCAACCACATGGAAGTAGTTAGCGTGTTAAAAGAATTACCTATCCACGTTCGAATGGTTTGTGGAAGGAACATCGCGTCGCAGGATCCTCTCTGCCCGATCGACACTGCTCAACATCAGGCCGCGTTCCAGACCAGGGTAAGATGCTGAATATTCATCAATTATTTAAATGAAGCTTACGATAGTCTCTCTCGACCTCCGTACGCTCGGCTCAGTTTCTCCTAAAGTCGGAATCTTAATATTTAAATGCGTCGTGTGTCGTAGAAGTTTCTCAATTAACCCTGACGTACCGTTCGAACAATATACCTTACGTTAACATTTTCTGCATTAAACTCGATCAAAAGTTAACATTCAATTTAAGGACGTATCGCCGGAAGACTACGGATCTCTATGCATAATCAGAATTTGCCTCTTTAAAGATTATCTTAACGAATTATGATATCAGTCAAGTCTTACGTGTACATATTTTTATTTTTTTTTATTTTCTACTCTATCGTTATTCGATGATATTTACCTTTTTACATTTTTATATATTTCTACTGTATTTAGTTAGACTTGGAAAACATTAAACTACTGAGAAATGTAATATATATATTCTGACCGTCGTGTAACAATATTGTAATAGCGTCTTCTTTGAAAGGCATTACACTGTATCTTCCCCGGGTAAATATTGTAAACCCGAAGGAACATGTTCTGGAACCAATAAACGCCTTTCTATACAAATTCGTAGTAGTGTTAAATCAATTTATATAGTTTATAAAAAGTATTATTGAAACCAATACGAATTTTTTTCTGTTGTATCGACCCGAACGTTACACTAGGGTCAAACGTATTTTCTACAGTTTCATTTCACTTTCTTACTAAATTCGTTTTCAATTAATAATATAATATACAGAATGTTCGGCAATGGATGGAAACAAAAATTAATTCGGATCGTTAACGAAGTAGGTTTACGAAGCACTGAAACTGACAATTTTAGATTACTTTATGAAAAGAACAAAGAAATAAATTTGTTAAATAATTTCTCATCGTTACGATCTCTATAATCGTAAATTAAAAATATACTAACCCGTAATTTTAGTGTATCACAATTATAATAAGCAAAAAAAGAAAACCGGGACCGAAATGTTTATCGTGATACAAAATCACTTGTTTCTTGCATCTATTGCCGAACATGTCTACTCTATAACACAAAGTGTTCTCTAAATGTTGTGTCATTGAACGATGTCCTACTTGTTTCACGCAGAGCATTCTGGGCGGATCGTTACAAAACTTGTTGCCCACGATGGATCGGCTTGTTAAAGCGAAGTCTGATGGCTCGTTAGCTTCAACAACTACCACTGCTACCGTGACCGATGCCAGCTTGAACAAGATGAAGTCGCGTTCCCTGGAACCGCTGACAGGTCTTGCGATGTGGAGCTCCGAACCGCAAATCATCGAATTGGTAAAGGGAGAGCGGGGCCTTGGGTTCTCCATTTTGGATTATCAGGTAACATCCTCGAACGATTCAACACCTTTCCTTCCGTCGCGCGTCGGAATCTGAATAAAACATAGAAACCGTTCATGCTTTCTCTAGTGGTTTGTTGTGCAGTTAAATAACAATACTTTTTACTATGTCGCCAATTGAAACTTACCATGCACGATCGCTATAGGCACCGTCAGTATTTATTACCACCTTGTTACAATTATTACAACGTATACGCGTAAGAACGCGTTTACCGAAGAAGCAACTGATCCAACGAGTATCCTGTCTGCCGTTTCCAGGATCCAATGAACCCCAACGAGACTGTGATAGTAATAAGATCGCTCGTTCCTGGGGGCGTAGCCCAGGTGGACGGTCAACTGATTCCGGGCGACCGGCTTCTGTTCGTGAACGACATCGCCCTGGAGAACGCGACCTTGGACCAGGCGGTGCAGGCGTTGAAAGGCGCGCCGAAGGGCACCGTTCGCATCGGCGTGGCCAAGCCGTTGCCCATCCCAGACAGTATTGTCCAGGTGAGCGATCAGGACGATCGGATCGAACCGAGCAGAGATAGGGAAAACGAGACGACCGCCTGCTCGATTCTGGATAGCCACAAACAGAGGCGAGAATATTTCCGGGAGCGCAAAGTGAACGTAATCGAGCCACCCCATCATATGGATTTGATCGAGGGAGTAAAGCACCAGCACAATCTTGTCAAATCCGAGAGTTTCTGAGCGCCCGCTCGAGGCTAGCGTGTCACTGCTCGAACTTATTTAAGATGGAACAACCATCGGCGACTAACTTCAGCACCGAGGACTCCTCGAACGACGTCTTTATCCAAAGCTAGGACCTGGACTAGCATCTACTCGATCCATTTTCATAAATCCATCACGGTCATCTCGTACAGAAGATCAATGATCCGTTATAAACAATACTCCTAACCTAACTTAACTATCCGAAGCTACCTGGTCCAGGTCCACCGCTGAAGAAGATGGTAAAGAGGTCGGACAGCGGTCCCCGAGCTCTCAGGAAGTCGCCATGCTTGTTCCATCATTGGTATCGCGATTATTCGGCCTCTGTTGGACCAATGATACTGCTTTCGCGACTCGTGTGTCTTCGAGACGATCGTACGGTAGCCGAACTCACCATGATCGATCAATTCTTCTGATCGAATGGATCAGAGAATACTTGTTTTTATGTTTTTCTAGAGCCCCGAGAGTACCTAGAGTGTTCTCTAAGACGATCCTAGACTATATCCGTCCGTCAGATTTTTTCAGATAACGCTTTTCGCCGGTTTTGCCGGTTGGAACCGTTTGCTACACGTTTTGCACCGCTACGACAATCGTTCGCGCGACAATGCTCAAATAGTTTTTATCGAACACCGTGAAGGTATATATTCGGAGAAGAAAATCGACGAATCTTCTACAATTTTTATACAGTACGCGATGCGAAGTGTTCAGATGCTGCGTAAAATCTGCTTCTCGAAGTTTCTCTTGTTTCGACACCGTGTTTCCATGTTGTTACACGCTTTTTCGTTTGTCTTATTACAATTATCGTGGAGTTTATGATCGTGGAGCATGGAATTAGTATTTTGTTTTATCTTTCTTTTTTTTTAATTCGACGAGAACATATATAAGACTGCATATTATCGACCAGCGTAGATTATTACGTGGTTCATTAGCGAATAGACAAATCTCGAATTACGTTTGGATCTAGCTTAACGCCTACACGTCGATTAAACGTTTTAGAGTATGGTACTTATATATGGTATAACGAACGGGGAAGAATTCTATTTTTTTTTCCTCGTGCAAAGTGAATAAACGTTCCGCGGCGTGTATGAGTTGTTGATAATAAAATAGGGTGCCGTACACGTTATTTTATTTTATTTTATTTAACGTTCTCCATGATACCTCTGTTCCCCCGTCCTTCTTTCTTTTATGTTGCCTTGGCTAATGTGTTTTCTGTGTGTTGTCCCGCGCTTTCCGTTTGTTCGTTGCATTTCTCGTTTGTTTTTGCGTTTCCTGTGTTCACCTTGTGACAACCTGAGTTCCGATCTGTACCGTTCAGATTGTCTCTCGCGCGATCTTATCGAACGATCTGGTTTGGATAATAAAACAGAAAGACGAGCGATAGAGTTAATTAGTTACGTAATTGTACATGTGTTGGTTCTTGCAACGAAGCGAGCCGGAGGTATTTTCGGAGTCAGTATCTGCCTGACTCCATCGTTCAGAATTCGATGAAACGTAAAATTCTCTTCTGTTTGCGCCACGGTTTTCAAAGACACTCTGTATATCGTCAGTGCGACTGGTAATTGTCGCATGCGGCAATCCGAATCGATTTTTCCCTTGCGAACGTAATTCACTGCTATGTAAGCAAATAGACAGTGACCAAACACCCGTGGCTGTGTGTTCATTAACACCGTGCTTTTGTTCTGCTGATGAAATATTTGTACTTGTGGAATTTTCATTCACGCCGCTCGAGATTAACTGACAATTCGAGCGCGAGGAAAATCAAAATGGAAATAACCAAAGTGTAAATATTTCAATAGATCGTCTAGTTCTATATCATTTTCGTTTTGTGCGAATAGTTTCAATCGCTGCAATTAATACTGGAAGTATTAACTTTTCAAGGTCCATATTACAATTACTCAATAAGTTTCTAATCAAGTAATTCATTGATTTCGAGTGTCTTAATAATTTTCCTTCGCATCGTGCTATGCATATTCGGAACGCTATCAATACAAGGAACTCGCGGACCACTAATGAGTCCCGAGGCTAAATATACTGTCGTCGTGACTGACACGTGACAGAAAACTTCTGTGCCGTGTGTTGCACACGAATACACACGAGAGACACGAGCCAGCCGTTTATCGAACACCATGCCCTGGTATAGCACTGTGCTGCGATAGCGGAGCTGCCGGCTCAGTGACCTTGAA
Organism: Lasioglossum zephyrum; assembly: GCA_028455615.1. NCBI lineage: Eukaryota > Metazoa > Arthropoda > Insecta > Hymenoptera > Halictidae > Lasioglossum > Lasioglossum zephyrum. Next base: position 12,622,254 of record CM052324.1, on the reverse strand, counting down.
GAGTCAAATACATTCAGGTCGAAGCATCAATCCATTCGGTCCGCAACTTTCAATTGTATCGGGAACCAATATCGATGACTCCGGCTCGATTCGAAGTTCCAGCTTGCATTCTCGCGTTTCGATCAAACTTTTATCAGGTTAGCAATTGTATGTGTGTGTGTGTGTGTGTGTGTGTGTGTGTGTGTGTGTGTGTGTGTGTGTGTGTGTGTGTGTGTGTGTGTGTGAGAGAGAGAGAGAGAGAGAGAGAGAGAGAGAGAAGCTACTTGGATCGTGGCATAGTGTGACGCGTCGCCGAATCAACTGGACAAAATTAGAGGCTTGTAACTCCGAACTGGAGGCAGATGGAGAGATGTAATTTCGCACACTTGTTAAATGCCATCATGTCTCAATGTTGACGAAACATTAATTATCCAACATTAGTAGGTTTCGAGATATAGGACCTTAAATATCGCTTAATCATCGACAAAATGACTTTTGTCCAGGTAGATAGGTGACCCGTCCGCGAACTGTCTTCGGTTCCAGCGATGATCGATGGAGCCTAAGCGTTAGGCTCGTTCCAACAAACGCGAGTGCTCGAACTTCGGAGAATCGTACTTTTTCGCTAAAAGAAAAAGATGGTCGGGAGAAGAAGCAGTGAGAAACGATACGAAAAGAAAACGTGACCACGAGAGTGCGCGAATCCTCCGACCAGGGCTGCTGAACGTTTTCAAGAGGGAAAGATAGCGAGAGAATGGTAGAGAGAAAGTGAAAGAGAGAGTGAGAGAGAAAACGAGCCGCGAACACGTAAAACGAAATTGTTAAAAAAAACGGTTCGATTCGTGCGCGACTCGTGCGAGAAAAATGGGTACATACGATATCGCAAAAATGCCGACCACCGACTAAGTAAGTACTGAATAAAACGATTGTAATAGTGAATGAAAGTTGCCTGGTAGAGTAGCTGAACAGAACGATCGCATTTCGGTATTTTGCATTCGACTCGATGACTCTGTTCTCACCGTTCCTTCGTTTAGAATCCGAAGCTCGTGTGCAGCGTGAGGCTTCTCGATTCCCGGCCGGTGTTGGAGACCGCCGGCACACGGAACACCACTCGAAACGGAAGTTAAATACAGTTCCAGAGAGGAACCGTTCGATGCTTTGATCAGCAACTTCTCTCTGTCGAGCGGCCGGTCTCGTTTGCACAGTCAACGCGAAACTGGCAATTACGGGGAACAGCGAACTCTATTGTCAGTTCGTTTCGCGCGCTCGCTTCTGTAATTAAATTATCCTCTCTTATTTATTAGCTGTTCCGATTAATTCTCAGGGCTCACCATTCACGACTGTATACGTATATTTATTATTATTATTATTATTTATTATAAACGGACTGAAGCCCTATTTTACATATGAGAAAGATACAGAGTACTCGTATAAGTATAATAACAAAGAAGGGACATGCACAGAAATGAATACGGAATGTAATTCCTATAAAATTAATAAGGAATTAGATAAAAGGAAAATTGATCAAAGCATCGAATCTTTTTCTAGATATATTATAAAACTTTCGCTCGACCCGATGTTCCGATAACGACCGATACCGACGAGGAATCGAAGGAAGCCGCTTCATCCTGTACACTCGCACGCACAAAGCAACCATTGACACGGACACTCACATACACAAAAAACCAAACGTGACCGTATTAGAGATATCTTTGTTTTAGCGAGTTGCATTCGCTCGAGTAATTTTTTCTTTCTTTGTACATAAATCATACGCATTTATATCCGTCGTGTTCATCTTTTTGCAGTATAACGGATGGGCTGAGGGGTGGGTGAGGAGGGGGGAGGAGGATGAGATTGAAAAAGAGAGAGAAGGAAATAGAGAGCGTGTGTTTCGATGAAATTAATTATTAATCGTCCGATGCTCGGTGAAACGAACTTTTCCGTTGAAAAGATGCGAAAAAGATGGTTCCGAGCTTTGTTAACTGGAAGCGTTGAAAACGAATTAGTTAATCCGACGGAGATTATGCTTCATAGTCTAGTTGCCAGGTACTTTTACCTAGGAAGTATTCCGAACTTAATGAAATTTTTACACGTCATCTAGGGGTATAGTCGTTTCAGGGACCTTCCCCCGCTCCTGCGTTCGAGTCCACTCGACTTTCCCTCGCTCGCAAACAGTCGGACTTCACCCACACATGCCTAACTGCATATCGCATGGGGGGGGAAGGGGGTGGGTGGCGTGCTACGGTCGTGTAAAACAAAAAACGAATTTTTGTGATTAGTCAACGTGATCGTTCTAGACTGTAAATTTTCTAGGAGTGCTTAGTTGCCGAGGGAGAGAGAAAAACCAACGGGTGTCGAGATAGAACGAAAGAGAAAGAGGGAATGCGATTGCATTTAACGAGAGAGAAAGGGAAAGAAAGGGAAAACACGGTTACAAAGAGGCAAGTAGAAGAACAGATTTTTTTTTTTCGTTCGTAAACTATTTGTCATCTCTTTTTCTGTCTCTCTTCGCCACTAACCCCCACCCTCAACATCCTTAGTACATTCCTCCTACACTGTCACTAACCATTCTCTATTGTTCATAACACCGCCACTCAACAATTTCGAGTGCCTCCTCCGTAGACTTATTTCGTGGAACGCGAGGTACGGAAACTATTGGGTCTATAACTTTGAAATGTTGTAACTTCTGATGGACAATACTTTGAATAACAGAATTATACAAGATTTTCTTTAATAAACGCTCAAATTTCCTAAAAAAAATCCGGTTTTTTTAAGTTATAGACCCAATAGAATAAAAAAAAGAAACAGAAAATGGGAAGGGTGGTCGATTCGATCTCGGGATGGTCCCTAGTCCCTGAAAAGCAGCGCTCGAAGGTTTTTCAGTGCGCGGTGATCGCCGTTTCGCCTGTCCGTTTCTGTTCGTGTCTCTCTAACGAATCTAACGATCGCATCAGCTCGTATGCGAACCTTTCCACCATTTTGTAGAGGTCTACTACCATTCCATTTACTGTCTACTACTCACTGGCACCTTTCTTCACTATTATTCAAGAGGCTCTCGTGTCCGGGGATCGATACGTGTGTGTGCTGTTTACTATTGCTTAACACGGGGGACACGTTCAGTTACCTGAAAGCTACTCCCCTCTCGACTACCCGACTCGACCCCCGAATACTCGAAACAGGGCAAACCGATGGTAGAAAACCTTTTCTCGATGCTAGCCGTTGGATATCTGCCCGCAACTTACATAATACAAATCGATTCTCCTGCAGGCTTCCTCTTTCTCTCTCTCTCTCTCTCTCTCTCTCTATCTCTCTCTATCTCTATCTCTCTCTTCTTCTCGTGCGTCTTTCTCGGATAATTGTACAGAAAAAGAGTACACCTCACCGATTTTGATATCACTGTCCAAAGAAATTTTAACTTCTTTTTATGTAGCATATAACTGTTGGGTGGATCTTATAGAGTTTTTTTTGCGTGTAGGAAACAAAATTAATGCCAGATTAAAGCTCTATAAGATCCACCCAACAGTTATATGAAAACATTTTTACTGTTGGACAGTGTATTTGAGTTTTCTCAAAATCAGTGAACTGTATAAATTTTTCCGTATAATTAACCCTTTCTTGTTTTCGCCGTATTCTTGTTTTCCGTTCTTCTGTTCCTTTTGCGTTTCCTTTCATTCACCTCGAACACGCGTACTGTTCGACTCTGTACACGTGTACGCACAACCACGACCGAGCAACGTGTCTCTCTCTGTGTGTGTCCACGTGGTGTATACACGTAGAAAAGTAGACGCGGTGCAACTTTGAAACGGGAGTCTCGAAGGCACGCGATGATCACTTGTCGTTTATGCTCACCATCGTCCATCTTCATTGTTGTTCTTATCGATGGCTCTCCGATAGGCTACACGACTCGTGGCAAAAACCATTCAGATCGTTTTTCATCGGTGAAAGTAGACCAGAGCTCGAAACGTTTCAACTACCGCCTTATCACCGTGATTTTAACCATTTACCAAAGGGTTGGCCAGCGACGACTAGGTTGTTCCATATATTATACAGGGTGGTCTGTAACCAGCGGCTACGACTATTAATTAGAATAAGATCATATTTAGGGTGATGAAATTTAATATTATACAGTTTAATGGGGTAATGATATTTTATATATTAATTTCAATTATTACTAAAGGGGCTCAAATATCATTTTCTGCTTGATTAGTTGCTGCTATAACAGCCATTTTGAATTCGAATGTTTCAACCACTTTTACGGGGGTTCGTATAAGGATTACGCTTGCTGCAGTTTACCCCCACCTCTGTATTCTGCTGGCGACCTCGCTCACTTGATTTTGGCTCGGTTCCTGACCGAGTCGAAGCTTCCGAAAATCCCAGTCTCACCGGTCTGGTCCTCACGGTCGTGTTTGCTTTTCATCCGTAGGCCTGTCACACTCTTTATTACACTCAGATTGAAATTAATTGTCCGCTCAAGGCCACCGACCCTGCGCTCGTTGTTAGTAAGTATTGGGAATATATGTACTACCAAATTCAAGTTTCCCTTGAACGCGACGCGGCCTGATGGAATATTCTGTTTTTCCATTTAAAGATATTGAGTTTTCGCATTTTTTAACACGGTGGTTTTTTAAATTTAAGTGTTGAAGAATACGCGCATCGCAGAGGAATTGTTTGAATTCCGTTGAACGTAGTTTTTCAAGTGTGAAATATTGACGATATCAGTGCAACATGGTTTAACGATGTTCGTTCTAAAATTTTAAATAAAACTTATATAAATTTAGTATTTTATTATAAAATTTAACGAGTTGAAATATTTTTCGAAAAATTACAGATCCTTGAGGTAAACCGTTAAACGCTAAATAGCAAAGGCTTGAATTTCATAGTCGTTGAAACTATGATTCGCGAATTTGGCGACCACGTGCCAATTGGACCATCGATACGAACAATAATGGTGTTCGCAATGCGTTTTGAAAATGCCTCGCCGACAGGAAACGCGAGTTCAAGATGGCCACGAAATCGGAACCATATGTACAAAGAAAGTTTCAGATTTCCTCAAGATCTCTCTTCATTCATTGCAAATCTATCGCGGGGTGTATTTAGCTGTTCCTCTCGCGTACCAGTGTAATCCAGTATTCTCGATGGCTGCGCGTACATCTACAGGGTGTCCTCTGCTGGAAACGAAAATTAACGAAGATTTTTCTTCTGTCTTCTCAGGGTTATCGGTATTTTATTACCACGTTTCTATTAGCTCGCTTTTTTGTTTGAAATCTTACAAGTATTTTCATAGCAATTTAAAATTCACAATCACAAATTTTCACCACTGTACGATGTTAGGAATCAGTACGCGACTAGGAAAAATTATTTTATACTTTCTAGTCCATTTTTAAGAACGTGGTATTTTTTAAAAATATTTCAAAATATTTCAAATATTTTTTTTATTTCGCCATGACTGAGAACAATGAGTTGACAAGAAAAATTTGCGTTTCAGGATACCCTTCGAAGCCATCACACCATGCGTTAAAAAAAACGAAAGAGATTACTTCGGCTGGTCTCCTTCCAGCCGAGACACCCTGTATGTATTCTGTTTGGAAATTGATCAAAGCTTCTTTGAAGGACGGGACACGAGCGCGGGAGTAAATTGGAAAACTTGAAACTTTTCTTCGTCGGTTTTATCCTCGAACGGGGGCGAGGCAAACTTTCGGATCTAGTTTCCATCCTAATGGAAGAAATTGCGATATACCTCGTTTTCTGATAATGCCGCGGCGTAAACAATTTGCATACCATTCGCGGAAGTAATTGTTTGCCTGGCCCCGCGATACCGCCACTTTATGCTCTCGCTGCAACATCTACTTACACGAGCATGAATCATTTATCGGAAAGGGGGAATAAAACCGGTCGCTCATCAACCCTTATGAATTTTCGATTGGTCAAACTACGAGGATAGTGGCAATTTTCCTTTTTCTTTTTTTTATGTAACATCGTCGTGACCCTTCGCGAGATATTGGCTCAAATTTTGAAAAAACTTTTGATCGCCGTACTTGCTCTAGAAATTTGTTCAAAATTATTTTCTACTTGGACCAAGGAAATCAATTTTTATAGTTCTCAAAGTTTTTTGCAACAGAGGTAGAAATCTTTCGTTTTGCTTAAGGATCCAAAGTAAGAATTAATTTAAATATTACTAATCGAAAGAACTAAGTATAAAAATTTTATTATTCAATCCAACTATTAATTCTACTGAACAAAAAATCAAAACTTTAAATTTATTTTCAATTTTTCACCCTTCATCTAATAATTTTTTATCCTTAAAATGATTAGTAATATTCATCCCATTATTATTATTTAATAATTTCTGGATTATATAGAATCTAATGAGGAATATGGACTAGGACAATATAATTTACACTCGACGACAAAGTTTATTCCCTGTTTCTGCTAAACGATTCGCGTCAGACACGAAAGCATCTCTAGCGTTCGAACTAGGGATATGCGGGGGCGTGCAATCGGGGTGGCCAGATAGAAGAAATCGAAAGGGAAATAGAGTTTTTACCTCCAGGCCGGAGGAATTCGGGCAGGGCACGTCCAGTGTCCGACGGACGCGTGTAGGTATGTAATTCCTCGGGTTAATACAGTATTTTATCCATACAAGTCCTAAAATCGTAAAATCTGGAGTCGATGAAATGTTTGTCGGGGAAATAGTTGTGTCGGTGATTTCCATGGGAGCCAATTTCGTGTACCCGCTTATCCCTGGTGCTTATCCCCGGCGCTTATCCCTAGTTCGAACACGTTAGCGCGCTTCTGTTTTCTAGTAGAAAGAGAAAACTTTTAAACAATTTTAGAGGGAATGCTCCGCGATGGAATGCGGTACAGCCGATCACGATTCCGTAGGCGTTGTTCCTTGTCTGTGTATTTTTTTTCAAATTTTTTTTTCTTTCATGTCTCTTACATATCGTCGGCGCGCACCACGCGTGTTCCCGCTAACTAATTCGGCAATGTTATTTTCGTTTTTCAGGGCAATGCTTAAATCGTCCAGATCCGGGACCGTTTGCGAAGCAAGTTCTATCAATTTGCCGCAGTTTATCGACCAAAGAAAGAACGAACGAAAAAAAAAGAATAATGATATTCGATTAAGAAATAATAATATACACGCAACAACACACACAAATGTGCTCGTCGTATGACTGTTTTAATAATAACAATGATATTCATATCCGAAAGCAATGACCAATCATGATGTAATATTATACATGAGTGTTTTTCTTTTGCCTAAACGTGTTTCTTCGTATAAAACCCTCTCTCACCGTTCCCTGCCGTTTTTTATGTTCTCGACATTTCGCGGATCATTGTTTGCGCCGGCGAACACTTTCGTCGAGAACTTCTTGTTATTAATTATTCTAAATAATTTGCAATCGAACGGACACGGATTACAACATTTAATAGTGTTTCTTTTCGTATTGGAAAAATGTGTGAAGGTACCTTTAACAAGGCACCTTTACGAGTACCTTTCACGAGCACTACGATTCACGAAAAAGTATTTACAATAATTAATAACGAAAATGGTCGGTATCCTACGACAAAATTGTTGTCTCGATCCAAAGCCGAATATTTTTTCGGTCACACCATGTGTGGCTGTTTCCTTGTCACACTATTGGTGGTAACGTTTTTTCCTGTAAATTTTTACATCGAAGGATGTATTCGATTAATAGGTAAGTTTTCAAGTTTGCTCGGAGACTTTTATTGCGGGGATCTCCGAGGGTGTTAAAGAAGAAGATATTGCGACTTCTTGCTTTTCTTTTCAACGTTCTGTATGAAATTTAGCGGTCGTGAAAAATTATGCAGAATTAATTTGAAAGGCGCTCCCTTTGATGTGCAGCCTCTCTCTCGAGTTTTTGGTGACCGATAAAGCTTTCTTTTTAATAATTCGGTTTACTTTAATGCGAGACCGGCGGTCGAGCCGTTAGATCGACGATTTCTCATTCGTCACTGAGTATACTAGATGTGTAGAGATTGAACAGGAAGCATTCGGAAAGAGGAAAGGTGAGGATGCACAATTAAGACATGTACGAATCGTGGAACGCTTGTACTTGTTGTCCTATGAAAATAACGCTTACTTATTTTCTATACACAAACTATATATTCGGTACCCATCACGACAAAGGTATTTCTACGATCAAAAACCGTATAATCGTAGACGAAACACCATTGAACGTTTCGTTAGAGTACCTTCGCAGTAGATCACACGTATTTGCCAGTCCTTTTTTTCATTCCCCCAATTTCTCAGGTTTGTCGAATTTGTGTGTTCTGAAATTTATTCGATTTACAAACATTTCAACTTCCAAGCTTTTCTCTAAGATACAAATTTTTCAATGTTTATATTTTTTCGATGTTCGCCTCTTTCAGTGTTTACAAGATATGTTGTACAAGCTTTCGAATTTTTCAATTTTCTACCATTTTTCTCGATTTATTTAGATATTCCAAGTTTGAAATCGAAAGGAATGTTTCGTCGTTAAGGTGTTCATCTTTCCCAGTATCCGTATTTATCAGATTTCAAACGATTTTCATATTCCGCGAATTATTGAAATTTTTTCGAGAACACCCAGCAATCGAGAGAAACATTTTCACAGGAATTACACGGGCAAGGTTTGTCGTTAGGTAGACATTAGCAGTATCTCTGTCTTAGAATCTGTCACTTCGCAAGAAAAAGTTATGCTTCGAGTAAAAAATAAATAAAGTAGCACACTTTGAGACCGCTTCTATTTCCCGCGTAAATCGCCTCTACCTTTCTCCACTGCCACAGAGACGGTGTCGCTTGACGATGAGATTAATTGCCTGATTTCTCTCGATTTTGTTTGTATGTCCCGATGGCCGATCACACGGTAGAGGGTGCCGCCGATTTGTCCCGTAAGACGCAGCAAAAGCTTCCCGAACGAAAGCGAAACGACCGATCACGCAGCGGAGCTCGAGGACTTCCTCTCTTCCAGATCAGGTACCATCCGAATTCTCATCAATTCCTTCAAATCGGCAAGGAATACAATAATCAATCAAATTTTGTCAAATTTATTAAATGAAAACGCTTCTGGAACTACCGAAGTTTCGAGTCACGGTACTCCGATTTTGATGAAATTTAAATACGTGAAATACATAAAATTTAATTACAATTCAAAGATAAAATTAAGATTGATAGAATTGCATCGATTACTCTAACGATTCTCGATGCATCGATCGTCAGGTGTGACAGAGCTGTCCATGGACAAACCGGAATCAGACGACGAGGATGAGGACAACTGGAAGGACGCGTCTCCCATAACGCCAACCATAAGTCCCACGGAGCAACGTCGAGTGCTTCCTCCAGATGAAAAACCGTTGAAAACAGTAGAAGTCGACGTGCACGAGTTCTACCCGGCTAGCAGCGGTTCGTTAGAGGACGTGATCATCGCGGACATAAGTCCAACGTCCCTGGACATGAAGATAGCGGCTAGATACACGCACGACGGGACAACAGGGGTGGAGAAGGTAGCTCCGAAGGTGAAATTAAAGAGAGAACCATCGGACGACAAAATATCGCCGGAGAAGCATTCGGAACCAGCGGTTCAAAAGCCGCTTCATCAGGAGCGAAGGAGAGAGTTGAGACGCATGGCGTCGGTCGAGAGGATGTCTACGTCGAAGGAGTCGTTGAAGCAGGAAGATTCGGAGAAATTTGTAAAGAAGAAGATCGTCAAAAGACAGAGCACGGATTCCGACGACAGAACCGCGACGACGAAGATCGACGAACTCGAAGAAGCCGACCAAGCATCCGGAAGGGTGTTGGATACGCCGGAAGATTCGAAGAGGAAGAGTCCAGATGATGCGCCCAGGTCGAAGGAGCATAGAAAGATGCAGAAAGAGCAAGAGTGTATCGAAAGGGTGACGGAGTTCCTGACCAGGCACAACACTTTGACCTACCCGGACCACTATAATCAAGATGTAGTCGTGCTGGAGCAACGAGCACGTCCATCCAGCTTGAACGAGTTGGAAAAAGCGCGTCCAGCCGAAGGAATCGAGGACAGGAGCAGCGAACGAGCGGAGGACCGGAAGAGTACCCCCGAAGAGTCGACGAAGACGCCATCCACGGTGGTGTCCGAGAGGCTTTCGACCATCGAGCGAGTTTCGTTGAGCGTTGTCGAGCCGAAGAGCATTTTAACGCCCGAGACAGAGGGGGCACCGAAGCGTAGAAGTTCGATGAGGAAGAGAACGTTCTCCAGGGAGTCCTCCAGGGAGTCTCTCCTGGACGAGACGAAGAAAGAGGTGAGGATACAGGAGAACGTCGAGGAGATTTTCTTCGACGAGCCTAGTGAGATATCCAGCGCGTTGCCGGAGGTACAACTGGTCAAGGCTAGGATCATTACTGCTGAAGAAGCAGCCGCTAGCAGAGTCGAAGAAGCCGTGGCCAGGGTAGAGGTGCACTCGCCGCCGAAGGTGGTCGTCCTCTTGGACTCCATCAGGGTGAGGAGTGGAAGAGTCCCTTCGCCGGAGACCGTGGACACGTCGCACTTGCAGTTGGTCAACCTGGCGAAGTCCACTTCGGAGAACACGCTGGTGGACACCGGCGAGGAGGAGAACAAGGTGTCCGAGAGGAACATTAAAGCGGAGATTTTGCTGGACTTGTCGAAGGTCCAGGATGTCAAGGACGATATTGGCACACCGTCGGAGACGGAGAGGAAAGAAAGAAAACTGAGCAGGACTGGCAGCGAGGGCTCGAAGAAGGGAGGATCGAGGAGTCAGGCCAGGTCCAAGGAACGAGATGGATTTAAGATTGGAAGTCTGGCGCAACCGGATCAGCCGGAACTCACGATTCTGATCGATAGCAGCGTCACTGAGAAGAAGAGGCCGCCTCGCGAGCAGAGGGACGACAGGCTTCTCGAGGATGCCGCGGAGAGGATCCCTGCCAGGTGAGCGAGAACACCAGGTTAGGAAAAAAATGTGACATATTTTGGATCCCAAGGCGGATTTTTGAGATTTTGTTTAGATTCTTTGTTGCAAACTGTGCTCATAAAAAACCTCTAAAGGCAGGTTTCACCATCTTATTCGGCTAGGCCCTTTAACGTAAGTTTTGATTTCGAGATAAATCTCATAGGTCGACGACAGAACGTATCGTAGTTGGCTGCGAACTCTACCACGCGCGTGTCATCGAATTCGTTAATTATTGTGGGTTGTTGGAAACGACACGTGCCATAAAATGTCGAAGTGGAAAGCCTGTATTTCGGTGAAACTAGACGCGCAATCAATGGCCGGGGAATATACATACACATGTATCGTTAAAAATAACGGAGGCGCGCGCGGCTGTTTTGCACGGACTGTACAAGCGGTCGATACAGATCCGAATTCCCATGTTGCTCATAACTCGATCTAAATTATCCTGGGAGGGGCTTCAAATGCCGATTAATGAACAACGTTATTTTCTGTGCATCCGCCCGCGGCCACACCCCCGCACCCACCCCCGCCCGCGGCCGGCTGGCTGGATTACACGAGTGCCCGTAGAAACCCCGCGAAATGCGCACAATTGGTTGGAAATCTAGGTCGCCTGGAATATCAGAGAGTGTTTCGCGACCCGAAAATTCTATAGCCGCAGCGCGCGCGGCCCTTTCTCTTTTTTCTCGCGTTGCCCGATCATTCAAACAAAAATAGGCTCCCGGCAATCAATTATTATTTTTCCTTCCGCCCTCGGACGTCTCGAGGCTCGTTCACTTCACTCTGCTTCGCTGCCGAACGATAAGTTCGCGAGCGTTCTTGTTCACCGTGGGTCACCGTCTTCGCTTTTACGCCGATGAAACACGAGGCCAGACTATTCCGACACGTTCGCCTCATTGCTGTCAAATGTACGCTACTTCGCCGCCAGCACGACCATAATCATCGTGGAACAATAAACCGGACGAATACGACCTGCGAACTGAATATCAGACGTTCACACTTCAACATTTTCTTTATTCGTTCGTTAACACGATTTAGTTTGTGTATTCCATTCGTATCGTTCGTTTTATCTATGTATTTATTCATTTGTTGTATTGTTCGTCTTACCTGTATAATAAAATAAAACCCTTTTTTTCGTTAGTCTATTTGTTTCATCCAATTTCTCCACAAAAAAGGGTTTTATTTTATTATACAGGTAAGGCTACAAAACAATGTGAAAAAATGTATATATATATTTGCTTCTTTTTTTACTCGTGTTCAAATATTGTTCTTTCATTGTTTTTTATTGCTGTTACATAGTTAGTTAATTTACCGTAATACCTTCTTCGATTACTCCGTTCATTTTGTTTGGTACACTTGTTGTAACATTGTCTAATCGTTTATTTACTTATTTCTTGATCTCGATACTCGGCCGTGTCGCTTTCCGACACCGTAGCAGATCTTTATTGCTTCACAGCACTCGAAACGGCAATCGTTAACGTTTTAAAGCCAGGACGTTATAATTTTATTGCTCGACCGCCGCGTCATTCCGGCTTCATGCCAATTTTAGTTTAGTGCTCTTCGCGGAGGTTTACGCGTTCACGTGGTTACATAGGGTTGCTAAAAATTAATAAAAGTCAAACTTTAATAATGTATTGTTAACTATGCTTTCGATTCGGTGAAATCAGTTTTGGATCTTTTCGATTAAGAAAAGAAAATATTGTAGTATCAATTATAGAAAGCAGCAATTTTGCAATTATTTAAACCTTCATCTCAACGTTTCGATCCGTATATGGATCATTTTCAAGAACAGCCACATAATGTCCGCAGTTCTAGCGATTAGCGACCAAGCTCCGGACTCGAGAAGTCGTTTAAAAAAATCTGTAAGGAATCTCTACGGTTTCATACTCGTTGGAAGAAGTCTTCGAAATTCTGTGCGAAGTTACGTAAATATTTCTCACACTTTGCATATTGTTTCGTAACTGATGTAATTTCGAAGCGTAGTCGCAGCTTTGAACTATGGTCGACCTATCGTTGCATACGGCGCGTATGGCTTCTTCGGGTTCATCGCACAGTTCAACAATGCTGATCATTTTTTTTGTGACAAACGAATTAGAAATATTCGAACACTTTTTCCATTTTATAAAATATATATATATTCAACGTACTACGATTTTTTCGGAGGCGACGGAAAGAAGCTAGTTTTTAAAGCATTCTCGAAGAAGTCGATATTCCATCGATGTTCCGTCGGTTGGAAGCATCGATCTGCTATCATCCTCCTTTTCTCCCCTTCGTTTTATCGTGCACAGTCAAGCTTCAAAAATACACGAAGCCGTACCGCGGGTTCGCAAGATGTCCACAGAAACGATTCACAATCCTCAGTGGCCGACCTTTCGTAAATGACTGTGAATGTTCGAAGAGTTCGCCCGGTGATTTATGTAAAAACGAGAATCCCTTTCAAATTTTCTATCGCAGCTTTTACTGAATTTCTACTGTGAAAAATTATTTATTTTCGAAGAGAGTAGGCGAAATACTTGCATAAATTCATTACGCGTCCAATGGAAGTTCATTTCCGGGTTGAATCAACCAGAACGGTGCACTAGAATTGAGAAAGAAGATGGCCGAGACGTGTTAAGTGTACTAATAAAAATACACTACTTTCTCTATCGAGTTTATCGCACCGACATATGTCCCGCTCATAAGTGGGGCACCCGTGAATAATTGAACAGCCATTTCAAAAAAGGAAACCTTGTTTAAGCCGTTTAAAAAATATTCTACAACGTTTCAGCTTTCGTTTAAAAAAAATTAATTCTTCCGTTCGCCCCACAGTGCTGTAAGACCACTCGACCAAAAGCGGTCCCACAGCCCTCGATTCCCCGCGAGCGTTTAACCCGGGCGAAAAAAAAATCGAAATTCGCGTAGCCAATTGCAGCGCACAGTTCGCAAAGCATCGGGTCGGGTATAGTAAGCGGGGAACGTTTATTGCCACTCTGTCAGAGACACGCGAGACCGAACAATCTTTCGCCGGCGCCTATCAAGCAAGAATAAACCGAATTACCTTCCCAATCCATTGGTTCTCCAGTGTGCCCCTCGTTCCGCCTCCGGGGGAGGGAGGCGGAGAGACTCTTCCCAGAGTCAGGTAGTAACCCCCGAGCGGAAGCCTTTGGACCGTATGCAGGGAGCAACGGAAACAGGAAGGGAAGCAGAGCTCGGGGCGGATATCGTCGAGTGCAGGTGAAGACGATGCGCGTTGGAGCGGGTGTCGGAAAGTGGGTTAAAGGAAACGGGGGAAATCCGAGCGAGCTGGAGAGACAGAGAGAGAGAAGAAATCCGAAACAGAAATATCGGGAGAGAGGAGCGGGTAAGAAGTAAGGAAGGAGGCCGTCAGCATGCCGGAAGCTGAACACGAATATAAATATAGAAAAGTGCAGCGGCCTGTAGACGGATAGAAGATAAAGAGGAAGATGAAAGATAAGAACGATCGGTCGGGAGAGTTCGAAGAAAGAAGAGCGGGACGCGATGAATCTGATACGGAATAGCTGGAGAAATGGATAGATATAAAGAAGTACCAAGAGAGAAAGAAAACGGAAAGAGACGCGATGAATCTGATACGGAATAGATGGAGAAACGGATAGATATCGAGAAGTAGAGAGTAAGAGAGAAAGAAAAGAGGGGGGAGAGAGAGAGAGGGAGACGAAGAAAAAGAAGGAAAGCATAAACCGGCGACAGAGAACGAAGAGAGAGACGCGTGCCAGCGAAGGTAGTTGAGAGAGAAGAGGACGGTGCTAGGTGGCAAGAAAGGAATAGAGACGGAAAGCTTTGCCGCAACGAAGCTCGCTCGGTACTTACTCCCACACAGAGACACACAGCAGTTGCACAGCCTTCGTAACGACTCTTACTCGCGTGGATTCGCGTCACGGTTCTCTATGTACGTGTGTATATCTATTCTGTTGACGCGCGCGCGTGTGCACGTGTACGTGTGTCTGTTTCGCGAGCGTGTTTGCACCCGCAGGAGAATACTCCAGGAGGTGGTCGGTCTCGCGATTAGTCGTGATTCGGAGCCGGCATCGGCGGCGTTACTCTGGCCAGTGATAAAGGGAAAAGATACATCGACTCTGCGTCGTTTACTCTGTCCGCGTGTGAATGTTTCTGTGTCTCTCTCGCTCTTTCTCGTTCTCTGTCTCTATCTCTGTCTTTCTCTGTCGCGGCCGGGTGCACGCGAACGCACGAGCGCCACGTTTTCGTGTACACGCGGACCGGAGTGTGTTGTTTATTAGATCAGAGTAAGCCAGTTTGCAGTGACGCACGGTCGCCCAGAGACACGCCAGTGAACACCTTGGCTTCGTAGCGGAACGTGGAGGTACCTGTCCCTGTTTTTCCTCTCTTTTTCTATGTTGTCCCCCGTTTTAATTCTCTTCGCACTTCCTTGGCTCGGTTAACGTGCTCGAGCCGCGACGATCGAGATCTTCGCGAGTCACGGGACACGAGATCGATCCCCGTTCGAGTCCCTTCGCGATCGACGCTTGTGTGGATCTTGGTTTTTTATCTTTTGGTTTATCGTCACCTGTGAATCTTCGTTCCGAGCTTACCAGCGATCATCGTGGAAGATCAGCGAAGAAAGAGAGACAACAGGGTGTTTTTCTTTCTGTTCTCTTTTTTTCGTTGAACATGGAGTGCGGTTCGAGCGAATGAGTTTGTTCCAACTTTTTAGCTCGGGTTTCGTGTTGTTGTTCTCGGATAACCAGTGTGTGTGTTTCGATTCTTCCGAATTTATTGTCTCTCTTATCGTTTCGCAAATTGTACAGCATAGTTTTGTCGTTGATCGTGTGTTAATCTTTGTTACGGTATTAAGAGCTGTATAAAAGTAAGATTCTTCTCGATCGAAAATTAAATATATAATAAATTCTATATGGATCATTCTCGAGAGAGACATTTTTGCGTCTGAAAAATTAATACGTTTATAATAAACTAGAAACAAAAAGAGAATTTGCGACACAGCTGTGGACTTTTCGTGGACTGTTCATCTCGTTCCGAGATCCTCCATTTATCTCCTCAACTTGATATGTGTCCCTTTATCTTGTTTCTATGTTTTTCGTTTCCTGATAGAACGAACATTTGCATAGAGAGAGTTTTGATATAGTATCGGAAAATGGGATCGATGCGAGTGCGGATCGGATAACGGAGAGCCACAGAAGAACCTTCGCGAGAAGTTCTTCCGGTTCTCGGATGTGCTTTGCGGTCGTCGCTCGGTTTCATGGATTATGACACGTCGAGATTGTGCGTCTCTGCGTCACTTTGTTCGCAATCTACTTAGATTCCTCAACATCCGAGACTAAAAATCAGATTGTTAGAACATAACTTTCAACCGAAAGATTGTTGATTGGTGGAAGTCGTGTTGTCTCGTTGCGCGGCGTCGATAAATTCCTCGACGCGTCTAAGCGGCCGTTCCATCCAATTCCGTGTCTGTTAAAGTCGCGCACGAACTCACGGAACCATAACGTCCCCGCAATTAATGGGTCACCGCGGAAGACCTTTCCATTCGCCGCTTTAGCGGATTCAGTTCTAAACGTTCCCCGGGACTAAGAAGCCCTCGGTGCCGCTCATTAAGACCGAACCGACTTCGTTTCATTAAAACCCCTCTCCCTTCGCGCGCCAGATGGGGTTGGGTCGGACGTCGTGATTTTTTCTTCGTTACATTTTCTAACCAACCGCCCACGGGTTCGCCCGTTTCTGTTCCATGAAGCCCGGAGGAGAAGCCAGGAGAAATTGTGGTCCTTCGGCAACCGGACAAGAAGGTCGAGAAGGAGGAGGTCGAGCATCCTTCTAGGTGGATCCTTGAGCCTGTGGAGAAGCAGAGACCAGACGACAACGGCGATTCCGTAGGACGACTCGAGTCCCAGGATTATGACAGAACCCTCTGGCAGCAGAAGCGACCGCTGCTGGAGGAAGTCGCGGCGAAATCGGAGGAGGACACTCTAATCAGCAAGGAGCACTCTCTCGAGTACCAGAGTCAGACTTTAGAGAGCCAAGCGGATCATCTGTTGCACGGACCTCTCTCGACCTCGTTCGAGGACCTCCTGCGAACAGCGCCACCGGCTGAAAGCTGGTCGTTGCCGAGCAAAGGCGTTGAAGAAGTTGAGCTCAGCTTCAAGGAGACCCAGTACTCGCCGAAGGAGAAGCAAGACGCTGCGACACAGACCGAGCAGGAGACCAAGAGCACCCAGTGCAGTCCCGAGCAGAGCGTCAGTCCATCGGAGATCTCCAAGGACAGTCCTCTACGCAGGTACTACTACCAGAGTCCTAGAAGAGAGGTCGAAACACAGACCCAGGGCGAGAACAAAAGCGTCCAGTGCTGCTTGGACGATCTAGGTAGCTTATCGAGGACCCCTGATCTAGAAGACAGCTTCGACAGCCCGTCCAGGTCCGAGAAGAGCCAGGTAAAGGAGTCCAAGAGCGTACAGTGCATCCCCGAGGATATCGAGACAAGTCCTGCCAAGCCTCTGGAGAAAGAGTCACCTAGCCGGGACAAGTCCTCCAAGAGTCCCAGAAAGGAGGTCGAGGTACAGACTTATCAGGAATCGAAAGCGGTTCAGTGCAGCGATGATGAGATTCTAGAGGCAGAGTACGTAGGTGGTGGATATAGGACAAGATTCCAAAGCAGACCGTCCAGCTACGTGTCGCAAAAGTCCGAGAGCTCGGCGTCATCAGGATCGTTCACCAAGGTTCCGACGGTCGCGTTCGTCGACGAACCGGTCGACATGACGGTCACGCAACGGGACCACGACGGAAACGTCGGCTGGTCCAAGCACTGGGGACCGGAGAGGCTGGTCGAGATCTACAGGGAACCGAAAACCAGTTTGGGGCTGAGCATCGTCGGTGGAAAGGTGCGTAACGCGACACCCACAACAAGTACCTCGAACTAGGAGTCGCGCTTCGCCAACCGTGTCTTCTTCGGTGTGCTAGCTTCGCCGCTACAATGCTTACGTTGCTTTTCTGTCACCATTTTTTTTTTATTTCGGGAAATCTCTCATGTCCGTCTGAAATTTAGTACATGTCTCCATTATAATTTCATAACGTCTTCATAACGTTTCATAACGTTTCATTAGTCCGTTTTTAAAAACGCGTGATATTTTTTAAAAATTTCTTTTTATTTTCATAATTTTACTTTTTTTCATTTTCCTAGCAAGTTCGAAGATATTGGCGCACCCAGGATTTAATCTTGGGGTGGAGGGAGGAACGAGTTGAACGAAATAACTTTCTTTTAATTTTAGCAAAAATATATGTCACCGGTAGTCACACAGTGTTTTGTTTCCTTTTTCTTGAGGAGACTCGGGTGCGCCACTGTTCGAAAAATGCGCTTCCACGTCGAGCTCTGAACTGCTAATGGTTCTACGTTGATGGCATTGGTTGATAATTTCAGTCGAGCGATGTGTACGCTATATACGTGACGTACAAAGTTGGTATAACTGCATTAATGTGCCGAATGGCTTCAAGACACGGAAGACGAGCGTGTAACTCTCCGCAACGTAACGGAATTTAACGGAATTGTCGTTGGTTAATTCTTCCGCTTCGACGACGCTTCGAAAAATTCTATTTAACACGCGACAACGTGTTCATTTCCATCTCTGTGATCATGTAACAGGTCTCATTGTTTAACACCAATTGTTTTCCTATTCAGCTGGCGCGCAGACCTTCTCGATAAAAATACTTGGCTCAAAAATAATTTCTTTGAAATTAATATTTCCAATTAAAGAAATACATGTATTTTTTCACATAAATATTAAATATTATTATTATTTTTATTAAATTATATAGTAAAATATTCGAACCGTTTTCAGCGGTTTAATCGATCCCATCGTAGAATTACACGATCTAAGAAACAGCACGGACCCGTGTTTTTCTTAGATCAAGACTCTTACCGTACCTCCGTAATTCCGGTGTAGTCGCGCGAGCCAAGTTTCACGAATTTTCTGTATGCCGAATGAAAATGGTCAAAGATCACCTTGCTTATTCCTAGATGTGCCAGAGACTCTTTCATATGTGCCATATCCGTTACACGAGATTGAAATCTGTGTTCCAGGTCGATCTGCACAATGGCAGTTCTAGTAAATCTCAGAATATATCTGGGATCTTCATAAAGAACGTTTTACCAAACAGTCCGGCTGGGAGAACCGGCGAGTTGAAGGTAACCCATTGTTTCCTTTTTCCTCTTTCCTCTCGCGTTCAATGATATTAGGTAACCAAGAAAGTTCGCGACGTTCCGATCAATAGAGATAATAGACACGGTCGGCTTTTATTACCTTTTATTCCAACGATTTAACGTTTATATCTCGTTTTCACATTCGGGAATGTTCGACATTGTTTTCTCTTTTTTTCGACTGGCCCAGCATTTTACCACGTTTTTATTAGCTCGCTTTCTTGTTTGTTTGTCTGTCTGTTCGGTGAGAAATTTTGCAATTGATTTTAAACTGACTTCCTGGTGCGTTAGAGACTTGAAATTGGATACATGGCTCAAAACTGGATGTGTTTCCCTATCGCCCTTAAATAATAAAAAACAGAGGTGGAGGAGCGTTTCTTAGAGTATCGCACGCGTGTCTCTCTGTTCGTGCATTTGCTTTCAGGTCGGGGACCGGATAATCGAGGTTGATGGCGTGGACCTGCGACACAGCACGCACGAGCGGGCGGTCGAGGTGATACAAGCCTCCGGAAATCCCGTGTGTCTTCTCGTCCAATCTCTGGTGCACCTGGTGAGACCTCGCCACAACCAGGAATATCGATGTGCTATCCCTTCCCTCTCCCAACCATCATTTTTTTTTAACATTTCCATCGTATTGTTGCTGAACAACTCGCACATTCGCTGATCCGCACTGATCGATAGTCTGCAATCGGGTGCGAAACGACCAGTCGAACAACTAGTAAACCTGCTTGGTACCAAACACTATTTTAGTAAACCATTATTTCGGACGATATTCACGCGACAAGTACTCGAGGTTACTCGAGATTGCAATTCAAATAAATATCATTTTCATGAATTATCATAGATATATTTAAAACGGTTAAAACAACAAAAAAATGAAGTGTAATATAGAATGAAATTGTTTAGCTAGAACACAATATTTAATTTTCGAGTTAAAATAGCTCCGAGTGCAAAGGGTTACTAAATTAATTGAAATTAAATAAAATTAATTTTCCATTTAAAAGAGTGACTCGCGATTTTCATAATTCTTAAACGATGTATCGCAATAACGTCAGCTCTGTTACATTTTTTTCTGTTCCGTGTTTTTTCCATAGTTTCTGAAATAATCGATCGTATACACTCGCGCAAGGTACCTCGTATAACTTTATTTATGTCTGCTTTACGAGTTTCCGGTGACTTCCGGTTTATGGGAACACAGTTTTCCCTTTTCTATCGGGCTCGTTACGTGTCCCATTGTGTCAGGTTTTCTTTCTAAAGCACCTGCTTGTTTACTATCTACCTCCTCTCGCCTTATTTCTCCCTTTTACGCGTTTATACGATCTTCGAAACCTTTTCTCACATTTTTATTTGCTCGCATGTGCCGTCCGTTTCTGCTCTGAATCTACTTGTAAAACCGGAAGTTTAGCTAGAGAATTTATACTTGGTTGGTCGGAAAGAGTATGGAAACGTACAGGTTGAATTTGATTTATTTTTAGTTTTTCTTCGAGCAACACCCCGATGTTTATTTCTAGTGATACTTTTATCTGTATTTTTTTTAGTCATATTTTTGTTGGAATTACGTTCTACAATAAATGGTTGTTACAAAGCAGCGACAGGACAACAACAACAAAAAACGTTGCGAAGATGCAAGGATCGACTTATTGCAGGACGATGCAATTAACTTTAGGATAAAATTCTGTGTACAGCAGATGTACAATCATCATTTCTGAATAGTACTCGAAACAAAAACCCTTTTCCAAACGTCTGGAATGGATTGGACATATCGATAAACGATACAATTAATTTAAAAACGTTCGAAGCAGAAGCGAATCAAGTTAATGGGAGTATAATTGAAGCTTCGAATCTTGAAACAGTTACAACAATGGCAGAGACGAGTAGAGTTTGAAGTTGAAACAATTCACAGAGGAATCGGGGCCGGACAATGGAATTTCGAGATTCTCGAAAAATTCGAAGAAACAAATCGAAAACTGTACAGACCATATTTTCGAGAAACAAGTACAATACGAAATTACACAACAGAACGCAGCAAAACTCGATTACAATGAAAAGTTCAAAGTGGAAACGATTAAAACCGGAGAATTGGGTCTCGATAAAACGTATTGCAACACAGCAGCGAGAGAGCGTTCGACATTTCTATCAAATCCAATATTTACTTTTGTTGACAACACTCCGCGTTATTTTTTATTGAGCAGAAAAGCGGAAAGATGCCATTGCATTTCAATTTTATTCAAAACCGAGTGTGTTGACTGAAGTTATCTCTGAATGTAAAAGTTCATTTGAAAGTAAAATGTCGAACAAGTATAGTTACGAGCAAAAATCGTTCTCGTTACACCGCGTGTGGGAAATACAATGGTTGATTATACAGAAACGATTAATGTCATTCGAACAATTAGACCTCGCATACAACGTCTTATCTATTTTAATGGATTCGTAGGTGAATACAAAATCCGACCTGAGAATTCTGAACATTAAAAACGTGGTAAAATGAGTCCAGTTACCAGGTACTTTTACTTGGAAAATATTCCGAAATTAATGGAATTTCCACACGTCATTTAGGAGTGCTCCTAACTTAAAACGTAACAATAATAATTACTTAAACGTAATGCTTCCCAGGTAAAAGTATCTGTCGACTGAACTATTGAATTATAAAAAGAAAAAAGAATAAGAATGCTAGTGACGGGAGAATGCAAAGTTACGCCGAGGAATCGAGGAGTGGTGGTTCGTCGGATGCTCGAGGATGATTAAACGAGAACGATTAATTCGTTTGATCGGGACAATTAGCTTTGGAACACCGCGTCGCGAGTTCTCTCGATTACAAATCGATTGGGCCGGGGATACGGTAACGATCGTATATGAAATTAAATAGACCAAACGACAGAGGACGCCGGACTGGTGTAGAGAGAAAGCGAAAATATGCAAAGGAGGGTGGCGAACGGGGTGGATGAAAAAACGAATGGTAGGGAATGAGAGAGAGGGAAGGAGAGAGGGAACGGAAAATGGAGGTGGAGAAAGAGAGAAAAAATAGTTTGTACATATATACATGTAGAGAGAGAGAGAGAGAGAGAGAGAGAGAGAGAGAGAGAGAGAGAGGGACACGTAGACAGCCATTATCGGCGAACATCCCTTATATATGTAGGATGCATCGAGGTCGAACTTTCCAATAAACCTGCTGACGAGGGGGTGACAGGAGGGAAACAGTGTGAAAGGCAGAAACAGAATGAGAATCGTGCAAATCAGAACAAACGGTATTGCAGATAGTGTGCGTCGTGAACGGAGCGCGATCGTAGGGAAGATACCTTTGTCCCGGCAAGTTTGATAAACCGTGAAACGCTGAAAATTCGGTAGCTCGTTCGCGAGCAAATCGGATGAATATTTTGCGGGGTAAACTGCGCCAGAGAGGCTGCTTCCCCGGATCGAGAGAATACCCTAATAGCACAAAATATTGTATACGAATTCATATAATATTAAAAAGAGATTCAATCTTTTATTTATTCCTAATATACAGGTAATCTTTATTCTTGTGCATGTATACAAATATTCAGATTCGATATTTTTCTCATAGGAAAAAATGTGGCTTAAAAAATATTTTTCCAATACTTGAAAAAAATATTTTTGTACTACCAGGGTATTCTTCTTTTTTATTGTCGTTTGTTTGTTTCACAAATGCTCGCGATTTCCCTTTGGAGTCTCTTGCGGAAAGTCTGAAAAAATTTCGTTTCACCCTTGATTTCTTCGCGATCGATTACTCGTCGTAGAGCGTCGGTGGAAGTGAGCGACACGTGATGAAATCAATTTGTTGGTAACGTTGTTAATTACACGTACAGAGATGTATCTCGTGCTTTGAACGGTTCGCGAGAAATTACCGCTAATGTAAGTACAATCGGAGATTCAGCTGGCTGAAATGTGTTCCGTTTTAGCTTTGACAGAAATTGGTTACACGGTGTGTGTGTAAGTCATTCGGAGATGTTATTCAATTACGTTAATTAAGTCCACTCGAACCATTAAGCGGATTCGGTCGAAAGCATTAATTCTTGATAATAGGATTTATACTGGTCTGGTAAATTAATTTCACATGCACACGGTTCGCTAAGCTGCGAAAGAGGGGCGAGAGGAAAACTAAGAGAGGGCAATGGTTTCCACGTGTCACTCTTCCGTCGAGAATTTCGACTGATCGCTAACGAAGAAGCTGGAAAATTTCTTGACCGATCTACGACAAAAACAGCATTACCCTTTCCAACCAAAAATAACCTGTATCTATTTGTCTCGAATTAACAAAAAATCTCGTATCATATACAATTAATTGTGTTAAAAATGTTTCCAATAAAAGTTGAATACAAATACATCGTTGAAAAGGATTCACACTAGAATCGAAACGACGATGGTTATTTAATAATCTGCAAAATTCTTTTTTGATTTATTCGAACCGTAGCGCCGAGAACATTCAACATTTATTATTACGACCAAGCGTAGAAATAATTTCGAACAGTTCGCACGACGAAGCATAATGTTGCCGACATCATTTCCGGGCCGCTTATTTTTCATAAGCAACGAACGATTTAAAAGCTCCCTGGAATTACTACATTTTACGTAGTTCGTACGTGATACCCCATCGATTCGATAAAATCTACAATTTGATCTGTCCCTATAATACGATAAAACCATCCATTAGCTTCCTGCACACCGTCGTCGAAAATATTTTCCTCATCGAACCGTACGAACATAGCCGCGACGGACGGTTGATTTGTTCGATCGAACAGTTTTTTTTGTTCCTCCTGCCAGGGACGTGTCTATAATTGCCCGGAGTGTGAAGAACGCGTAAAAATCTGCAGTCTCGTTATCAGCTGCCTCGATTCCGAAATAAAACGCGACCACCGGGCCGGGATCAATTCCAATCCAATTTGCCTTCCGGTAAGTGTTCCGGCAAAGAGTCTATGAAAACAGAGGGGCTGGCAGAGCGAGAGAGAGAGAGAGAGAGAGAGAGAGAGAGAGAGACAGAAAGCGGGGGAAAAAATTGAACCGAGAGGTGAACATAAAAAAAGAAGAAAATTCGAGATAGGAAAAACGAGGAGAAAAAAACACGTGGTGTTCCGAGGATGTCCGATTGACAATCGGTCGGGAACTCGGTGCGGTTTGACAGAAAGTGTGGATTACGTCGTTGCAACGGAGCGTCCATCACCGACCCCATGGACCACCCCTTCCACCTGGCTTCAGCCCCCCTCTGATCAACACCATCCACCTTCTCTCTCTCCCTTCTGATATATCGACACCCGCAGTTTCATACACGAAACCGACTGGTAGACGTTAGAGCTATCTCGGCTGCCTCAAGAGTATCGGCGATGCACCGCCTCTTCGGACGCAAATCCGTCTCGTTTCTAGTACGTTGCACAAGCACACGCACAATCGTCCAAGATTGTGTGCAGAAAATGCACCTTCGAAGAACCGCCGCCGCTTCCGGTTTCCGTTGCGTCCGCAGGATTCCTCATCCGCTATAATCGTGATTCTCATGGTCCACAAAAGTTCCGGATCGTCTCTTCAGAATTATCGCACGTGATTCGCGTCAGTGGACACTAGTGTTTCGGCGACGACAGTGCTGTACGATCCCATGCTTCGATCCTTTGACATCTGATATCTCTGTCTTTCGAGCCGGACGAATCAATTGATATTTAACTATTATCTATTACTATTTATAAATAATAGAAATATTAATTGTTCAATAATAATTTCTGTTCGTTGCTCTCAAACACCAGTGACACTCAGTGTTTACAGTGTGTTTCGAGTAAACCTTCTTCTTCTTCAGGAGTTTCCATGTTCTTCGACGGAGTTTTGTAGCAATTTTATTGTGCTGGAGTGCTCCTCGTTGGTCCCTGAAAAAATACTTAAAAGTGCTTCAAACTAAACCTTCAGAATTTTGTGTATTCTTCGATGAAGGCCTGAAGAGGTGCCCGAAGAGATGCCTGAAGATCACAGTAACTTTTCGTCTGATGTTGTCAACTTTTCTACACCTTTTTTCTCTAGTTAGTCTTCGTTGGTCTCTGAACATTTAAGCTCGATCCTCCGAGACCAGTCTAAATAAACAGAACACCGCGCACCTGTTAACTAAACTTGCACCCTATCGCAATCCAGTGACACTTGTTTACCTTTACCGGGTCGCCTCGTTGGGTGATGTTTCGACCAATACCTTGGAATTCTTCCTCGCTCAAACTTGAAGAGTAGAAAACAGTGATTTTTCTTACGGTATAATGCGTAACGTGAATTCTGCCAATTTCCGTCGACTATTTGTTTGAGCTTGAGGACTGACGTCGACGGTAATTAGTTTTTTCTTCACTGTAATTCCTCTGGATCTTTCGTGTTACCAAATGTTACCGAATTCATTCCATAGATCAGACCTGTGATCGTCTCTGTTGGATCATTCTTTTATACTAAAACTACACTCTGTCGCCTCTCGTATCACTGCTTCTTCGTTTCAAGCATCGATTAATTCTCCGGGATGCCTCTTCGTTGGATCCCGAAGACTGTATCAGGCACACTCGCGGATAATCCAATATTTTAACTATAATTTCTTCGGTGACGTTCGAAGTTCACACGGCCATTGAACCGTTAACAATGTCCGACGGCTTTGCGAGGGCGAGTCGTGTTCGATCGATAAAGCAAATTGATCGGAATGCTCGAAATCACTTCTATAATCGTTCCCTTTTATTTAGAGTGAAACCGTTCCACTTTCGATCGTAGCTGACAGCTGCGTGTCAGATTTAACTTGTTTAATGCGGTCGTAAAAGACTGCGGATTTTACGTGAAGATAATAGTAACGATATCAACAGAATCAGGAAAATCGGAATGGGCTCTGCTGGCCCATTTTTATCCGGTTAGACCCTTTTTAAATGGCTTGCTGCGAGAGATACAGCTATGTTTATTTCACAAAAAGATCCGCAGTCTGGTAATCAGATTTCTACCGGTTCGATTGAAGCAAATATTCTCTGTGTTGCTCTTTTTCGAAACCGACGAGAAATTGCAGCACGAATATCGGATACACAGCGATCCAATAAGGAGAAATGTCAAACCCTAGGTTTATCGAAGCTTCCTTCGATCGAAGGTTCGAGTTTCTGCGCCGACAGCCCTCGGAACGAACAATAACAGCACCATTCTTCTTCCAAAATCCTTGAGCCAAGTCTGTGGAACATGTTAGCCAGTCTCGTGCGAGCCTGAATCCAACTATAAACACGTGTTAATCGCATTCCTAAGAACAGCGCACAGAGCGCAGCGGCGCGGCGTGCCATGGCGCGGTGGGAAAAACTCACTGTTATAGCCGATGGCCGCGGAATCGGACGCGTCACGCCGCTAAATTACTGTTATTCTGGCAACGATTCAACCAGCTCCTTGCCGGCGAATTCATTCGCGACACGCGAGAAAGGTTTGCGTCGTCGGCCATCGCGAACAACACGTCCATTTTCCTCTACGCGATTTTCCTTGTCTCGCTCGCGCGACAGTTTCGAATCGGTGGTGACAGTGAGTTTTCCCCGGTTCCGCCGCGAATTCCCTCGAGTTAGGGTATCACGGAAAATATTGCACAGCCTTTAATCGTTCTCTACCTAATTTATCGAGTCGCCGAGAAAGCTAGCAATAGTTTTTTGCAATTATCTCGAAAACTAAAACCGAGCACCGGGCCTGCCTCCCTTAAGGTTTACCATATTAATTTTTCAACGTGGGGTCCCTTGAGGACATCGTTATCAACGTTGCCAAAAAGTGTACAGCATTTTAAAGGTTGAAACCAAGTAAACGAAAGCGAATAAAAAATTTGAAATTGCATGTACAGTTGTTGGTAAGCGTAACGCAAAAAATGGTGGAAGTATTACGCCGGGATGAACGGGCGCGCCTATTTCGGTCGTGCGTGCGAGGGTTAAGGATGGGTAAACAAGCGAAAACATTCGAGACGTGCAATATTTTCCGGGACGGCGTGATTCGAAGCCGTGATTCGATCGCCGATTTGGAGCGGAATGTTAGAGGCGGCGATAAAACTTTTGGACAATTTCCAGAACGAGAACGAAGGCGGTCAGAGCGGTGCAAGTGGCAGACCAGGGAGAAGACAGAGCACCAGGAGTCAACCCTCTAGCGGAGGAGCTTCCGGTACGCCTACCTATCGTCAGACCACGTCTCCCGTCACGTCAGTCAGGTCCACCACGCCGGAAGCGATACAGGTGGGTCGTTTCCTCTGGTTTTCCGTGCTGCTTTACTTTCGCCCCGTTCGTTGCTCGTTCAGTGGCTCCTTTCTACCTGTCACTCCTCTCAGATTCTTTGTTTAGAAGGTGGCTGCCGTTCGCACTGCACATTCCTGTGTTTTTGTGCTCGCTGTGATTAAATTTCCTATCAAAATCAAAGTCGCCGCGTTTCCATAAAATTTCCTATCAAAATCAAAGAACTTTCCGGATCAAGCCAATCATTCTTTAAGATTAAAGTTGAGGTAGCGCTGACAAGGGGAAGCCACGGTTCATGGGTCATGGATTTTTCTGAAACTTGCAGTATTTGAAGATGTCTTCTCGAAATGTTATTTAGCAAAGCATTAGCGCGCGATTCTCAAGATTTTCCGAGAAAAATAAAGTAAAATCCCATCAACCGTAGACAGACACTCCGGTTTACGAAAAGATCGAGTAGCTGGCCGCAAATGTGCGGTAACATCTCTTATCAAAGATCGTTCGGTCGAGGCGTCGAAAGCCGGTCAATTGAATTATAATTAGCTAATGGATTGAATTCTCACGGCGATCGTGACGAGAAGCGGACGGAAAAGACCTTGCTCGTAAAATGGACGGAAAAGAGAGCGTGGAAGGGAGGCGGGGCGACCGTTCGATTGTGTTCGATGTAAATTAATTCGGCTGGGATGGGATCGATTGTTATGGCTCCCGGTTACGCCGCGAGTGCGGGAAAACCCTTTACGAACACACCGCGGCTATCGTCAGTCTATTTCGTCGCGCACTCGAGATCCGAGACTGGGCTTCTCGATCTATCTCGATCCGTTAAAATTTACGATTTAAACAGTGGCGCGTGCGAGAACACGCGCTACCCCCCGCCGCACCCCCTCAGCGAGTTTTAAATAATCTTCTCTCCGTCTGTGTTCGATTCCGTTTCTCCTTCTCTACTCGGATTCGTGGAATTGATACGTACACAATCGGGACTCGATATACTCCAGCCGACCGTGATTACTCGATAGACAACGAATCCGCTGTAGGCATTGTCTGAGCCGGCCGATCAGAAGGATGAGCACGTTGCTCGCCGCCAGTTCAGTTTCGCGGAGATCCAACATGGAACAGACGCTCCACAAAGTTTACGCGAAGATCGTCCAATGGGACACTATCGGCGCCACGTATTGCCACGGATTCAAAAACGTACATTTCTGCAAACTTTTTACCGTATTGTTTTGCATTTTTTTTTAACTTCCGCAGTCGTCTTTGGAAACTTCTTTTTTTGTGGTTTAAACGGCTTCTAGGGAAATTTCAGTGAGAACAAGTGGTTTTTGAAGAATTTTTAGTCGGAGTAACCATCAGAAATAAATGTGCCTTTCGTATATATTTCTGCAAGTTATCAAATTCAAAGACGTCTCAATCTGTGTTCAGTTCATCTTCAAGATAATTAATAAAAACGTCTGTAAATTATTTTTAAAAAAATTATTATATCGAGTATTGATGTCAGTTGATTAACCATTGAATATCAAATTATTAAATAAGTTACTGAATTGCCGAGAGCATTAACACATCTTTTATTAAGCCACCGGAAATATAGTGCTATGATTTTGACAAAGTGTTCTTTTTTTAGTTCAATTCTTCTTATCGTTTTTGTCGCAGTGTATGGCGTGCTACCGTAGTCTATCGCGGTGATAAAAACCAACAAAAGTGAAAGTTTTCTTAAAGTTAGATGTACTTACCGTATACTTGGATTCAACATTTATTACGTAATTTTCGATTTGCAACGTTATTGTTCCTGCTGAACACGATTGTTTGTCGAACAACTAAATATAGAAGCGAAGGAAAATGAATATTTACGTTCTTCTAATGTGCTTATTGTTTTCTATTCTACGAGTGTGAATCATTTAGATTTTACGTTACCATTGAAAAACGTGCATTCTGAGGCGCCACTAAAAATTGCTCTGCCAGTATTCATAATATTGTTTAAATGATTAAATATGTTGGTAGCTAGTTACTTACTATACATTTAAGTATTGTATGAGGAATTATATCAATTTAATATTCGGATAAGGAATAAAATTAATATAGAATGGAATTATTCTATGTCGGAAGAAATGGTTTAATTTTCGAGTTAAAATATCTCCGAGAGTGCAAAGGGTTAATTATTGTTGGAATCGCGTTCCCGTACAATCAATATAGGGTTTGTTTGCCGACGATTTTCATTCGAGGACATTCATATTGCAGGGAGGAGCCGAAGACGAGGAAAAACAGAGTAGCTCGAGATCGGATTTCCGTAGGCAAAGTACAAGAGCATCAGATGGCGCGGGATCCAGCGCGCGAAGGTAAAAGATTGGTTTAACGTGCATAATTTGTTAGCGGCAAAAGAGCGTCGACGAGACGAGAGAGTTGGCTTTCGCAGATCCTCCATGAAAAAGTCAATTCGGAAAAAGGCGCCGTCACCGCCTTCTAATCCGGGAATACTGCGCGAGGTGAGCGAGGAGAAGGAAGACAATGCCTCGAAGCCGGAAGACAAGACACCGAGGCGGAAGTATTCGTCGGATGAGAGCTCCGAGGAGGAGGACACCAGAGAGCTCGAGGGAAATATATATACGAAGGCTGGCATGGAGGTGGGTAATCGAAAAACGGGTCCCATGGAAATCATCGACACAGTTTTCACAGACTTCAGATTTGACCGACAACGCCTTTAACCGACAGCGGATTTGACCGACAACAAATATGACCGCCAATGAACCTAAAATCGTTATTGGTCAGATTCGTGTCGGTCAAAATAGTTGTCGATCAAATCCGCTGTCGATCGACTCCAGTCGGTCAAATCTGGAGTCGGCGAAAACTGTGTCGGTGATTTCCATGGGACCCACGAGGAAAACACTAAATCATTTTTCGAATAGATTGCTCTCAAGTACTATTTTTAGAGCGAGACTAAAAGCTCAAGACTTTTACTCAAGATACTCGATTGTTTTCCAGATTTCGAGAAAAAGCGCGGGGAACGTGAAACGCTCGAAACAGGAGATCGAGGCCGACCCTGAGCAGGAGGATGAGTACGGCTACACGCATAGTAAGTTTGAAATTACCTTGCCAACATAGTTTCCACCCATATAACATTTTCTTATATTTTTTATTCTTCACAATTTCGATCACCGTGTGTTGAAGTACGGCTGGGTCACGTGTACACTACGGTACGGGAATTTTTCTTTGCAGTGAAAGTTCAAAAGAAGTACCATGGACTGAAGAACAAAGTGCTATTAGTCAAAGTGGACAAGGATAGGCGTGGTTTGGGTATCTCTCTCGCTGGTCACAGAGACAGAAATCGAATGGCGGTGTTCATTTGTGGCCTTAATCCAAAGGGTTCAGCTCTTAAAGGTGGCGAGCTGGTGGTCGGCGATGAGATACTAGAGGTACGAGACCCCGCCATTTGCCCTAACTTTTCTCCCGTTTCGGCATGGTAATCGATAGCGGTGACATTCGCGTCCGTGCGACGAAAGTACTATACTAATTGGGTGCGAGACCACATCCACTCCTCGATATTGATTCGAGAACTCTCTCAGGCTGTTGAAATTATTCATGAACTTCGTCTTCGTCCGCCTGACCTTATAAACTATATATCGGCCACGTCTCTTACCCTTCGTTATATTTAATCGCTTATTGTATTTCTGTAGTTTGATTGCATCGAACAGTTTCGATGATACCCTCGTACCCAATTAATAACGTCGTCCGGAAAGAATAATACAAGTTTGTACAGGGTGTTAAGAAATGTTTGGTCTCGGCAAGCCTACACATATTCTACATCTTCGGATCGATGGAGATCTGTAAAAAAAGTTGCCGCAAAATTATCCTTGATCTTGAATTTCAAGGTTAAATTTTTTTTTATTGTTTTGTATTCTGCGCATCATGAGGATAAAAAAATAAAAAGAATACAATACAATAAAAAAAAGATTGACCTTGAAATTCAATACCCTGTACATCGTACACACGAAACTTTTTTTGAGAAACAATTCGGTGTAACCTGAAGCATCCGAATTTTTAGGTAAACGGGTGTGTTCTCCAAGGAAGATGTCACTTGAACGCATCCGCTATGATCAAGGGAATGGCTGGTACTTGTTTCAAGATTGTTGTTTCACGGTAAAATATACACTTACGATTATCGCTTTTTTGTTTCTTTACAGACAATCGAGATTTATTTAATCGTATGCAATGATGTGCTCGCAGGAGATCGACGGCCATTGACGACATCGCTGTGAAACCGATCACCCAGTTCCCTCCTACCCTGGATGACGTGAGTGTTAATTAACTGATTTTTTACTTACATACTTTCCACCATTCTCCGTGTTTCCTGATCGTTTGCACAACATCATGGAATTCAGTCGACACTCTTCAAGCGAGTCACAGGCGTTTCATGAACAGCAATTCTGAAATTTTTTTAAGTCTTCTCTTCGTCATTGATCATTTCCTGATTGGACAGAGTTGATTTGCGATCGAGTAATAAATTATAAATTGCGGTTGGTTACAGTCTGAGATGTTCAGCGCGTACAAAGGAGTGCGCAACATGCCCGTGAAGAAGGCAAGTATCATTGAAGTAACAATAAACTTTTCTACTTTACATTTTCTACTTTCGACAATATAATCCCACGCGCTGTCTGTCATTATTACACGGCAAGTTCTTCTCCGTTTCAGGGTCAATACGGGCTGGGTATAATGATCATAGAAGGAAAGCACGCGGAAGTCGGTCAAGGTATATTCATCTCCGACATACAAGAAGGCAGTGCCGCGGAACAGGTAATTGTCTCGTCGACAAGACAATTGTCCCCGCGTGACACGAATACTAATTAAATACGACACACAATGCGCGTATTTTCTAAACGCGTAATCGCCTTTGTTTGCATTTTCATAGGCCGGCTTGCAAGTGGGCGACTTGATCCTGGCTGTTAATTTGGACTGCCTGTTGGGCTCGACGTACGACGAGGTACATTAAACGATTACTTATTATTTTCTGTAAGCATACCAAACCAAGAAAAATGAAAAAGTTAGAGAACGGGGACTCACATTTATTAGCTGCAGAGCTGAAATAAAGCAAATTCTATTCTATTCGTCTAGTCTAGTATCATCCTTTATGTGCTTAGTTTTTGAGAAATTTACTTTG
The DNA here is from genome assembly GCA_028455615.1 of Lasioglossum zephyrum. Lineage (NCBI taxonomy): Eukaryota > Metazoa > Arthropoda > Insecta > Hymenoptera > Halictidae > Lasioglossum > Lasioglossum zephyrum. The sequence goes on along the minus strand of CM052324.1, from coordinate 12,589,832 downwards.
GAAAAAGTTTAGACGTTTCTGAAAATGTTACATGAATGTTATTGTCTAAAAATGGATGGTATCCACAGGCTACAAGCTTATTGAAGAAAGCAGAAGGTGTGGTGACGCTTACGGTGTGCAATCCAAATCAAAGTAAAGTAGCAAAGGACGAAGAGGACAGAGCAAAAGGCATAGTTCCTGTAGCTGAAGCAGGTATACATAGTACATATACTATATATCGTATAGTAATCAATTATAGTGGTAATTATGATCTCTTGAATACAAACTTTCGACAAAACAGAAAATTAAAAGTACAAAACTTTTTCTTTTTCCTCACCGCAACCTGACTCTGGATCATAAATATCATAATTCACGTTTCAGAGAAACCAAAGGAACCGGAGAAACCGAAAGAACCGGAACCGCCTCAAGATCCGAAGGATTGCAAGATCGCAGATGGAAAAGATACAACGATAGAATTCCAGAAAGAAAAAGACAAAGGCATTGGCTTCACCATAGCCGGTGGCTCGGACACTCCATCCGTAAGACTAGATTACGTTTCCAATGAACATTGAAAAACCTTAATTTAAAAATATTAGGATCGTCTGACGATACAATTCGATTACAGAAAGGTGTGTTCATCGTCGAAGTGTTTCCTGACGGTGCAGCTGGCAAAGATGGCCGCCTGCAGTCCGGTGACCAAATACTCGACATGTGCGGAAACAGTTTCAAAGAAATCGAGCACGACAAAGCTCACGCGACCGTGCTGAAAGTTTCGGGCACTGTGAGAAATTCATTTCTTTCTCTTGAACATTCTAATATCGTATCGTCTCTTCCTATTTCGTAGTATAATTTCAATTCGTTCGGATCCGTAGATCACGATGATCGTTCACCGGCGCGAGAAGCCAGAGGAAGAAATAGATGTCGAGTTGCAGAAGAAATCCGGCAAAGGGGCTGGCCTCTGTTTAACGGGATACAAGAGCGGCAAAGGGGCATATGTGTCGGACTTGGTAAGCTAGGACGTGTCTTATTTATAAAATCCTAAATGAAAATGGTAATTATTTACTTTGTGGGCCTCTGATTTTGATGGCCTTGACAACATATTCGAAAGTCATCAAAATCGGTGAGGAGGCCCCCAAAATAAATAATTCCCATGAAAATCAGAGTAACCGTTATATCGTGACGTGTTGTTTTGCAGTTGGCTGGCGGCAGCGCTCTGGAAAGTGGTAAAATTTGCAAAGGCGATCGAGTTGTCGCAGTGGGAGGCACGGACGTTCGAGAAGCCCCAGTCGAGGACATCGCGGTTCACGTGAAAGTTTCTAACCCGGTGCAATTGAAACTTGCCAGGTTTAAGTCCGCCAAGCAATGACAGGTAATCATCCGGTGAACATACGAAGACCACTTTTACCGAATGGATCTGGAAAAAAAATATCGATTTCGTGACTTTTACCTGGTTCCATTTACGAGAAATTTCTCCAACAAACTACTTGCTAATTGCTCGTTGATAGACGCGATCGATGCTTGTCAGTTTCTACCGTCGTTCAACGTTTCTTGATTTTTCTTAATACATGCCTATCTACTTCGATCAAACTCGAGCTGATGATTTATTTTATAGCTAGTCAGATCTTCTTCGTCGTTCGTAATTTCCTATATATATAGTTACGATATTATATATTATTTCTATATTACAATATCGTTTTTCTGATGGACGTTTCCGTTTCCCAGGGTTCTGCAGGCGGAACTCTGAACACAAACCTTTGAAAGAGGATTCCCCGCAGACATCGCGGACTTTAGTGTGATATAACTGACTATACCAAAGTAACTATAGCTCTAAGTACCGTTTTACTATTAAGCATCGTAATTCTATTTAAACGGAGCGCGCGCGAGAAAGAGAGAATGAGTGAGAGAGTGAGTTGTAGAGCGAAGAAGGAAAATCGCGTCTCGAGGTTGTCGACGAAACCTCGTCGTTTCCTTCGGTTCGATTTAAGCCAAGTTCTCGTCGCGTGACGGTGTTCGAAATTTTTCAAGCAGCGCGAAACACCGTGGGACGCGATCAAAGAGAGAGAGAGAGAGAGAGAGAGGCAACTGGTGAAATTCGCGGACAAAAATGGTGAAAAGAACAATACGATTTTATAGGTACTCGGCGAGCAGCCGTTTGCTAACTGTAACCACGCGATTCATCGGCGACGCTTAACGTCGACACTTGTAAAGATATTCCGTCTGCCATTGATGAAGATCCGGCATGTAGCCGATAACGATACGTTACACGCATATTATTTAGCGACGACAGAGTATTTATGCAGTTCTAGAGTAACTATGATATCGTAATAGCTGCGAGGACGGCGAGTTTCGCGGGCCGAGTCAATAGGGGAGAAGAAAAGAGTACCGCGAAAGAAGGAAACTCGACGAATTCGAAAGAGCCGAAGAGAAACTGAAGGAAAAGATTTTCTGGAGTGGACTCTTCTCCTCTCGAGGCCCCGGTACGCCGCACAGTGGGGAAAACTGACTTCACTCGATTCAAAAAGAAATAACTTTCGATAGAAATGAGGTAGAGCGTTGAATTTTTTTTAAATGAAAGCTGAATCTTTGCAGAATATGGGAAAAATAGGGAGATTATGGTACGAATGTTCATTTAAAAAAATTCATCGCTCTACGTCATGTCTATGAAAAGTTATCTTTTTGAATCGAGTGAAATCAGTTTTCCCCACTGTGCGCCGTGTCTTCGATACGAATAGAGAGATATCTTGCTTGTACCGTTTCGTATTACTTACGTTTTAAGTTAGGCGACGTATTATTGTTAGCGACAGTAGGCGGTCGCGCAGTTCTACCATCCGTGACTATCACGATAAAATTCTAATCTCCTCGGGATCGACGTTTCAAAAACCAACAGATCCGCGGGGACTATCCGTAGGCGAGAGGCGTCATTTTCAAGCTACCGAGCGCGTTCGTAGAAAGAGAGAGAAATCATCCCACGTGAACGGGATCGCTCGACGTTGTTCCACCCGTTCCACTAGGGTCAGATATGCGTCAGACGAGTTTGTTCGTCCCAAGGGAGGAAACCCCTTGACATCTCGCGAATCCGTAGATCCCAACCGCTCTGTTTGCCTCGGTGAGCCGTGAAAGATTGCGTTTCTGCTATTTTTTCGGTTCTTCAGGAGTGAACCTCGTTCCGTAAAGGTCAATCGATGCTCTCCTATTTTCTCGCAACGTTCATAAAATGCGAGCGATAGAGCACTCTCCCCTAAAAACGAAAACGAAAAAAAGAAACTATATCCTCCCGCTGAGTTACGCTCGAGCATCGACTTCTTTTGCGTGTCGATTCGACCGAACGAGCGAAAGTGCACCGTTGAAGGCCGCAGCGGATACAGACGATTAGTAAAGGATACACTTGAAAATCTTTTATAAGAAACGCGATTTTATAAGATTTTATAGAGCACGAAAGGACATTGAGGTTTTTGCACGGTGAGGATCGCGTGGTCGGTAAAGTTCCGCTGCGCGTAGGAAAATAGAGAAAGCACACGGTAAACCTTTGCAAAGATTCTATTCACCTCGAGGGACCAAAAAGGAGCAAAGAACAAACAGCATCGTGTGTCGAGGTAGCCCGTGAATTTTCCAAGTTCATCGGATTCGGAGCGATCAAGGGAATTCGGTTGTCCAGCGTCGGAACGGTGGAGGAAGTCGAGCGATCAAGCTTCGACGAAAGTAATTGTTCGCATAAAGACTTGTTATAAACTCTAGACTGGCTTGTTGATCGCGTGTAGTTCAATTTATCCTATTATCCTAGTCCTTAGCGTAGATTTCTCGACCGAGAGAAACGGATTGGTCGCGCTCCAGCTTGCGATTCGAATGACATAGAGGATCCTTACTTGCTTCGAGAGCACGCGAAAGTTTAGTGTTACTTCGACGCGAAAGCTCGGCCAGGGCGATTTCGCTTTGATTCTGAACGGATAGAGTTGACAAAACGCGAGGTAATCGAACAGAACAATCATTCTTTCGCTTCGTTTTGTCACATAAATATTATTTCTTATGTATTACGACTGTGTAGAATTTTACAATTTACATTTTAACAGGAAAAGCATTATTTTCCATTTATTAGAAATTGTTGAATCGTTGATTGAAATCTTTATACGGTTCCTGCGACTTGTAAGCGACGAAGAAAATATTTTTCTTTTCCACAAAGATTCGCAGTCTAGCGCTAAAACAACTAGCACTCTTGTTTCTTTGCAATTAATGCGAGAGCATGAACGGAGTTTCGTTCAATTTCAATTTTCTCGTGGTGAAGCGATCGAGCAAGGTTCTATCTGTTCTGGGATCAAACGTTGATCGCTCTGGGGGATCTAGCGGCCGATCAAAACTGCACTGTAAAAGCTAGTCAAGTTCGTTGTTCGTTGCTTTTGATTTCGATACGCAACATCGAATTCGAGCCGAATCCACGTGGAAGCGAGCCAACGAAATAGCTAGCTCTAAATCAGCGAACAAAACCATTCGGGGACGTTCACGTCTCGCGTATTTATATACATATACCTGTATACATATTTACAAAACGCTTTGTTATCGAACACACCTTCCACACACACACACACACACACATACACACACAAACACATGTACACGAGTCGAAGTCAAAGGTAATCCGCAGGAGAAAAAAGAATTGACTCTATTATTGCACCTGCCTTCGTGATCGTTCCGTTCGCGTTACATGATCCAGCCATCTAGCCGATCGAGATTCGGACCAAGAAAACAACTAAATTTTTTATGCGATTCATTGAGTTTTTCTGCGCGAAACTGCGCGAAATCTGAATTCAGATTTATCGATCAAAATTGCGACACCTTTGTTCCAATGTAAATCATGGATGAATAAAAATGTTTTTCGAAATTCCATGTCGACATGGAAATTTCTTCGACGATCACGCTGTCGTTATTGGTTCTAGATCGTGTGAGAACAAATGTGGGTGTACAGGACTCTTTATTGATTTATTAAATCAGCGATATGGAAATTTATTTATTTTTATATTAAATTTTTTTTTTTTTATTTTTGTTTGATATCTACGAAATTCGAAGATATAATTTCTGACGTTTCTGATGGGTCCTGGGGCCTCGATCGGTTAAACGATGGTGTTACCGGACGCGCAGTATAGTAGGGGATGGTTCGATTGTAAAATGGCGAGGAGAGACGGGAGATGCGTGGAATTTATTCGTCGTTGAGTAGCGTTTTGGACGAGAAATTTTAGAGCGTTTTGCAACTTAATGAATAGAGGAGTTCTGCTACTCCAAACGCCTTCGAAATTCGGGGAGCAATACCAATCGAGCCACTTTTACAGTCAACGACTTAAATTATTCTTATTATTAGTATCGTCATTATTATTGACATGTTTCACCATTATTCCGATGATCGTTATTATTCGAATTTCTCGTTATATCACGGTCACTGGTCATTGTAGCGCGGCACCGTCGATGACACGACGAGGAAACTCTAATTATAGAGCGCGGAATATACAGAATCGAGATCTATTAAAAGCATTACATTGCAAAGTGGCAATATCAAATCGTTGTTCATCTATTTCATTTATTTACCCATCTCTTCCTTTTCCGATTTAATATCTAGCAGGTAACACTGTCCAACAAATTTCAACATTTTTATATAATTACCCAATACAATATATTATATAATAATATCACAAAATTTGTTGCAAATTCAAATTTCTCAAAAACTGTGCGTGTATGTTAAAAATCAAGTCCAGATCCAACAGTTATTTAAAAACATTTTTGTTGTTGGACAGTGTAAGCGGCCGAAAATCACGTTTAGAGTAAAATTGCTCTATCCGATTTCTATCGAAAGTGTACATCGGAGATATACAGGTGACGGCGAATCTCTTGGTCAGCGATGAACGATGCGTCTCGGGGGAAACAGGTGTTCGCTCGAAAGTGTCGAAGGACGGCCGAATCAGATGTCGCCGTTCATTTAACTATGGAAGGCCCATTTCGCCGGTGTGCTCTTCTTTCTCGCTCGTGCGCGCGGCTTCTAAGTGGACCGAAGAAATCGTTTATTGGCCTCGCAAGTGGGTTACCGGCACGGGGCTTCGTAAACTGCACGGATTAATTAGCCGTAAAAAAAATTAAAAAGCAAACTCGTAACAATCGTTATGCATACAAAGAGCGCCGTTGTATTTGGCGACGGACTGTAAGCATATTCGCGGGACGGTCCCGCGATTTTCAAGTGATCTCTGCCACCGTGTACAATTTCATGACACCCTGTACAACTACTACGATACTTTTTTATTATTCTTGCGTTCTTCTATTATGTAACCCTTCTCTTTCTAATTTTTTAATCGTGAGACGTTCACGAATCTCCTCTGTCTTTTTTGTCGCCACTGACTATATCATATGGGAGATCGTTTCCGTGTGCTGTAACATTTTCTTGTTTCGTTCGTTATCCTCAGCCACTATTACTTTATTCAGCAAAGACAGTATAAAACATTATTCCAATTGCTCGAAAGCTTTCTACTAATTATATGCTTTCTATCAAGAGTTCCACGAACTATGTGTATTTCATAATTACCAGACAGCGGATTTAATTATCCGCTATATTTAAATCGCACGAAAATCATTCGCGTTTCGTTAATTTCAGGGAATGAAATATGAAAAATAATATCGCGAGCTCGTTCGAATATTATTTTCACGGAAACGTGTTATCGACGTCTCTGTAAAAGGCGGGGCGTATCAGCCTAGTTTTGCCGAATTCGCCGAGATGCATCGCGGAAATAAATGTACCCATTGTTGGGTTAAAAATCCAAGGAATTAAAGGAAAATAAAACGTGGAAATACTGCGTTATAGCCTGGACAAGTAGGTCGATTGTTATCCGCGCATGAAGCCGATTGGGTAACGAAAGGATCGCGGTTAATTTGCGAGCATTTCCGATTCTTTCTTCAGGAAAAACCGTCGCTCGCTCGCAACGAGAACCGCCCCGCGATTCCGTGCCGTTTTGCATTCACCGGTGTAAGGCCATTGTGAGAGCAACATCGAACCAGACAAATTACGCGTCCAATTATCGGCGATCATCGGTACACCGTTATAACTCGATCAAGTTGCTCGATCGTATTTTCGTAACGCGTCCGCGTACTTAATACCTCGCCGAGTTTTCTTGCCGAACCGGTAATTATATCAGTTCTGTCGGGATGCTAGACTAGTTTCCAGCGTCCGGAAAGAACAGGAAGAAAGTCACGAACCGGCTAAATCGATCGTGAAAAAATAAAAACGAAATCCAGTCGGGGTCCGATCTGAAACTTTGCTTCCACGATGAATAAACTCGGGTCTAATTTCTTCCCCGATAAACCACAGCAGGATAATATTGTCTCTGTAAAGGACTCTTTCCAGGTTGTGCCCATAGTTGGGCTAAATTCCTTTTTTCTTTATTAAGAAAAAATTATTATTTTTAGTAACTCTTTTCGAAAGAGAAAAATATTTGAATTTTTTGGAGTACCCGTCGTAGTCTTCCCAAGTTTGATTAACGCTGCCTGGAACATCAAGTGTATCAATGGGTAATAAATTAATTTCAGTAGAACGCGTCTTCTGCGATTCGCCTGCTATCGATAGGAAGTGGTGCACGGAGGAGTGTCCTTTGAGAAGACGAGACTGCGGAAACGGGGGATGCGAAAAGGCACCGAGGGTTCAAAGCGTCCAGTGTACGCAGGGCGGGGAAAAGGGGGCCACAGGTTATGACATAATTGCTTAAGAAAGTTCGGAATGCGAATATACGGCGAGCGGCCGCGGTAGAAGTAGTTCACGCGGGTTTCGCAAAACTTGTCCGTAAGCTAGGCCGGCTGCTGCGTTTATATCCTGCTGCGACCGTTCCTTTTCTCATCCTCGAAACGGGACTGTATCGCAATTATACGCGTCCAGCATATTCGCGACTTTTTCTCTCGTTCTCTTCCGTTTGCTGCTCTTTTAGTTTTTCCAACCAACTTCCGGGCTCGCGTGTTCTTACATTTTTCCGATGCCTTTACAGGGTGTCCTTAAAACTATATATGTACAGTATTTTATCGATAATTGTCCCCAACACGGGTCTGCCCACGGACAATTATCCGGCAGGGATACTGTTCTATAAAAAGGGAAAGGGAAAGTTCTATAAAAAAATAATAAAATAATGGAAAATAAAGACGTTTTGTAATTGGATTAGTTATGTTTATATTTCTCGGCGACCGAGGCCTATTGAGCTCCCTAGTCCCTCAAGGGGGTACACCCCTCAGTATTGGGGATAGCTTCGGGACATTTAGCGGCCAGACATTTGGGACATTTATAGATAAAAAATACTGTATCATTTTTCAGACGCAAAAATGAAGTTTTGATATAGCAAAAATCCTATTAAACCTCGACGCTTCAGTTGAATCGTATTAAACACACACTTGGGACTTTGTAGAACTTTTATGTCTTACTTATATATTAGTGATTTCACGCTAAACATGTTAAACGCTCCTTAAGTGAAATTGCTATACTCGAAGCACATTAACGAGGTTTATCTATACCAATAAACTTGCCAATTAGTACTAATGGCTAATTAAATCGATACCTACGACCGACCGAAGCAAAGCACACTCTCGATTGAACGGCTGCGCGAACCGATACCTATATCAACAAAGGCAGCAAAACCCTGTTTAACATCTTTCAATTCATTCGTATATTTGTTAATTAATTTGTGATGGTTCTCGAGAATTGAATCTTTAATATAACATTGCCTAACTATGCGACGATAAATCGATACCTATTTTAACGAAGACAATTAAATCCTGTTTACCATCTTTCAATTAGTTCATATATTTGTTAATTAATTTGTGAATTAAAGCTTTCCTATAACATTAGCTGACGATGCGACGATAACGATAATGTTGCGCTTATTTTTAACGTATGGGAACGGTCGTCCAACCGAGATGACACTAACCTGATAGTTTGATTACCATTAAAGCGAATTGAGCTGTGCCGCGACCTTCGAATGAAAAGATTGAGTGTTAAGGTCCGCGGAACACTTAGGGGAGAGTATTGTCGCAAGGTCACGCTGAAATCACGGACGCGGGTTTCACCGAGACATTATTTTGACACGCGAGAACACGTCGGAACTAAGTTTCACGGTAGTATTAAGTCGACGTCAGTGTGGATCGACATTAACTGTGACCGACATACACATATTTCTTGTATGCGATACTAGCAACGTGTGACGGAGCATTATACACGGTGTCTCAGGAGTGCCGATACACGTCTTTTCACGTTGTTTACAACGTGATTTGTTATATCGTGCATATTGTTTTCTATTTCTATTTCTATTCTGCTGACAACTTTACAAAGTGGAAAACAGTATAGCAACGACATAGTTTAATTTTCTAAATGCTTTTACTGTGTTCCATTTGGTCGACACCATCAACGACCATTATATATTTATTATAAAATCAATGCGATTAAACATAGTGCATGAATTTTAAATAATGCACGATTTTGCAATAATAAGTAGCTTTTGCTTTAAGTGTTTGAAGTAGAGAGGAACAATCAATACAAAATTTTGTATACAATAATTTAATATTAGCCTCAATAATATTAAATTTTCTACATAAATATTATATATGAAAATTTGTGCGGATTGAATGAAAATCCGTGTAAAAACGAAATATTTTTATCGTGGACGCACGAAATCCTCTGAAAATCCTTCAAGCATGGTTTTTATGAGCGCGGCGTATCGAATGCCATATCGAAAAAGAGCAAAGTCAGATATGGGAACCCATCTAGTTCGGTGGAAAACGGTGCACGGTGTGTCTGCGCGACACGTTTTAGCTCGTCGCCGTAAAAGTCGAAACGGTTGGAAAACTGTTTGAGTTAACTGGGAAAACATGAAGGCCAGTCGCGGCGCTGCGCAACAAAACGTTTAACCGCCGAGTCGCCGCTTCAAACATATCCGCCAGCCTTTAGACGCCTTAGTGGTCAAACTAGAACTTTGCACTCGGTGTTTTTTTTTTCTTAACGGGGAAAGTCGATATTACGAAATCCTTCGCGCAGATTATTACGAGAAGCCTATGAATAGAAAAATTCGATTAAGATACGAGAGATTGCAGTATCCGATTTATAAATCACATCTCCGAGCAAGTCGCGCGTGGAACGTGCTCGGATTCTTCTATTCGCCGATTACGATTGATGTTTCGATAGGAGGAGTTCAATCGCGATCACATTCGTTGAATGATATCTGGAGTGATCGCAAGAACGGCAGAAAATTATTTATTCTGCCTGTTTTAGTTGTATAACGATTTTAATAAATAGTCACTGGGAGTTGTAGGTGCTTGACAAGTACATTCTTTATTTTTTTATTTTTTTTTAATAAAAATATATATATATATATATATATATATATATATATATATAAAGTAACGTCAAGTTCTTAAAATGTATTCTCTACTTCTAGGTAGAAAAGTGATAACATGATTTCGGAAAGCAAATGTTAGATGCAGTAGGAATTTTCAATTGAAATTGCACGACCAGTGAAAATGATTGGTAGATCTAGTGTTAATGATGAGCCAGCTGAGCGGGATCGATCAGTGTCGAAACGATCGCGACCGGTAGACAGGGAATCGGTTCCACATCGGGGCATCACGCGTCCACGCAATGTGTTATAACTTTCCACGGTACAGGTGGAAAGCCCGATCCAATTCGAGCGTCTCTGTTTTCGTATCAAGTAATAGCGAAGTCGATTCACGGAATAAGAAGGGTCAGCCGAAGCCTACTTTCTTCCTTCTGAATTGTCTCGAACGTTGCGCTAAGCTTTGGAAGGGGGGCCCCGTTCACTGGGAGAAGCCTGGCCCCCTCTTGCCACCGGTCAGCCAGTGTGTGCCAGTCGTTACGACTATAGCGAGCGAATCTCGGCGAGTCGAATGGGCCCGTGTTTCGAGCCCGCGAATTTTCACGGCAAACTTTTCGTAAACGTATCGATCCGATCCGAGACGATAGCTTGATCGTGTGTCTCCTCTATCGCCGGTCTTTAGGGATCGTCGCGCGTCTTCCGGTCCGCTGGGATTTCCAACGAGTTCTCTCTCTTCTCTCTCCATTCTCGAAGTCGGCTATCGATCCCTCAAGGTTCATCCTGTCGATGTTCAACCACTTCCTGTGATCGACTGCTCTCTGGCTTCGCTCCGCTGCGAAGTGGACTTTTCGAGACGTTCGAACTGTGAGTACACTCGCTCTCTAGCCGAACCATTTTATCAGGAAGTTTCGAGAGCCGCACCGGCATTCGACGAAGCCCCACTGATCATTATTCCGCATAAGCTAAACCGTTTTCGATCCTCGCCGGAACTGTTTGATCGTGGGATTACCGCCGCGTCGGGGATACCCGAGTTTCGGACGATCGCCAGGGTTGTTTTAATCAGACGGATTGTTGTCGCGGTTTGCTTGCAATCCGGGCCGATGCTGTGATTGAATTACAATGGGCAACGAAAGGATTGCTTCTTGGAAAGCAACTAGCCGCTCTCGGGAACCAATCTGTGCGAGTCCCGTGAAAAATTAGATCATCGAGTGCCGCAACAGTGTAGCCTGCAGCCACATGATTTGTGGCACAGTCAAAAAACTTACCATTCTTCAGGGTAATATTGGATTAATATGAAAATTTTTATATTATTCAATTTATACAGAAAATTTATTATTATTAAAGAAAAGATGTACATATTAATGCTCTAGGCCCAATGATTCGATCAATTTTTACTTAGAAATAATTCTGCAATTATTAGACGCAATTATGAATTTTTAGACAAAATTTGTATTTGATAAATTGCAGAATTGCTTCTAAGTAAAAATTGATCGAACCAGTACGTCGAGACCATTAATGCATCTTTCTAAATATTGCACCTTCGTTAACTAATTCATGAATTAACAAATTAGTTGAATGGCACGGTTAGTCGAGACAAGTACCCTCCTGCTTGTTAATAATAAAATTACATTCATGCCATCGAGTTCGTCATTTGAGGTTGGAAGTGTCTATGAGTGACGAAAGAAATTCCCACGGAGAGTGTCTTAATTAACACATTGTTTTATCGTGATCGTACAAGAAACTATATTATCCTTGTTCATGTACCATTATTGTCTCCCTACCTGACGTTGTGCTGTCATTCACTCCGCGCAATTAAAGACTCCACTTGTACGGAACAGTACTCCACGGTAATTCCGTTGATATCAGTTTATTGCAATCTTCGCGTTATCTTCTGCTTTTCCTACATGCGTGTTCGTTTGTTTTTACAATTATTTAAAACCATGAGATAAACGAATCAATAGATCAAGACTAAGTTCTCTTTGTCGATTCTTCAGGATGATCCACAAGCAAGCCTGGGAAAAGTGATTCACGTTTCCGAGTTGCGTGTTCATTTCTTTTTACAATTATTTAAAACCATGAGATAAACGAATCAGTAGATCAAGACTATGTATCTTCGGATCTCTAACAATCTATTAGTAAATAGTTTGGTGTATAGCTAGTCGTCGATCCTTCAGGATGATCTACAAGCAAGCCTTGGAAAAGTGATCCACGTTTTTCAATTCCACATTCACTTTCTGCTACATTTCACCGGGCAGAGCCACGAGTATGAAAATGGTGAAATAACGAATTCACAAACGGAAGGTCATGCTAATGAGATTCCGACACTCGCGGCGCCGCGTTCCCGCTGAATTAGTTAAAGCTCGGCGATTTAATTCCCGCAAGTAAATATCAAATCACTCTAATAAATGTTACACGGTTTGCCACCGTCCCGGTATCGACTCGTAATCCACTTTCAAACGTGAGAAAGTTTCATCGCGTTAGTCATCTCGTTTGCGAGGACATCTCGAGTTATCTTCCAAGTACCATCGCACGTTCCATACATTTTTTCTTCGATCGTCTCCTCGATGCGTTTCCCTTTTCTCCTTTCTCTCGTTTGCTTATCGGTGGATTCATTGGACGTTGGTAGGCATACCTTAAATTAGTGAAGATATTAGGAGACTTCTCTTCATTAAAAAAAAAAATTAGAATAAACTTTTCTTGTATTCCCTTTAAAAAATTATTAAGGTACTTAGGTAAAAAATTAATTAGTTATGATTTTTGTCTTGAAACGTCGAAACGTGAATTTGATAAATTGCAGAATTGTTTCTAAATAAAAATTGATCGAACCAGTGCGCCGATAGCATTAATGCATCTTTTATAAACAAACATACGATCGATAGAAAGGAACATTTGTCCCAGCGAATATCCAAAACAGCCAGCTACTGCAGGAATATATCGATGCAGTTTCCGGTCAGCCAGTGTCCGCAAAGAACCGGAGAAACACTGAGCGCGCGTATCTAGTACTTGCTCCGAGATCTAACACACTTCCAGCAGTTTTCTCCGGTGCGATCGAGAAAAATTCTTCGGCTCGCGGAACTCGATCAACGAACTGTTTCTCCATTCACGTTCGTTCCACGGCGAAACTCCAGCCGGTAATCGATTTTCCTCGCACGAAAATTTTCATGTGCTCCCCTGACAAAATTTCTCGTCCCACAACTCATCCCCAGAATAGTTCCAGCTGCCTCGGACTCCGAGGATAGCGTTTCTCTTTAAATGAATAATTCATTTCCGTACGAATTCATACTACAACTATTTCGTATTTCGAAATGAAAGTATGTTGTTCCTCTAAGAAGACAAACATATGATTTCCACTTTTGAAATGTAATTTTCTAGCGAGTAGACAAAATCTTCTAAAGTCATTTAAAATAAGCAGCTGTCATTTCCGGCGTTAACAAAGTTATTCAACAATATTTATTTTATATTTATCTCATATGAAAAAGTGTGGGTTAAAAAATATTTTTCGAATATTTGAAAAAGATATTTATCCAATATTTTTGTACTACTAGGGATTGTATATCCCGTATGTTTCACAGTCGGTCTGGAAACATTGAACAACGCGGGGAACATTAGCACCGGGCTATAACGGGGGAAAATTATTCCAGTAACAGTGAGCGCGTTAGCCGAACATTACAGATTGCGTGGGTGGTCGCGGGGTGGGGGAGGGGGGAAAGGATGGGTCATAAATGTCATTCGAGTAGCCATTAAAACTGCGATATTCCCCGGGAGCAACTCGAAAGTGCAATAACTGGATTCGCGGGAGATGCGCGTTATGTATGGAGATACTTTGAGTCGAGTAGCTTCTGTAGATGATGCTGCAGCTTAGGAAACAATTGACATAAGTAAGACAAAGTGGGGCAATACGTTCCACTTCGGACGAGAGTTCGCAGCGCTTCAAGAATCGCGGGTGAAATCACGTTGGCATGCCCATGCCCGCCGCAAAACTCAAAGTAGCAGACCCCGGCGCGCCGTGCTCGCTTCAATTTCCTAGATCCGGTACACCGAAAATTCACGGAACCATCCCCACTCTATCCCACCGCCTTGTACGTCGTGCTCGTCTGGGCCCAGAGTTGTGCTAATTCAATTTCGTCGTAAATGAATTACTATACATTTGAAGTACAATGTAATTCAATTACTAAGTATTTTAATCAGATGTGTAATTGAAATACAATATAATTATAATACAAAGTATAATTGAAATACAATGTATAATTGAATTACAATGTATTTTATAATTGCACTCCATTGCAATCACGAATTACATTGTAATTTAATTGAGTGAAGATCTGAATCATAAATTACAATATAATTGAATTACAATGTAATTACAATGTAATTCAATTACTTCGTAATTATAATCCTGTAATAATTCAATTGTAATTCTGCACAACTCTGGCTGGGCCTTGTCTCAATACACGATTACATTTCTTCCAAAGAAGATCGACACGTTTCAAGGACTAGAAAACTGGACCAATTTGCGTCATGTTTTGACTCGATTCGATCGGAAGAATCTCAACTGTGGACTGGTGCATTTCTATTGGCATTTGACAAGATAAGAAGAAATTACGTTATCGCAAATACAGCTGAGTGCATTCGTGGATTGTTCGTGGAAGGATCTAACGAGCGATCGCGACGCGTTCGACATCGAGATCGACAGAGAAATGTGTGGCAGAGCGTCGTGCAACCTAGATGAGCACGTTGAACGAGGAGGATACGGTGTGTCCGGTAGCCGCGTGTTATTTACGATATAGACTGCAATATTATCGAGCAGGCACGATGGTTCGGGCCGCCTCGGGCCATGAATTCGTTCGGCGAATATCCCGTCGTCCGCCATCTTCACTATTTTTCCTCCGGCGGTGTCCAGAACCGTCCCCGACGCGAAATGAATGGCCACGATTTACACCGCATCCTGTAAATACGTATATACGTATGTACATATGTACTTATGTACCGCAACAACTGTCCATTCCCACTTTACCGTTCTACTCCGTTCTGTACTTTCAATTATCACGTCGGCGCGTTCATGCTTCGTGTCTCCGGGAAATGAATCCGAGGACTTTTTCTGTTTTCTTTCGTTGCTTATTGTTTTTTCTTCTGTTTCTCCCTATTCAAAGTAGTCTGTCGTAGTCTGTCAAGAACACCGATTAAAACAGCGACAAGATCTTTAATCCTGTGCGACCACCCCCTCTTTTATTTCAGAATTTGATTAATACTCTACGTTTATATCTGTATTTTAGCAATGCATAAATTTCTCATATCTATCTACCGAGACTTTATCGTGCCGATCGTTTCGCACCGGTTAGCCATCTTGAAATAGTTCATCGTAAGATGGAAATTGTGCATCGGGGAACAGGCGGTTCCTACGGGATCCACGGGACGTCGTTTCTTTCGGTGCCCCCGATGACGGTATTAAATCTATCGTCGCCAAACAAATCGACGAAGGCCGCACTGGGGGTTCCGAATTCATGCGAATTCGAGCAACGGACTCACTCGAACTATTCGGCGTTATTATTCGCGCATCGACGGAGGTCGTTCAGGCGGAATACACGGACCACCGGAATCGATAGGTCGCGTTCAACGTATCAGCCCTTCGGCACCCCCTTTGTCCCCTTTTGTCCCCTTCCCCTCCTCCTTTCCCACTGTACACGTCCGTTTCCGACTGTTTACGGTACCTACTCTTTTTCATAAATCGAAACGCACCGTCGGTCTTTCAATCGACCGGGATGATAGATATCGCGGCCAGTGAATTTCATAGGAGAATTCAGATAATAAGTCACCGTTTCGGAACTGGCACCAACAATAGGCTTCACGGGATTATATTGTCGCGGTTGAAGAGGGGTAATTCATTCTGTAGGGCATAAATTGCCCGCCGACAATATTAATTGCTGGAGTCCATTCTTTTCGGAACTTCCTTTTTCATACTCGTTCTCGGACGATTATCGAACACGATATAAAACGCATCCTCCTTTTCTCTTCTCAGATGCGCTGCGTCTTTCGAATTACAATGTGTACATTCCGTTTTGGTGATTGTACTCTGCTACGACATCTATGCGGTTCTCAAGTGTCACAAGCAATTTCTATGGGATCGTACACGATAATGTTTGGAGATAGAAAAGTGCCTTTAACACTAGATTGCCTAAGGAAGTCATTTTGACTGCTTTTCAATTTCAATTAGAAAAATAATTGTGTATATAATGACACAGCTTCTTAGAATTTTATGACTTTTTGTACAACATATAAATGCGTTTATTAATCATTGTAGTTGCCTCGCCCCCTCTTTCATTTCCGGTATATATATATATGTGTTATACCTGTATTGCCCAAAAGCAGTCATTTTGACTACTTGGAAAATTTTAAATAAACAAATGACTTTTATTATCGAATTGAGTAAATTTCTTATATGACCAGATCGGCTCCGAATTCGCCTAACAGTTTATATATTTTTTGATTACCGTTACTTGTACGTGACTTGTTATTCGAATCTTTATGCCTGGCCTGAACGTAGTTCAAGGGGGAAGGAGGATCACTGATTGTAGGATCACTTACTGTAATCGATACGCTTTGATAGAGTGGGAGGACCGCGAACTTGCTAATAACTTGTTGTATGACTGTAAATAATATAAGAAATATTAAAAATTAATTTTAAACAAATTTCTTTACACATCAGTTATTCTTTCACAATGCAGTCATTTTGACTGCTTTGGGGCAATATAGGTATATACTAAGTTTCAGTCTTCCTAGGGTTAACCCCGAAGATATAACCCCACCATTAGTTACTGGATAAGTAAGACAAAGCATGTACGAGTTCGGACTCGGAAGCAGCTAGTAAGAACGGTGTTAAAGGTATCGAGAAAAATATCTGGGGTAAAAGAATAAGTCACCCGGCGAATAGATGAACACAGATTACACCGGGGAGAAGTGGGTATTCATCAGTCTCTTCCATCGGTATCCGGTTACCCTATGCGTTTTCTACTTTTCCTTCATCTTGTCCACAAAAATGTTGCAAGAAATTCCTGCCCCCAGTTCCCGATCAGGGAACCAGGGGAAAACTAACTCCCTGTTGAATTCCGACAGAAACAGACACCGATTTCGCGTATCGGACGCGTGGAGCCGTGAGGCGGTTGGCTCGCTTATTCGCGAGTGCGAGAGAGGCGAAAATCGAACGTGCGTCGACCTACTTGCTGACGAGCGCTCTAGGTGAAATTTGATTGTGCCCTGGGACGAGCCGTGGGTTTTCGATGAATGCCCACTCGACCGATGCCGAGCTGGTCTAATTAAGCAATTGAAATCATCGCCTCGATCCGTTCCGGGGATCTGACTCGAACTCTATCCACGGAGAACGATAACGAAATATTAACGAAAAACCTTTGACGAGTTCCTGTGCCGAGTCTTACATGCTGTTGGAAGCCCCGCCGCGGCGAGGAGTAGCACCATTCAATCGCCTCAACACTATTTCTCGATGAACCCGCTCGCTTCACGGGAAGCCTGTAATTCGCTTTTCATTGCTGTCGGTTTTACGATAACTTCGAAATCGTTATCAAGATTCCCGAGAAACTTTCCCGATCCGCACGCGATCGACACGAGATACATCTTGTCTCGATAAATACGCGGATCGAACGATTTTAACACGATCATCGCGTTTTATCTAGGATTCGTTAGAAAATTGAATTACATTGTAATCCAATTATATTGTAATTTATAATTCAGATCTTCATGGAGTACAATTATAAAATACATTGTAATTGAATGATGAAAAATGAAGTAATAGGCAAGAAGAGGTTGAAAAATCCATGTGAAGGTTTCAAACAGAAGGAATTTATTATTTATACATTCACTAGCTGCTCGTGACGTGCCTACGACACACATTCAATTATATTATATTTCAATTATATTGTACTTCAGTAATTGAATTAGCAAAACTCTGGCTATAGTTAAAGCGTTAGGATGAAAACAGCATCATTGAGTATCTACTTGAGTTTACGACCGATCCAGGTGTAGAATTACCTGGCGCCGGACGCAAACGCGGAAAAAAAAGAAACGCGGGTAACGTCGAACGTTCCTCAATCCGAGATCTCAAAGACAGTTCTTCCTCCGGAGTGTTCCTCTCGTTCCTCTCGAAAGCCCCAGTTTCGTTTAATGATCCCGGGGAATCCCAGGAGAGCAAAGGGATTCGCAGAAGTCTTGCGCCGAGGAGAGGATCTGCTCTCTCCGCTCTGCCATTCATTCTACTTATTGTTAGCCGCGTAACCGAAGTATGTTTGTTTCCGTGCTCTCGAAATAATTAAAAAGTTGCGCGCGTCCGTGTAGTAAATAAAGCTTCTCCGAAAGGCTTTGAAACCGAGCCGTTCAGACCGAGAGAGGAGGCTTCTCGTCAGAGTCGCCGCGTTTCGTCGCGTGCTCGTTAACGGCGCCGCCACGCCGTTTCGCGAATCGCTCAGCGATTTTCTCCCCACCGCGCACCGTCACCCAACGACTCGCGATAACGCGAGGAACCCGTGCTTAGAAACTGCAACCGCGAAAGCCAAGGTGGGGAGGAGGGCCGACCGAGAAATTGCGTTTGCTCCTTAAACCGGGGAAAGTTCTTTTTTTCTCCCACCATCACCACTATACTCAGTTTTTGTATCGGTCACGCCGTTCGAGGCGTTGTTTACGCGAACGGATAACTGGAACGATCAATTCGCGAGGATCTCGGAAACCGTCTTCAACGCGAAAACGCTGCTTCCGGTGCCGCAACCTTCCCGAGCAACTTCCGGTCTGCCCTTCACCAACGAAATCGCCGTCAAACGTTCCTTGCTGCACGCCGCACAGTGGGGTATTTGGCTGAAATCTGTGACAAAATCAAAGAACTTTCGATAGAAATGAGATAGAGGGTTGAAATTTTTTTTACATACAGCTGAAACTTCACAGAATAAGGGAAAAATAGGGAGATTATGGTACGAATGTTTTTTAACCTCGAAAAAATTCGTCAAAGTTGCGCAATTTCGAGAAAATTGTGGTTTTTTCAATAGTACACCCAGAAATTTTTTTTTAACATGCTATACATCATTTCCTGTAGATTTTTTTGTGCTGGATTCAAATCTGGTGTCAAAATTTGTCTACGACTTCAGGATTTTTCAAAAAATCGATTTATAGTTAAACAGTTAAACTTTCATTTTTCAAGGTTAAAAAACATTCGTACCATAATCTCCCTATTTTTCCCATATTCTGTGAAGTTTCAGCTGTATGTAAAAAAAATTTCAACCCTCTATCTCATTTCTATCGAAAGTTCTTTGATT
>CM052324.1:12487553-12570111 GCA_028455615.1 Lasioglossum zephyrum | reverse complement strand
TAAGTGTTCCTGTTTTTATCAACGAGGATATTCTTCTGGAGAAGAAGCGTACATGGTGTCCGAGCCCGTTGCAAACTCTTTGACATGGCTGAAACACAAATGTTGTTATTCGTAAAGGGAATGTATAGCACTCGATGTAGCTCGGTCCACAATTTGCGCGAAATTATTCTCGCGGAAGAAGAATCGGTCCGAAAATAATTAGTTCGATCTACCTGGTTCGACGCTTTTCGTCGGAAATATCGGAAGCTTTTCGAATAAAATTTCATTTATACCGGACGAGAACTTTCTATGAACGAACTATGAATCGTAAATATGGTGGTACTGTTAGAAAGAATTCACAGATTTATCTCGACAGAACGGTGTCGGCGGCCGTGTAGTTCGGAAATGTATGGCGACTCGACGTTTCTATCGGATATAATTATTTCCGCGTGGTCTGGTCATGTTTCTAACAAGGCGTTACGCCGAGCGTCATTATCATTGTAAATTAACTTCTAATTGAGTGTTGCGTCTGTTGCGAGCGAAGCTCGCATTCGTTTGTTTGCAGAACTCCGCGGGAACCCAAGAATCGAGTTGGGAATACTAAAGAGAAAAACGCGTCAAAGAGCGTTTAACCCTTGCGCGTTTATCTCGCCGGGAAAATTCATACATTTTTGGTGGTCGGACACGGTAAAATCTCGCTACTCGAGTGATAAAATAATGTGCCTTTTTAAACTGTGGAATTATAAATGCCACTCAATTATACGACTTAAATTGTGAAATATAATTAAGTGAATAATATCATAGTGGTATCTCCTGTCCGACTACATTTTCAAAGAAAAAAAAGAACGAAATAAAAGAATGCGTAGAAAGAACTCGTTCCGTATTTCCACATCCATCGCCGCGTTTTTCTTTATGCTACTCTTTATGATCATTCTCGGTTCGATTAATTTTATAATTCCCAGCGAACAATTAAAATATCTCGATTGGTTAAACTTTCAAAGGCGTTCAATTAAAACTGTTTTACACAGTTGCGTCGGTGCAACAACCTGTGACCCAGAATACGCGAAAGAAAATACGAGAATATAGCAAAAATTGTAAAAAAATTATTAAAAATAACTATAGGATTTTCAATCGTTGCACAAGGAAGATGTCAAACGTGTTTTCACTTGGAAATTACCGTCTGTGCGAAGAACCCTAGCTCGATTTCAATTTCATTATTTTCAATGGCCAATTATAATATTTGCATCGGTTTAACATTGAATCGCGTTCAATTAAAGAACTGTTTTACGGAGAGGTTAAATAGCGCGGGGCAGTGCAGAGGAATTAATTAATTTTCCGGTTCTTAAGTTGCGATGCAATTAACGTGGCCAGGAATTCGCGCAGCCTTGCAGGAACTTCTGTCGCGACGTTCCGACGAAACTTGGAGACTCGTCACGTCTGAGGAAAGGCCACCGAAAAATGGCACACGCGAAGAGTCGAGCGGTGGCACGCGGTCTTACGAGCAACCTAAAATCGTCATAACTTTCCCTTCGTTAGCGACGCGCATTGCTTTTCATTCAAAACGCGCGGCCTGAAGCCGATAGACTAGCCGGCCAGTCACATTAAGCTATGCATATTAAGATCCACGCACCATCCTGCTTACGTAGACGCCAACTCAGAATCATATTCGACCTACATCCACCGCTAGTGAAAATGGCCACGCTTCTGCAATCAATTGGGCTATTCGTATTTCGATTAACAGTTCTATTAGGAGTTTTATTTGGAGAGCATTCGGCATTGAATGTGAAAACGTTATTTGGTTCGGTGTATCAACTAAGATTATTATTCTTCGGTTCAAACTACAATTTGTGATATTGGCGCTCTGGTTCGATCAACTGTAAAGATATTGCAAGTTTGCAAAATATTACATGAAATATTAAGATAACAATACAAAATATACATTTGATTAATTCTTACAGACGCAATACGGAAATTTATATATTCTTGAAAATGGTCTGGATTTTAGACCGAAACGTTGAATTAAATTTCATGTAATATTTTGCAAACTTGCTACATCTTTTTACAATTGATCGAACCAGTGCGCCAATATCACAAATTGTAGTTTAAACAATTGTCGATCGAAATACGAAAAACGGTTATTCTTCAGTTCATTTATCACGTACTATTTGCAGTTCTATTAGGGGAACATTTGGCATTAAATATGAAAACGTTATTTGGTTCGGTGTATCAACTGAGCCTTTAGCATATGACAGACCAAAGATTATTATTCTTCAGTTCATTTATCACGTACGTTCCAGTTCAGAGGTAGTAGGCCACGCGTTCTATTCGAAGAAAGTGTGACATTTCCTAACGCATCGTGCGCTATACGTACAAGTATCGATGTATAAACGTGAATTGGTCGTTCGAAGCAGTTTCATTTTTATTGGCATCGAATTTTGTGGAAATAACTAGCTCACCCCACAGACGTCGCGTCGTCCTGTCGAAATTTCAATAAATTTGTTTGTGATCGTTTTGTGAATTTGTGAAAAGCTATTGGAAATTATTATTATTTATTATTATTATAGACGGCAGAAGCCCTTTTACATAAGTATTTACGAAGAAAAGAAAAGAAAAGAGAAAATTTTTTAAAATGAGAGAGGAAAAATTTGTTCGCTTACTAACGAACAGCATTTCATTTTTATTTATATAGAATGAGTGAGAAGAAGAAGATTACAAATGTGTTCCATCGGATTGATATGAAACACGCTGTCCGGGATCGAGGTTCCTTCTCCGTGCGCGAAAATCTGGAAATGTCTTGCAGATATGTATTCCCTGTGCGCACGATGACACAGGTACACCATCGAAAACTTTGTTGTCCGGGGATTACGCGAAGTTTTCAATTAAACGACCCAAGAGCCGTTCCGGGCTGAGAATACGCGCCCGCATGACATAGTGCGCGCGTGTGTGTGTGCGCAGATATGTAGTCGCAACGATACACAGATTTGTTCGGATGCATCCTGCACGAGTTTCCGAGAGATCTTGGAACTGATCCGCCAATTAAATGGCGGACAGAAATCGGAAGTCTACCCCCTCGTTTTCTTCTCCATTCAGATTTTAATAATACAGCGAAGAGCTCTCGCGCTCTTCGTTCGCGTGCATATTTTAATAATAAAACGGAGCAGCTTATAGCTTTATTCCTGCATCCATATTCTAATAACCAAAAGAGCCATCCTTGCAGAAACGAGAAAAAAACAACCAACCAGATTGCTAATCTTTTTGGAAAAATAAAAATTCTCTGTTTAAATCAATTAACGACAGACAAGTTACTCAGTCTCTTGCCGAGTTTTTAAATTATTTAATAAAGCATTTCTTGCATATTTGTAAAGATGCGAATAAGTATTGATACGTACAGGGTACGTTGAATCGAAATGATTCGAGGTGGTCGGAAATCATAGCTCGTGCCGTGCCACACGTTAATTAAAAATATATTCTAACGGTTCCTCTAATTATGCTAATAAATAATTGGGAAATGTTGGTCATTAATTAGGGAGAGCCTGTATAGGTATGCACGCGTATTAGCTTAATTCGTGTAACATGTGCATTAAGCCGGTAATGAAATATTCGAATTCAGCGAGTTTTTATCAAATCTTCGACGTGATACTGTGAACACAAATTTCTCCGACAAGTGAACATTCCACTGTGCACATTTCGAAATCAATCAGATATCAGATCACAATTCGAAAAAAGCCGAACAATCCACTTCTACAAAATTTCCAAAGGCACACGCGATCCCCTCTGCAAATCATCCATAAATTTCAATTAACCCGGTCCGATCTATCCGGTCAACTCTTTAACAATTTCATCAGCTATCAAATTCAATTTCCGTGCAATTTCCAGGTACGATCCCTCTCTCTCCCCTTCTCCAACGAAAATGAAAAAAACAAATTTAATTCTGATACAGTGTCGGCGCGAGGTGTCATCCTGAGGAGAGCCGGGGGAAAAAGGGTCACCGGCGTGAAATTAATTTCGTTTTAATCTTCTCCGAGCTTTCCCGCAGCCGCACCCGCCTCGGATGCTTGTTCCGTATCGTTCATATTCAAGAAAGTGTAAATAGAGTGTCATGCTCGGCATTTCGCCGGCCGCTCCTTCTTTATATTCTCGCTCGCGGTGGCACGCGGTGTTCACGTTTTCACCTGGACGCCCGTTGTCGATCCTACACGCGCGCAAATTAATTGTCTTCGATCACGCTCGTCCAATTTCTACGCCCGTAGCCGCGATCCCACCGACGAAATCTTTCGCCGAAGAAAGTGCGAGCGAAACCGCGCGACTAGTAATAGACCTAGGTGTGGTTGTCACATTTTTTTCTACTTGGATTATTACGAATGGTGCGATAAATGTTCGCACGATTAAGAGCGAGGTTTCATTAATCGACCGTCGAGGAGAGCCGCTTCAATTATTTGATTTCCCACAGCCTCGGTCAACGTGCGAGGAATAGGTATCGTAGAAAACGAAAGCTTGCTCGACCTAAATCTGTTTAATGAGGACGCTTAAAGAATCGAATGTGTGTCCGCGTGATGTTGGAATGAGTCACAACAATGTGTGGGGAGAATGCGTGCGAGTTAGGTAACGCGAATTTGTGGTTACTCGGGAAGTAGCCGAAAAAGTGTACCACTCAATCAAAAAGAAAACGCGGGTGGCGCGTGTTTGAGCGCGGGTGTGTATTACAGTATTTTATCGGTATTTGTCCACCGAACGTGTCTGCCGAGGGACATTTATGGGGCAGGGACACACACACAGTATTCTTTGAATTTTGCCGAACGTAGACAAAAACTTAGTTTGTTTTCACATTTCTAATTTCATTAAACTGCATAATAATAGTAATTCCTTATTGCGAAGTATAGGATTCAAATGTGCATTCTTTGCCCGCAAAATTTTTGAACCAGGCCCCGCAAAAGGCGATGCCGGCCCTGCGTTAAAGGATTACACGGGCATCGTGTGTTCTGTTATGTAAAAACGGAGACAAAAAGAACGATAAGGCGATCCCACGTAATCGGTACGGTCCCACGCAATCGGCGATAATCCATTGTTTTCGCAGCGCGCACGATGAATGGACGAAAGTGAATTCGTGTATCGGTGGAACAAGGAGATCGTTACACGGTGTAACGAGTGTGCCGCAGATTTCATGGGTTTACAACGAACCACGGCACTAACGAGGGGTGTTACTCAAGTGTCTCCCACTACTTTTCGATGAAGTTCGCACGCATTACGAAACCCGCTAAAATATTCGACATTCTTCCACCTCCCATTGTTCGTACACGATTGCCTGTAAACGTCCATATGTGAGATCCATAGATCGTCAAACATTTAATGCTCGGAATCGACGTTCCGCAGATAATTTTATTATAATTATATTTATTATACATAATTTTTTTTTTCTTGTAAATACTTATGTGAAAAGGGCTTCTGCCCGTCTATAATAAATAATAATAATAATTTTCCAACTAAAACAGTTCTAATGGAAGTTCGAAACTACACGTTGTAAGAATAGTCTAACGGGTAGATGCGGCGTGAAATTGAAGTTCGAAACTTCTGAAGTGTTGCAACGTGTCGTCGTAAAGCGCATAGAACACGGTGTAAAAATCTGGTCACGCGCCGGTCACCGCAGAAAGTTGAATCATACGTCCACTGACTCGAAATTAATTGCGACTGTTCGTTTCCGATCGTTTCATTATCTTGTTACGCTCGCTGAATGCAGTTGACTTCGTTTGACGCGGTTATTTTCCCTTTCGCGCGTTTCGATCGTCTCGACAACAATCGGCGAACGAATTCGATCGGGTTAACCGATTTCGATCGCCGTGCAATCAGTTTCGTTATCAGCGCTATTTGCACTTCAATTCGGCGGTTCCTAATTGAAGATGAACGTAGTCGACGAGTCCAAGAAAATTAAATGAAAATGTGGAAGTCTTTTTCGGTCGGTCGAATGACAAAGGTCCCGGAAAGACGAAGAAATTGTAAATAATTTAGTGGACAATTGCAACCGATTCGACTAGTCCCATAAATATTTCGATTATTCGATCGTAACAATACTCGGAGCAGCGTGTAGGTGCACGCTCCACGGCGCATTAATTTCATCGTCTCCCATTTCACTGAACGTTGAGCATGACTAATAGCTATTAATTATCTCTATCGTAACGACGGCTGCTTATCACGACCCCTCCGAAATGTCGCAGGAATATCTGAGCCCTCGGACGTGTGCCGTGGTCGACACATTTATTTGAAAGTTGACTCCGTTCCCCCCGTCCAAATCGTCCTGCAACGTGATCGCTTAATTGCACGGGAGAACCGTACGAGCCATTAAATCACCACCACGAAAGTACCTACTATTAACAGCCCTGCTAACCCTTCCCTCAAAATCACCTTTGACTCTGGCGACAGAATTTCATCGGAATATTTACGATTACCTTGAAAACACTGGAATACATAATAAATTTTCTTTTTTTTTCATTTCGATCGTATGTTTAAACAAAGTTGATGTGTTTGGTGCACTTACTTGCTTATTGAACTAACTTTAAGAATTATAGAAGAACAATGCCACGTGCTGAGACAAACAGTAAAAATTCTCTGAAGTCACGAATCAAATAAAATCGATCGATATTCGGCGGTTATCTGAAACTTTGAAAATCCTCAAATCCTAACCATAAATTGCAAAATTGCTTTGAATTAAATCGATCGAACCCGTGCGCCGAAAACATCAACTTCGTTGGAACGGATACATTGGAAAAACATTGTCGGCATACGAAGAGTTAATCTTTTATTTTAAGGGAGAGAAAAACAAGCGGAGCCGGTTGTTCTCGATTCTGCTCGTATGGAATTTAATTCTCGCACAGGCGAAGAATATGTCGAGCGTGTGCCTGTCGGATCCATGTACACGGAAGTATTTTTTGTTTCCGGCAGCAGCGCGAAGAGGGAAAAATAGGAGACGCGCGAAGTGGTAATTTTTCCGAGACAGGGAAAAATTTTTCGAGCCCGGCTGGGCCTCGACACGTTCGAAAGCCGTTCAGCGATCTGGAAGGTTGCTGAAAAGCCGACTCGCGATAAGATTCGCGGAGCTAGCCCGGTTCTACGCGGAATTTCTGCGGAATCGTGTTCCACGATCTCTCGCGAAACAGTTCTGCTCTGTTTCGCCCGGCCTTTCGCTTTCCAGTTGCGTGCCGCCGCGCCGTGCCGCCCCGTAGATAGGGTCCACGCATTAATTGTCAATTATCTGGACGCAAAGTTCCCGGGTCGGATCGTTACTTAACGGGGAACTGGCGACGGCGCGTTATCCTGCAAATAAAACCACCGAAATCTGCAAGGCGTCTGTTACGCCGGCTAATAACACGCAACGTGTTCGCAACACCTTGTCCCGAAATAATGGATTACGGAAACGGGTTAGTAACACGTTGTCCGCCGTAAAGTAAACAGGTCAGTTGATACGGGGCGCACCGGAATTTCTCACGTTGTTGGAACCATGATTTCGGTGTGTCCCGTGGAAAAGACTGATAGTTTTCCCGACACAGTTTTCACCGACAATATAACTTTGGCCGACAACGAATTTGATCGACAACGAATCTAAAATTGTTGTCGGACAAATTCGTTGTCGGTCAAAATCGTTTCCGCTTAAAGGCGTTGTCGGCCAAAGTTATTGTTTGGGAAATTTGTGTCGGTGACTTCCCTGAGAGCATGAATTTCGGTAGGGTAACCGTGGAATTGCACGTTGATGGTGGAAACCGTGGCTATCTCGAGCGGGACATCGAACGATCCTCGTGATTGTTATAACAGTACGGTAGATCCGCGGTTAGCTAGCGCTAGGACTTGAGAAATTCGCGGTTTCCCGGGTTGCTTGCGTCATGTTACACGTGCACCATTAGTTGGCCGAGTTCGTGCTCTATTCGTCGCATAAGTGCGTGCGAGGGATCACGTGACACGTTGGAAAAGCTTTCCCATGGAAACCGTGCGGGATGTAAAGCATGCAGAAGGAATTCCCATTAGGGATCTAGGGTATCTATCGAGGCCGCCACAGCGACTGATTTATTCGAATTAGGGAGCATTACCTGTCATTCGCGTGATTAATCCGTGGGAGCGAAGAAATCCAAGTGTGAAATGGTACTACGGGTGGGTAATCGAATTACCGACGCCATCGCGTACGAGAAATATCAGGTTATCGGCGAATATCACTGTCCAATGAATCTGTATCAGACGAAAAAGCAACATTTACGATGTACTCATTTTTCTCCTTATATCGATCGTAAAATATTAAGACATTAGATATATTCGATCATATTTTACACACTAAAACAATTTTGTGAGGATACCCAAACGTTTTGATTTATTTGAATCATTTTGGTTCGAGACCAACGTTTGCTATTAGGAATTTCTAATAGTAGAGGAGAAGAAAGGTGGTGTTTCGTCCTAGACCAATTTTACGATGTACCGTTGAGATTTATATGGTAATTTTGTTATCGTAAGTATTCCGCGCTTCTTAATCTGGTTAGGCACGAGATTTTTCACTCTGTGTAAGAGATATAATCCGATCGGGTAAAGCTAATAATTTCGATGGGTTCGAGTCTCGAAAATGGAAGCGATAGTTATCGCAGTGCTGCTTTCAAGTCTATACTCGTTAATGATTCCGACTCTCGGGCGAGCACACACGGCACGAGCTATCGGAAGGTTGTTCCTTACGCCCGTGGCCACTGAAGTAATCAATTTTCGAAAGTAACATAAACGTAACTCAAGTATAAGGCTACACATCCGTTCTACGGTGCTCTAGTTTGCCTGCTCGAATGAATTATCAAGATATTTTTCTTTAATTTTTCGTACTCCCACTAATCCACGCGATGTCAATCTTTTATAAATTTAATAAAAATTAATAAAAATTAAGTGTCGTTTCCACAAATTCACAAAATGATCGCAAACAAATTTATTGAACAAAGTTGGTAATATCGTTGGTACAGTAGGTGGACAAACTTCTAACTGAGATCTGATTTCTGGAGACGCATGAAATTTTCGCATGCCGAGGGGCGTGCAACAGTCGACGTTCAGTTTTTCTTCCGAAATTAGATACTTTCACCTTGATGCGTGATACACATAGAGCAGATCTCGTCGCGAAATAATATAAACTGGGGTCGGCTATTACGGAAAAGTGAAAGCACCGTGGGTAAACTGCTAGGCTGCAGTGACATCGAGTACTAGGGTGACTGCACCAATGAATGAACGCTTTTGCATATTTCAACAAATTTTAAGCCGCACGGTTCTTTTAAAAAACGTTTTCTTTTTGTTTTAAAAACAATTTTAAAAAAGTAGGATTAAATAATTGAGTTCAGAAATAGTTATTAATATTATTATATTTTCAAAGTTATTAAATTATTAATAAACAAAAAATACTTCAACCTTTATATATTTATTGGAGGATACAATTAAAAAATCCCTATACATCCTCGGTGCAGTTATCCTATGGAAAATTTAGCACGGAGCGGCCGGCGGCAATAAATGACATCCTGCTGCGGAAACTGGTGGAAGTTATCTTGTCGAGCGAAGAGACGTTCGATACTTTCTGGTTATGAATTTTCTTTGACTATAATTACCGTTGGTAATGACCAGATAAATGGCCGATGTCACGACATTATGCACCGGCAACATGATTACGGGCAAATGCCGGGAGTGCCAGGACTCGATTGCATATTATGTAACAAAGCTGGACGTTACCCGGCTTACATTTACGTAAATATCCTGACCGTGTAGGCGGCAGTGATATTTACTCAATTTAGCAACAGCATCGATAATTTGCATACTCGTGCAGAAGCTGATCATTTCTTCGTCATCGTCGAGTCGTGCATTAACCAATTACATCCACGGGCGTTCACCCTGGGAAAGTAAAACGTGATCGATCAAATACTCGTTTTTCATCAGCATAATTGATGTCGAACTTTTATTTGCTAGCCTGTGTAATAAATTTCTAAATCTCTATCGGCTTCTTATCGAAACTGTTAATCGTTCCTAGATGCTTTAGAACAGCTCGATGAAAGCCTTAACTTACCGACCGAGACGAATCCACATTGTTCTTAACTTTCCATTTACTTTTATATAGTTATATTCAACTTTCATTCACAATGCATCCACTTTTCACATTTTTCAAGAATCTCTCATTTTTAACGATATCCGCGTTTTAATGGATAAATTCAGCCTGAAATTGATAAGACAATCACTGAAAGCTCAAAATCTAATATTCTGATTGTTTTTCATGGAAATTCACGGTTACAGAAACGGAATCTCGAAATTCTCAAGTGCCACATCTGATTGTGGCTACGACATTTTTATTATCGAGTTAGGTACACTCGATACAACAGCGAGAAATCTCGTTTTTGAATCTTCGCTTGTAATTGCATCAGGTGTGTATGAGTAAGGCAGTAATCAGCGCGTTAACGTTAACGCGTTTGTTTGACCTTCTCGCAGAAACTTTCACGCGCATAGATCAAATATATGCAGGAGATAAAATAACGATACACGTTTTTAACCGACCATTCAGTTGGCCGACAAACTGTTTTAAAAAAATTTATATTTAAAAAAAATTGTTACTTAATATAAAATAAATATTGTATGTACATTTGAATATTAAAAAAAGGTCGAATCGCTTTTTAATATTATATGAATGCGTATGCAATATTTTGTGCTACTAGGGTAGGGAATGTTCTGTCTCTTTTCTGTCTCAGCGTTTTTTCTACGAGTCCTCTAACTCGGTATCACTAAAACGGCATCTCCGTTTGTTATCTCATCGATTTACCGGTGGACGTTCTCGAATCGGTAAAACGAGAGAAAAAAGGAGGCGCGAGAAGTCCGTCATTATAAATTCCTGCTTCCACTTTCCGCTCGAGCAGCAGCCGTATCCGCCGTTAATTGGCCGGCGAAGTGGTAATAAACACTTAACGTCGGACTTTTTCTGATTCATTATCCCGTTAAAAGTTTTGACCGGTCGCGATATATTTCTCCCCGGTGGGCTCCTGGTTCCGGTCAAAATAAAAGACAAACCGAGGGAGAGAAAAAAAATGAAGACGAGGGGAAAATGAAGAAGCGGACAAAGAGGAAGAAGACTCGTTATCGGTCCGCGTAAATTACTCTCGCGGTCTTCTTATCAGACTCCTACCATCTTCCTCTCGAAGGCACGAAAGCATTTGAAAGGTTAGTTAATCCGCGGACACTGGTGCGCCACACCGTCGTAGAAAGTTAACGAAGATTATATTCACGAGATGATAATTAAAGGTACATATATCCTGTCTTCCGCCGGTTGTTATCCGTTTATTACGGAGCCGCTACAAGCTCACGCGACTTCTTCGAGATCGAGATACGACAGCCATCGCTTCCGGTTTACCGATTGCCGCACCGGTCGTCCCCACTTTTTCTCAATCATTTCGCGCGTCGTTTATCTCGCAGACGATACACAGTGCGGCACGTTAAATGGACATTCGAGACAAAAATCATAACTTCTAAACTAATCAATTTTTGACCTAAGTACCTTTAATAATTTTTTAAAGGGAATACAAAAATGCATCGATTAATGTACCAAAAATATAAGGTTCCATTAGGGGGTATGAAAAGAAGTTAGGGGAGGGTAAAGGAGGGGAGTCAGCACGGTTATGTTGGGAAGAGATAAGGAGGAGGGATAAGAAGGGAGGGATAGGGGACGGATGGGAAAGGGAGAGAAAGGAATTTATTTTGGGGCAGGGGTGGTCGTCGGAGGAATGGAGTGATTTGGTAGAGGGGAAGATAGAGCTGGTAAGTGGGGAGATAGTAAAAAGAGAGGGGGAAAGGCAAAGAAAGGAGAGGTGGGAGAGAATAGAAAATTCCAAATCAAACATATGGTATGGGAGGATAAAGGGGGAAGGACTGCCGGGTTACCTAAAGAAAGGGTGGGGGAGAGTAGATGGCAAAGGGTGGCAAAATATAGACTGGGGAATGAGATGGTGGGAGAGAGATATTGGTTGAATGAAGACAGGAGAAAATGTAGAATGTGTGGATGGGAAAACGAAACGTGGGAGCATGTGTGGGAAGTATGCATGAGAGTGGATGAAGTTAAAGGATGGCAAGAGAGAATGTGGGAAGTCCATTAGTAAAAAAGTTTACTCTAATTTTTTGTTTTAATGAAGAGTTTTTTATGATTAGTTCTTGTTGCAATTTGTTGTCAACTGTATACTGTACAACTTTTGTTCGAAATATTTTTTAATTGTATGGTTAAATTTAATTACATCTACTATAATGCATAATTATTTACTTTAACCAAATCGCGAATGCATTTCTCTAACAAAAATTAAATAACATCGAGTCCTGCAATTTAAATAATTTCTGCACTTTCATAAGGATACGGAACACGTGTGTGCGTATTTCACTCGGTAAAAAGATGAAGCCGTCTCGCAACGGTAACAGGATCACCTAAGAAGAATCTATTTTCTTAATTATTAAAGGGGTCACCAGGGTCTCGCAATCCCAGTGACGCGTTCCAGACAGAATTTTTCATGGAACTATCCCAACCTCTACAGTTCCCACGCTGCTGGCATGGAACACTTTCAAAACATTTTATCGAAAGCAACATACATAAAAAAAGTGATCTCCTAGCGTTTCAATTTCACAACGTCATCCCGGTGAAACAAGTCATAAAGGCGTTCTCCTGCGTTCGGTAGTCACTGTGGATACACTTTCCTCCGAGAACCAATTGATTCTTTATTCTATTAAACAACGATGTTGTGAAAGAAACCAATTTTCGAAATTAAATGGTTCACACGGTATTCCTCTTTCAAAGTTCTTCTATATAAAGAAAAATTAAATGACCGATTTGGCACATTTTTAAAATAAAAATGTTCATAATTGTCCGAAGAAGGTTTTCAAGAAAGATAAATTGGAAAAGTTGCCCGGAAAATGGGAAATTCGGGGAAATATGGAAGTGCTTTTTTTATATGGGATTTTTGTATGAACTCAAGGCCATAACTCACGATTTTCGTGAAAAGTTTTCACGAAAAATAATTCGAGACAATTCCATAGAAGAATAATTTTTCATAAATATTTTTCGTGTGATTAAAAATAGAGGAGATAGTTATGTGGCCTGCTATGGCTGAAACACCCTGTACAAATACATATACAATCTATTGCTGAAAATGATATGACAGGTTTGCGCGAGAAACGTTGAAAATGGAAGTTGCGAATACGTGTTGTGGAGGGCAATCGGCGGTGTTTTTTTGCGTGGACGTAAAAGTGCAAGAACATAATTATTATCTCACAGGATTGGCTGAGAACTAGTTGGCGAGCCAATATCCGGACAACAATCTTAGTGAGAGGTGTTTAGAGTCGTTTACGGGAGGTCCTTCGTTACGGTCAGCTATCCGTTGAATGTGTTGAACTCGTTGCGTCGACGACCAGGCTATTAACTGCTGTTTCTTTCGAGTCCCCCGTGTATTTACCATTGCCTTTGTCTTCGGCCGTTGTTTATCCACCATCCCATGGAGTCTATGGCACAGGTACACGACTCCTCTTTAATTTGTCCCCGGCCGCCGGTGGCCGTCTATTAATAACGCGCGTAAACCGTGATTTCTGTTTTACCCGAATCATGGGAATTACCGAGCAAACTGAACAAGTCCGGCTATAATTCCGAGCAACAATAGATTGTTGCGTTCAAGATTCTTTCTTCGCCGGTTTCCCTTTTTCTCTTTGAATTTTGTTGCATCTGCTCGTGACGACTGAGACTGTTGCCGGAATGAGTCAGAAAGAGGAAGGAAGTAATTAAAATAGCTTCAGGAAGGAAGAAAGTATTCTCGGTAAAAGAAGTTCATTTTCCTGGTGTTCGACGCAACTAATTTGCCTGTTGCAACTCGCCACTCAGCCGTTCACTTGCGGTTTAAAGAACAACGGCTTCGCGCACGAACGAAAGCCTTGCAATTTCTCGCAGAGGATTATAGGACGAAAAAAAGACGGCAAAGGAAAAATTTTATTTAAAGAGAAACGATCCCGAGAAGGTGAAGACGTCGGAAAGGTCTTCTCTGAAAATTATTCTAACCAAGCTCTGTAAAAATTTTCTCTGCAAAAAACTTTTTTCAAAGTTTAGAATTAATTAATTTCATTTTGATGCTTTGTTGAGACGCTGTTGTTGGTGGACTACATGTGTTTCTGTATTCAGATTCGAGGATTTTTCATTCTGTCTGCCAGGGAACTCTCGGTTCCTTCGTTCAATTAACTCTCTGAATGCATTTTCCACACTTTCTTGGTTAACCAGTCGCTTTTCTTTGAGAAAGTAGTTCGGACTTCTAAATAGATGGTAATCTCGAGTAGCGAGGTCCGAGGAATAAGCCGGATAAGGAAGTCCTCCCCGCATTTCAAACGTCGCAATCTTCTCAAATCCCGATGTTGCTACGTGTCACTTTGATTAGCCGCAAGTCTTCCCAATACTCCTCTGTTTATACATATTTTTGCTTGAAATAAAATAACTAAAATATCCTTAAAATATGTGGAATTAGGAATTTGCTATACCCTTTCGTCCTAAAATGTAGCTTCACGTGGCACGTGAAAATATTAATTTTTTTTCGAATTTATCAATGTAGAATTCAAGCAGTTAATTCGTCGAGAAACGCAATAAAAATGGCCTCGCGTGAAATAACGTTGCTCCCATTGGCCGGAACTGTTTTAGCATTTTTCGAAGCGGTGCTGGACGGGTTGTGTGTCGGGCGTGGAACTTTGCTGGATTCAAATTTTGCGCGCAATTACACGATCGCCGGGGAGAACCGTTCGAAAACGCAGAGGAGGCCGCGCCGTCCCCCGGAGGCAAAGTAATGCTCGTAATTAATTCAACTGCGAATCTGCGTGAAATTTAAATGCACCTGCTCTATTGATTTTCTGATTCGCCGGCGATTTTGACCGGGCAGGGGGCAGCACCTGGGAATCCCATGATCACCGGGCACGCGCAACACCACCTGACGCAGGTTCGCTTCGAATGTTGCACTGTTTGATTTGCTGCTGCTACTGCTGCAAAAAAAACCGAAGCAACAACGTGCAAATATTGATTAAATACGTACCGTCGCCGCGATGCACTATTTTCGCCGTTTTCCAAGTGGTACTCTTTCGAGAATTCAGCTGGAAACAGAAAATCGAGCTCGCAATTGTTCGCTGATTTTCCTAAAGTTCTGTTCGTCCCATCGAAATTATCTCGCTGCGCCGCCGTGAGCTTTCGCGAAATTTATTTGCACACGGAGAATCGATTTTGAATGCCACCGACCGACCCACAGTGCGGTATGCAATGGACAAAAATCAAAATAATAACAAAATCTTGTAGTATATTGCTATATAATTTTTGTTCTGCGATAAATTGCAAGACTTATTTAAYKTTTGTGAGAWACTAATTRTAAAAAACTGTTCATAAAAGAAATTAGAATAAACGTTTTTACTAATGCGACCTTATATTTTTGGTGCATTAATCGATGCATCTTTGTATTCCCTTTAAAATATTTATAATGAACTTTTTTATTATTACTACGAAGCCAACGACCGTGGTCCTGCTGAAAGCACCGGTTCTGACCGGTGACCGCCTGGTAAAAACCCGAGAAGTGACTCCCAGGTGCTTTTCACGTGTTGTTGGCAAAGGTGGTTCGGAACCCACCGTAATAAACAGTAGGTCCCGCTGAAAATTAGGCTGAAATAGGCTGAAATTAGGCGATGGGGAGAGTGGATAGAAGGGGGAGATTTGGTGAATGGATTTGAAACCCTGAGGGGACCAAATAATCATATCACTATTATTACTACGACAATGTTCGAAATGATAACTAGTTTCCGGATGGATGCTGAAAGTTTTCTACAAACGAACAGATTATATCACGCAAAAATAATTGATTCGTTCCGCTCTTCACAGTTTTCATTATTTTCATAACATTGTTATGCGATTGTTGTTTGTTCGAATTCATCGCGATCCATGCGTACGGCCAATAATTGGCAATGCTCTCTCCTAACGAAGACGAAGTTATGCGACGGAGAGCTTCCTCCGTTTAACATTTTTCCGATAAAACTCATTTATTTTATGGTAATGATTACACTGCGGATCTTGATGCACTTACGGCATAACATTTATACGTTATTAAAATATGTAATGGAATTTTTCGTCTGAGAATACGAAATCGCACGGAGATCCGCAGTCTCATAATAGCGGAACATTTCCGGAGCAGTGTGCTAAATACGTTTTGCGCCCAGGCAGAAATAGATGATCCATATTTCAGTGTCACTTACTAGAGGAAAAGTGGATCGTGCCACGTCCCATTCATCGATTAATAAAAAAAACAGTCCATCAAATATTACTGCACGAGAGCAAGGGATCTATTTCCATTTCCAACATCCACTGACACTTCTATATTTATTCCGAACAAACCACTTGTTCACGTGAGGACATTAAAAATACCGTCAAAGCTCCTCTCCTATCTAATCAACGTCACGCGTGCTCCGCCACCATTTTTCGATTTTTAGTGGTCGAAAGCAGCGTCCGTGGCTTTACACCGAGATTGAAAATCCTCTCCTTTGTCCATCGAAGAAGGCCACGAAGATAGTAGGTTCGCAACCTCAATCTATTTTGTAATTTTTATATTCTGTTTTATATGTGGTGTATTTCGTTTTTGTAATTATGTTGAAATAAATCTCATATGAGATTTTCTATTAAAAAAAAATCGTGTCGATGCGCAAAGGGTTGAATATCATTTCATTTATCTTTGTCAGCGTTTCGAACAATCGGCGAAACCGATTTCGATGAAAAACGCCAGGAGGTTTCATTGACCACTCCCGAAAGCTGATTTACACTGTATGCAGGTCATGCTATACATATGCCGGAATTTGAGAGGGATGATATACACTGCTATGAATTCCCGCGGTCTAATGAAAGCATTAATTCCGAGAGATACCGTTTTCAATCAGACGGATCGAGGGCAAATATTGAAGTAAAGCGGCTAAAGCTAACCTACAGAAAAGGAGTAGTCTTCCTCCATTAAGTAGAGATGTTCTCAAGCATCTTCTATCACGTATTCCGGCCATCGTTCGTCAGAAGTGGACTGTGGATAACGCGCATTCACAACGGAAACGCGGAAATGAAATTTATCACGGTAAAGGAAGGGGTGGAATAAGTTGAATGATATTGGAATCGATGCAGAATATTTTTACTTTGTTAAATCAATAATGTTGAATCGACGCACGGTGCGACATGCAGTGGACAAAAATGAAAATAATCATGGTTCGATTCTAATCTAATTATCCAAGAAAATCATCAGTCGAATTGCATTTTCTCCTTAAAATGCAATTTACAAAAAAAAAAAACAACCATTTACATGGCGCACTGTGCGACGTGCTGAACACGGATCCGGGCAACGTTAAAATTTCAGTTTGCAATCGCTTTATTTTCATCGCCTTCGATCGAACTTTGTACGCGCAAGTACACTTGGAAATTTTGATAATAGCGGTATCACGGTTCACCCCGAGAGGCGTAGGAAAAGGAAAACTTTCGCGAGACGTTTGAAAGCCAGAAAAATTGGAAACTTCGGTTTCGAATCTTGCAGAACTCGCTCGCCGCTGAAACTTTGACTCCCCCGAGGCTTCTAGAATGCAGCCGTCAAGGTTTCGTGTCGAGAAAGATGCCAAAATCTGGTAGAATCGAATCGGGAAATTTCAATTGTTATTTTTCTACATGAACGTGTGTAATATTATAATGTAACAACGGTAATAACAACTTGACTAAACAATGCTGCCTGAACCATCGATCGTGAATATGCTCGGCGAGTGATCCGATTCGAGGATCATCGAGCACGTGGAGCAGATTTCTCGGCTGATAAACGTCGATTTTACGGTGAGATTCCGAGTTTCTCGCGATCAGAAAGTCGACGAGGCCGAAACTGACAGTGCAATTTGCCACGGTGGAATCGTAAAAAAGAGAAATTGTTTCCGTCTTTTCTCAAGTTTCACCGTTACCGTGATTCAGAAATGACAAAATGCCACCGGAAACGACGGAAGCCGCTCTGATAGGCGCTTTCTCTGGATCGGCGTTTTTCTACCAGCTGCGTGTCTGAATTAGATTTCTCGACCAAGGGGTGAGTCTCGGTAATGCTCGTTTTTGTTCATTCAAAGTTGCACAATCCGAGACACGCGATACGTTAAATTTTACAAGATGATCTCAATCTTCTATCTTCTATGTATATATATATATAAAAACGAAGTCCTGACTGACAGGACCTACAACGGATAAAAAAGGATATTTCGAAATTCAACTCCTGAGTGTTCTGATTTACATCATACTTGGTCTTAATGCTCATTGATTTGTATAATTTCGAAGTGCATACCACGCGACGTCCTCGACAGATTCTCCTAACGATC
The DNA here is from genome assembly GCA_028455615.1 of Lasioglossum zephyrum. Classification (NCBI taxonomy): domain Eukaryota; kingdom Metazoa; phylum Arthropoda; class Insecta; order Hymenoptera; family Halictidae; genus Lasioglossum; species Lasioglossum zephyrum. Next base: position 12,551,742 of record CM052324.1, on the reverse strand, counting down.
GATCACGTTTTCTGTTGCAGAAATCACAAGGTTGGGTAATTGTCCCATGGTCTGTCACAATGCGGCCGACACTTACACTGAATTGTAAGTACGATTTGCACAAGTAATCCACGCATAACTTCTAATTAGCTCTGAATCAATGTTCTCTTACCTATTCACGTGTTGTTGCGAATGCCTCAGGTGTCCTCGCGATGGGACTTTTTACCTGCATCGGCGCGATCACCGTATCGATCGACCGTTCCGATAATAAACCCGTAAGTAAAGTTGTAATCTAACAAAATTACCGCTGTACCAACTTCCCGCGAAGTCTATAGAACCGGTTAACTATAGTCCGGTGTTCGGGCGTAAAATGGCATCGCGTTACGGGAAAATGGCCCCGTTAGTCGAAGCTCTTGTTACGAGATTTCTGATTGCGACAACGAACGTCACTTCGTGCACGATAAACAATTTCAATTATAACATCGTAGTATATCGTTCAGAAAATCAATTTATTAACAAGTTATTTGAAAAAAACTACATTGATACTTTACAACACGTATTAAACAGCGTATTTTATTTAGCTCACAATTTACGTTATAGAGAATAGTTTCCTTATTTTTCTGCATCACTTTCACGCATTAAATTTTCTATAAAAAATCAATATCACTTACGATGCGCATTCTACGCTTGAAAACTTGGTGGGTCCGCGAAAACGAGACTCCGGGATCGTTCTAAGACTCCGTGGAGGCTCCGTTTTACGGGCCGTTCGAGAAAATATCGAATGTCCCAGGAGATCGAAGCCCCGCGGCTATTACCGGTAATACCGTACAATGTCTGTGCAAACCCGTCTTTCAGTCACCGACGCGGTCGTCGATGATCGCAAACGGATGGAGGCCGTTGACGAATGGCTACGAGGAAACGATCGGCACGAACGTATCGCCGGCGAGCAGCTTGGAACGAAACGGACCGTTGCATCCAGTCTTGGGGAAGTTGCAGGAGCACATGGCAGCTTCGGAGAAGCTGAAACCGCAACGGAAGAACAAGCTACCAGGTCCTCACGACTATAATCCACCTAGCATTTTAGGTAGCTTCACGGTTTTCGGTCACGCAGCGACGAAACCTCGCGGCGAGCCACAAACCCATAACCATTTGACCAAGCACGTGGGATCGGAAACTAGGGAGTACACCTTTCTGATCCCACCGCCGAAAGACGCCTACAGGTTCGACATGGACCCGCACAGGAAGCCAATCCTGCGCGACAACAACGCGTACCTGAGACAGCCCCAGTTCAACTCGCCTTACCAACAACCAGACCCGATCAAAGCCGCCACTTATTTCATCAATGGCTACACCTCCACGACGAACTCGCCATCCTCGACGCCCACGAAGAACAGACACTTCGCGGAGGTACCTTACGTGCCCTCGTTGCTTCAACCACCCCGGTACCAGCAGTCGAAGCCGTTCGAGTCTCAGAAGGTCGTCAACAACATGAAACTCTACTTCCAGCCACCTGGCGCAGCGGCGCCTAATGACTTCGGGAAGGACAAACGCCTTAGCGAACACGACCACAGAGGGAACTACGATAAATACCCTGGACAAGTTCACAACGAACAGATCATTAGTCCTGCCAGCACTGGGAACTTCTTCAGCCAGGTGAACCACCCGCCGCATCCCTATAAGACGTCCTACGAGAGGGATCCCGCTTTCCTGGTCCACGAGAGTCACGAGATCAGCTACATCACTCCGCCGAGTGTGTACAATGGTTACAACTTTAGGCCTTCGTTGCCGTACGAGACTCTCTTGCCACCGGACGTGTACGGTTCTTCCACCCCGGCACCTACCACCCCTAGAACACAGGAGTCGAACAAGTATCAGAGCGGGGAACAGGATTACAAGCGACCGAGTCACAGCACAACTAAGCAGGTGGATAATGGGCATCATGAGGTGCTGCCAACATCGGGAGTGGGTAACACTTATTACGTGTCCGAGCACCAGGATCTTACGCCACCGCCGCCATCCTGGCCAGCCCCGAAGAACAAGTATCCTTCGGACATTAACGAGGTGTTGCCCCGCGTGAATCCGCCATCCAAGTTCCACGATGAGGTGGTAGGTTCGAATCAGATACCCCAGGTGCCCAAGGTGTTGTTCGTAGGTCCCCAGGCTGCACAGCCTCACTACCAGAGCTCGGTTTTGCCCATCGACGTCAGGCCAGAAACCCCACAGCCGGAGTACGAGACTCCGGAGAGTATTTCGTTGAAACACTTCAACGAGCAACAATACTTGCTTCAGCAACAGCTGTTGCAGAGGGACAGGCAGAAGCTCGCGGAACAGGAGAGGCAACAGCAGTTGGAGATCGAGCAGCAGCAGCAAGAGGAGCTGAAGAAGAGGCAGCAGGAGCTACGGGAATTGTTGCGGCAACAGAAAGAGGACGAGGAAGCTAGACTGGAAGTCGAGTCCGTGAAGAATCAGTCGGACCTACTGGCCAAGGTTAACGAACAGCAGTCGGCCTACAACGCTCAGTTGCCGGATTACGAGATCCCGAAGGTCACCACGGACACCGCCGCAGCGATCACCGAATACACACATGTTGGCGATCTGCCAAAGATCCAACAATCGCAGGTACACCTTTTGTTGGCCGAGCGAAAAGTCGCTCTCGAGTTAGCGCTTTCAGAGATTTCAACGGTCGATTGGCTCTGGCGAGGAGACCGCGCGCGGTTCCGGAAATCGCTTTTTCGACACACTGTACAAAATGTGGTGCACGCGTAGTATACAACTTCTAGATCATGCATGTTCTACAAAAAAAATGATTTCTACCGATCATACTTGTAGGGTATCTATGGGGACAGAATATAGTGTACAGGGTGTTAAGAAATGTTTGGAAAAGAAAGAAATGGAGATATGTAAAAAAAAGTTGCCGAGACCAAACATTTCTTAACACCCTGTACATGACTTTTCTTTTTAAAAATTGAGGGGTTTAGGAGGTGCGACGGAGAAGAAACTTTCGCCAACGTATTCGTGATATTTTTCCGGTGAAACGAAGGTCGCGTTGGCAAAAGTTTCATTAAACAATGATTAAGAAAGACGATGAAATCCGCAGGTGGTGCAGCCGGACTACGTGATCTCGGAGAGCCCGCTCAGCGGTGGTCAGAGGTACCAGGATCAATCGAAGAATCATCCTGCTGAAGGATCAGTTCGGGAGGGTCAGTCCGATGTGCGAGGTCAGAGGCCGCACAAGCCGTCCCGCGATCAATATAGAAGAAGAAAGCCAACGACGACGGTGTCGTACGAGCCAGCGGCGACGGAAGCGCCGATCCAACTTCCCGAGACTGTGGTGCCGGTGACGTTGCGGATCGAGGAGGTGCCGTTGCAGACCACGTCTCCGCCGGAAGTTGCGACGGTGCCAACGGCGACCACTCAGAAGCCTAGGACGCGAAGACCTGGCGCCCCGTTGCGCCGGCGACGGCCGACTACCACAACCCCAGAACCAATTACGGTGGCCGAGGAGTTTTTCAAGTACGACAAGCCGGAGGACGTTCAGCAGCAACAGCAGCAGCAGGACGCATCCCGTCGGCGGCGAATCAAGCCGACGCAGTCGACCTACGAGGAGTCGGTCACCGAGAAGAAGGCGAACATCCGGAAACGTCCGGGTCACAGGAACCGGGTGAACCCCGGGGAGCCTTTCGAGGCTGAGATCGTCACCGAGATCGTGCACACCGGCTTGAACACCTACAAGCCCTCCACAGAGTCCATTTCCAACTACAACGAGTACAATCAGTATCAGGACGCGAACCAGCCGACCGACCCTTACGCTACCAGCCAACCAGCCAATCAATACGTCACCAACCAACCGGCCAACCAATTCTCAACTAGCCAGGCGATCGGTCAACATTACGACTACACGTCCCAGAACTTCGGCTCCGTGGACGAGCAACGCGAAACCGCCACGGAAACCGTTCCTCTCGACTACCTGACAGGTGTCACCAAGACCGAAGACTCGCCGAGCAACGAGAACTACAATGGACAAGACGCCGGCGGGGTGGTTACCAACATACCTCTCGAGAACCTGTTTATCAAGACGGACGGCAATTACTTCGATAAATCAACGCCGGTGTCCACAAGTGCCGGCAGCAGTTCGAGCAGCTACGCTCCTACCGCGGCTCCCGCGACGACCTCCACTGTTCCATCGACGACTCAGTCCTCCCCGGCAGTCTCCACGTCTAGAACACACAAGATCAGACCTAGCATGATGAGATTCGGGAACACCACCAGACCGCGGTTCAGCATCAAGGATTACAAGAGTCGACTGGACTATAAGAGCAGATTAGCTACCGCCTCGACGACCGAGACTTCTGTCACGCCGGTAGCTAACACCAGGCAAAGAGGGTCAGCCTACAAGAACCAGAACCAACAGCAGCCGCAACAGCAGTCTGTAGACAACAACAGGGAGACACCTGGAAGGTACAAGTACGTTTCCAGGGTGAACTATAGGACGACGTCGCCGAGTCCTGTGAGGGTCCAGGAGCAGGACAACGTAGCCGAGGAAGGACCCTCGACGACCGAGAGGACCAGGTACGTTCCTAAGAGAAGACCTGTTAGCGGGAACGTTTACAGGAGCAGGATATCCGGGACAACGAGCAGTCCCAAGTACGAGAGCGAGGTTCAGAAGCCTAGCACTGCTAGACCAGAGAACGTCTTCTCCTCGTCGGTGAGACGGCGACCGGTGATGAAGAGCAGGCTGCCAACGCACAACAGAGAGACTTCTTCGACCGCAGCGTACGCTGACAGGAAAACAGTCGAGGCCACGGAAATGACTGCCGAGGAGACCAGTTTCTATTCGGCTGTGACCACAATGGGGACCACCAAGGTGGCAGCCAACGAGATCCCTGTGGAAAAGGAGGAAGCTGGTCCGAGCAGCTCGGTCAAGCCGGAGGAGGGGGAGGACAAGAACGCGGATGAAAGTGAAACCGGACCTAGTTTCCACGTGCAACATGAAAATCCACCGGTCGAACCGGTTCCCAGCAGCACAGCCAAAAACGCCGAGGAGAGCCAGCTGAAGGAAACCGCTGCTGCTGTTGAGCTAACTACCGCGAAGACAGAACAGTCGACGGACATCGGCGAGAACAAACACGAAGAGAATAAAACCAACGACGAAGAGGAACTGTTCGCCAAAGCTTCTCTTAGCGTGGCTGATCTTACCAGTTCAGCTTCGGCTCTGTACGACAAACCTGGCATGTTCAAGGCAGTCTCGCCAGATACCAGGATCGCCGCTTCTCACTTCAAGATACCCACTGATGAGCCCACTTTGCCTATCGAAGCATTCTTCCAGGAACTGTCCAAGAAGAGTTAAACACTCTTCTAGAGTTTGCTGGAATATGGAAATGAATGGGTGTGTGGTGCTCTTGGACAGTGAGTTTGGGATCGTTTAGTCGATTTTCTGGCTTTTTCTCGTGGGATTGTTCTGCGGATTTTTGTAGGTCGAGCTCTGATTTAGTTTTTTAAAACGGTGAATTTGTTTATCGGGTTTGGTATAGCAATAATCTTGATGACTAGACAGGAAAACGTAAACGGAAAGAGTGAATATCCTAAACGAGCCTAAACCATGTCACCGTGGTGCTGGAAGAAGCTCATTGCTGCCCCATCTTCGAATCCTGAAATCGATTTACCGTTTCCCCAGTCTGAATACAGGACTCGCGTTTAAGGGTTCTCGGTACTTTAACGTTCCAAAAGGGTAGCTATATTTAATATACTTGATACTTAATTTGTACACGTTGCTGGTTACCCAAGGTACAGTTTAACCTATAAAATAAGTATATGTACCAAAAAAAAAGAACAAACCGTGAAATGTCTGTCTCGTCGTTTGTCTGAATCGTTTCCGTTCTGCGAGCGATGCTCGTTTCGAAATATCAAAAGAAACGACAGCTACGTAGGCGAAATATGTGAACGGCGATCGAGCGCATCCGGTTAGCGTAATAATGATTCAACCGACGAAATTTTTTTCCATTACCTAGATGTAACGAATATAAATTATGCCATTAATTTATTTAAAACGCGCGGCGGACCGCCAATTGAAATTCCGAAACAAAGCGTCCCCCGTTCGTTTCGAACGAACGCAACGTGATGGATGCTTCGACGTATGTATATCTGTACATGTAAATATTTAGAACGTTTCCTTTAATCGATTCGAGTTGATACACAGGTGCTCGAGTATTATTTAATTTTTCTAATGGATGCATCGACATACGTGCGATGCGAATCGAACGACGATGGGATCGTTGCAAGGTGATGTTTAACCTGAGATTCTATAAAACCGTGTATTTATAAAATTGTATAATATAGAAATGTAGACTGCGAGAGAAATGTGCAATGACTTTGTGCTACTAGGAGACGTTCTGCGAGCTGGGAAATCAGTAATAAAATAGTGGTTGAATTTTCAATTTCCTCTGACTAAATTAGCGATCGCAAGGGAATATGCACACATAATGAGGCAGGTGCAAACACAAAAACGTGGTAATATACAATTGAATCGTAGGTGAAAGACCGTCCTAGGTCATCATCCATGATCTAGCCCCATCATAGAATCGCAGGAACCCATCGATTCGCGAGTATGTTCCTGCATCCTGACGCGAACAATGGAATTAATCAATACCGATCGGTACACCTTGTTATTTATATAATACATATATATATTATAGATATGTAATAATATTATCTGAACTGTAAATGTACATACGCAATAAATAAATAGAATAAGCGGAACGCTGTTATCCCCGTCGTTCACGATAAATCATTTCCTACGAAGCACAGTGGGGTATTTGTCCGATTTCAAAGGTCAAGATTCAATTTTTTAAATTTTACATAAATTGCCAAAATTTTTTTGTCTTTAGTTAGTTGAATGTCTGAGGAACAATCTCCCATCATCAAATATTGATTATTAACACCGTTAAAATATTGATTATTACACGCACTACTTGATTGAAAAATGGCTACAAACTTTACAATCTGATAAGCTCCTCTTTATGGACAAATTTTTCACTCAAAACATCCGTTTCAGTAAAAACGGTATACAGTACTATGAAGTAGAAATCTCAAGCTTTAAAATAAATAATATTCAGCAAATTTTGAATTGGCTGTGGCCGCTGAAATCGGGCGACCACCCCACTGTGCGACGCAGCCTGGAGAAAGGACTGGGCGGTGAAAGGTCACGAAGGTGAAACATAGCCAACAGACACACGATGTGTGTTAATATTCCAATTTGATTTACAATCCATTTAATATCGTTACGATAAACGGTTACATGCGTACGTAGTTCACGGTCGAGTAAAATACTAGTTTGACAAATTAAGTATAGCTTCTTCGTTATCCGTTTCGTCGCTAGGAGAACAATCGTCCCGATATAATCGTTCTCGACAATCCCATTCGCAGAAAATAAAACACACCTGTCGAAAGGAACAAAATAGTACTTTACCCGTTTCCACGTATCCTAGTGTTTAAGATTTTGTTTCCGTTTCCGTCGCGTCCGCTGGATTACATACAACGTGTGTTACATGTACGTGTGTATAGGCCTACGGAAATTACTTTGATTGTACCTAATTTAGAATTATGCACAGGCCATACATTACACATATCTATTATATTCGTAACAACGTACTTCGCCACTGTCAATTCTTGCTTCCCTTCGATTCTCTTTTTTCTCTTCTTTTTCTTCTCTTCGTTTCCTCTTTCTTCTTCCCTCCGCTTTCTCTCTATCTTTCCGCGTCGTTCGTCATATCGTGTACGCATCGTGTAAAACTCCATGTAATTGACAATTAGTTTAATGTGTTAAATTTGTTCATTTTTTTTTCTTCGTATTTCAGTCATTCAAGGTACAGTTGTACAATATACGGTATATCTATATAGATATATATTTGTACATATATACGTATATATATACATGTATATTATGTATATATGTATATATATACGATAACAATATTAACTATCGGAAATAGGCACACACATACCCAAAGTATTTACATTGCTCACCGGAGCTCCAGTGACCAAGAAATGGACGTTGCAGCTAAACTCTTTGTGTATGCACATCGATTAGAATCATCTATTGACGCGATTCTAGGATCTGGACGAAGAAAGAATCGAGACGTCGTTGAAAGTATACTGTAATACAGTGAATTCTAATTGATTATCATAATAATCAATAATTGATTATAATTTCACTCTATATAGTCCAAACGTGTACAGGGTTAATAAATCACGTTTTTCATTCAGCATAAAATAATTCCTGTGCAACGCATTCCCGTTATAATATTGACTGAAAATATAATTCAAGTCTCGAAATTCCCACTTGCGTGCACACGAATAAATCACATTTAAATTCCTATAAAATAAATCCAGGCAATAAAACCAATGCAAAGTAAACAACGACAGAAATCCAGAAATGTCGAAATACTTGTGGACATTGGTGCAATTTCGTAAATTCACCTGGTCTCCTGTGTTCTCCCCGGAGACGCGCAATTAGAGCGATCCGAATTGCTCGGTAGACCTATTGGGAATAATGTTGGGAACACAGATACGTACAGGATGTTCCCACAGTGTTCCCATAGTTCCCAAAAAGGAACGCATAGTTCCTTTCACACTTTTTATCCTCATGATGCGTAGAATACAATACAATAAATTTTTGTTTTAAATAAAATATCTTCCTGAACAATTTATTAAATGTTCATTCACTGGAGCAGTTACCCTACATATTTTGGACTCCTGAGACCAAACATTTCTTGACACCCTGTACATACAGCCTGGTCTGTTGCAAATGATTCTGGGTTAGCAAGAAGAAAATCAACGGAAGCAGCTAAATCATAATTTTTTTGAAGAAACAAATTTTTTCAGATTTCTCCAATAGACTTTTCGCACACATTTGTGAGCTGAGAAGAGCCAGTTCGAATGTGATGGTTGTAGAAACTGGTTGAAACAACACGCTGAACGAGTATCTAAGACTTTAATCCTGGCGTTTAAATGATTAATCGGATTACAGAGTGGTTTAAGGGTGCGCGTACACAGACACATCGACCGCGGGAAATGTAATTTCATTTCCCAATTAGAATTCGCTAGTTTATTCTTAAAGAAATGGACGACCGGCTTGGCCATCGTTTATTCATGGCTCAGCCTCTTCATCTGGATAACGAATTTGCCCGACGACCCTCCGCTGAGAAACATTATTTTCATTTACTTTAATTGAAACGGGGAATACAAGGTAACCCATCTTTCCCAATCGAGACAATTCTTGAGAGATTTCCAGGTAATCGCAAGTGTAATACGTGCAGCATCCGCGAAGTCATCGCAGAGAAACTTTTTCCTAAAGAAACGGATCTAAGAAAATGGAAAGTTCGTGAGCCAGGATTTGCAGCGTGATGAAATTGTTCATTACCGGCTGGGAATTTCGATTCAACTTACAAGGAGAGGTCACAGATTCGTTAGAAAAATTCTTGATTCGTTCAGCGAACGAGATCGATCAGCGTCGATCTTTCTTCGTCCAGACAACAAGCGGGAAGGATTTACCGAACGGAATCGACGCTTCTGTACGCGAGAACACGTAACAAATGGTGAAGAAATTTTCGTCGAACGAAGAATAAGCCGTGTAGTAAAATCAACGTTCATTCTCTTATCTCGTTGGCCCGGGTTTCGTTTGCAACGAGACCGCAAACGACGGCGAAATATCTTCTTGGTCTATGAACGAATTGGTCCTTGCACGATAACTACGCAGTACTAGATTTCCTACGGAAAAACTCGGAAAACTCGGTTATTACGTATTAAGTACTTCGTTCTAGGAGACGTTTGTGCATACACTCATCGATCGCGCCATACGATTTTCCATTCGATAAAAAATATACTAGTAATCGCGAGCAGTATACGGACGTAAAAGCTCATTACTTATACAATAGCAAAAGTTAGAATGTTAGAATTTCTCGAAGCTCGCCGGTGTTAGGTGCACCCCAAGAGTATCGACGGTTATTATCCTATGGGGGTGTACATACAAAAAATTATCATACAATATCGTACAGTGTGAATCAGGAAACCGAAGCTGCCTATCGTTACGACTAAATCGGAACAGCCGAACTACAGGATGTTAAGAAATGTTTGGTCCCAAATCTTTTTATAGTATTGCATTCTTTTTATTTATTTTTTTATCCTCATGATGCATAGAACACAATACAATAAAAAAATGTATCCTCATGATGCGTAGAATACAATGCAATAAAAAAATTTTATCCTCGTGATGCGTAGAATACAATACAATAAAAAAAATTGACCTAAGAAATTCAAGGTCAAGGACAATTTTGCGGTAACTTTTTTTTTACAGATCTTCATCGATTCGAAGATGTAGAATACGCCTATGCTTGCCGAGACCAAACATTTTTTAACACCCTGTACCATAGCTTAACCCAGCTCGCTTCGACCTAGCCAACGAACCTGCGTTGCATCTAATTTACATCGCTAGATTTCTTCCACTCTTACATTTACACGTTCCGCAAGCGCACTGTCACTTTCAAGTCATATGGAGATTGCGAGCGAGAACTGGAGCCCGAAAAAACGCGATATTCGACGTGAAAAAACAAAATCGCTCGTCGATCAAAAATTTAACACATTGTTAATGTTGTTTAATGCGAAACTGGTGCAAATCAACTTTTCGCCTGTTTCGAGTAACATCGTCGTCGAACAAAATAATTATAATATTATTATACAGTTGGTAAATCGAAGATCTCAAGGATTTTTTATGATCTAGAAGGGTTCCAGTACCAACATTCTATTCCACTTTTCGTTAGAATGAGTGCTGTGGGATTTTTTAGGGTGTTTGCACAGATTCTCAAACTTTCCTGACAATGTTTTATTCAATTACAGCAGGTGATCAAATTATTAGAATGACAATACCACAAATTTATTTATTAGCCGAACAATGCTGTTTACTGTTCGTCCGAATATTTATTATTTGCAAGCATAATAATTCGCAACGAAATTCGTAACAAGTGCTTATTTAATAAGAATGTTTGTTTTTCTTTTCTGTACATCTGTACATCGTTCGAATACATTAAAAATCCGCGATCTATAAATTGGAACTTGTGCAAGCAGCTCTGATAATTTGATCACCGTGGTGATATATGTGATCGTTCGATCGAATTCGGTTTATCTTCGTTGCAATTCGTACTCGCAGTAGCGTGCGTCTGTAATCACGAATAAGGCTCAAATCAACTAGAAAAATTCTACGTGGTAGCTGAAAATTCATTTGTTAAAAAAAATAAATTAATCGAGCTCTTGCGTGAGATACAGAAACGCGAACAGATACAAATCGTTTGCGAGTCCTGAGCCATTTTCATAGCGAACAATCATTGCGAAATGGAGAGCTCGAAGTCCGCCATTTTTGTTGACGGGGGTTCGGTTGTTCTAGCGTTAAGTTCCGCCTGTTCGGTACAACAAGGAATACAAAAGGTCGCAGCGTTGTAACAATCAGAGCTGTTTCGTTTGTTTTTAAAACGTACTAGAAAAGGAAGTTCTGCGGTATACTGAGTATATAATATACCGACGCGTGTATACATATAATTCCGCGGAAGTACCTCTCTGTCTGCCTCCCTATAAACAGTTTCGACAGCGCGGCACATGTAAGCACGTACCCTGAACGCAACTAAAGCCGATAAAAGTTCTCGCGCTATGCTTAACTAGAGTTAGTCCTTCGGCTCGACCATTTCGTTTAGTTTTACGATCTAGAAATTCTACGCTCGGAGAGAGGTCATTGTTCACGCGAACAACAATTTTCGCCGTGTGGATTAGGAATCGATCCTACGTCGAGTACGGCAGCACCATTTCATCATTCTATCGTAAATGTAAAGCAACAGGGGAATTCTTCCAATTCTAACTCTAAAGCAACGATTACCGAATCAATGTTTACATTAATATCTCTGAACGAATAATAGGTTCGATTTTATTTTTGCCCTGTTTGCTTTTCTCTTGCTTGGATCCATCTATTTAATTATTTTTCCAAACAGGGAAAAAACGTTGTCAATCGATTGGACGACCAATACCACGAAAACTGTCCACAGTTGGAGCTCAACTGGTGAGCATCTTCGTCACGAAACTAACGATCAAAAATTTATTTAAATCCTTCAATTATTTGATCTTTAGGATTTATTTTCTAATTTTTCACTCCGAACACATTCCACAAGCAATAATCACAACGATCGGTACATTTGTTATCGTTTGCCTCGGTTGACGGGCATCAATAGAAAACTCTGAACAGTTTCTGCCACTCTCGATAAGAAACGTGATTTCCCGGCACCGTTCGCGCGCTGCGTTCCGAAAAGGATCGACGGGCCGAAAGATTAACCGCGTTGTGTACCTCTAAACACTTTCAAGCGAGTCCATCTACTTCTACGACCCTTTGTTTTTTAGAATTTCCGGTGTGTGGCTTCGACGTTGGTCCACTTTAGTACGTTATTATCACGTTGGCTTTTTTTTCGCTTTTTTCTTTTTATATTCACCTCTCTTTTCATTCTTTCTATTTTTTTCTCTCTCTCTCTCTCGTTTCATCCACGAATCATCTCTCCTGCGCCGCTCTATCTACGAACCCGAAAATCCCGGTCACAGGAGAAACACGGTCGAATGATCGATGTTTTTCGAAATCACGAGACGTTGCGCACCGTCGGAGATCGCAGTCATCGACGGCTAATTTTCGTTGATTTCACGCGTTAGCCTCGCTTTCGCGGATATCGTCGTTGCCGGCATATGTCCGAAGCACATTAACTATTCTTACGTTTTAACGCTTATCGGTCTCTCTCTCTCTCTCTCTCTCTCTCTCTCTCTCTCTCCCAACCGTTACGACCGAGATTTTTATCCAGAAGACTCGGACGAATGATCGAATGTCGATTTAATTTCTAGATTATTCAAAGGCGATTCTAGATTTTTCACTTTGGATTTATTGTGCTGGAATTGAATTTTGTTTTTCGTGTAGAGATGCTTCCATTTGTTTGAATCAACAGCGCATCCAAAGTGAAGAAGCTTAAATTCGCCTTGGATGCGAGAAGACTGAGGAATATTATGGAATAAGTGATATTATAACATTTAAATATTCGACAAATGAGTCGTGATCACTGGCCAAATCGGTTAACCATCAAAATGTTTCGATATTTCGATTCTGGGTTGAACTTTCACCAATTTCCTTTACTTGTTTATCGCAGAGTCAATCGGTCTGGCTAATGAGCGACTGATGAATTACTCTTCGTTAAATAATCGATGAAACAGTCGGAAATCACGAGAAAAATGAATTTCACCAAACGGTGGTAGTAGCAAGGAGAGATACCTTAAACCTCTAATGCATGGTCAGAACAATCCCCCTCGGGAATTAGAAGTTGTTCGACGATACTTGTTCGCCGCGGAACGCTTCAACCTCATGCTCGCTAAAAGGAAAGTTTTCCGCCCACCTTTCCCGCTTGAAATTTTAATTTTAATTCGAGAATATAAGAGGAGAGGGGAGAGGGTAAAGTTGCGAACGGACAACTTTACAGGAACACCGATTCGTCGTCGAACGAGTTTCGCCGCGGAACAATGGCCGCAGTATATCGATTGGAAAAGGGAACAGCGAAAATTTTCTTCTCGCAGGCATTATAGAAAGCAGAATTGTTGGGGACGACGAAACGATTTGCATATTCAACGTATTACAGCCGGGAGAGTCTGAGCAATTAAACTTTCGTGGAACGGCAAACAACGTTGCAAATATTGTCGGCTCCCGCGCGATGCAAGTCAAATGAAACCGCGTCTTGCGCGGGATGATTGTTTCTTTCGAGGAAAGTTATGACGCCTCCGACAGCTGATCTCCTTTAGCCATTAGGAGCTGTTCCGTCTCTCTGCGGTATCATCTTCAACGATCGCACGCTATTAGCTCAATTCCGAACTCGAAACAACCGGCGGAAAACTCGACGCGTCATCAATAATATTATTAACATTTCTACGCTAACGACGGTTCATTTTCATCGCTCGTGGTCGCTATCCCCTTGCAGAAACTTTTTTTTCTCAACTCCTGATCCGTACCTCATTACCGCAACTTAATCCCTTGGGTGTTTGATCTTCCGATGCACTTTGTCATTTCAGATCAGCCTGCAGAATTATACGAATGTATGTCACGTATTTTCAGAAAATTCTTCGCCTCTGCAAACGCAATTATTACTTAAATAATTATAGTAGAATTGTAAAATTAATATATACATATTCAACTTATTAGAGAGTGACCTCCTTTCGTGTCAGAAATGCTGTTTACTCGACACCGTGATATCACTCTGTCGAGTCGAGTGAAAATCCGATTTCGTTTCGGTAACAGTCTGAAAACCGATAAGCCAAATATTTTCTGCAACCTACAGAAAATTAATATCCACCGACAGGAATGGATTTCCTCCACTCGATCAAACGAATTAGTTCGAGAGCGTAAATTTCTGTGATACGTTTAAAGGATGACGCACAAAAGAGCAATCGGCTCGAAAATTTTCCGACAATCCTCTCGAAGGTTAAACGAGAACGATTTCCGTGGAATCGGATCTTCCGGGGCAGCGACGAAGTTGAAATCCCTTTCTCCGTTCGGGAGGGAACAAAAGATAAGTTGCGCGCGACGCTGACAATAGACGAGAACGAGCCGCAAATAAAGGTTATGACGCCAGTCGAATGTCGTTGAAATACTCTGCTTAGTCAACACTATCTTCACGTTGTCAAGCGGACGTTCCGGTCGAAAATTCTGATCGGATTTCAGGAGACCGTATGGGACCAGAGAGGTTCGCGAAAAGCGCTTCGATCTTCCGAGCCATAGCCGAAGGGGAACTTCCGGTCAAAGCGATGAGTTACGGTGAAAACCACGCCCTCGACCATGCTATTCTCTTCCGAGACCTCGTGGTAACCGATCATTTCTTCCAGGGAGAGAGAGTCCGCGTTGCATTGTCACGGCAAACTGGGTATTGCGAAACCGCGACGGTCTGCTGAACTTCGGAAGATTAACGCGTTGACTGGCCACAGCCACTGGCTATCGAATTAGGACGGGAATTTCATGTTTCCATCTACTGGGTGAGCCTCGTTCCACAGAAACTCGTTCAAAAATCCTTTAAATTAAAATAACTATTTGATAAATTCGAAAACGTAGACCGTATAGGGTAACTGCACCAGTGAATAAACGGGTACCAGTAAATGAACGCTTTTGTATATTTAACAAATTTTAAGCTACACGGCATATTAGCTATAATGACTCTTGGGCCAATAATTTCATTTTATTTGTGTTCATTTATTTTTGACAAATGAAGTATAGGCAGCCATTCGGCATATATGAGATTCCTTTAATTCATACATATTTATTTTTAAATAAAATATCTTTCTGAACAATTTCTTAAATGTTCATTCACTGGTGCAGTTACCCTACATATTTTGGACTCCTGAGAAAAATGATAAGAGAGGTAGTAATTACTTGCAGCTCGTTATCGGATTTAATCAAAATAAGTGACACAAGTTCGTTTAGCTGACCCAAGTCGAAAGTTAAACGAAGTCTTTGAAGGGATTAAAGTGGACTGAAACGTCGGCGTTAAAGGGTTGAAGAACCGCGTGTGGTTTCCGAGGGACTCGTATCAACTTGAAAATATTTCTCGCTAGTTTCGAGTCGTTTATAAATTAAATTGCTGAACGCAAGTGCAATTCACGAGTACGGACTTCTCACTGGTGGTTTTTGAATCTTCGTACGGTGTAAAATGATTCCATTATTATCCTTCCCCGAAAACGACATCACTCTCGTATTAACAATGTCGGATTCATATTAATATCTGCCAGAACTTTGTTCCCGCTCGTGTTCACGAGTGGAACAGAGACGAATAACATTTAACCAACTTCGAATGAGATTTCTACCAGAACAAGTCGCTCAACCTGTGACAAAGTGCTACCGTGCAGTGTTTCCGTAGCTCTCAACTGGTAGCGTTACACTACTTGCCAGTAAGTAGGAGGGAGAGTATTGACTTAGTATGGGCCAACTGTGCACGATATTCGCTAATCAACCATGAAGCGTGGGAATATAAAATTGTACATCTAAAATTTGAATTTCAGAATGAACGACGACTCAGTAGAAGAATTAACAAACTCAGGGGCGGGTCTAATGGTAAGCGGACTAAGCGGCCGCGTGGGGATACCATAGGGCCCCGAATTTCAAAGAAATTTATATACAGTGTAACAGTACGAAATTTTTCATTACTTTTCTTTCTTGTTTTCTTCCATTGTTTCATTTCCAACTTGAGTTTTGAGGGCCTTGAAATTTTTATCGGTGGGGCCCTATGGTATCTGGTAACTGAAGAAATAAAAGAGGAGATAGCACCCAGATAAGAATATTATAAGAATATTAACGATACAATAAGAAAATTTGAGCAAAGGTGCAGGAACATTTCTGATTTAGCTTTTATTGGACCGTACTGGATGAATGTCTGATCTCTCGTGTCTGAAGGGCTATCATATAATACCGATGCCGTCTGCAATTAGTTTAATTAGTCAATTACCGTACAGTCCAAGCAGCAGTATCCTACAGTGCTGATTTGAAGATCGATGAGACCTGAAATTGCATGCGAGGAGCATGAGATCCTTGTCACGACATAGGACAGCCCTTACTGATAAACGAATATCGCTGTACCGCTTATCTACGAAAGATATTCAATTCCGGTTCTTTGCATTTTCATTGTTTCGCTATTATCGTTTATACCCTTGTTTGTTTCGCCGGTTTGCCTTTTAATAACGCTAGGTTTAACGCCGTGGATTATCTTATTTATTAGGTAGAAGGGTTAGGCGGCGGGAACAAGGAAACGTCACCGCAGCTTCGCATAGTTACACTAATTGTGCGGCTCGCTCTACGAATGTCGGAATGCGGAAGATCTGACAGTAGCTCCCATTATTACAATGGTGCCCGAAATTAACGCCGCGATTGTTAGCGTAATAACGCCGCTCCGTGATAACGTGTTACGGCGCGCACGGTTTAATACGGAGCATTGGCCGCCACCAAGTCGGAATATTGTAATGAGCAGCCCTCACTGAAATTCCAACGATACCGAGAAAAATTTACAACTTTCCATCTATTTTTCTTCCGGAGTTAATTTGATTTGGCAGAACGAATGGGATCCATTATTTTTACCTTTTCAGCATTAATCGTCACCAGCTGGTTAGACCTATTGGAAAGCAAATCATTTCTCGATTAATTCACTTTTTTTTAAAATAAAATATCTTCCTGAACAATTTCTTAAATGTTCATTCACTGGTGCAGTTACCCTAGTAACAGAGCACACTGAATTTTGTTTAGCGGTTCATTTTTTTATCCGTTCGTTTCATAAACGGTTTTAACATTTTAACAGTTTCACAAACGTTGCATCTTTAGGGACTGACAATGTGGAGCCGCGTCGGGTTTTAAGCTGCACTTTGTAGGCGAATTTCGAGCCGACTGTCGTCAACGAATGTCGGGGGCGAGACACGTGTCTGAATAGTAAAAACCTTCATATGCCCTTCGCGCCTATTCCGCAGATACGCGGTTGCAAGGTATAATCCTCGGAAATAAATTCCACGCGTAAACAATTTAACGTAGAATGTCGTGAAATGCTTTCAAACTTTGTCTGATAAACAAGAAGCAACTAGACTGCGGATCTTTATGCAAAATAAAAGCTGTCAAAATCGATCGGCAGAAGCGGTAGTCAAATAAAACTGCGTTACCTCTTTCAATAATTTTAATAGAACGTAACATCGTTTGATTCGTGAAAGAAATCATTTACAGTTTTTCGCAATCTCGCCAATCCATTTTTGTCCACGAATGCATAAAATCCGGAGTCTACGCAGGGCCAGCTGTTTAAATAAAATGATTTGATTTTTGTTTACAATAAATAAATATGGTGTACCGTTATTTAAAAAATTATATATCGCTAGAGCGGGCCCTGGTCTACGAAATAGAACCAACACGCAACGTCGTAGCATTTATCTCTCGTTTGAGGTAAGCCGATCGCACGCTTAATTTCATAGGAAAAAAAAAGAATAGGATGCGAGTCGAGCGTGTGCACGACGTTGCCGAAAGAACGGGAAACATCCTCCGGGGAGATCCGTGTAAATGGAAAAAGTTGAGCAATTACTTTTATTCGAACAGAGAGTATTCGAAGGATAGTCAGCTCGAAATTGATTATTCCGTTGGTGGGCATTCGCGAAAGTATCCTGGTGGTGAGGAGGAAGAGGAGAGGGGGACCCAGTTGCAAATGTAAGAACGCTATAAATCTCATCGATCGAGTTCTCCGCGATGCACAGTGGGCCGCGCGCAGCGTGCACACTGTGACGCAGGTGCATGAATTTGTCACGGTTAATCCGCTGTTACAGACCTAATGGAAAACGCATGGTTCCGCTGAGTAACACCGATCGAAGGTCGAGTTTCAAACGCGATGTGGGACGACGACGTAACGATTGAGTTTCGTGGTACTTTCCGTGTAGAAAGTGTTGTTAATGTATTATAAATCTTACAAAATTACAAACGATCCGCTCATTTATATCATTTCATTTGTCATCCGCGTTTGTTCGGTTTTTCTGCGTTTTCTTCATCTTTTTACAATAGCACGCAACGCTTTCAATAAACGAAGCGACCTAGCTGCTCGGTTAGCAGGTAAACGACCGCCCCTCCCCTGTTAGCCATCGTTTTGGGGAGACAATCGGATGCTATCTAATTGAAAGCAAAACTCCGTGGAAACTCGCAGAGAGACGCAGAATGTGGCAGCTGGTTGCGGATAACTTTTAAGCCGCTACAATCATACATAATGCCGGATTCCGGGGCGAGAGCTCTTGTCGCACCCGTTCTACCGTATATTCAACCGAAGAAGTTCTTCACCGAGGCCATAAGGAATTCATGAATATCTCTATCATTCTTAGGAAGCTGCGATACGGTGCAACAAAGCGGCCCGCTGTTGATCCACGATGCCCCGGGCTGCGGCGAGACGGCCTTTTAATCGAGACAAATAAACAAACTTTATTTCGAGGCCCCTTTTCCAACATCAAACGGTTTTCGCCGTCAAACAACGGAGAAACTATCGACCCGAAATTCCTAACGCGAGAGATTCGCGAAGAACCACTGAAATAAATTCGGCTGATAAGTTTATCGATAACACGAAGCTACGATATAATACAAGAGAAAAATCTGATAACAACTATCGCAATCATTGCAAAATTATCGGTGGGTAGACACCGCTGATCTAACAAATCGATCTCGCATAGTAACCGCGTATCGATAACTGGACTTTCATCCTCCGCGTGTTGCGAATCGAGTTCGGTCAAACGATACTTTCACCGATCAAATAATCGCCGACTGATTGAGTCTTTATCGCGTCGATTCGCCTGCGGTGATACAAATCTAATCTGTCAGGTACACAATTTCATCCTAAGCGAGGCCTATCAGATTCGAACATTAAACGTTTACAGATCGTGTCCAACGAATTCCACTGGATCGTCGAAACCAGCAACCACAATCTGCCGAACCGTAAAAGAAATCCACACACTCACACATACACGCACGCACGCGCACACACACGCACAACTCTGTTCTACGCCTACCAAAAAAAGACAGAAGTAAAACGTACCCTCGGCGACGTTTTCATAAAAAAATGATCATTTACTATCGTACAACACAGACTCTCTCGAGTACAGGGTGTTAAGAAATATTTGGTCTCAAAATTGGTTGCAAAAGTTGCTGCAGAATTGTCCTAGACCTGGAATTTCAAGGTCAAGGACAATTTTGCGGCAACTTTTTTTACAGATCTCCATCGATCCGATGATGCTTGCCGAGACCAAACATTTCTTGACACCCTGTACAATGATCGAGGGGACGAACGCGTAGCGTTGTTAGCGCTCGAAGATTGAACCTTACGCGGGTTCTCCCATAGTCCTTGACGGGAGCTTGCAAGCTCGCCGATGCAGCAGTATAAACTCTCCTTGGCCGGTGGATCGTCGCGCACGTGTAAGACACACAGGTGCGCACAGGTGTGTGTGCAAGGGACGATCCCTGATTCCCTGGTGTTCCGTCGTTTAATTACCGTGCTCGTTCCAGCGCGATGGACCCCGGCGCGCCGTGTCGCGTCGCCATCATCATCGAAATCCATCAGCGGGCCCCAAAACGAAATTATTGACCCACTCCGGATTTTCGCCTAACTAACGGAGCTTCAAAGCGGCTCTCTACTTTCATATTTCATCGCGGCGAGACTCGACGGCCCCGCGAATTAACCCGATAATCTCCACGCTCGTCTAGCTTTCACGGTTCGAAAGCCGCGGAATCGAACCGAACGTGTAATCGCGAGAGATCGGCCGTTCTCGCCGGGCCAATTTGCTACGAATAATCGAGCATCGATCTCGTCGATCGCACCACGGGGTCTTCTCGGATCACCTTATCGATCTTGCTCGTTCGATTAATCGCGTCGCAGCGCGTTCGACCGCGACACCGGAAACAAAACAACCCCGGGAACAAAACGATGTACAGGTAGTGCTCGGGCTTTTGTCGAAAACTGTTAACGCTTTGCGTTTCCCAACCCCCGCTTCTCCGCGTTTGGTGCCACGAGCTCGATGGTAGAGCGCAGTACCTTCGGGACACCGATTTCAGTTCAATCTTTCCATTAAACGTGCAAGTTAATTAGGTTATTGTATGTTCAGTGTATTAACTACGTTTCGGTAATGTCCACGAAATTGAATTTCCTCAAGTATCGAAGCTTCAAAGTATCAGCCATTTCAGATAATAATGTGTGCAGTTAACGAGACCAATTAATGCGTGCCCGAAACCCCAATACAAACGGTTCAGTTGAAAAAATAACCTCTTTTTTCGGATGTGGAGGTACCTGCAGAACCCGGGACTCCGATGGACCCCGTCCTGCAAGTACCACCGTAAGGCTCCACTCATACAGAGCACCCGGGAGCCAGGGCCCTGTATGAGTCCAGCTTAATGGAGCCCCGGGGGTGCCGTAAACCTCCACACCCAAGGGTGCCAGTGGAAGACCGGGCCCTTTTTGTCACACTAAATTGATATCACCCTCCACCCGACCCGCTTTCCGCATACTGAAGGGGAAGGTGATAACTAATTCCTGTTCTATGCGAAAAAAATAATATCTTAACTGCTGGCTCCCGAACCGATGTAAAATTAACCGAGCACTACCGTACAACCCTGCTTTGTCTCTGTGTGAACGAGCACTACTGAGAGATCGCAAGTTGCCGAGCATCTACAAATAGTATTAATGTATTTATTACGAAGATTCTAGTAGGTGAGGTTTCCTATAAAGGATTCGATAGAGCTAGCAGGAGCAGCGTTGCCGCAAAACATCCCCCATAAGGATCGCTGACGTCACGTTCTGCGAATTGTCCTGCGAATAGTGGGGGTTAGCAAAGTCACGATCCGTACCGTAGGTGGGGAATGGAGAACCGTACCGTAAGGTTAGGTTATCCAGCTAATAGTATCGCTTGGCCACGTACTTACCTAACCCAACGATACTTTCGTTCCCGACCCTCAGCACGAGTCATGACATCATCAGTCGTCCCGTCAGGGTGGAATAGATTAGCTTCGTGCGTCACTCAGGTTCCGACTACAGCATTTCACCCGCTCTATTCATCTTTCAGACCTGCTAACGCTGAGCAACCGTCTAGACTCGAAATCTTTACCTCTGTGCTGATCAGTTTGTAGACGTTCGGCAACTTAGGATCTCTGTTAGGCTCCACTCATACAGAGACATACTACGTACGTCGAGATCGGCGATCTCTTCGCGATCTGGGCCATGATCGCGTCCAGTCGGCCGGATATGTCGATATTTCGATGAACAATTGGTTCCACGCTCGGGTGGCCCACCTGTCTCGATGGTGCACCTTTAGCACCCCTGTCTGCTGCCCCCCTAACCCTACCGCTGTAATCGCGCGTTCCATGACAGTCTAGCACACTGCTGTTCAGCTATCATCCGTATGGGCGACGTACAGCTTGTCAAATCTAGCGGCTGAATGTTCCCCGCTGCACAATGATAGGTAGGTGGGGAGAGATACCTTACCGTTCATATGTTCTTGTTTTTGTCTGCGCATTCCTAAGCTTTGATCAACCGTACAGCTACATAGATTTCGCAAGTTGTACTTTTCCGAACGTAAACAAATCGGAGGACAACAAACGGCCAGATGAAGACTTCTCTCCCACTCTACGTATTTCAAAGAGAGGATAGGTAACTCGTTCCCTTTGTTCTCAGTGAGCTACTATTTCCCCAGGCCTTTTTTTATGTGCAGAAATGCGTTACGCATACCCCAGCCTCTTTGGGGGGACCGGGGTTATGTGGGACTATCCAGAGGACCCTCCAGCCAGACCTACCCACCTAAGCTGATGTTAGGGGGGCCAGGATCTCTACCGAACTCAACTGGCATTTGCCCAGGCCTGGCGATTAGCTTGGAGAATGTCACTCTGGTCTGACCGTAGCATATTTCCCCCTCGATCTGGTAACGCTCTGCCGCCCACGAGGCTTGCCGAACAGCACCGAGCTAGCATGCGTCGCGGAAAGGTGTTCGCCGCGGTGAATATTCGCGCGCTGTCAGATGATTGGAAGCGTGTGGTTGTCGTTGATGTCGAGCAACGGCCGCTGATTCCCGGCGTCGTTGCCATCCTCTGTGTGGACGATGTCCGGTATACTTCCGGTGGAGGGCCCGCCTACTAGTTGTTATCGCCTGGACGAACGGAAGTCTGCACTAGGCTATGCGAGGGTGACCACCCCCTCTGGTTCTGGGGACCAACAGTTGTCCGACAGCCAGCAACCGACCACCACGGTCACGAAACCGATCAGCAACGCCAGGAAGATGTACGCCTCCGCGTTACCTAAAGAATCTGGGCAATCAGGAGATCACCGATGGTCGTCCGTGTCATACACGTGGTTGACGTGGGTTGCAGGAATCGTGGAACACGTGCATCGCATGCCGGAATATCGTTATCGTGCCGAAGGAAAGTGTGTGCAGGGGTCTATCGATTCAATGGAGAGCCAGGTGGTCAAGAGAAAGCTCCTCTAGTTCGAGAGACGTCCAAGTTCATCGTGATGACCAAGAAAAAGCGAAGTCGTTCGCCGGTAACTAGACTGCGAAATCTTTATGCAGATTCGCGTGTTCGGAGGCGCGTTCGGAGAATCACGAATTCGATGCTGATTTTCATTTCTGCGCTAACGGTCGTAACGAGGGAAATCGAATTTCTGTTCAACACATTCTTTGCTTCTCGACATGATAAATTATCTGATCTTCAATATAATAAAGTCAGAGTCGTAGCAGTATATTTCTTGATGAGAAAACTGTATACCCACAGACACCGTAAAATCGTGTATCTCCTGTACAACGACCTTATATAGGGTAACTGCATGGAACAAGTATGATGCGTTTATACACTTTCTATGTATAAGCACACATTTTATTAGCAGCAATCCAGACGGATGCCAACGTATTCGTCACCGAGCGCAGCCCTAAGATCATGGTTTACCTAGCATCTGAAAGTTAAATCCGAAATCTGAATACGAAGGGTGTGAAGCGAAAAGACGCGTACCGTTCGTCCGTTTCATGAATTTTTCACGTCGCTCAGTCTATTGTCTTCGATTTACGGTTAAATCGACGCGTATTGGATGCGAGAAGACGAATCGTGCCGAGTAATCGTATAACCGATGGAGAATTCTCGGCGAAAAATCGTAAAGATCTGGTCTCTATGATAGACCTATCGTCTCTGCACGCGCGAAAATATCCTTGATTCGCCATTCCATCCCGAGAGTGACACGTACGACAATACCATACGGAACGGGTTTCCAAGAAATTGAACTATCCGCGGAGATGGTTTACGAGGCCGTGTCGCAATATAAGACTTTCTGGCTGCTGCCGCTGCTTCTAAAGTAAGTTCATAAACCTGAAAAGTTTCGTACGCGACATGTCGGGAAATTGCTTACGATGATAAGCCAGCAAGTCGGAATAAGCAACGTAAAAGTTTCAGACGATAGCCGCGGGAAATATTCGAGATTATCGCAAATTAAAGGTCTTGGAGTCGCGACGCCGCCGTTAACCCTTCAGCGAACCATTAAACCCTCCGCGACGCAGCCCCGCACGCGTTTATGCTAATATTTATTCAATCACGTAATTATTTGTGGATTTAGATGAAATTTTACCATTTCTATAGAGACGAATATTAAATATAATATAAAGGCTGAAAGTAACATGACCGTATTCATTAATTCTGCTAATGTGATTACAGTTTCATGTTACACCTACTCGATTTTCCCACGAAAGCATAAAATCCACTAGCAACTTTCAAGTGGACGCATTCTCAGCGAAACTATAATTTCGAAAGCATTCTAACACATTTACAACAAGTATTTCGCCGAAGTAGCGCATGCAGTTTAAAACTGTTGATTGGAAACACAAATTGATATTGACGATCAACAATCTGTTCGAAGCGTAATTTTATCGTGCTGAACATAAACTTGTTAACAGAGGACTCCGAATAAAATTGCGAAAACATTTCTAACCGATGAGTATCGAATAAATGGAGTGTAAAAGAAGTGAATATCCAGCCGGAGCCGACTGGGAGAAATTAGAATGAAGTTCGGGAGTGAATTGATGATACGAGAAAATCTGAAGACGTTAATGACGAAAGTCGTCAACTCCGTGAACCACATTTACCGCGCTTAGGACACTGCAAATGAATTATAACCGTAACCCGCGAAACTTGCAGAAGAAGTTTGCCGGTTACCTCGGGGCTCGGGAAAACACAATGTACAAGAAGCTACGAGGATTACCGTGTTCCCTGTGTCTGCATACTTCTTCAGGATTAAATAGTTCGCTACGTGACCGCGATATCTGATACAGAGCCATTGGGCGAAGTAGTTATCAAACGACGACGATTATATAGAAAATCACCGTGTTATAGACGGATCCATCAATGGCGACCTAACTTTCGCCAATAACGTGGGTACACCGATTAGAAATCGTAAGTGGATGTTACATGAACAATCTTTCAACTTCATCTACGTACAGTGGATCTAAAAAAAGTAGGATACTCGGTCCAATTAATTATTATGCAATCTGAACATTTTCACATCGATATTAGCAACCTCATGATTTAGACAGAATATTGTCTTTTCGATAGTTCCAGAAATTCCGGACAGTTTCCTTTTTTTCTAATTTCGTACGCTCTGAATGATTTGAAAGTTAAAGTGGGAAACCCGTGGGTGTGTGCGAGAGACACGTAGGAAGCTTATTTAGTCAAATGATCTAGATAGTTGGGGGAATGCAACCACAAACTGGACAAAAAAGGCCGTTCCACAACATTGTCATTCTCATGACGACGTGCACTAACTCAGAGAAAAATATAGCGAAGTCGAACACTTTTTCTCGATGCACGTAGAGTTAGTTTTACGCCTCATCGACTAGCAAGTAGACATCAAAAATTATAATATCCGCACAGCATAACAACATCGCTGTCTATTCTTATCGGAACCAATTAGATCCCATATCAGTTACCAGACTTCGCTATACCTCCTTCTATACTTCCCGTCACCATATAGTCCATAACCGTTTCGCACGGTCAGCTACTGGAGTCTTTAATTCCAACTCTTGAACCCAGTCTTCTCTACACCCTCGATTGTCTTACTCGAATTTATGAATCCCTCTTCAGCATCGCTTTCAGCAGTGGCCGTGTAACGTTGGAGGCCAGCCAATTAGAGACGTCGCGCGCAAGAATGAACGGACACCCGTAACCTGTTAGCGCCAACGTGTTCTTAAAGGAAATTGGTAGATGGCGAGTTGCCATTTGGCCTTAGAAGGATTTGTTATAGGGTAGGATCTTGTCTGCGGTCTTCGGTGTTACTTCGAATCACCTCATTAAAAAATATTTTTCCAATATTTGAAAAAGATATTTTTGTGCTACTAGGGAAATTCAGAAATCACCTAGTATTTACGGTTATGAGGCCTGGTGACGGCAAGCAGCATAAAATTGAATTTCACGAGTAATCCTGAGTCTACAGATAAGAATAAGGGAATGATTGGTTTACCTAGGGGTCCCTTCGACTTCCAGAGGCCTTTCATGTGGGTGGGGTCGTCGTGACGCCAGTTGCGCCACCCTCGGCCCAGACGACGAGACCCTTGGGAATAACCTGTAACATTGTTAGCGGCGGTACCGCCGCCGGCGGCACCGCCACCGGCTCCACCGCCGGTAGTGCCCCCGGTAACGCCGAGACCAACACCACCGGTCCCACCGACGATGCCGGTGCCAGAGCCGGAAGCACCGCCGCCAGCAGCGCCGAGGGTGCTGCTCGCGCCGCCACCACCTGTCCCACCGCCGGGGCCCGGGGTACTCGGCGAACCAGCTTGTGGCGGTCCAGCATGGCTCCCCACCCCAACACCACCTTGTGGCAACGGCAATCCCGCCACTTATGTGTATCCAAAGCAGCGTGAAAAACCAATGAATACCGATCAAATTATTATTAGACGCTGCCACCCCTACGTTCTGGGACCTAAAGATCTTGGCTTCTCAATTTCCCTTAAGCTAACCCTCAAACCATCCCCTATTCCTATCTTCTGAAAAACGTATGGACCCATGGCGGCCCAAGAGGGCTCATTGAAATCTTTCTCTATAATGTAAATTACGTAATTAAATCTGCAACGATTTTCACTAGCCAAAATCTTCTGCCCCAGTTATAATGAACTTTGTGGCTTTCGGTCACATCCCTAGTAGCACAAAATATTGTATGTGGCTTAAAAAATATTTTTTCAAATATTTGAAAAAAATATCCATTTAATATTTTTGTGCTACTAGGGATGATATGTCGTGACACTAGGATTATTATGGTGGTAGGTACATAATAAGGACTGCAGTGAACATGTATACACTTAATTAACCATACAACAATGGGTTTTCAATTGATAACTTATAGTTTGTCATATTTTTAGCTTAAGTATATACATTATTTTAGGTTGATTCATGGATGGGTTTGTGCTTTGTCATCTCTGCCAAACGCAGTTGATTTATTTCTGGTAAATTTATTCATAATTGATAGCTAGTGTTTTAAGGACAGATCGCGTGCTTCGATCGTATATTTGCAGGATGAGATGTTTGAATAAATTTACCGGATCTTAAATCTTTCAGTGCCAGTTCGTTAGCATGCATAAATCACTAAGAAATGTAAAAGAAAATCTATTTTGCAGTGTTAACGATATGAAATTAATTTCACCCGAAACATTGCACATGTCACAGAAATTTTCACAGCACCCTTTAATGCACACCTGTTGATGGTCACACAAAAACATTAATTTTATCGTGCCAGCTTGGTATAGATCGCAAGAAAGATAAACAACTTTGTTAGAATTTTATAACCCTCCGATGAAACTATGGATTGTTTCGTTAATCGTTAAAAATACACATTTTATTTTGTTTCTCATAAGTACCATCCACCTAATTTACCATTCTATCAAATTTTCGACTTCGCCTAACGCCTAACAAAAAAGTTTTTAGTAAGAGTATCGCTTGAATGATATCATTGAATGACTCACCGTTAATGTTAAATGTTACCGCAGTTTTTAATGGTCGTTTCATATCGGAACTTTTTTTATAATGTGCTCTCAGCGCGACCTAATTGGTCCCAGGAAAGAAAACTCTAACTGCTTCGAGACTGTCTTGATTTAATTAAACAGTTTCAAAGCGAGTACGTCTGCGAGTATACGTATTAAGCTTTTCACGCTAACAAAGCGTTAAAAAAAAAGAAAATATGTCTGAGAAGCGTCTAAATATTCCGAAAGAAACAATTAAATATTTTCAATTAATCCTCGAAGCGGAAGCGTCAAATAAATCATGGCGATGCGAAACGTGTAGCGGTAACTCGCTTGGTTCTCTTTCCCGCGAAAATACAACTGAACTTTAATGGTGAAGAATACATATTAGAGAAATGTAAACGTTGTTCAGAATTTACGACGACGATGTACCAGATATTAGCAGATCGCTCGAAAAAAAACTCACCGCATAAGGAGAGGAGCAAAATACTGGCAAAATAGATCCACCCCATAACGTCATCAACAGGTCTCTTCTGCGATAGTCATCATTGTCGCACTATCGGCCTTCCTGTCTGCTGCGCATGCTCGGTGACACCGGATTATTCATTGCTATCACGATTCCTGCAAAATAATAACATCGAAGTTTCATCAAATACTTAGGTCAACTTACAAATTACTTAAGTCTTAATATTATATGTATAATATAATATTATATTCTTAATTTCTTAATATTCTTAATATTAGGTCTTATTATTTTATTACTTAAATTGATTAGTTTAGTGGTTATGATTTTTGTCTCGACTGTACATTTACATGCCGCACTGTGCGTCAGTTTGAATTAAAAGAACGTCCAGAAATTACTGGTTACCTTGTAATTTTTTTGATTTTTTATCACTGTGGCAATTCGACACCGAGGCACAGATTCAGTTCGTGAAATTGAAATAAACTCGTGAACTCTCAACTCGTAATAATATTGGAATACCGAATGGACGTTCGCGCAGATCTTCGCGCCATATTGAGCGATCGATCACAACGCCACCACGAATTGCGTAGCTGAATCAGCATGAATTCGTAACTGATCGAGATCGAACAATGTTGACAAGTGTTATAAACTGGGCAGAATGTGGGCGCGGAAATTATTAAATTATTACACGTTTTGTGTCACAAAGTGAATATGATATTAACACAATACTTTCCTTGATGCACCGGTCACTAAAAACCTGACAATATGATGAAGAAGGCACTTGCGATCGCTGACAATCTGTCAGAACTGGTACAGAATATGCAGAAAAGTATACAATGCATAATTTGGTAAGTTTTCCATCGGTATTAACGAAATCACACTCTGGAGACACCAATTTTTCAATATAACTTAATGTACATCACCAAATAGATACGAATGGCTGTTTTCTGTTAGTTTTTACGATACGGTATAGGTTATGTTTAGCTATGTTTACCGGAGTATTTTGAAACATTTATGAATGAGCACGTGTAGTAGTAACGTGTAATTATATTTAGTTAGTCATTTCATTCATGTTACTTTGAATACAATATAGTTAATCAGATTGTTTATCGATTATAGAAGATAATTAATTAAATAAAACACTTTGTATTTTATACTATGTGGTTCTATAATGTTTTGCTATGCAATTTGTTATCGGCTATTCTAGTTTGCACAATTTTACCTAGAATTGAAGGAATGATATCAGTCTTTATCAACGGATGAGATAAGAAAACTTGCTCTTTAACCTGACGTATATTACAATACTGATGCAATTTCTATTCACGTAACGATCATTATATATAATTGTAAATACTCGAAATAGTTTTTAATTACAATTTCATTGCACCTGCTCTTCTTTTATACGGATTACTCGTAAACGACACGAAACTCTGGTTCTTTTGATATTTTTAATATCGAAACGAATCGCATGCATTGCAAGTTACTCTGTTAAATTGGTCACTTATTAAAAGTTAAGGCCAGTTGTGTAAAATGCTACATGTTTTATGTTTTAGTCTGCATACCATGACAGATGCCATACGAACAGCGTGCGGGCATCGATTTTGTCGGGAGTGCATCCAGGTGGTGTTGCAAAACAAGAATGCAGCCTGCCCATTGTGCAACTCCTCTATACACCGGCGCAATATACGTGAAGATGAGCATATAAATATATTCATCAATAGATTATCGAAACTGGTCGAAGCTATACACAAGGATATTAGCATCGACGGTGAGTGCACTCCATTTGTATTATTATTCTCTTTCCAGAAAACAACTGTTAACTTTGTTGTGATTCTCATTACATATTCATAGCATATCAAAAAAGAATTAAAATTGTGATCCTCAAAGAATTTGCCTCTTCCTTCGTTAAGAACCTTTCCTTGCAAAAATGAAAAATGTGCAGTCGCTTGAATGTGAGAAAATTTCGAAGGAATTTTTAAACTTTCAATCTGAAATAGATAATAGAAAACTGAGATCAAAGTCGGTCTGATTTTGTGGTTTGTATCGATGAAACGTTAATAAAAATAAATCTGGTCCTTCACTAAGACAGATGACTTATACGACCGCGCGCGCGTGACCGTATTCGAAATATTTTATTTATTCTTTAATCTCGCAAAAGTAGAAAATTGACCAAATAAAATCGTAACGCTGTAAATTTTGCAGGGAAATTAATGTACCGCTCGTGATAATTTCTGCTAGCATTGTTTGCGGAAAATACTTCTTCACGTGTACACGTCTATGCGCCACCATATCATGTTCACTCAGGTCAGCTATCCGTTTCACAGAGAGAAACGAGTCTTTCAAACATTTAGATCCTCCTTCGTTGTTTGGGATTCGGATGCTACCTGCTGCTATCCAAAAGTTCAATGTTTTACGAGGTCTTAACGTTTACGTGTGTCGCTGCGTCTCGGGAAATTCCTGCGGAGGACGTTTAACAGGCACTTTGTTTAAAAATTTAATTGGCCCCGGCTGTAGCAGTCCTCGTATCCGGAGAAGCAAGGATAAACGTATTATCTGAAAAACTATGTTCCATAACACGGAGAGAAACACAATTTTTTTACTTTAATATCAGTCGAATGTCCCATCTCGATACACGGATATGTTTTAAAAACTCGCGGTTTTATAAACTAATAGAATCGCGAGAACCGCCGATCGATCATTTTCAAATCATACTCTATAGACGAATAACTCAAATAATTATAATTATTTTTACTCAAAAGGAATTACACGCGCGCTTCAGATACCAATAAATACGAAATGTAAATTTCTCAATGTGTACGTAGTAAAAACAGAGAACTATCAAATAAAAATCCAAGGACTCGACAAACTCGCTTTTGCAAATTATATTGCCCCTTTCTTCCTTGGATTTGCAATTCCAATAGAACTTTTCATCAGTTTGACAAAACACTCGCTTCCCCTCCGACGTTCTCGATAGTTAATCTAACGGATACATGCGAAATCTTTTTGCATGGAAATATTTGCGATCAGACGTATTCTAGAACTTGTCGACAAACAGCATTTGATATACGACATAGGAAACCGCGATATGTGTTGTACAGGAAATGCTAACATAGCAACGCAGTCACGGATGTACCGTGAACGGAGAAAAAGATAAACGATGCGCAACTTGCTATGCATTTGGAACGACTGACCTCTCCAAATTTTTCTATAAAACGACAATCGAGGTTAATAATATATGAGTTGTTCAATGTAACAATCTGTTTGGTTTAACATTACATCTCTAGGGTTTAATCGCCATTAATAGGCTGCGGGTTTTATGCGTTAACAATAAGAAAACGAGCAGGTACAATTAAAAGCAGTGGACGGATTAAAAATATTTAAGAACATTAATGTATCAGCGGATTAAAGTGATTAAAAGAAAAAAAAATAA
Source organism: Lasioglossum zephyrum (assembly GCA_028455615.1). Classification (NCBI taxonomy): domain Eukaryota; kingdom Metazoa; phylum Arthropoda; class Insecta; order Hymenoptera; family Halictidae; genus Lasioglossum; species Lasioglossum zephyrum. Next base: position 12,520,297 of record CM052324.1, on the reverse strand, counting down.
GTATTGTATAGAACATTGTAAAAATGGTCCGCCTAAACCGGCCCGAATGGTTCGACCCGTGTCGACACGCTCGAATTCGTCAACCACAGTCCAGTCAATTTTCCGTCCGCGTTTCCCTGGTTCTCTAAAGTTTTAATCGACGCACGTTGCGGTAAATAATCTTCAGCATGGTTGTGTGTATATGTTGCAGTATCGACGTACGTATCGAGACCGCGCAGCACACGGGAAAGCTGTTCGTCCGATAACACGGATACCGCAAAATCCGAGCAAGAAGACTACAATCAGCCGGGTTGCTCATATTCGGAGCCGAAACCGATGAAACCGGCAAGTTCGCAAGCGAAGCGCGCCACGTCGAAATCGATGAGATCCAAGAATGGCAAAACTAAAACGAACACCTCCTCAGACGCCAGTAGCATAACGAAATACTTTTTAAAGCAGACTATACCCTCGAGTTACTCGGATGAGAACACGACAGACTTAAACGTACAAAGTTGGCTAGAAACTCTATCGGACAAGATGAACTTCGACAATTCGAACCTAATCAGACCTCCGAAAAGCAAACCGGACAACACTCTGGTACATTCTACCTCGCAGAACAAAGTTTCGACGATTGAGCATGAGCCCGAACATATCGCTACCGTCAAAGATAACAGTAACTCGAAGAACGTGATCTCGAGAGCTCAAAAGGACGAGGACGGTAGCAAAAGTATGACCAAAGCGCGAGAGTCCCAGCGAAGTTCGCCAACGTTGATCTCGAGAACGAACGAGGTAAGCGGTAGAATGCAAACTGATCGAGTCGATCAAAGTACCTCTGGTACCGGCGAGGATGTTGTCAAGGAACGCAGCGAAGACAGAACATCGCGTGACATTCACAAGACGTCCCCTTGCGACCTGCTGCCGTCGACGAAGAAGAACTGGACCTCGGTGGTCCAGTTCGGCAAAGAGATGCGCCCGAGGAAGATCAGATCCTTGAACGTGAGCATCGGGAGCAAGACGAATAACAAGAAGTCGACGGGTGAATCCGTGAAGAAGCCAGCGCCGAAGCAGAAAGAACTCCCGAGAAGATCTACAAGAAGAAGAGCGAAGGGGCCAAGTGTCGCGGATAACGACGCGAATGAGAAATCGCCGGTGCATAAGGATAGGCGAGAACAGCAGTCCGGGGACAAGAACAACGGATCGATGCTGGCGGAAGGACTGGCTGCGGGGGAGTCGTCTTTCGTCCAACTCGAGCAGGGCGAACAGGTGCGCATAAGAAATCTGAACAGTCATCAGATGAACGACATAATCGGGGTAGAGGACGGTCAGAAGGAATTAGAAATTGAAAACGACAGCGACCTGGAGAGACGACGTTTCCTGCAGGAAGTAGGTCTCTATTGGACGCCGAGCAGGGGAACCAAGAGCACCTCGATTGACGTGACTCCGGCTACGAAGTCCAGGAACAATCTCGAAAGCCCGAATCTCCTTGAAGGCTACGTTTCTTCGTCGGTGGAAACGAAAACAGGCATGACGAGCGAACCTCGTCCCGCGGCCATCCTTGAGTCCTCGACCCCTCTGCCTAACAGGTTGTCTCTAAAGCGACGCGACATCGATTCTACATTGGATGATCCTGCGGCCGGTAGTACCGTCTCGCGACTGCTCGCTGTGAAACGTGACTTGAATCGCGAGATCGGTGGAAACGCTGAGAAATGCGTCATCGAGACGGAATCGACGGAGACGGGGGAGAAACCTGACACAAATAACAGGGTGGAGAACGGACACGTCAGAGACGCTGGGACTGCTGATAAACCAGAGAGCGAGAAACCGGAGAAGAAACAGCGGGGGAAGTCTCTGGTCATGTTCAAAAAGCTCGGCAAAGTTGTCAAGCATCGTAGACGGACTTGTAGGTTCTTGTACCTTGGGAGCATGGTTCCTCGGTCCTCTGGAGTTCAGGACGAGAGGCTACAGAGACTGTGCAGCCCGGCGAAACTGGAGAATCCTCCGAAACTTATGTCGGAGAATAGTTCCGGCAATAATACAAGAGTCACGGCGAACAACGTGGTGTCGCAGGGAGAGGGTAATTTAGCAGCGGGAAGGGAAAACGTTACTGCGGTGACCGCGCTGGAAAAGGTATTGCCTGTTAGCAAGGTATTAGAGATTCGAAGCGAATCACCTAATTCTACAGTCGTGTCTCCTCATATACCGTATGTTCCGAGGCTGAATATCGAGAGTTACGATACACTGTCCAAAGATATCATGTCGGCTACCGTTGCCAGCGAACTTCGCGACTCGAACGACATCCTCTTTGTTTCTATCTACGAAAGAGAAGAGAACGGCACTGTGCTGGTTCATCAGCGACCCCCACCCGATAACACGACGCTCGAAAGGACCATCAAGATGTTGTCACCGAAAAACGACTCTCAGCTCAAGTTCCTTTCCCTGGAGTCCCCTACCACCAACACTCAGCCAGCCACGAAGCAACAGGGTGAGGACGATATTGTCGTCGAGAGGAGCAACTTGTCCGATACAAGGAGCGTTCATTCGACGACTCTCGTAAGGACCTCGCGGCAAGCTTCCGAGGGATCGGAGGTAGACGCTACGTCGCGTAAAAAGAGAGAGAGTTCTGGCAGCATTTTCTCGCCCAAAGGTGCTACGTACACCAAGGATAATAGGACTAAAAGAAAGCACGACGTCGAAACGAATTGTCCTGTCGGTCAGAGTACTCGTCATGGGGTGATTGCGTCTTTGAGTTCGGACTCGGGCACGGAGAAGAAAGAAGACGCGTCGAAGGAGCAGAAGATGGCCTACAAACGCATCGTACCGTTGGCCGGCAGCAGCTCGTCGAGCTCCGAGAAGAATAACACACTGTTGCGTCGTAAGAAGGAAACGGGACTAGCAGCCAAACGAAAACAATCGACCTCCCCCGATTACAACGATGTGGACTTAATCTTGAACAGCTGGTCGAAGGACCTGAAGCCGACGGACAGATTCTCGAGGAGAGGGACAACGGAGGAACACGTCCCAGCTGTATCGGTAAACAAGCTCAACCAGTTGAGGACCGACAATGGTAGCGCGAAGTCTTCGTCCTCGCCGGCGATACGCAAGAACACGGCTCCCTTTAAACGGAGGCGTTTATTCGCGCCGGACAGTGGCTCGAACTCCGAGAAACCGAACGCCGAGATGGTACGGGACTCTCCGAACGGAAGATCTTTTGTCGAAGACGACTCGCCGGACTTCGCAGCGACCATAGATACGATTAGGCACATTCAAACAGTGACGCTGGCGACGCCTGGCAACGACGAACAGACCGCGAAACAAAAGGAGGATGCATCCTTGATGCAGGATAATTTTGACGAAATTATGGCGAACGTCGATACGGAGAAACTGATCGGCGATTACCGGGCGGGACCGAAACGGATGCACAAGGGTTCCGATAAGGAAAACGACTACGAGGTGTCCGGGAGATTGTACAACAGCGAGAGGGAGAGGGAGGGCGACAAAACTATCACCCCGGAGCACGTGAACGCGACTGATAGAAGCTTGACGATGACGGATGATAGATCGCGGTGCGGGAGAGAAGTCTGCTTCGATCAGGACTCGCTGATGGACATCACGCAACATCAGATGCAGATCAAACAGTTCGAGGACGATCTGTTTGGAAGGACAACGACGAACCCGGTGAGGAAACCGGAGGACAAGCCAAGGACGCCGCAGAAGGCGAAGAACAAGGCTGACAGGTGTTCGGATTTGAAGGGACAGGTGAGCTCTCGGTTCTATCGCATCCTAAAGTGCTTTTTTTCTCGGCATGTAATCCAGCTTCCTCCTGCTTCAAACCCAAAAATGTTATACACAGGGCGAGCGCTCAGCTTGGTTAAAAACATGTCAAATTAACAAACCTACGAAAACGGACTTTTTTATCTGATACGTATGTAGCATTTCTTGAAACTTTTTCAAGGAAGTAACGTGTTTAATATCTTCTCGCGAGTAGCAAGTATTGCTCGCAGCAGGAAGCAATTAGCGCTGACGTTTGTAGCCGAGTGGTTAGAGAACACGGGATATTACCCGGGAAACTGTGCTAAAAAATAGTATAATTTCCTGGCACGTTCGGTATCTAAATCGTGGCTCTCGTTATTCACCGTAACTATTCATTCCGCTACTTGCGAGATAAACAAGCCTCTGCGCAGCCCTCTCCAAAGACTCACTTTTGCTCTGAAATATCCAGGACGCCGAACACTCGGGCGAAGAAGACGACATTGTCGAGAACACTCCCACCGTCAAGACGAAAAGGTGAGTAATGCGAGTCTTTTCTAGCTGTTCTTCTATTTCCATCCGTCGTTTCGCGAGCGTAATTATTCATTCAATTTGCGGATAATGCGATCCACGCGAGAGCGTAATTTCTAGCTGGGCATTGATCCGTCAGATTTTTGGCTTTATAAATATGTCGCATCACAAAATTGTTCACGACGGGATATTTAGTGTAATACAATGTCGTGAACGACTTTGCGGACATCGAGGTATTCATGTCAGCGAAGGGGTTAAAGGAGAGTTAAACTTGGAAAAATACTGATCAGCGTTCAACGATAATTTCCAGTATGCCGACGTTAAGCTCGTCGGGGAAGGGGAGTTCTACGGGATCGTCGTCGGTGCGAACGATTATGAATCGTGCCGGGAGTAGTCCATCCTCGACAACCGGAAGTAGCGCGAGTACTGTGTACCAAAGGCACGCGGATCTCCTTTACCAGAGCAAGCCGAACGTCCAAGCGAAGGAACAAGCAAAGGGTGATTGTATGGGAGTCGCGAATACAGCGGAGAAGAGGTTGAAGGCGGCGAGCACAAACGAGCCGATGAATAGGCCAGCGAATGAAGTGACTGCGATCAATGATCAGAGCTTGGTCCGGCAGAGATTGTGTTTCGTTTGCAGCGGTCTGGTACCAAGGGAGATCAATCAGGTGAAGAGCCTCGCCAACTTGGTGAACGCCAGATACGTGGACCAATTCGTTCAGGGTGTGACACACGTGATCGTGAAAACCAACGAAGAAAACGGCGCGAGCAAGACCCTGAAGTATCTGCAGGGTATCGCGCACAGAAAGTGGATCGTGAACTATCAGTGGGTGATCGACTCGCTCAGGAAGAAGAAATTAATAAACGAAGAGATGTACGAGGTGGTAGACTGCAGAACTCTCGAGGCTGGCCCTCGAAACTCCCGATTAAGGCACAAGGACCTGTTCGAAGGATTCGCCTTCCTGTGCATTGGACCGTACAAGAACGTCTCTGTCGAGCAGTACGAGGTGAGCCTTTCGAATACCTTTTACCGGGGAAAATTGAGGCTGTTCGTTCAGCACGCTGAATGGTTCCCTTGGGCGGGCTGTTTTAACACTTTGTGCCCGGAAGACGCTTTGAAGCGCCGTTTTCGTTGAGTCGGGCTGGCCACTTTGACTCTACCAGGTTTTATACCTTGTACAATGGCTGGTCGATAAGCAGGAGCTCTCTTCGAGCCAGGTCCGGGAACATCTTCCCCGCTGCACTAGCTCCACCGTTTCTCTAGCGGTTCCCCTACCACAGGCCTGCTGAACATCTTCCCCGCTCCACTCTTTCCATTATTCGCGGACACGCGAGTTTCAATCATAGTTCTGGCCAGCTCGAGTACGTTACAAAGAGGAAACCAGATCGGCTAACAATCTAGTCTAGAGTATCAGGACAATGCATGGAAAATGGGTTGTTCCGATATCTCGCCCACGGTGTCAGTACAACGGTATCGGTTCTCCGGGTAACCTCATCCTGTGATACAGAGATGTTAATTCGCGTGGGCGAGTTCCGTTTCCGGGGAACAGTAGTTTCCTTTTAATGCGGCAACCATTATGATCACACTTAAGATGGTTTCTGCATTACTGGTAAGATGAAGGTCCAACGTCTCGGTCCAAATTGCGTTTTTATCCTGCCGTTCATCTAATCGGTTGTTCAGCGAGCTACGTAGAGCAACAAACCGAAAGTTGAGTAGTTGGTAATGAAACTCTTTGCCTTGCCGCCCCGTTGGTACTGTCACCGATCCAACGAAACGCATTTAGTTGCGTTTTCCTGCCATCCAATTTTCCTAGGCTATTTACAGTTGAATCCTTGCCAAGTTCCGCGGCTTAAGAATACGTTTTCCATCGCAGGAGTTGCTACGTGCCACTGGCGGCACTGTGGTCGACTCGCTGGACGCTTTAACTGCCACGAAGACACGGATGAGGATCGTTGTGATACAGGCGGACACGCACGAGCACGAAATCATCGGTGAGTTTGTCACTGACTTAAATAAAACACCATCGAATAGAATTTTTCAGACAACCTAATATTTTTCGAGCTTTGCAACGTTTTCATGTGAAAAAATTTGACATCTCATGTGCAACCAAATTTAGTAGAAACAAGTTTTTCCTACAACGCAAAAGGAAAATGTTTAAACATTGTTTTCCCAATAGGATGGTATAGGAAAGCTCGAGCTGTGCCAATACTCCACGACTGGATAGTCGAGTGTATCAGTCAGTATAGATTGGTATCCTTCTATCAATATCTGCAGGAGTTGTTGAGGACGGATGTCCTGGCACTAGGCTATCCGAAATTTCTTCTCGAGGATGATCCTGACGACGAGGTCGAAGATAGCGTGACCGAGTAGTCCTCTTAAATTCTAATCCGAATGAAAGAGCTCCTCACTTTTATCGTAATCGTTGCCAAATGAACGCTGTTCGTTCAAACACCAGACTACGGATTTTATTTATTTCTCTATTATTTTGAACCGAAGGAGCATCGTTCTGATTTATAGATTTGCTGTGAACACTGCAGAAAAATCCGTGGTCTGATCAGTGCCTTCTTTCAGACCTCGATCAGGGCCGAGATAATCAAAACTGGTATGATAAGTTAAGTACAGTAAGTATATGTATGCAGTCGCCTCTGTACATTCGGTATTTCGTTTAAGTTTCATCGCAAAGAGTCTATTTCTTTCTGTAGAAGAAAACTCACATTACATGCGATTGATATTATTTTTATGACGTAGTATTCACTTTATGCTAAGCCTCTTGTATAGTATACGTATTCTTTACTTACATGTAAGAACATCAGTTTTATTTTTAAGAACTCTCTGATCTACACTTGTTGTAATACTGCCCTATTTTAGCATTATTATTCAGGGTCTTGTTGATTTGTTTACAATTCGTTTACAAAACTACGATAGTCGTCAAGTTACCAATATTCCTTTCGTAACATATCAGTGACCCGCGAAAACAAAATACATTTTAGCTGTTGTTTAATGAATTTGTTCAGTTTACTAAAGATTATGAAGACATTTCAATTCTTTGGTGTGATTTTCCGAAAATTTTCGCGGGGTCGTGGAACGGGTTTCGTTCTTTTTTTCTTTTAATTACGTCGAACACGTGGAATGCGGACAGATAGGGTATGTAGGACGAGAGAAGGTGCTCTCGGCGTGCAATATCAGCGGCATGGGGTGGGATCAGAGGCTGCGTGTTACGAGGGACATCGAGGCCGCTCACATATTCACCGAGGCACACGAACAATATTGATCTGCCCGGGACCACCTGTAGCCAACTCTCCCGTTCTCCGTTCGCGCGCGGCACACACCGGTGGTTATGAATCTCGTCCAATTGCCAGCAAGTGAGGAGAAATAATCACTGTCTAGCCCGTCATGTATTCAAAGTGCCTTGTATCATGTAAGCGCTATGTACAAGCTTCGCCGTGCCAATTAGAATCGGTGAGGCGACCTATCCGATCGCCCCACCCGATGCTCCATCTAATTTACATTGCCGTTGAAAATCTCAGTGGATCCAGAAAGTATTTTGAGAAGTTTCAATCTATAGGATTTTCTAAGGAAAAGTTGATCATCGGTATCTTATCATCTGCTACATCATGTGAAAATATCTTGGAAGAAAATGCTTCTTTGTGCAAGCTTCAAAATTACTCAAAATACTTTTTAAAATCGTTATCGCGATAAAAATTGAAATGTCGCTTTTTGGTGCTAAATGTATGGAGGTCGACATATAAGAAAGCGTTGTACGTTTATCTCGTAACTAGGCACAGTCTGTTACGTTTCTTCGAACAAATAATTATTTTTTTAAGCGTTGTACCCGAGGAAATATATTTTCTATTTGCTGCGAAACATAAACAATTTTGATAGTTTGTCGTCGCATTTATTCCGACCTTCGTTGAACCTAAACATTCACGATTTTTAAACTTTCTCGTGTTCGTCGGAACTTTGTGCGTCTATCAATTCGTTTTTAATTAATAAGTAAATAATGGTACAATAATAATCATAATAATTTTCATTATAAATGCATACAGTTCGCAGTCTATCCATTCTAGTTGTTACTGCACGAAATTGTATAAAATGTTTAAAACAATGTTTAGGAACGTCGATTCGATGAATTATTTACAGTACCGGGACTCTCTATTCAGTCTCTCTTGGCTACGGTCGACGATGTTTGCGCATCTCTCGCAATTGTGCATAGTATCGTGAGTCTGCATTGTACCCTCCCATCCCGGTATATACATATATGCGAATCGCATCCATTTATATTCCAAAGAGTACAATCTTGATACATCTGTAAATGTCAGGCGTGTTCCGTCTTTTAAAGTGCGACGACACGAAGCACCGGGAGGGAAATTCTACCGACAGAATGGGATTACAAGGTGTATTCGTTTCAGCTATTTTAATTAAGTCGCTGAAAACAATTCAGTCTGATTTACAGATCGTTGCAATGGAATTATACGATTAGAAAGTCTGCGAAGACGATTCTCTCGTAATAGAATTGCGTTAAGGTGCAGTCCGTGAACCAATCAAAAAAATGAAACAAATCAATTTAAAACTATAAAATTATTTTAAACGAATACTGTACGACGGTTCGCTAACAAAGTGAAAGATTAAATTGCGAATACTTTTTAAGCGAAAGCACAAAGATATTTTTATATAATGTATACATAAATGAATTGTATTCCTCTTGCAATTTCGTTCTGATATTTATTATTGTCAGGAAAATACTGTCACGAGAGATTGTCTATCAGAAAATAATCACATGTCCAGAATCGATCCTTTCAGATCGTAACGTTGCTCAAATGTTTTCTCAGATCGGTGAAAGGAGGAGCAAACTTGACTGATCGATCAGGCTGAACAAAGAATACTAATTCCCCTACGGCAAGCAGAATCTAGGTAGGAAATTCCGTTTGTGGCTACCGTTACAATTGATCCATCAGCGGTCAGTAATCAGCCGCGGTGATCGCCACCGCTGTGCGATCTATGGATTTAAGTTGATCAACGGTGCCGGCGCGCTCAGTCAATTGGGCTCGAAGCTGCTTCGCGTATTTAATTCCATGCCGGGATTAACACGATAGGCACGATAATCAGGATTAACGAGACGCGAAATATCGGCTAGCTCCGAGGATCCTCGGTCAGCAGAGTGGACACGTCCAACATAGACGGAACAATCGAACAGAGAAAACGCGCTTGCGTATGCTGATTAGAAACCGGAGCAATTAACTATCCGAGTGCAAAATCGTGTAAGCAATTCCTGGACAAACAGCTCGGCCGAGTTTTCGAAGCTTTTGTTCGAGCGGGCTTGCTCGAGAACTGTCGCGAAGAAAAAGCCACCGTGAGTTTTTCGATGCACAGCCTGGATCCGAATAAACGATCTTTAAATCACTTTCGTTTGTTGTATTTCAATCTCCGAGACTGTGAATACGTATGAATAGTTGATCAGAGTTACATCGAAGTGAAATTTATCCGAAAAATTGCTCGTCGAACACAAAGAGCAGAAATTCGGCCATCATCGTTGGAAGCAATTCTCTCGCTGACAAAAATTCCTGCTCGAAAAAAAATGGCCAAAATTCACGCAGCTTCCGCGGTCCAATTACACGAAACCCATGAAATCGTGGGGAAAAACCTGCTACTAATACAAACCCTTCCCATTCCGTATAAAACAGTTCGTAGTTCTGAATTAAAGCGGAATGTTTCCGAATTGTTTCACGCATAGGTAGCTCCGCATACCGCGGCATTTAACGTTTGCATAATTCAGGAGGGGAACGGTGGATGCGGTGGAAATCGGCGGATAGAGTATTGGCTAAAAATTAGCATTGTTGGAATTAAACTCGTGCTTGTTATTTTAGTGAAAATGAGTGGAATAAGAAAGTGTTGGAGATTTAACAATAAAAAAAGAAAACAAGGGGGCTGCGTAGAGTGTGATTACTTTAATTACATGATTCGTTTGTTCACATTTATATATATGTATACTGTCCATACTAAAGTATTAATTCATATGAAAAACAAACGCAATGCAAATACATCTTGAAAAGGATTCAAACTAGAATCGAAACGTCGATGATTATTTGATAATCTGCAAAATTGTTTTTTGATTTATTAATTGATCGAACCGTAGCGCCGAGAACATTCAACATTTATTATTGACACTATTACGATCGATATTCAAGGACATTGATCGACTGTTTTGATTGGCAGCGTTTCCGCATTAAACGGCTCGTAGGATGTTGCAGCAAGTTTCGAAATGGAAGGGAGAAATCACTTTGGACCGTGTACGGGTTAAATTCCGGCAGGAATGCGAAATGGCTAACGGTATCGGGGGCCGATCATAAAACTGAATAATCGAGGAGCTCGGCTCGCCACAATTCGACCGAATAATTCGGCAGCGAATGTGATGTAAGGAGCCACCGATGAACCGAGCCAATGGAAGTTTCATGACTGCGATCCACGGTCGCTTAACCGTCACGTTATAGATCCCGTTTATCGAGAAATCCGCTTATAAGTTAAACCCCGCCCTGGCGAGATTACTATCGGCGACCGGGCCGTTATGCTAGCGCCACGCCGGTGTCGTCGAAACGCTGCTGCGATTTCCACGAACAACCACCATTCTCCCCGGGTAAACGGATTACAATTACCGTTGCCGAATCGGATAGCGACTTTTATTTGCCGTGTCGGATCGCTCGTATCCGGTCCTCGTTAACGACACTTTAAAACTTCGCGAAGACCATCGCCTTAACCAGTGAGACGTCTCCGGGAACTTACCTGGCACGGATCGTTAAAAGTTCGGCCGAATGACAGTGGTTTTTAAAGAGCCCTTAGTTAGGCGAGAACGAATACGTCATGGTGATTTCCGTGGCCGGTAATTGCTGTAATTGGATCGCACACCGCGCAGTGGAGCTTTCCACCCTCAACCCCTTCTTGTCGTTTACACTCTATCCTTTTCTATCTCCGGCAAACCTCGAAGAACGTAGTAATCTCTACGCTTTCTGGGTCTCCATACCCCTTTTAAGGGCAAGAACAGCTGGGGCATTGAGTCAACCCCCTCTCCAGTTGAATGCGGGGGTTGATACAAAAAAGGGAGAGAAACAGGGACCGGAAAGGTTCCGAGTCCCACACCACCCTCTTCAACCATCATCGGAGGGAGAGGGTGTCCGTAACAGGATTCACCCACCACCCTTAAAAAAAGGTAATACTGTATTTTTGGCTAATCTTTCTCATGAAATATTCGGGTTGTTTCGTTTCTCGCGAGCAGCCTTGTGTACGTTATGTCCTCGCCGACACGAGGCAAGCGACGCCTAAATATTGGAATTCCACTCGAGTCTACCAAATATTTGCCAACGCGTTAATACTCGTTGAAGAGCCCGCGAAACTGTTATTCGATGTTGAACGGGCAATTTGTTACTCGTTTATTGTATAGGAATCGGATTCACGGGGAGAGGGAGGCGAGACCATAAAATTTCCGCGTTTCCGTTCGGGACGTCTAATGGAGGCTCCGTGGGTAGGATAATGCATCGAAAACTACGCCGAAAATAATAAACGGTTATGGTAATCGGGGGAAAGGGGACGCTTAACCGGGCTAAAAGTAACGCGATGATTAATGGCGGGCCTTGTAAGCTGACAATTAACGGGCTCGATTAAATAATAAACTATCGTGAAACGGTGATCACCTCTAGCTCTTTAAACCAGTCTTGTTAAAGGTGGGATTGCTTTTAATTTTCTATATAAATTTAATATATAAAAATTCAATATAAATCTCAATAATATTAAATTTTCTATATAAATTTTAACCCAGCGTTTTTTAACCCGTTATTTCCGAGGCAGTCCACTACTTCGGAAAGTTCATTGAAATCGGCGTGTCACGATTGAGTAATACCCCTTGTAAGCAATAGAATAATTTCAATTACCGTAATCTCGCGCAAAGGAGATCCCGCCCTTAACAAATTCGCCCGTTAAGAAATAAAAACGAGGTAACCGTTGGCGCTCGCCCGGTGGATTAAGCTGCGACGGGATCAGCCAATTAAGATGCCTCCGTGGTAAGCTAAACAGAGTTCTCATTACGGGGCTCGTTTATGCAGCGTATCCAATTTTAATTAGGGGACCTAAATTTCTTCGAAAATTGGATGTAGTGTGGCGCGGCGTCGGGCATCGTTTTCAGATAGTATTTTTCGCATGTTTAGCAAGCTTAACCGTGTTTCCTTTATCTCGATCGACAACTTGTAAATAACTTAAATTGATGGTTTCGCGTAATGATTCGATCCTAAGTAATTTTTCAAATAACTTTTTTCAACGTTTCGGTCTAGTTTAAGACCGTTATCAAGAAATATACATAATTGCGTCTGTAAAAATTAAACCACTGTAAATTATATAGTTCCAGTTAACTTCCGTGTTAAAAAATTAAAAAAAAAACGAAAACCAACGGTTCTATGGAACAAACTTACTTGCTAACATATTTAAGATTTCAATATGCACATTTTGATTGTAATTCTTTTAAATCGTCGGAAATGAATAATTCGATCATCCGGATCGATTCGAATTGAGCATTTCCCGCGTAATTCGCACTGGGATTTACTTAGTCGTCGAAGTAAGCGAGATTTCGCGAGCTGATTGTGCAACACGTTCCCCTTTCGGCAAAATAGTTGTCATCGGCATGGATTGATCGTCGATGAAGCATCGCGAGTGCATTTATGCGTGGGAGCAGTTAAAAGGATCGATTTTAAGCACCGCGTCGCGGGTATTGCCGCCTGTTTTATTACCTCGTTTCAATTAATTTGGAGCAATGGTCGGGTGCACACATTGTGGAAAAATCGTGGGACGGAATTGGAAATGGAAATTGGAACGGTAACCACGTACATTCCATTATTCATGTTCGTTCATTTTTGTTTTTTTCTTTGTTCCGAATGTGTGTGTGCGTATCGCGATGTATCGCCGCGAATCATCTGCAAAGTGTGTCGCAAAGTACCACATGCAGTTTAACCATTTGCGCATTAATGGTTCACGGCGATAAATTACGTGCCGTTTTACACGTTCGAATTGCGGTAATTCATACGTTTTAATAAACGAGTAACCCGTTATTGACCCGAGATAACCAAGCTACAAGAAAATGATGATCCCAATTTGAAAATACGAATATAATACAAGATTATAATTTACCAATGTGTGGAGTTATAATTTTACTTCTTACGGAAAAAAATACGAAATTTATTCCTCGATTGTAGTTTATTCGGACAGAGATAGGAAAGCACAGAATTTACAGTTAGAGTTCTTGAAATATTAAGGATCATTCCAAACATACAACGATATTAATTTTGTGGAATACATTTCGTTTAAAGCAACGCTTGCACGAGATTATGATTTACCAATGTGTGGAATTATAATTTTACTTCTTACGGAAGAAAATACGAAATTTATTCCTCGATTGTAGTTTATTCGGACAGAGATAGGAATGCACAGAATTTACAGTTAGAGTTCCCGAAGTGTTAAGGATCATTCCAAACATACAACGATATTAATTTTGTGAAATACATTTCGTTTAAAGCAACGCTTGCACGAGATTATAATTTACCAATTTCAGTACCTCGATAGCTAAACAGTAAAATCACACATTTTATATGGTGGAAACAAGATTCGTTATATTAAACATGTAATATATGATAATAAAGTTATTTATTTCGTAATTTAATTGCCGTTCCTGCGCTTACGCTCCTGCGAGTATGTATTGACGAAGTATCGTCCTATACCGGATTGCAATCTTCTGTGTGACGGAATATCCAATTAATTGCATAACCGGCGATGAAACTGATACGCGTTGCTCTTGATAAAGTACATCGATAATGTGTCGCAGCAGTGCATCCGTTCGCAACGGAAATTTTCCATGGCTACGTTGTTGTTTCTTTAATTGACAAAATTGTCGGATTAAAATAACTGAAAAATTAATAATACTGTAGCAGCCATATCGTGTATCGTTCGTGCAAAAGAAAAGTGACACGAAACAATTTTATTGAAATGTAGTAAACGAAATGTTTGGCAATATTATTTCTGAAAAAGTCACTCGGCAAACAAGGTTGACAACAGAGAAATTTCGCTGACAACAGCTCCTAGCAAGTTAGCATACAAGAAATTCGAATTAGCACAGACGCGTCCGTAATCGTTCAAGATCTCTGCGAAACTGAAACAGAAAGTTAAGACCGGATTGGGACTGCGGGTTCCAAACAATGCACAAGATCGCGAAACACGGCTAACAAAATGTTTATCGAATAAACGAACGAGTTTGCTCGCCGCGGAGTAATTAGTATGAAAAGAACGACGCCTTTCGCTTGGCGAGGTAATAAAAATAAGGGAGAGAAATGTAACCGCTATTCATCGTTAATGATCTCGTTAGGGTCACTCCCGGGCATCCACGGATTAAGTCTGGGCGAAAATTTGTTTCTTTCGGGGAGAAACAAGCTTCGCCGACTTGGCGCTGCATTCGCGGCGAGTTTGCAATTTGTATAGGCAAGCCTCAGTGAAAACCCAAGAGCCTGCATCAGCGCACATTTTAATTCCATTTAATCGACAATAATGGGAGAAATATGACCCTGCCTGTTACCGTGATACTTAAAAAACGATAAAGACGGATCTAAAGGGCGACGTGATTTATTTTTACCCACCTACACACCGGCTCTTGATGATGATGGAAGACTGGTCGATATTGCATTAAATTACAGTTTTCACTCATGAAAAGCTGTAAATGATCACTTTAGATTCGATGTCGACGACAGGAAAATTGCATTCGGAACAGGCTTACGTTGCCACGGAACGTGGAAGAATACGTAAAATTCAATACAGTATTTGCAATAGTTTTTCGCAAATATCTAGAAAACTAAGAGCGAGCGCCGGGTAGTTGTAATGACAAAAGTTGTTCAGAATGTTGTCCTCGATAACATATGTCAAGGTCATCGGAGCTGCCTCCCCTAAACGTAAACTTTACCTAACCGCGAAATAGTACATTGTTTCGATTGATACCGAGGAATATTCATGTTTCATAAATGCAATTTAAGATCCTCGCGATGGCACCGACCTGATATTCTAAACTACGAAGAGAGGGAGAGAGAGGGAGCTCTAAGTTTCCATTCGAATAATTCAAATGGTTTAATATTAATTCCTCGAAAATTGATGAACTTTCCGAGTAATACCAAGAGCGTATTTACGAAGCAAAGAGTTATGTAAATCGACGAGATTTACCCGATAGTGACGACCGTCGTCATTAAAACAAAAGAGCGGTTTCTGACAGTGGTTTCATCGTGCAATTTAATACTGGCAGTTTTCACAGACAGCTATTCTCCAGAGACGTCTGTTCGACCGCGGTGTGCGGCGTTTTTCAATAAATTTCAAATTCTGTACACACCGAGAACGAATTCATTGCCTCCGTCGACGTGACATTCCATTTAATTTGCAGCAGTTAGCCGGCGCAAATTGAATTTCGAACGTTTTTTCCGAATATTCCTACGGATCTTCGCCGATTTTTTGGCCGGTTACGAATACCCATGGGCGCGAACACAAAAAAAAAATTGAAAATTGGAATCCCTAAATCCTAAACAAAAATGCATGCAAATTTATCATCCTTTTTGTCCGATCGTTGATTGAATCCTATTTCATTCGGTGTTTGCAAAACCCAACTAGAATATTTTTTTTTCATTTACCCTTAACAAGCTATCCAAAATGTCGGATGAACGAAACGAATTGATGATTCTATATGAAAAACGAGAAGCTGCGATTTAAACAAGTAAAAACATTGTAAAAATTTAAAAATACTATTATTCAATAGTTTAGTATTAAATTCTATCGAACATTGCATTTTGCGAATTCTCAAAGTGACGAATGCATACAGTTACACAGACTAAACATGAATGTGAAATAATTTCGATAGAAGTAGGCAGGGAGGATTAAAAGAGATACACAGCGAAAGAAGCGGTTACACGTGAAAACGATGTCGTCGAATCGGCGAAAAGAGATTCTAAATAGGTTCTACGCTCGCATTAAAGGCTCGGAACTTTCGTTGAAATCGTCGGGCGCTCGTGTTGCGCCGGTAAACGTTTACCCTGAACCAAGGCTCGGCTCTTTGAACGACCGTGGAAGGCACAAAGGCTTAAACTTTAAGAAGTATACTCGACACGAATACGAAAAATGAGGCGGAAATATGATTTGTAGCTTTCATATACGAGCTTATCGCGGACGAATGTAGAGGGCCCCGGGGCTGCTTTCAGCCGGATTGTGTTCGTCGACAAAATAAAATAATGTTAATGCACAGCCGGCGATGAATCCTGGCCGAGCCTCTTTCAGACGAGAGAGCGCCTCTCTGACATGCAAATTCGGCGAAGATCTTTTCACTCTGCTTAATTAACAAACTCGCGGATGTTGCCTCTGCTGATATTCGTGGTTTACTCGGCAACGGCCATTATAACTGTTATAAATACCCCTCCGTTTGCATAACCATAACCTGTTTAAGCAAGCGGAAACTCTATTAACTTCACCGATCTGTAAAACTACTGACTTAGTACTTATTTAGAAAATTTACGGTAGACGCGGAGGGTGCCTTTAGCCATTTTTCTTTTCATCTTCTCCCTTCCCTCTTCTATTATTTCATTCGTTGTATTATTCGTTTAGTTTAGAAAGCTGCTGGACACAAACACATGGTTCGTTACGTCTTGGCAGTTGTCCGAATTTCTTGCAATTTCGTTCACTGATCTAACTTTATTTGCTCTCGCGACACTTATCAAAGTTGTCGCATGTAAGACACGAACGCACCACAAAAGAACAGTGCTGTCTAGTTCGATTAATCTTCCGAGTCGGCGCGGCGCGTCCACAAATGGTAAAATTAACAATTAACCCGATAGATCATTAAGCCGCGACCTCCATTTTTCCGTTTCTCCGTGGCCGCTTCTTCCAGACGGTTTTTCCGACGATTTCCCGCGGCTTTTTCCGCGTACCTCGTGTCCCTGCAGTTTCCTTCGTGGTTTTTCTTGCCATTTATCCGTAGCCACGTAGCCCCCGCAGCTTTTTACCGGTCGTCATCTTTTTGTTTCTGCCGCTCCGTTAACTTTTTCCTGGCTTACATCATTTCCTTCTCTACCCGGCGAGCCTCGTCCGACCGCCATCGTTTTCCTCCGACAGACCCTTTTTCTCTATCGATGCGCCACCTCTACTACCTTTCCAAGTCTCGTCTCTCTCTCTCTCTCTCTCTCTCTCTCTGTCGACCCTTTCTTTCTTCCCTTTTGTTTCTTTATCGTACGCCGGTCTCCCGACTCCCTCTGGCCGCTGCCAATTAACAATAGCAAGTGCCGCGAGGACTCCCTAGCTAATTTGCGACGGATTTAACTGCAGCGCACTTTAAAACGCGAGAAAGACTCCGGGACCAGTTTTACTTTTCTTTCTTTCTTTCTGCCAACCCTTCTTCTTCGCAATGAACCATGGGCACACGCGAGACCGGTGCGCCGCTTCAAAGATACGCCTCTCGCGCTGCCGAGTCTAATCTCGACGTTCCACCATTTGTCCCGTTTATCGCTTTCCCGCGGCTTTCTCGCGTTCCATGTTCACTGTGTGACCTAGCAGACCTTGAGGTCGCGCGTCAAACTTCTAACGAACGCCGAACACCCCTCGGAGTGCGCCGAACGCGCGAGCGTTGCGATCTATTGATGCACCGCGTGTGCTAGTAAGTTAATTATGATTACTCCGCAATAATAATTACAATGAACCTAGAACCATTATCTGCTCGAAGAATAATATCTGACCAGAGCTTTATTTTACCACGTTTTTTTGGATCCCATGGAAATCATAAATATTTACCTTTTCATTCCCCCGCGAAACTACGTGTCGCGTTCAGCGATCCCCACTTCGCTCGACAACGCTCCCTACTTTGCTATGCGTGCGCACTCTGTCTGACGTCCCCATTCCACGGACCCACTTCGCCCCGACAAAGCTCAGTATGTGATAGTACGTCGCCGCGGGACGATCGGTAGGACATCATCGCTTTGTTTACCAAGTGAAATTTACAGCAAGCTTAGTGAGTATACAAAGTATTAATAAAGAGTGATACAAGTATTAACACTATATATTACATATTTTGTAATAATTTTGTTAATTAATTCCCTGATGCGACGGTCCGCGGACGAAGGGCCTTAGTTGAAAGAAACGATGAAAATGCAATTTCTTATCGCGTATCGATAAATTCCTCGAAATCTCACAAGCATTTCTAGAACCGAAGCTCTCGTCATCCGTTGATTCCGGCATCTTAAATCGACTCTGGAGGAGATGCGTGAGTGGTTTGGCTCGTTTTCACTCGATTTCGAAACCCGCGAACGGGGGGCGATCGAGCTGCGGAAGTAAGAAGTAACAAATCCTTCGAGACTGAGGAATTCGTTCCACACCGAAGCAACTTTTACGGGACAAAACGATCGAAATACCGCCAGTTAATTTCTAAATCGATATGAAACTACCGTCGGCGAACCATTAGCAGGTCGGGCGGTTTCCGCAAACGAGCCAGTGGAATCCTCGCGTCGACGTTGCTCTTTAAATCGATATTTAAATTCCGAGCCCCTCCGGAAACATCGTCGAAGCAAATAGCTTTGAAGCTGGACAATTCGAAAACCTCTATTTTCGCCGTTCATAGTTTTTAATTGCTGTCCGAGTGGTCCTGTGGCCCTCGAAACTTCGATGTTGCGTTAAAAGAACGAGAGATTTCGCGCTGAATTCGGAAATTCGCGTTCAACAAGTCCTTAAAGGGGATACTCGGTCTCCGTATCCACTGCCAATTAAATTTTTATCGGTCGACCGCACCAGGTAATCCTTTGAGAGCTCCCGGAAGCTGGCCGCAATTCTCCCGAAAAATCGACGTCCGATATCTTTTCATTTTCAAATTAGAATTCAACTACGACGTTCGCCGAGTGTCCTCGGGGAGTTCGTATAAATAAACGCTGGGTCAATTTAGTGCTTCAGAAAACTCTCTACGACTAGCAGTTTATTCGATGAGTTAATAGCAGACTGCTTTATGCATCATCGAATTATTACTTCATTGACTCTAATACTGGGTCTTGCTGAATAATTCTTCGAAAATTGAAAAATCTTCGAAATATTTATTATTATTATTATTATTATTATTATTAGATATACGAAAATATCAATTTAGTTACTTCAATTCGTACTTGCTCCGTTTGCGAGCATGGCTCTTCACTTCATGCCGAGTGGTCACAAAGTTCCTTTTGCTTTTAATTGTTCAGCCCCATTTAGGATAACCATTATCACGGTCGGTTCATGGACGTTTACTTGTACTCGTTTCCGCTAGCAAACATGCAAATTCGAACTGTAATCGTTTGAAGCGGTCCGCGTGAATTTCCTGTAGACTCGTGCGTGCGTAATTGTTCCTCTTATTCGTTGTTAATACGGCCTCGTCGCGGAATTAATGATGGAGAATAATACTGAGGTCAATAGGTGGATAGAATTGTTGAAATGTAAACCAGTGAACATAATCTCGAATTCAGAGTTCGTCAGGGATTAACGAGAACACGGTTGGAAGCGCAGTCTCTATAAAATTAACTTGATCATTTTCTGGGCTTTTAGTACACTTTCGGTTGTATACGAATCATTTCCATAATAGTGAAGTTTCTGTTTCCCTGTTGGAAATTCGAATGTTCGTAATAGTACACGGTATCGCGAATATTATTATATTACTTGTTTAATTAATTATATATAATTTAATCGTATAACTAATAAACAGATCTGACGAACGACCTCTTGAAATAATCTATCTCTTGAGAATGATCCATATAGGGATCGAAACCACAAAATTTATTATATACTTAATTTTCGATCTAGAAGAATTTTACTTTTATTCCGTCGTGCGATGTACTCGCTGATAACTCTATCGGTGTGATGCAGCTTTAGCGCTTAATCAAATATTAATAAGCAATTACAAAAGTTCGCTGGTAGGAGAGGAAGAGTAGTTGTAAAAATAACAAAACATTTACCGTACAAAGGCCAGCTATGCAAAACGGGAGAAGAGTGTCGAGGAATGCTTGAAACATTCTATAAATCGCGGTTTGCATATTTCAAACGATCTCGTGTTCCATCGAAAGCTGCTCGGAGCCGTATCGAGACTTATTAAATGTCCGATATCGGCTTAAGACGCTGGTAATTATTGGACGGGCACGATTTCAAAGCAATTCTCATTACTCACGAGTGTCCCCCATCGATTATTATTAAATCGTCTTTATTCCGCCGGCTGGTAGCTGCGACTGTCTCTCGAGGGAATCGAATAAAATAAAACGACGGACATCGAACGAGCTTCTCCGATATTCCATTGCGCTGGGAACGCGTTCGAACGGTTTCCGATCCGGCCGCGCCGCGTATCCGCCATTTTATCTCGCGGACAAAAAGAATATTATTGACTGCTCGTTAATCGTGTCGGTTCTTTTTACGCGTCGAGTCGTTCGTCCAGAGTGGCAGCTGTACAACGACGTGAAAATTTCATTTTCTTCAAGGTCGTATTTTCCGAAATTTCAATACGTTCACCTTCAAATCATCTTGACCTTCAAAAAACATGAGTTAACGAATTGATGAGGCAATGAACGTATCTATTTGAAACTATTTTCGATAAAAAAAACATAAAAGCTTCTGTCTTTCCAAAACCATTAACAGAAGAGGAATTTATCCAGATTCCCTGTGTTACATAACAAAAACGAGAACGCTCGGTCTAATCGTCGTCGTTGTTTCTCCAGTGATTAACCAATCCTTTGTTTGGCTTAGCAACCAATGCGTGTGCGTACCGCGGAATTATTTGAATTTTTCTCATCAGTCCGGCATTTCAATGGAGAAATTCCGAAACAGATTGGCCAGCACCGGATTTCTACGATTTATCTGTGTAAAATCGCAGCTTTGCTCGAACCCGCTGCTTGCGTTCCGCCGCTGCCCGTTTCGATAACTTATTCTACGAGGAATATCAGACAAATCGCAACTGCATACGTGATTTTGCAAATTGCTGGGAAACGACTGGAACAGAAAGAGTCCCGCGATGGAAAAGAATGGCCGTTGCGACCCGTTTTTCTCTCCCCCGTTGGGAGCCACGTTGCCGCACAGTGGGCCGATGCTATTACCGCTATTAGTAACGCTGGACATTCGAACGAAATTTCCAAGTTTCACGGGAATTTTGTTTCGGTATATTTTCGCGAAATTACGGACCTTCCTCAATTATATTCTACAGAATTTTTACAATTTATTACGTCCCCCGTGTCAATTTGACAAAATTTATCCGAAATAAGTTATGCTGCTCTGTTAATTGTAGATTATAAGGTTGTCCAAAACTTCGTGACTTTTCATTGTTTTAAATGAGAAACCATATCCGTTATTTGATCAATTTTTTTCATCACTGTCGATTTGACACGACCCGAAAAATTTTTCAAACTTTAGTTTGTCGCCTAATTTTCTAGTCTCTATTTTAGCAGTACCGGAGCTGAAATACATTTGTATTTTATCAAATATCTTTTTAAGAAACATGGCACAACCGTCCTGAATACACTCCGCCACCTCGTACCACTCCGTGCCACTTCGAGCAACGCCCGTATCATTCTCATTCCACTTTCTGCCGGAAAGATTTGTCAGAGGGACAAATCTAGGACCCGATGCCTAGACTTTCGATCTTTCTCGCGTGAACGATCGTTTCTCGCGAGCGGTCTCGACACCGAAGTAATACGCTTGCCGATTTAGCCATCGTGTTCGCCGTTGCTGGTAAAAAATGGCGGATCGTAAGCAGCTGCGCCCACTAATAATCGATCCACGATTTATCCTTGATAATTTATTCACCGCGATGCACCGCTTGCGTTAAACGAGCCGAACGATTTATGTAATTGGAATTTTTGGCGTGCGAATTTTTTCGTGCGGACCGTTGCAGTGGTAATTATTTACAAAAGGATACACGATATTTATAAATATTTCACCCAGATAAGTCTATCTTTCTACCGATAAGTATTTTGTGTTCGGTAATTATATAGAAAAGGTCTGCGATTTTGATGAAATTTTAATATGGTATGCAGCAACACATTCTGAACAACTTTTTCCTTTTCCAATATTGGCGGGTCGCTTTTAGTTTTTGAAATCTATAACATTAAAATTTCATCAAAATCGGAGTACGCAGACCTTTTCCATATAATTACTCTGTGTTCTTCTAATCTAATGATAAAATAAAAAATTATCGATTAGAGATTAATACGCTCGTTTTGGAGCACCCGGTGTACATTCGCGTTGCACCGAAATATGTTCGGCACAGGAAGTAACTATGCCGGAGCGGTATCAACACATTCGTTTCTTCTTTTTGCCACGTTTCTCCAGAAGAATCGTGCAGATATTCGAAAAGCGCAGTGAAACAAATAATAAAGTTCAGCATAGGTGAGCCCCGGCAGCGGCGAGCGAGCGGCTGGTCGGAAGCCACGAAATAAGTTAGGCAATTCTACGTTAAAGTACATAAACCACTAGCCTGTGGCTATCCGCTTACTGTGCGGGGTCAGTTAAAATTTTATTACACTCTTTTCCGATTTTGTTGCGGTCGCGTACTACTACAAACATCGCTAGCCTGCAGACCAAACATTTAACTGTAAATGTTATTAACGCCGACACGACGTCGGTCTCTGCGGCCACCGGGGACGCGAAACAGTTCATTTCTTTCCGGTCTTCTTCCGTTCTCGTTTCACAAATTTTTTTATCTCCGATTGTTCGCGAGTTTCGCGCATTTATGGCAGAAACGAGTAGGTGGCGTGGATTTAAAGAATTCAGAAGGAAATTCTTCTAATTCAGAGATTAATATTCTTATTCTCAAAAATTTCATGGTGGGAAAATAAGGTCCACCCTAGTGTACACTAGAGATCGCGATTTTGGACGTGTACTAAAATACACGTGTACACGTGGTACGTGAACCGTGTAGTACGAATTTAAGGATCCGTGTATACGAATCTGTGAATGCGGATCCGTGTACAGTCCGTTCAGTGTACGTACGTATCTTAGACCATATATACTTCTAGACACGGCGCAGATAATTTTGGCTATGGCAAAGATCGTTCAGATCATAGTGAAATGTGACGTCACAGTTTCGAAAGATGTACAAGCTATGTTCATCGACAGCGCCTATAGCTACGCTTGGCTTATGATGGTGAGAGGGGTATACCCGGAAAGAATGGACAGGATAATTTCAAAGAATTTGGAATTTTATCATGAAATAATCATTATATAAAGCATATTTGAGATACAAATGTTTATTCTATATGTTTTATTAAGGCATTACAATGAACTATGAATTAATAATAGTATTATATATATTAACTATTTTAGGAATCAATATTTTATTCTGAAGATTAACAACTTTCGCATATTATGCAGGTTACAGAATGTTTTTTACATATAAATCTATCACATTTACATTTTAAGGTAGTACTACTATATTTACATAATTTACATTTACCTCGCAAGTGATTAGTTATTATTAGACTGCAGATCTTTGTGCATTTATAAAAAAAAACATTGAGTAGATGAAATTCAAAATTGCTGAAAAAATTTGAAACTTGAAAATATCAATATATGATTTCTGCTTTATTACAATCATTAAGGGAAGAAATAACATTCAATTTAGTTTCTATTTCTTGCAATCGGTGTAGACAATTTTTATTTTGAATAAATGCTACATGAAAGTTACACACACTTATTGATTAGAAAATAATATTGTTTTAGTCAATCTACTGCGTATTTCTTTTCTATTTACTACTGTACATTTTGCAATATGGTGCAATCTTAAATTGCAATATTTAAACGCTATCATTTTAATTAATAATAGAATATGATTAGTTAAAATTAGTTTATTATTAGCTACATAGTTCTCCTTATCATTTTCTATGTCCAAATTATTAAAATCTCCAATATATGCTTTCCGCTTCTTTGTTTCTATCGTTAAGGACGTCCCTGGTTCCATCTTTTCAGGTGCAACGCTAAAGGCATTTTGCTCAGAATTTAGTTCAACGATATTTGGTAGAGCATCACATTTTAATACTCGTCGCGAACTCTAGGGAGATTGAGTATAACAGTCATCATTAAAATGTTTTGAACATACTCGTGCATTAGCAGAAAATTTGGCATTTGTTCGTTGAATCCATTGATTTCTTAAATCTGGATTTTCAGGAAATCTGTAATTAATGTAAAGCAAGGGACAATAAATAACCATTAATTATTTGACAACTATTACGCGAAGAAACTCTTGTATATAATAAACATCAAATATTCATTTTACCAGTTATAGGTTATGCGATATTGTATTTAGCTACATACATAATATCAAAAATTAACAGTAATAGAATACTTACTTATGAAATGATACGCTGGTAGCAGGACTTTATTTTTCACTGCAATTTTTAATACAACATATTAGCACCATTTTGAATCACTACAAAATGCAAACGGAGTAAAAGGACTTGTTCAGGCTATGGTCAGTCGTGTAATCACGTGTAATGGGTAGCGTCGGCGTCGGTCTGCCGTGTCAGTCATTTTGAAATTATCTTAAGAACTATCTTGTGACGTCACATTTTACTGGATTTTACAACGATCTTTGCCACGCTCAACTCTCGGCTTTCCTATACACGTACTATACCTATGCCGGGTCTAGTAGTATATATGGTCTAAGGTACGTACGAACGTTCGCAGTTCGCAGCCGTATTCACGTGTTTGTGGTTCCGTGTACGTACACGGATCCGCATTCACGGATTCATATACACGGATCCTTAAATTCGTACTACACGGTTCACGTACCACGTGTATTTACATACACGTGAAACCGGGATCTCTAGTGTACACCTTGGAAGCGCGAAACGGTTAGTTGGCTGTTCGGTGGAAAAATTGTTGACCATAGTGATTTTTTTTGTTCCGTGTATAAGCTCTCGAGTGCGTCGAACGGAAAGTTAGTTCGAAAAATATTGGCGTCATCGAGCGTCCCAGCAATTCCACAAGAACTCGTACAAGCACGTTCGAGTGCCTTTCAAACTTTCCCCTCCGGGACTTGGCTGGAAATTGGGATTATGAATTTCCTGCGAAGCGAACAAGCACGGGGGAACGTAATTTGCGAGCCATCTCGAAATTGGTTCATCGAGAGATTATCTCGTTACGCAGATGTCGCGCGAGTAATCTCGTACCCTACTCCCCGCGCGCCGTACCGTTTTAAAAGTTTCACGGCAGGAAATTCACGTTCCCGATAAACTCTTGCTTCTTTTCTGATCGCCTCTCGCCTAGTCGTTTTTTTCACGCTGCCATCGACACGGTCGGCAGATCCACAAACGAAAATTGCTGCTCATTCGTTCAATCAAATTTTTCCGGCGTCGTTCATAAAAACATTCATCAGACCGTGAACGCACAGATATACCTAATGCAAGCGCTCGCGAGTCTGAATTGAACTTCGATCATCGCCAAAGGGTATAGCTGGATAAGATAGTCAAAAATGCCCTTCTATAGGGCACCAAGAAAAAACATACCGTGCAAAGTTTCATCCCTGTATCTCGATCGGGAGGGTAGTTATGGAGAAAAATCGAAAAACAAGTTTTTGCCCTATTTTCAAACACGCGTCGAGAACCCAAATATGTACTTTGCAATCGGTTTCAGATTTTTTAAGTGAAAATCCTGCTTGTAGCAAATTAAAAACCTCAAAAAGAAATCAACGAAAATAATACTACGTACATATACTCGAATATTTAGAAGATAATTTCGAAGAAATATACGACCTATGTCCATATAAGAAAATTACTTGAAACGATGTGGATGCATAAGGTTGTGGTATATTCTAGTTAGAGAATTTTTTCTGACGCAGAGAAGTCTAGTGGAAAGAGTTTGAAAACCGCAGAAATACTATCCAAATAAGGAATACCACTGTAGGAACACCGGTACAAACTTTGAACGTCGTGAAAGGCGACGAGAAATCTCTCGACGGTTCCCCGGTAACCGGTCTCAACGATGAAATTTGATGGTGTTATTGAAGGCCTCGGCTGCAACGTGACTTCCCGGTTCTACGTGTGTCTCTGGATTTACGTGAGCCGCATTTCAGATCGACTCCGATATCATTTCTGCGATTTCAATTGAACGAGCCACGGAAACTGTTCCGGAGTAGGTCGCCGGGGATTGTTTCACGTATTGTTAAATCTGATGAACTCTGCTCCCGGAGTTCAAAGACTCTTCTTCCCGGATTTCGTTTTATTTTTCTTCCTTTTGGATCGTGCTGCCTGATTACTCTCAATTTCCGAAAGAATCCCTGCGGACGTTGACGCGAGAACACGCAGCAACGCGCATAATAATTGATCGCGCTTGCAGTTTCTTATCGAAGTATTATTAAGTCTTATTAAGATTTATATTGAATTTTCATATAAAAAATTTTTGCACTTCAATGTTTCATATAGAACATAAAGTAAAATTCTTCGAACCTATTTCGGTATTTTAAAAAATTCATCCCCTCAGAAAAATAAAAGAAAAATAGTATAGTTGTTTCTTATCACTTCTTTTTATCCGCGCCCGCAATTTGCAGTATAATTTTCGTCGAGTCCCCGTCGCACGATCGCAGCCACGGAAACTTATCGGCGAAACCTTTTAAAAGTTCAATTGCTCCGCAACGTACATCACCGTACACGCATCGTTCAAAACACACGGCGTGTTGCGGCGCGGCGATGCAAGATTTATGACCGGGCAAAATTAATTTTCCACTGTCCAGGGGAATCCTATCGAATTCTCTGTGTTGCGAGGTGAAGCTCTCATGACTTATGTATCGGCCATTTCCTATTCAATATAGTCCGGTTTGATTCATCTCCTTTGACTTTATCAACCAACGATTGACTGCCAACGGTTTCGCAAACTGAATCGAGAAACGCCTACGCTACACAGACGGACAAATGGGCCAATCTAGGGGAGCAAAAGTCACGTCAGGATACGGATATAACGCAACCACTTATCTAAACGCTTTCATTTTTTAAAATGCTTATCAGTTGCAAGAGGAACTCTGTCTATAATTTTCTCTTAATTCGGCAATGCGCCGAGAGCATTAATAAGGAACATTTCTCTAAATTGTTTTGAAATTAAGACATTTGGAAATGACTATATATCGACGTTGAAAATTGTCGAAAATTTGATAGTTTCTACATCGCTGACGCGGTGCGGCGACTGAACAAAATCAAATCAGCCCGTCGCTGCTGTTAATTCGAATACGCCGGACCATCGAATGCAAATGCCGGTTAATTCGTGAGATAGGAACGGGATTGCGCGAAACCGCGGCAAACAAAATGGCACACTGATCGACGGGGAATTAGTTCCAACTTTTTGGAAGCGGTTCAATGGAAACGGAGATCTCTGTTTCGTCCTCGCTCGATCCTCCGTGCGGCCGCCCGACACGACGACGAGAACAATGGCGATAGAACAACAACAAAAAAAAAATACTGGCTTCCATATCGACAGCCGTGAATTTGTATCGGAACCCTTCGTCTCCGTTGTAGACGACGTTTGTCGATGTATGTACTAATGTTTACGTGTCTGGCTGATATCCGGCTCGGCGTGATACACGGATAGCTGCGAGAAATAAAACTGATTTAATGCGAGCACAAATAGCGCGAGAGTCTCGTTTAATTTGTATTCGCGTCGGCCGCGCGGTTTTATCGTCGTCGCCTGTAATACCCCTCGGCTTCCGATTAATCTCGGTTAACAACGATGCGGCCGCGTCGCCGGTCACCCGTGTCGAAGGAAAAAAGAACATTTGCATTTGTCGGAAGTCGAGAGTTCGATTAGCGTTCGCGCGGTTTAACACGTGCCCGATAAAATTGCGGCTACGCGAGAACTCTGTGGAAATCCACAAAGCGACAACGTTCGTTCAGAATGGACCGTAAATCTCGGTAGGTACGTAGCTCTATCGAGGGGCCTCTGATCTCTTTCGGTGACGGCTGTCGTCTACTACATTCAGTGAAACTTTCGTAGCTCGAAAATTCTACGGATATCATGGAAATCATCGACACAAATTTCCCCGACAACATTTCACCGACTCCAAATTTGACAGACAACGCCTTCAACCAAAAACGACCTCGATCGACAACGAATTTAGATTCGTAATTATTTATATTGAGGGCGTCCTCATCGATTGTCGATGGCCTTGAAATATGTTGTCAAAATCGAGCGATGGTAACATCTATAGGACAAAGTTGTTCAGAATGATGGCCTTGACAACATATTTCAAAGTCATCAAAATAAATAATTACCTAATTGGTTTTTAATTTGTTCAAAGGTATCATATTATTCAACGTTTTCGAAACATCGAAACAAATCTCTCACGATAAAGTGATAAAGTGATTAGAGAATAGTTAGAAACGTCCAATGGCGAGCTAAATTCGCGATGGGGAATCTTCTCTGCGGAGAGGTAAATTGTTAGAGGGGGAATATCGCGAGTCGGAGAACGACACACGCGGGGGGGGGGGGGGAACTGCTCGCAACAAGAACACGATCGATCCCTCGAACCGTGTACATACTATGTGCACTCGGCAAATTTCTTGAAGGCGCTCTCGCAAGAAGGCGGGGGGCTTACGCGCGACAAGAATGGCGGTATATTAAGGTCGTCGGGCGGGCGGCAGCCGTGTGTTCGCTTTTGAAACACCGTCCGCGAAAATGGAATTGCATTTCCACGCGGCGAACGGCAATTGCCCGCGAATATTTCTCGTCTGGCACGGAAAAGAGAGGAAAATTGTCCGGCTTCACGGCCGCGTTGCGCTGGCCTCGACTTTCGAAGTCTCGAACAATTTTATCCGCGAGGATTTATCGTCGTGTTTCGATGTATGTATTAGCAGTGCCACGCCACCAGCACAGATTTCCGTTTCTTTCCTCTCAACTTGCGCCGCACCACAGAAGCCTCTACCACAGACGACGTGCCATTATGCACCTTACACCGAGTACGCGCTGCGGATCATCAAATCGCTAGACGCCACTTGCATAATATGACGATTTTATATCGGTAAGTTTTTAAGTGAAACTTCATCTTTCGTTGCAATAAATTTTTATTTTTTGCCGGAAGCGTCGATGCTTGCAAATTGCATACACATTCGGATTATCCGATAACAGCCGGAGAGTGCATTATTTTATATTTGAAAACGGCACGAGAACATTTACCACTTTACTGGACGTTTATTTATTTAACGTATGACCGATAACCGTTTCTCGTTTTTAGTAAACGAGCAAACAATCCTCCAAACATGTTCCGCCCGGCATCACAAATAACCGCTTTTTATTTTCATTTCGATTAAAATTCATCCTACTATTTTTTACGAATAAAATGGTAACTGCGCTACTTATTTCGGAAAAGAATTCAAGTTGATCGACTTGCGCATCGAATCAGTTTATTAAATTCCAAATGATTTTGCGAGAAGCGTTCAACGACACACGGAACCCGTAAACGAGTTGAACCGATTCCAACGATTGCTTCGGAAGAGAATGTTTTCAAATTTGCGACTTGATCTATGTGCATAGAGAACAGAACGATAAAATGTGCAAAAATAAACCGTGGATTTGCTGTGTTAACAGGAAGGTATCGTTCGCATCGCGGTTTTCATTTTAACTTTTCCGGTATTTCCGCGCAATTTATACGGATTAAAGGGACTATCGTTACACCCGGCAAATTAAATTCATTCTAAGGGCACCGTTTGTATTTTAATGAGCGGCGTTCGTGCCGTCGAAAACGCAATCTGCTGGAACTCGTAGAAACGGCGATGCTCACATTATTTCTCACCGCAGACCCGGGAACAATATTTCACCGGATGTACCATGGACCCGTGGAAAAGTATTCCAACAATAAATTTCCATTTAAAATGTGTATTTTCAATATGTTTTTTACAGCATTTCAATGGTGCGTTGTAAAAGTCCATTTCACAGTCGCATATTTTGCATTCGCTTGTTTGTACATGTTTGTACCGTGTAAGGTTTACCCTATATTCTTCTCGGCCGACGGCCACGGAGAATATCGGTTCCATAAAAAGGGTATCACGCGGTAAACGTTTATTAAAAATTTTATGGGAATATTTCCGACATGGCATCGACGGGAATCGACGGGAATGGTTGTCCCGTATGAATAGGCCTTTGTGTCTACACCTGTAAATTATTACTCGATCAACGGGAACTACCCACCACGTCACCAACGGATCCATAGAAATATTTAATCGAGCTTCCCCGTCGCGAGTTCTCGATACTTGTAATACAAACTCGAAACAGCCTTCGGGAGAGGCACGTTCTCAGACTTCGTACGTGATTTCTAAATGGGAATATTAAATCGATAAGCTATTCTTCTGGCACGCCTTCTCTGGATTCTCTTGTCGCGAATCAAAATTTCAACGAAACCTGTCAACTTTTTGACGCTCCGAAGCCGGCAGATTTTCAAAACTGTATGGCTGATATTATTATTATTATTATTTATTATAGACGGACTGAAGCACTTTTACAATAAGTGTTTACAATAAAAAAATTAAGAGAAAAATACAAGACTACTCGTCTAATAATAAAGAAGGGACATGCACGAAAAATAATAATAATAATGGTACGTTCATTGATAGACTGCCACTTCCTTTCGATCCATTATTAACATTTTGTAGTAAAACTGGAAAAAAACATACTTTACGGAGTCGCAACGTCATAAAAATCTGTGGACGTTTTCAAATGGCTGACTAATTCTTGCCGGTGGCAAATCAAAGTTTCATAGAACCAACGAGATTCTCGAAGCTCTCGGTTCGAGGAACATTAGCGACGTATTAGCGAGAAGCGAGTGGAGAAGATGTCCGCGGGAATTTTCAATTCGAGTTTAATGGACCTGTAAATCTGTCGATTCGTGAAGCTGCCGCGCGCGAATTATCCACTCTTGGGATCATAATGGAGAAAATAGACGGTGCCCGATGAAAGTTCCGAGACGAGAAATTAATTCGTCGTCGGTGTACGGTTGAGTTTCGCGTTGTTTGCCGTGTAATTTTGCCATTACGGTGGCCGGGATTGCTCCGGGGCGAAACCACCAAGTTCTGAAAATAAATGAAAATATATAGGAGTGTCATGTAACTGGTGAGACAACGTCGCGTAATGGCTAAGTTGAAAATATACAATCAAATTTGTCCGTTCGTCGCGACGAAGTATTTTTCGTGCTTGAACCTTGACTTCGTGGCGCGAGACACTATGGGAATGCGAATGACAGTGACGTGCACGATTGTGCAAATCGTTGCACACGGGAAACGGAATTGCCGACAGTGGAGAGGTATATCCGTGTCGTCGTTTGAGTGACGAGCGTGAAATTCTGCGTTCGAAAGCGGTTAGAGAAGTTGACAGGAGTATGACCGCGCCTCCTCTGGCATTTGGATTACAAACAAACCTCTGAAGTGTGATTTCGATCTTACAATATCGAATAGGCAACGGTGAAATAAACGAATCGCATTGAAAGAAAAACAAATTGTTTAATTAGTCGCAATGTCTCATAACAACAGACGAAGAAAGTAAATAAACAATTTACGTATAAAATATACATTCTTCAGCCAGGTGAACATTTTTCGAAACGGAATAAAATAATAGCAAAGCAGGAACAAAGTCGGAATAAAGCAAACATTAATTAATTAATTAATTTATGATAATTAATTGAACGCGATAAAAAAGAATAACGAAGACTTCCATAATTAACAATGCGCTTGTACGTTATTCCCGGTTTCGTTATAACGGATAAAGATGAAACACAATTGATTGTATAAATATTTAATGTGCTCTTGGTGCGTTATTTCCCAAAAATCATATCGATATGATAATGAAATTAAAAGCTGACATTTACTTAATTATTGCAGAAAGAAATACCATGTATTTTCAACGAATTGTAAATTATTAATGTACAGTATTACCATTTTTCATTTTGTTCGTCGGAGCCTGGAGGTTCCAAGATGGCGACCTACCCACCGCCTCTGAACAAATATTTCGTTGGTTGAAAACAGTCCGGGGACAGAAATGGTTTTCTACGAATTTTCTCCGCGAAAAAGCAGGGCGCGTGCAGACCATTACAAGTTGTTTCTCGAAAAAAATCGGGTGTATTGTTTCGTCCGGGATTTTTTGCACGGTGCACCGGGAGGCGAAAAGACGTATCGCCGCAAGCCGGAAATGGCATTGTTGCGTATATGGTTTCACGATTTGACGAACAGTGAAAATAAAGCTGCTCATTCGGCCGTGACTATGTTGCACGTCGTTACTCTCGCCGCGGGCATGGAGGCCGGAAATTTTTGTCGAGTCACGAGTTTCCGTTTTTACAATCTTTTCCATTGGCGGCCCATTCGTCAAAGCGAGCCCGCGTACAGAGGGCGAGAAGAAACGCGATATCGGTCCAAGGATTTCCCACCCCCTCCATTCTGTCTAGTGCGAACCGAGATGTCGATACCATTTTTCCACGTGGTTG
>CM052324.1:12459148-12487453 GCA_028455615.1 Lasioglossum zephyrum | reverse complement strand
TGGAGCCGCGAATTTACCACGTCCTTCACGTTCGGATTCTATGCAGACTTATTTGGAAAAAATTGAGAAAATTGCTTTGTCGACTTTAGAAGAAATTATTTAACAACTAGCTAATTTTTCTTCCCCTAAAAACTTTATTCCGACAATTACGAACATTTTCTAAAAAAAAATTAACAACGAACAGCACATTTCATTTTTATTTATATAGCAAAATTTTCCACTTTTCCGAGCAACTTTTCCAATTTTTCTTCCCCTGAAAACCTTATTCGGACAATTACGAACATTTTCTTAAAAAAAAATTAGCAACGAACAGCACATTTCATTTTTATTTATATAGATATTAAACATTCACTGTATCGTATATCCGAAGAACTATCAAAATCGAGTAAGATACGCATCGCCGTAAGTAGACCCGGATATTGCGCTATAAATCACCGGGCGAACGCACAAATTTATGCTCAGTTTGCCGGCTGGCCTATACGAGAGGTTCGACGTCGACCGAAAAAAAAAGCATTCACCGTGCGCCCTGTCACTTTCTTTTTCTCGTTCGGGTAATCACGAAATGGCAACTATTTTCACTGTAGAGGATGCAAACGACTTTGGGGCTCGGTCGGTCTGGCGCTAGACAGCGGTTTCACAATCCGTCGCACAAGAAGCGCAAAGGCGACACGTGACACTTGAATCTCTCCGCATGGCTGGCCGTGTAACAACTATAATTCCGACTTCGAGCCTCGCTCATAGGAACTCTTCCGCTCTCGCGCTGTCGCTCCCTCCATTCTCTCTTTTCCCTTTCTCTCTTTTCTATCGGTTTTCCTCTCTATCTCTCTCTGTACAAAATTAAAGTAAAAACGGCCACACCAGTATTGAAAATAGTATTTACATGACCAAACTATTGTTCGTATTTGATTAAATTATAATTTAATTTTGTCAGAGACAGAAACATATTTCTGTCTGACTTTTTCAAAAACTCGTCCGGCCAAATCGGACCATATTCAGGTCCCGTGAAATGTCCTCAAAGCATCTTTTCTCCTCGGAGTCTTTCTATTTCGCCGCGTAGCTTCTCGTAAGACGATTTCCTGGCGCGTCTCGGAACTGTCCCTGGCCGGATGTTATAACGAGCATCGTGCGTGTTACGCTGCTTTTCCCGGAATGCCCCTGGTGAAAGGATTATCCGGGCGGAAGTATCCTTTCGGAGTCAGAGGCTGAATGAGAGAGAGAGAGGTTAATAGCGGCTGGTAACGATCGACGTTGGAGGACGTGGACGGATCCACGCCTGCCGAGAGCTGAAAATTCTAAAGACGACCGACGAGAACCTCTTCAGTCTCTCTCTCCTTCTCTCTTTCTCTCGCTATCCAGTTATTCCTTTTCGGAGATTTAACTCGTTGAACGGCCGCAAAGCCTTAATTACACCCCGGCAGCAGAAGACTCCAACCCCCGGTGGCTCTGTTAATGGTCTACGTGGCCTGCAAAATTATTTCGTACGTCTGATTGCTCGCCTCGAGCGATACGGAATCCCCTAACACCCCCTTGTGCTCTAACCGTTTTCCTAATTAGGTTTATAGGTCTACGGTACGGAAACGCACATGGTTCTCTACGTGCTCCGTTTTTTATCATCCTCTGCCTCGCTTGTGTTTTGACTGGTTCACAAAAATCCCAGCTTAATCATCCACGGGGTGTCTGAAAATTCCTTCGACATCCGGAAATTGGAGTTTCTTGAGTTCATTCGGAGCAACTAGTCCAGGATCCAGGGTACGTTTTTACAATTGATTACTATCAAGCTAATTTTCTGTGAGTAGCCTTCATTTTGACGCCCAACTTTTTCTCTTAAAAATTCTCGATTGTGGTAGCTAACAGGGGTTGCAGGGATAAAATATGTCGATTCTAAAAAATTTATTACTAACCGAGTTTTTTTGTTAATTTTAAGAAAAAATATTTCTCCTATGAACGTCACTCACCAGGTTAAAATATTGAAGAAGCACTCACGATGGACCTATTCACGAACGGTTTAATTTGCCGGGTGGATTCTTAAATCTTTAGCGTGCTCTATTGTAAAATTTCCTTCGGCGCTCTGTTCGTTGAAGGACTCTCTACGAGCCGGATAATAGCGCGGGATCACGTATCCTCTACCGATAATAGAGTCTTCCAAAGACGCGGTGAAAAACAATGCTGAAATTCCATTCCCGCGATTCTCTTCTTCGGTGGCCTTCTCTCGTTTCCCCCAACGCACCGAGAAACTTTATTCTCCATTGACCAGGGCACACGGAAGCGTGCCTCAAGTTATCCAACGATATCGACTTTTCGCCGAAAGCCGAAACGATTTATGGTTTCGGTAAAATCCCCCCCGCGGTTCACGCTATTCGTGGAAAGCATTTCCATGTATAACGACATTCAGCCTCGATTAAATATCAACTTTTCGCGTCGACGCCGACGAAATCCCTCGTGTTTTCGTTTAAATTCCTTCGCTGACAACGTCTCTCTCTTTCTCTAATTCTCTCGCGAGCGAGGCGGTGAAAAAGTTTGGAGAAAGTTAAATGACAGTGAATTACCGGATATTCGGAAGAACGAGAGGCGATGTTTCCAACCCTTTCCTCGGTGAAGTCTTTGGAATTTGTTATTTCTTTGATGAAAAACTAAAGACAATGTAATTGAAAACCGTATACAATATTTATAATGTTATATCGTTCTTTTTATGGTTATTAACTCTTTTGAGTTGCTCTGTAAACAAAGGTTGTTTATTTTACACATCTCTCTCTCTCTCTTATTTACACTATTTACAACATCCTCACCTATAAAAAAAGAAACGACATTAAATATAATATAATATAATTCAGCTTTCTTCTATTTTCCTATACTTTCTCCCTCTACCGGGCAAGATGGCCACTATTCTAATAAACCTAAAGAAATATATTTTCTTTACATATTTTATGGAACCACCAATTTTTCCCCAACCTCCGGTTTGTCGTTGAATTCTACCATTACATCGGATGATTTCGAGCATCGTGAGATAATTAAGTTTTTAACGAATCTGGTCCATCGTCCTATTCAATTTTCGCTGAGCGTGGCCAGCGATGCGGGATCGTAAAATCACTGTAGACGCAGTCGTAAAGCGAACATTTTAATTCCCTATAAAACGATCGCGAACGGTGCGCATATTCCAGCAAAACGTTTCGGGAAACCCATAAAGCAGATATGCCTCTCGGGGACGTCGTCGCCGGGGATGAAACTGAGACTCGTTTGATACCTCGTCGATACATTCACGTTTGATATTCCTAGCTTACGTATCAATCCATTGTTGGACGTGTTTCCACACACGCGATTTGAGCCGCGTTCGAACAAATAACCGAGTTACATGGAAATTGCCAGCGCGTATCTCTCGCGAACAACGTTTTCGGGCCAACAAGTATTCGCTCGAAACCCCGGTTCGACTAACAGCCGCTGTTCGCTGATGCAGTAGCGGCGGTTGTACTTTTGTCATCAAAAGATCATAGCAGCCACACCGGCCATCGAACTAGAATTCGCGTACGATTTCACTTTTGCTATCATAACGCAAACAGTACAGTTCGGTGTCGCCTTTCGGCGAAGACTAATATAATTGAGGTACGTAAAATATTATTTGTGTGATAAATAAATAAATATAACGCAGACGCACACATACACACGTCGGAATATTATTATTATTTATTACTAGCTAACCCGACAGACGTTGTCCTGTCCAAATTTCAATAAATTTGTTTGTGATCATTTTGTGAATTTGTGAAAAGCTATTGGTAATTTAAAGTTATAATTAATTTCAAAGTAAAAAATTAAGCATAAAATTTGCATAGATGTCGGAATATTTCTGACCGGCTGAATTTTGCACTCCCACGTTCCACGTGGACTCGTCATCAATTTAACTCGCTGGACACGTCCGCGTATCGAATGTGAAATATTCTATTTGTCAGTTAAGACGATTGTCTATGGCAGCGCGTGTTTCTTCGTACCAGCAAAAATTCAACAAACGGGAACAAGTGTTGCGAGCACAGTCGAGCAACGGTGCCAAACTTTCGTTCCATTTCGAGATTGAAACAGTCATTACGGTTCTTTCGCATGAAACTTTTGCGATAACAAAATTCTCTAGGAGAGAACTTCTTTTCCAGGTCGAATCGAACCGAGCTCGGTACTTATCGCGTTCAATTAGGAAGACATTAACAAAACACTGTCCCGTTTTTCTCCGGTGGCAAGGGGGCGCGTCGTTCCGGAATCAGCGACACGTATTCGGCGCACGTACTCTCCATCTTAAATGCATTTTAGATTCTGAAATTCCAGCGATTCTCGGGGAGTGTCACTCTCGATAAGAAAAAGCTTCGATCGACGGCATTATAGGTAAACTCAATTTAAACGAGAAATCAGTCACGCCGATTTTACGGGGCTGCTGCGCCGGTGCGGCGCCGATAAGGACATTGTCTCGTTTGAATCTAATAGAAACTCTGAACCTATCAATTAACGGTTCCGCCGAAATTTATGCAATTAAATCTAATCTAACGAAATCCGGATTATCG
This sequence comes from Lasioglossum zephyrum, assembly GCA_028455615.1. Classification (NCBI taxonomy): domain Eukaryota; kingdom Metazoa; phylum Arthropoda; class Insecta; order Hymenoptera; family Halictidae; genus Lasioglossum; species Lasioglossum zephyrum. The sequence goes on along the minus strand of CM052324.1, from coordinate 12,482,915 downwards.
GATAATTCTACCGTATATCTTTCCGCAAAATTTTGAAGAGAACCGGATTAACTACGTCGGACTGTTATGTCCTGAAGAAAGAAAGGATTTTTCTTCTTGATAACTTGAAGTTTCTTGGGTAATCTACACAAAAAACAAAATTTTTTTAATCTTTGGAATCTTATCATAAGGGTAATACAGCATAACAGGACAACGAAAATTGTACGACTTACGCAAATTTCAAAATCGACTTTCTTCCGAGTTTTTTAGGTAAAACATTCCCGTGTGTCGTCGAAGCAGTTCCGCTGAATGCCCAAGTAAGTTCCCGGCGAACATTCTGAAGGTAACGGTCGCGTGCAGGCATCGGGGAGTTATATGTTATCGCATTGGTCCTTGCAGTGGAAGTCCCCAACGTCCGGACATGATCGCCGAAATTCCCAGAGATAGGCTGTTTGCCGGATATTCGGAGAGCCAATAAGGTTGTATTCGTTCGTTTTCTACACCTGCGGCGTCAACTAGCGGTGTCGCTCGTAAAAAAAGGGAAGAGTAAAAAATCTCCGAGAGCAATCTCGCCGCTAGTCCTCGATATTTTTCCCCACCGCGAAGGGATGAAGAGGAACACCGCAGGCCTTTCGAGAAGCTCCAATTTCGATGATTAAATGGGAACGTCGCGCGAACCAGGTCCAGTCCCGAAGGATCGTCGCCGTTCATCCGCGAAAATCAGGAACAAGATGAAGTAAAAAAAAGAAGAAAGTTTGACGAGGACAGGGGAATCCCGGGTGTACGAGAGCATTGTCTGGTTGCGCTGGGTTCGTCGTACTGATTACGCGGCCGGGTATCTGCCGATGACGGTAAAACAATGCGCAACGAGCTGACAGATAAATAAACGGATGTCACCGGCCGGGCTACGAGAATTCCTTTTTTTCATCGAACGATAAGGGAGAGAGAGAGAGGTTTCTGTTTCACGTATGGACGGACGCTGCGCGATCTGCCGTCTGGGTCTAGCGATCGAAAAAAAATGACACCGAACAAAAAACAGCGTAGAAAAAATTCTTATCTTATGTATTTTTATAGCTGGGGAAGAAAACGGGTCTCAACCTTTGCGATAGTCCCTTACTGGTTGTTAAGTAAGGGTGCTAACCAAGTTGCTCCACCAGTGGCTCAGCATATTCAATGAATCGGTAACTGGTGGTACCACCAGTATGCGAAGGTCAATTGCTTATATTTTACAAACAAAAAAATCTGTAAAGGGTAGCCAGGCAGACTAAAAAATTTTAATCCGGCCCTGGTTTTCGCGATGCTGCTAGCGCAACTTGGTGGCTTATTGTTAGTCTAATACGCTACTCAAAGTGTAAAGCAAAAAAGGGTAAAATATGCAGGTCCAGTTAAAAATGGTGATTTCGCGAGCACCGTAGTCAAAGGAAAGACCAAAGGGTGGCTAATAGAAAGTGGAGGATTCGATTTGCAATTTGCGCTGTCGAAACTCGTCAGCTGATCGGCAGGCTACACGTGGCCCGGTTATCCGATTGCTTGCGCAAGGGTCAATCTGTAAATGAACGAGATCCTATCTCCAGCAATCACGACATCGCTGCGCAGGATGATATCGATTGTTCCACTAAAATTTCGTCAGCACCACCTATACCGCCGAATCGTGATTAATAACAAGAGCGTGGTACTTCCGTCCCGAAGTGCACGCGGCCTACAATCTCAACATCCTGAAACATGAATTTCTGCAAGGCTCCCCCCACGAAGTTTAGGGGAATACCTTATCGGAACGAGATCCGGCGTGAATCTTTAATCCGTTCTCGGAGGCGCCCGTGACTTAATTGTAATCGGCTGGAGAGGTCGGCCGAGGCTTCGTTTTCCAGTTAACAACTCGACTCCATTCAAACCGACCGCGAAAGGTTAAACCCTACTTTAAAGATTACTCTGCCGGAGACAAAAGTCGCGGGGACAAAAACCACCGCCGGCAGGGAGCGAAAGCTCGCGCGCACTAGAGACGGAAACAAATGGGGGGTGAGTGAGAGAGAGAGGAACAAAGAGAGAAAACGGAAAATCCTCGGCCAAATTGAAAGTACACGTGTGCAGGACTATTCCGATTTTGATGAAATTTAAATATGCTATAGAGTTCGACAATTTAAACAACTTTTTCCTTTTCCAATATAGGGGGTCGCTTTTAGTTTTCGAGATATTTTCAAAAGGCTATTGCTAATGTTTACGTTGCTCCGTGGCAACGTAAAAAAATATATGACAACGTTAATTAACGTTTCAGTTGAAACGGTGTATCGACAATAATGAGAGGTACAGTATTTTATGGATATAAGTCCCTAGCACTGGTCTGCCCAGGGACATATATGCATCAGAGACAGTATTCTTTGAGTTTTGCCGAACGTAGAGAAGGACAGCCGAACTCGAGAAGCCTAGGTCGCCGAGGTAAACAACTAAGTGTAACACAAGTAAATTACACAAGTAAATATCATCGGAATTATATCATATTTGGTATGATTTAAATCAGAAAAATGCCACAAATATGGAACTTGAAGTTCCATAAAAAAAATAAGGAAGTTGGAAATTCTGATTAGGCGGTCTCACCGAGACACCCGAGCCGCATGATATTATACATATTTCTCGGCGACCGAGGCCTCTCGAGCTTCTTGGCCCCTCAAGGGGGTATACCCCGGAGTAGTGGGGATAGATCAGGGACTATTATGGCTCAGTCTTTTGGGACATTTATGCATAAAATACTGTATATGTTTAGGTATTCGGCGTAAAGCGAGGTACTCCACGCTATAAGACACATTCCCGAACACTTAGAGACGTATTAGGGATAAATAGCTAATTTACCGGCACCCATCGATTCGATCATCCTTCGGTATGCAGTTAATTACAATTGCAAATGCTAACACTTAGAATTCTAATGGCAACGCGTCGACGCTCCGCGAGACATTCCCAAACGGATTTTACTAATACCAATTTACCTGTTATATCTCAACACCTTCAATACCATATAACGATGCCGGTTGGTGTTGATACATATCACTGTTAACGAGTATGTCTAGCGAACTGCATACTGCATATATCATGAGAAATGCATGTTATATGAGTCTGGTCGTGTAAATTGTACAAACATCGATTATAAGTAATTACAGAGATTAGGCACCTGCTCGTCGATTCCCACTGACCTCGATGTGTGCACGTTAATTCTGTATAACTTTGGTTATTGTATACAGGGTGTCTGGAGTGCAACCGATTACAACACGGCGCATAGTGGGGTATTTGTACGATTTCAGCGGAAAATTCAATTTTTTAAATTTTACATAAATTGTAAAACTGTACAATTTGATATGCTCCTATTTATGGAGAAATTTTGCACTCTAAACATCCGTTTCAGTAAAAACGGCAGACAGTACACTAAAGTAGAAATTTCAAGCTTTAAAATGGTTCTTTTTTTTATCAATTTTGGATAAATTTTAGCAAACTTACAGCAGTTTCAATATTGAGCAAATTTTGAATTAGCTGTGGCCGCTGAAATCGGGCGAACATACCCCACTGTGCGGAGCGTATTCCAGAATAGAATAAACATTGGAGAGAAGAGTACGAAGCAAGTAGTACAATAGAAAATCGGTCTGTAAACGATCAGACACGGAGCAGTACACGCAGCTGAAAAGGGAGAGAACAGTTTAAGGGGACTAAAGTCGTAGGAGTCGTTAAGAATTCTCTTCCTTTTCGTCGCGAATCTTCTGAAAGCATTGCAGGTAAGCTGAACGCAAGCAGTACGAGTCTACGAAAAATCAGACCGAGTAAGTATACCGGACAAACACGTGCGCCTTGCCGATGTAGGCAAATAAAAATCACATATACAAATCTAAAATAAAACAGATTCCCCGTTATCCCGTTGTGCTTTCACCAACTTCTGGTTTAGCTCTGTTTCAACCCGCCTATATCTTCGTTGAGAATCTCCTCTCCGCGAATCGAATTACCGGTATCCGTCTTTCGTACAGCCGTAACGATATTGTAATGCGTTTTATTCCGCCACGTGTTTCCTTCCAAGCTAAGAGCACACGATAAACGTTTTTGATCCTGAAAAATATTCGATTCGCGAGTTTCACTCGGCAGATTTTCTTCCAATAAATCCAGAAGTTGAGTTTCAATTATCGAAAATCTTCGGGGAAAAAAATCGAAAACCAATTTCCGTTTGGTTACTTCGTTTATTTCATCGATCATGCCAAAGATCGTACGCACAGTCCAACAGGAAATTATTTCGACTCGGTACCGAGAGAAAGGAGCAAAAAAACATTTCCATTAGGAGTCTCGACTACGCGAAACAGCAATTTCGCGTGCGCGAGCCGGACAAAAGGTAAGGGAAAACGCTCGAAATGATATATAAAATGGAGTGGAAACCTTACACAATATTGTCAGGCCTCGGCGACGTCGGCGGGAGCCGCATTGTTCGTCGGTGAGGATCGATAAATTAGCTGGGAGAAGAATGTCCTTCGGAAAACGTCCATAAGCCGTCAGCACCTGGCGCGCCGCAACATGTTCCCAAAGGACCTTTCTCCGTGGCAATCGCAAAAATAACTAATGGGTCCGAGTTTTGACAGGAGTGGCTGAAGGGCGAGCGATAATGGGAACAGCGACGAAGCAAGAAAACGATGAAGGATTTAAGGCGACGAAATTGTAAAAAGAAAAAATGGGAGAGAGACAGAAACATCCGACGTAAAACAAGAAACTCCCATTTTGGAACACCTCAGAGGGTAAGACATTTAACGAGCTTCTTATTACATTTACAGTCTCGCGACAAAGCATAATCTGCATGAAATCGTGCATGGAAATATGCATCTGCATAGAAACCTAGCAGCTGCAAATATTTCCATGCATCTCGCTTCCCATTTTCCTCTTTTGCAGCACGGTCCGTCAATATTGGAAATACGTTTCAAACGAAAGTAAGAATTGAATTGATAAAATGTCTGTAAGGTGTGTTCGGCCACGCGTCCTTCCATTTTACGACTTTTCCAAAATTATCGAACGGCTACGTAGTCTTTTACACGGTCTAAATAAGAAAACCAGCTGTACTGTGCCGGCCATATCACAGCTAGCTGTCCGAGCAATCGCAAAAATGACTAATGGGTTCGCGTTTCGGAGACGAAGGGCGAGCGGAGACTACGATGCAGAAGGACCTAAAAGAGGAAGAGAGAAATGGGCGTAGAAGGATGAAGGGCACGAAGCACCTTCTGCCCCTGTCATTTTTGTTCTCGCCGTGGTGTGCAAAAAGAGAACGTCGCGTCGGAGAGTATCCTTCGCTTAACAGAGAGTCAACTCGTCGCGTCGCGTCGCTCTGCAGCTTCTTAACGAGAAAGCACCTCGAGAGAAGCAGCGAGGGCTGGGTCTATTCATCGAGCCCTACTCGGCTCGCATCCCGCGATATTAAAGGCCACCGTTGGCGTAGGTCATTCACTATCGAGGACGATATCTCGAATGCGGGGATTGTTGCTGGCCGATTTAAGCCGGTCCAAACGACGTCGTCGCGGACCCAGCCGCGTGAATCCACGCCTCGTAAACCTGATGTACTGTCTTATACCAGCTTCTTTGGCCCGCCAGCCTCGCCCCCGGTGGACAATAAACTGTTTCGCTACTTTTTTTTTCTACTCCACCGCGGGCACACAATCCCGAGATACGTGGGAGCATCGCAAACACGCCCCCACAGTGGGTTGAAAGAAAAACGCGGATGAAAATAATTTTTGAAGTTATTTCTAGGTTTAAATTAATAAAAATGATACCGTTTTATAGATTCGGAGGTGTTGAATTCAAATATATAATCAGATTCTACTTAATTCCAAGCCTATAAAATTTAATTGTGAATTTCAAATGGCAAGCAATACCAAAAATTTGTAACTTTTCGATGAACCGTAATGGACCGGCTTTTAACATTTCTAGATGAAAGCGAGATATTCTGTAACAATTAAATGGAAATACTGCACCGCTGCACGCGAATGTTCAATATCAAGTTTGAAGTTTATTTGCGCAGCATTTAATTACACATGTAACTGGATGGCAAGACCAAAAATTTGTGACCTTTGGACGAGTTGAAACTGGCCGAGTTTTATTCGTTTTTTTTTTTTAATGAAATTCGGATGTTCCGTAACAATCAAATGGGTAATATTGCACTGGTGAACAAGAATTTTCGAGTATCGAGTTCGAAGTTCATTCACATACGAATTAATTAAACATGAAATTATGAAAAAATCTGAAACTTTTCAACGAATGGAAATGGTCTCGCTTTTCCACTTTTTTTTTTGCGAAAGTGGAGAGGACGAATTGTTAGATGGAAATATTGGCACGACGAATTTCCAACATCAAGGCTGAAGTTCTCTTGGTCTTTTCTACTAAAAATTTGTAACTTTTCGATGAATGGAAATGAACAAACTTTTCCTCTCTTTTTTTCGATGAAAGCGGAATGCTCTTTAAATAATTTTATTATCCACGTGATCTTCGAAGTGAAATTTATAGAAATTAATAAACGAAGCAATTTATTAAAACTTTTAACGTACTGAATCGAAAAGATTCGAATAAACGAAATTAAAAGGTTTATTTGTTTCAGACAAATACGACGGAGAATGCTGGAAAAATTTCGGTCTTTTTTCGTGTCATATCTTTCGTAGCGGGTACGCAATTCAAAGACTTTCGTAAGAATTTATGGGTTTGCCTTTCCTCGAGCGAAGCATCTGCAAGTGTTGCAGATTCGGGGGAAAAGTCCGTATCTTTTATTATGATTCGGGTGCCCCCTCCTCCTTTCCCATACCCCTGTTTCCGTAATTGCAGTCTCGTCTTTAAGACATGCTGAAGAAGAAGAACTGGCTCGAGCAAGTATTTTAAGATCACATTTCGTCGACTTCATAAATCTTCGTACGAATTGAATAGTCGTTTCTGCTCTGAATCATTTTGTAACGAGCATTCTATTCACCGATTCAAACTCATTATTTCTGTTTTCCTATACGTTTTATTCGAAACATTGCTGAGCGAATAGAAACTAAAACGAAAGTTCTATTTTCCAGGCTAAAGCCGTTGCTTCAAGCACATGCTTACCAAACAAGCATCCTTCTGTTGGTAATAAATTGTGTATTTCACGTTTCGTGGCGAAGAATTTGTTTGCAGGATAGACTATTAACTCTCCACTGTGTAATTAACATTCAACAGTTGCGGGGTTTCAACAACGTTCGTCTCATTAACGACGAGCTTGCTATACCGCGTACTAAACGCTCGAGATGATGACAAATTTAGAATTTTCGTTGGCACACATACTTCAGCGAGTTCAATTATACGTCGACTTGCTCCACTAATTATAGAAAACATTCCAATTTTTGAATCACTCTCCATAATAGTAAATCCCAAGAAAAACATCCTGTAAACTGGGGCCAAGTTCGTTAACTTAGAAATACCTCTTGCAATACTGGAAAAAGCGTTCGTAAAAATTAGTTTAAAAGAACGCTATTTAATTTTTAAAGAGTTACATGGAGCCTACGTTGAGCCGTTCTTAATTGATGCCGTTACAAACCGACATATATACAGACAGACACGATTTTATTATATACAGAGATGTACACGACAATTAAACCATTATTTAAACAACAACAAATAATTTAACGTTCTGATGTCAATTTTCTTTCGTGTTCGAACGCAGTTTTTCACGCTTGAAACTGTGATTACGCCGGACTTCCTTCATCGCCGTGATTATTCGTGGACCTGACAATGCGTTGACTCGTTCTACTTCGAAGGGAAAATGGGTCCGGATACTCTTAACTCCGGATAAAATTAGAATCGATCCCGAGATCGTTCGCAGGTTTCGTTACATATAGATTCGTTCTACTTACGGGAAAGGATTCCACGTCTGTCATGCCTACGCTTCTATTTTTTCTCTACGATGGATTTGATAGTGACATACTTACTATGTATATGCTGTCTCGACTCGCATGAATCTCGGATTTTATTGAAACAAGGATATTGGATTCGTTGCCTTGTTCTACTTCGGTGAAAGATTCGACTCTCAATTTTGTCACGTTGAGAACCGGGCATAATTTTTCCCGGCAAACGATTCCCCAGTTTATCTCTGTTCCGCGAATATTCTGACATAGATAGCGTAGTAATACGCGATCTACATTTCTGAAGAAAGGAGTCGGATCTACGAATCTTCTTCTTCTATCTATATAAATAAAAATTAAATGCTGTTCGTTGGTAAGTGCATTATTTAAGAACAGCTGGACCGATTTGGCTATATTTTTTTAAACAATTATTCGTAATAGTTTGAATAAGGTTTTTTAGGGAAAGAACAGTTGCCTGGAAGAATGGAAAATTCAGGAAAAAATGAGAGTGCTTTTGTAGGATCATAACTCACGATTCGAACGATGGATAAGCGTAATTATTTTCTCGTTTTGTTCGTTATGGTCCTTGAAAAGATTTCAGGAAAAAAATTCGACAGACAATTACAAAGGAAAGTCGGAAAATTCGGGCAAACTGCAAAAACCATAATTTTTTTCATTTTTACATTGTTCACACATTTCCAATAGCTCTTCATAAATACACAAAACGATCAGAAACAAATTTCTTGAAAATGACAACGCCTGTCGGGCCAGTTATTTTCAAATAAATAATATATAGAAACTACATATCCTTATCCGTGCGACTCGACAACTTCCAACGAGTTATTGCACGCTACTTTTCTCGTAGTGTTCTTGCTGGCCTTTTTCCACGTTTCTAATCTGTCTGATTACACACAGGGTTCAATCCACTTGCTGGCGTTAAGATTTTCTTGGGATCTCTTGGCTGGTCTCTTGCAAGCAACTACGAGTGGCTGCGAGCGAGAAAGCTAAGCTTTCGGACAGGTCAGCATCTTAGAAGTAAAATTAGCAATTTTAACAGAAGTCCCCGGAGAGAGCCACCCCGAGATTGAATTGGAAGTTTCGAGAGTTTGAATGGAACGCCGGGTTTTGACTCTTCCGCGTCCTTTCGAGCAGCTTGCGAAACGAGCCGTTCCGCCGTCGGGCAAATTTTCTGTCGACTCTCGAGTAAACGAAAATCTGCGTGGGAATTAGCCGGGCTCCGTCCAATTATACATTTTAATTTTTTTCGCCGGGTATCGTTTTCGCGGGGTTCGTTCCTGGAAAAGAGCGACTACTTTTTTAATTCGTTACAGCTGGACGTCGTTGCTCCAACGTAGCTCGCGAATCTGCCTAAACGTTGAACGAATAATTCCTGCAGGTATGTCGTCCGTACCTCGTTGCGGAAATTATCGAACGAATACTTGCTCTCGCAGGAATTTGTCGGAAATGTTAGGTCGAATTCGTGTTCCTCGCAATTAGCGAATTGTAACATTATTTTAAAGCGAGATCTTTCATCTGCTTAAAACGGAATGTATTTTTTAAATTTATTTATTTATTTATACAGGTCGCGTCGATAACGAGTTCATCAGCGACCACAAAGATTATACTGAGAGGAAATAGATTTGCAGTTGTTATACATATAATAAAATTTTTCATGAATTTACAAAATTATAAAAAAAAAAATTAGTATAGAAAATTATAGAGTACCGAAAATCTTAGTGGATTTTAGGAATTTTAAAACTTGAATTATATTTATATAACCAAGCATCTTCAATGGAAAGAGAAAAGGAGGCATTGAGAAAGATGAAGGGGTATACCATTAGATTACATACGGAATGTATCTTGAGGAAGAAAAATACAAGAAGAAACAACCGGCGCGAATTACTGCGGCAATCACACTTGGGAGAAAATGATCCCACTTGACCTTTAATTTCTAAATGAATAAGCCACTATTTCCCAACCGTTGAATGGGAGCACCAACCACTTATCATTCCTAGCTAACAATGTGGTTCAGAGAATGGTCGATTAATTCTGGTTCCCTTACTTCAGCAGAAATTTTCATCCGCCGATGACGATTCCTTGGGTACCTAGGCTAGAGAACACTTTCCCTCGTTTCAGCCAAACGACTGTGAATCGCGGCAATGGCCGTACCCAATCCTTCTGTAATCTTCCCCGCAGTTAAATGCGCCGTTCCATCAACTGCAGAAACCGAGTGCTTCATTATCCTAGACTGCTATCCACTGACCGCGTTGTTCTTGGCTCATCTTGGAGATTGACGCCATCCTTAAGAAAAACTGACCCATCTTACCACAGTTGAAAACACTCCTGTCACACCCTTTTTTCGTCTATTCTCGTCCTTAAGCTGTGTCTACCCGAATACTTTCTTAACCCTTATCCATCCCTCGTGTCAATTTTATAACAGTTTTCCCCGAAACAAGTTATACATTTTTGTATATGAATATTATTGAGGTTGATATTGAATAATTATGTAAATATTTTTGTATATAAGATTTATATAGAAAATTTAATATTATTGAGGTTTTTTTTGTTTCGTTATTTCTAGATAAATATTTTCCGAAAGTCTGTGTGTGACTTTCATTTTTCTAATGCGGAACATCAATTTGACTGAAAAGAAACATTGAATTTCTTTTATTTTGTGTCACTGTGTCGATTTGACACATTCGGTTCGTGAAATCAGGGACGGATGAGGGTTAAGCTTTGACTGCATCGCATTTAGGAAGCAAAAATTGACAATCTCTCTTTCGACTGTCTAAAACAGAATAGATAGAGAAGAATATAGAAATAGAACAAGTAAGGATGAACTAAACGTGGTTGACACGCGTGAATTTTTCAAGCCTGCATTTACACCTCGGACACGTTCTAGTCCGGGTCACCTATGTATTTTCTCTTATTTACGATCGTCACCCTCTGTCCTGCTTTTTGCAACCCGACTGAACTTTCTACTGTCAAATTTCACCGTTATCCCGCAAAAACGTTCGGAATAGAAATATTCTAATTCGAGCGTACGTGAAAATCCCTACAACACACCAACAAGCATGTATAAAATGTCTTTTACATATTTACACTGTAAATCACAGTGGCCAATCGTTACCATAAATAACAGATCGTTCGAATTAAGAGATATTCGAATAACCCGTATAAAACAGTTGTAAAGCATCTGGTTTTAAACAAATTCCGCTCTAAGCGAGATCGATGGGTCCGGGAAGGATTAAGAAAATCCCAACAATGCCTACGCTAATTAGAGCGCCAATGCGGAGGCTTAACTCTCGGAGGAGAGAGAGAGAGGGATAGGGGGTGAAAAAGTATTTTTTCATAGCTGGATAAATCGGCGAATTTATGGGCGGGATTTTCAACGGAAGCTCGCAATCGGACAGTTTCACTGGAACATCTTCCGTTTCTCTTTTTTTTTCGGGTATTCGATTCGTACCGACATGAATATTCACGAGTAGACTTTCGGCTGCGCATCCACACCGTCATACACGCGAATAACTCCGTTCCGACGCGTGCATAACATTTCCAGCTGTACACACACGCGTGCCGTTCGCATTCTCGGCTGGCAACCTATTGTTGTAGGTGGATAGTGCGGCTGCATAAAACGGCGCTGTTTACACATTTACACATATAAATCGTCCGGAAGTGTGCCTCCATTGAGCCGCGTTCGTTCGCTGTTGCGCGAGCGAATTCCACCGAGAGCGCATCACAAGTCTCGTTTCGTCCAATGGAAATTGATCGTTTATCTCGAGATTGAACCATGTCGCTTTCGCGCGTGTTAGAACGCGAAATAAGATCGGTGATTCGAACCATATTTGGTAATTATTTAGGGACTTCCTCACTGAAAATCTATGTCAACGCGTTATAGTATCGCTTGTCAAACTAATGGTGTCGCGAGAGCTGTCTCGTTCTCACAGTAATTCGCTGCCATTGTTCTGCAGTCTCATTTATCAAATTCATCAACGAAGGAACTGAAGTGAAGTCTGGTTCTTTTTCTGTTCTTCGCAAGAAGTGTTATCTTTTCTTATGGAAAAGGAAAATAACTTCAGCTGGAAATTCTCATTATGATAAGAGCTTCTATTATTTATGAACACGTTCTCGACGAAACGATAACGAAACGATAGTTTTAAACTGTACATTGTAGTTCGTGTAAATCAGAAAAATCAAGTTGAAGAGAACATAATGGCTATCGATCAAAACTATTCTCGATCCCCGATTATCTAGGAAAACACGTCTAACGCATCGCCACAAAAGGTACAGAACAATATTTCTTATAAATCGTTATAAAATATACAATTACAACATCAAAGTATCCAAACCAGCTACACGTATTTCGATGCAAGTTTCGCTCATTACAAAACACTCTTTTGCATATTACATTCTGCGATTTGCGTAAAACCAAGGCTCGTGCTCATTAAATGAATATAACTCGTTTACATAATGTTTTATGCATCGTTCATCAATTTACAGTAACCAGCCGCGTTGAAGGGTTCGTCGATCTAATTAGATTATTGTCAGTATGATAACACAGCTCCGCAAGGTACACCGGTCATTTAGAATTTAGTAACAAAATAATAAAATAAATCCGAACCTAAAATCGTTGTCGGTCAAAATCGTTGTCAGTTAAATTCGTTGTCGGGGAAATCTATGTCGGTGATTTCCATGAGACCCATTTAAACAGGTTATTTCTACCGATTGACCTTGAAAATATGTCATCAATGTTCGCGACACCGCACTGGAAGAATTCGGCGACCGATATGACCAAAACGGTGAGCCAATAGTAATAATCGAGGAGAGAAAGGGTCGGCCGGGGTCGCGGTAGCGAACGCGCACGATCAAGCGTGTATCCGATTCGATTTCGCTAGCCAGTGGCTGCAAATAATCGGCAGGGTACTGTTCGTTGGCTATTCAAACTATTTCAAACACGACGGAGCGGCTGTAATGTACGATCGCGTTCGAACGCTTTTAATCACGCCGCATGGAACGCCGCACACCGGTGTATACACGTACCTGAGCATCCGCGCTGTTCGTCCGTATTCGTTACGTGGACACGTGCGCCACGCCGATCAGGATCGCTTTCAAGCACTGACGCCCAGCACTTTCGTGTATTACGCGCTGTCTGGCCGTCTTCCTTGCCTGTCTGCTCGCCCCGACTGTCTGACCGCCTTTTCGGTCCTCTCGGACCCCGCGTTCCGGTCTCAACGAACCTAATATTCGCTAGAATCCTTGGACGACCGCCGACCGAACCACACAGACGACTTTAGTCTGCGAACACACGAATCCTCGCCGTCAGTGTATAAGAAGATCGAGTGCATCCGACTTATTTCTGGTTGCATTAAAAAATCTTTCTAGGCCAAGTTGCATCAACCCCCCGGCTGTTTACTCTGAATTATATGCATATATGTCCAAACATAATTATTCGAATACTAGCTTTTATCCGCGGCTTCGCTCGCACAGGAAACTGTGCGAATGCCCTCGAAAATTGAACAACCTTTTAAGCCCTCATTCACCCCATTCAGATTGTATCAATGAGCATTAATACCAAGTATATATATGTAAATCAGACCACGAACAATATATCCCTCATACAAACTTTGCAACCCCTTTTCACCGCCTTAGGAGGTGAATTTCCAAATATCCTTTCTCACCCCTTGTACAGATCATAAAGGAAACCTCTGTGCAAAATTTCAGCTTTCTAGGGCCAAGGGTTTAGCCTGGGCGTTGATGAGTGAGTCAGTCAGGACTTTAGATCATTAAATTTCAGATCATTAAAAGCCAGACAAGCGATGGGATTTTATAAATGTTTCTTTCTCGCGTCTCCTTCGATCAATTATTATTTTAAACACTATTTTTAAACTACCACAATAAGTTTCTTCGACGTTTCGATCTTCAGATAATTTTCAAGAAAAATAGAAGAATCATGTCTGTGTTTTATTATTAAACTTAATTATGTTTTGTTAATTTAGTTAGTTTAAAGATGGAAGGAGAAACCAGTGCGCCGAAAGCATGAAGATATTGATGGAATTTTATCTTTTAGAATGTAACGCAAGCACTACGCCCGATGAATTTTACACAGCACTCGCAGGAAGCACTCGAAGCTAGTCTTAAAACGATATTCTACAGTGAAAGCTATACAGAAGCGCTGTTAGCATTCGTCAAAGAACGGCAGCTAATGTTTACTGCAGATCAAGTGTTTCGAGCGTCGGCTGCCCTGTGCAGCTCAAGATTAAACTGGAATTGTCTATTCTACATCGATTAACGACTTCACTCGCACAAAGGGAATCACTGTGAGTCTACAATTTGATAAGTAAACTTCAGTGAAGTCGAGATTCAGAGATATATTTTTCTAAATTCAGATTGGAATAATCGAGTACTGGAAACAAGCTGGTTCATACAAATTGCAACACAAAATGAATAAGTGTGCATCAGCAAGTGTTCAAAAAATCATCATTACAGTTTCAGCCATTATAAAACGAAGAATCTAAATCACCGACACAGTTTTCACTGACAACATTTCACCGACTCCAGATTTGACCGACAACGCCTTTAACCGACAACGAATTTAACCGACAATGATTTTGACCGACAACGATTTTAGATTCGTTGACGGTCAAATTTGTTGTTGAACAAATTCGTTGTCGATCAAATCCGCTGTCGGTTAAATTTATTGTCAGTCAAATCTGGAGTCGGTGAAAACTGTGTCGGGGAAATCTGTGCCGGTGATTTCCATGGGACCACCCCGAAACTACGCAATCCCTTTATATCCGTTTTGTCCTAGTGAGCACAGAAAAATCCTAAGGATCTTCCGATACACCCATTCCGCACCCGATGGATCCCGATTCTGGTGATCCTCTATATGGAACCCGATTCTGGCGATCCTCTAAATAGATCCTCGAGCGAAAATCTACGAACCGAGCAAAGAAACAGCGAGCAGGCAGACTGAACGAAGAGGCCAAGCAAAGAAGAAGAAGAAAGGTCAACGACCCGCGGTGCTCACCTGCAGCAAAAGTTCATCAGCGAGCATCTATGCCCTTGGTCGCGTTGCACACGTCTCGACGGCCTTATCCTCGTTGCAGGTTGGCGCTACGTAAACGTTACACCTTTTTCCATTCTTATCCCTCCAGGACTCGGCCGGGGAAGGATTAAACCGTATCCTTGAACCGCGGCGCAACTTTATCGCACGTTAGAGGATGCAAGCACCTCGGCGAACAGAGGAACGAGCCCCTCACTCGCGGCCACGATTCCCCCCCGAGTTTTCCGGTTATTTCCCGGGGAAAACGAGACTCCGCGGACGTTCGTCAACTTCGCGTGCTATCGAGCAACTTGGTCCAACTTCCATTTGAGACGCACGCCACCGGAACACCGGAACACGAACGAATCCTTTCTCGGACCGGTTCGCACCTACACGAAGCAAGGTTAAGGCGGAGCGCGTCCGTTCATCGAGCTCCTTGGACAGGACCGATACAACTCGGAAGCATCCACAACAACTAACCGCGAACGTGTACAAGAGCTAGGTAGAGCGAGGAGGATGATCGCGATCCTCGATCATCGAAGGAGACTCGTCAGCCGCCGGGCGGGATTCGTCCGATCGCTTTCCGGTCTGTCATCGGTCTGACCGGAAATGGGAGAGCACCTGGACTCGTAGCCAGGCTCCAGGATCCTTTGGTTAACTGCTCGAGCTACTGGATCAACCGGCCGGCCGGTTCCTCGTGGATTCTAACTTGTGGCTCTGTGGTCGTGGCGGGCAAGAGAGCCGCCAGGGAAACAGTGAAACGGGCAAAGGGCGAAAGGGGAAGAAAGAGATAGATAGGAAAAAGAAAGAGAGAAAGAGATGGGGAAAGGAAGAGCGCGAGAGAGAGAGACAGAGGATGGACTGCGCCTCTCGCCGGGTGCCAGCCAGGTCAGCGACCGTGTCCTCGCTCTTCCGAATGTTTTCTATCGGCGGCGCGCTCGCGACTGGGATCCTGGATTTCGGATGAGAGCCAGCTCTCAAGAATCAACACGCAAGCGCCGTTCTCCATCTTCCTCTCATCCAATCCTTTCTCGTTCCCTCTCTCTTCTCCCGCGCCCCAACCACCTCCCACAGCATCCTCTATCAATCCTCCCTCTCCCCGGTTGTTTCACGGAACGCACAGCATCCCTCTTCCACCTGGATCCTCCTGCGAACTCCGTCCACCTCGCTCCCAAGAGCTCTTGCCTGCTGCTGCCCTACCCTGATCAACCTACCACCCCTGCGCTGCCTGCGCTACTCCTGCTGACCTGCATGTATAAGCAGCTGTTTTCTCCTGTTTCGTCGTTACCTTGCCCTGCCCTACCTGCTTACCCCTTGCTCCTTGCGCCATATCTCTCTCTTCAGTGTGCAACATCAACTTTGCATCCCCGTTCTGCTCGGTAACGTTCTGCCCTCACCCTCTCGGATGGATAGTGGTTAACCGGTATCCGAGGTCGGTTTACACCCCTTGCTGGAGATCGAACAGGTGATCCGCGGCTTGGTCTTTGCGAGTTTCCTTTTGCAGCGGATTTATCCGAGAATCGTGGACAAGATCAAACCACCTTGACGCGCGGATTCGTTGCACAGGGCGTTGCACTCCTTCGTCGAATGAAAAACACACGTTCCGTGCGTTAATTTTCATGTTTTCTTTTCTCGGTTCCTTTTACCCCTTGCTCCTTGCGCCATATCTCTCTCTCCAGTGCGCAACATCAACTTGCCTTTGCATCCCTGATCTACCCTCACCCTCTCGGATAGCGGTTAACCGGTATCCGAAGTCGGTTTACACCCCTTGCTGGAGATCGAACAGGTGATCCGCGGCTTGGTCTTGCGAGTTTCGTTTCACAGCGGATCTTTCCGAGAATCGTGGACAAGATCAACCCCTTGATGCGCGGATTCGTTGCATAGGGCGTTGCACAGGGTGCACCCTCCTCCGCGCCGAATGAAAAACACACGTTCCGTGCGTTAATTTCGATGTTTTCTTTTCCCGGTTCCTTTTACGGCGACGAGGGACGAGATAAAAACAGCTTTGCGGATGGGTTTGTTCTTCCAGAAAGGTGAGCTTCCCTGCGGACGACCCTGAATAATTTCTCGTACTTGCCGGCCATGTTTTATCTTCATTTTTTTGTTCAACACTCTTCCTTTGTATCGGGATTCACCTTTTTTAATTCGCCCGTCTCCGACGGTTATCATTATCGTTTGTCTTTCTCTGTTCACGAAGCGTCTCGACGTTTGCTAGCTACGAATATGAATATGCGTATGCCTGGCTGTAATTTTGCCCTTTTGTCTTTTACTGCGTTTCTCTTCTTCTTCTTCTTCTTCTTCTTCTTGGCCTCCGCATCCTGGTGGTGAATTTATACTTAACCGGCATTGTTCTACGCGCCGCTTTCTTCCTGAATAATTCAACTTTCGCCGGTTCGACCATGCACGGACCCGCGCTACTTACTGGGCGGGTTTCATGCTCGTTTTTCGGTAAATATATCTTTCCTTATTTTTATGTTATCCCGTGTTGCTTTATAGCCTCTAAAATCTGTTATTACGCGTGCTTCCAGCACCTTCTCCGCCTTCATACAGGGTGTCTCTCCAGCATTCTAGAATTCCGAAAACGTCTTGGTATATCGCTGTTCCGTCGCGCAGAACACGTGGTTTCTTTCGAACAGTATTTATGGTTCGTTTGTGACTAAAAATCTTCCTCGAAGATTAAGAAAATTAGGGTCATCCGGCGACCATTCGAGACATCGCCAAATGTCTATTTTCACCACGTTTTTTTTATTCACAAAATTCACAATCACTAATTTTCAGGACTATCTGTACGAAAAAAATTATTTTATACTTTTTACTCCGATTTTAAAGACGTAGTAATTTTTAAAAATTTATTTTTATTTTCTAGTATATCTCAAGTTTACAGCGTGCCATAAATCCGGTCTCGAAAAAGGGTCCTGTTTTGACCGATAAGTTCGGTGTCGAGTGACGGAACGCCTCCTTCACGAATCGTCCTTCTCTTTCTCAGAACTAGGCCTCCTTCAGAGCCATGGGAATGAGAACAACTAAAACATTCTTAAGGATGCTGATTGTTAACTGCAACTTTTGGCAGGATCCAATCAGTGCATTTTCTTCCTCATCGCGGACGGACATTTCAAAATTTCAATTGCGGATCCTTTGCTCGTTTGATGGTCGGGGTCTCGCCTTGTATGAATTTCGTTTAAACGACACGATTGCGTGCACGCTAGTTGCTCGGTACATTTCGTCCTCCATTAAACTCTCCTTTCGTCGTACTTTCGTGGAAAACAGTCGCTTTGTCTCGAGAGTACTCCCCGCATCGAGTTTGCTCTATTTGCTCGTGGTCGACGAGATTCATCTGAAAATTCGTCTTCCTCGATTCTTCCTTCCGTGACTTGCCTGTTACCTGCGCGAGAGAGGCATCATTCTACGTGCACCATTCGTCTTCTGACTGTTCCAGACTTCGCGAGTCTGATCATGTACAAAGTTGGTCTACTTGCTGGTAGTTTCCTGTCTTCTATTTAGTCAGACCCTCTTCCTTGTTCTGTTGTATCGCTGCCACAATTATACGATGTTATTGATCCCAACGAATCGTTACACGAGACACACAATACCGTTGTTTAACCATAACGAAATTAACATAACGATAACATCGTTGTAATGCCAGTGTTGGTCAACTAACTTTATACATTAATATACTGGTGGCTTAATAAACAGCTCGACTGTTTGACCACTCTACTCGATTAAGTTCGTCTTCCACGGTAGGCATTTAATTTGGTCTTTCATTTTAATCAGTTTATCCCTTTAATAAATTTACATTTCCATAGGATCGTCTGCGTTCAATCGAGCGGTTTCCCTTTGTCCTCTGCATCTCGTAAGTATTAAACGTACTCGGCCGAGAGCGCATCCCTTTTATCTGCTTATATCGCTCGGCTCTTTGCCTCTCCTTAATTTCGCCACACAATCTTCATAGCTTTCCTGCGCGTTTTATTTGGTTCGTGTGTCTCCTGGCTTCCCCCGGTGCCCTCCGACTTCTTTGCTCTTTCCATTCTTCTTGGCAGCCATCCTTGCTCCTATTCAACCACTCGCGTAAGTTCACGGATCCAGTTTCCCATGTATACGCTGAACACTTGCTTTAAACATTTTCTTTTTAACTTATAGCCGGCGCTTGCCCTATCTCGATTCTCCAAAACCTAGGATACCACCAATGGTTGACTATTCTTTTCTTACCCTTCAGCTTTGCTCTCTTTTCCAGCTGTCAGTACAGGGTGTTAAGAAATGTTTGGTCTCGATGGAGATCTGTAAAAAAAGTTGCCGCAAAATTGTCCTTGACCTTGAATTTCAAGGTCAAATGTTTTTATTGTATAGGGAGAGTACTATGTACTTTCTTTACATGTATTTTTTAGAGAGAGAGAGAGAGAGAGAAAGGGCCATCTAGTAAAATATAAAATAAATTCGTCTAAAATTGACGGCTCCGAATGGGAGCACCTTTATTAAATATTTCAAGCGTGCTATCTTGGTGTGGCAGATTGCGGAAGGTGGATCGCTAATCGGGGCGTTGGCATTAATTATTTGCCAGCTGATCGGGCGTGAACTTGTTCCGATTGGCTGACGAACCATCTTACTGTCACACGTAGGTTGATGATCCAGTTTGCGTCGCGGGTTGCGGAGTTGCGTTTATTCCGACTCGGCGTTGAACGTTCACCTTTAACTTCTGCCCACTTACAGCGATATTTACGGTGACGAACGGACAAGAAGAACGATGGACAATCATCCGATGTTGCGGCGGAACAACAGCTTTTTGCTCGCCGCGCTGCAAAAAGACAAACGCAACACCATAGGCTTGTAGCGTTCACAGTCGACGTTCTTTTGTGGTTTGTGGAAAGCAGTTTTTTCAAACAGAGGAAAGACAACAAGAAGCAACAAGAATCCCCGTATGCGCGGCCGCGCGTGTAATTGTGTCCACGCTCTCCTGGTAGACGTCATCGAGTTACCCTTAAACGAGTCCGGATACGTGTGACATTTAGCTGGGCCAAATGATTGATTGGCGGGCCGCTCGAATGATCGATCGCTTTATGTTATATGAGCCACTCAATTGGCTCCCGAGTGTTGGCGAACATTTTCTGATTTAGCCCGCCTCGCTCTCGTAACTTTAATAACTCGCGCGGAATAATTGATTAATGCCAGCCTCGAATTCACGTTTTTTTCTTGGTCAAGCTTACTTTTCAATATGTTGACTCGATCGCGAACTGATTGGTAAACCTCGGCGAACGTCGAGCGAAATTTTTAATGAAATATTTTAAGGGTTCCGTGGCTTTGAAATCTCACCGAGATAATCGTGACTAGCGGTCGGCGATATTTTATTCGGATAAAAATTAATTCAATTTCTATATTTTATTGGTGCCCTCGTTTCGCGTCCAGAGCTTGCCACTAACAGATGCAGATTTTTATGCAAAATGAAATATGGTCGATTGCAGGACACAGCAAACGAATAAAAATTATATTCTTCTTTTAATTATCCGATTACAACGTTTGCCTTCCAACGCAGAAAATAATATACATTTTTATTACTATGATACATTAAATTCTTCACTGTTTTGAAATATTCTTGAAACAATTTTCTCTTTTGTTGAGACAGTCCACGATTGATTAACCGTGAACAATCAAAACAACATGAATTGTGTAATTTTTTATAAGACGACGTATATATACGTTTCGTGCTGGACAAGGTTAGCGCTAACCCAGCAATTGAGAGGGTATAAATATTTTTGCGGTCGACTGTATACTCGAGTTCGGTGCGAGCCTCGTCCCCGACAACGCCGCGCTGTAACTTTTCCATTATTCCCTGAAAATTGCAATCTAGCGTTCCTGTATCAGTCTGTCCGTTTGCCTCCCCTCTCCTAGTCTCTCTGTTTCACTCCCTTTTATTTTTTTTTTGTTATTTGTTCTCACGCGAACGGAATCGGAAATGCGTGACCCGCATTGCACTCATTTGTATTGCGTCGAGGGTGAGAGCGTAGACAAAGCTCGCTCTGTGAAGATTCAGTTCCCGTGGCAGCTGGGATTATAACGGTGAGTCGCACAACGTATCAAATTGTATTACAAAACTCGAATATTACTTTCTGTTCATTTTTGTTGTTGTTGCTTTTGTCGGTTTTGTATTTCCGACGTGTTTCCCTCGGTGAAAGACTGTTTAATTAAATAGTCGACTCTTTGTGACAGCTTTTTATACGCGCGTTCGAAGTTATCCCAACGTTTTCCCCTTTGTCCGCCGTTTCGAACGGGCCTTCACCCATTTTTCTTTTTGTTTTTCTCCTCGTTTTCAACCCGGACGCGGTCGTAAGTTTTACAGGCTGCGTGTAAACATCTTTCTTTCGAGTCGAGTAAAACTTGGAGCATCTCGAACGGAATATAACCGATGGGAAAAAGAAGAAAGTATCGTTAACGTAAAATTCGCAATTATTAGCGACACGTGTACGATGAAACAGTACCACGTTTTTTATTGGAAACAGTTTGAATGCTCGTTGCGAGATAGAAAAAGTGGGGAGAACAGTGAATTTCAATATTCTCTTAAATACAGGGTGTCTGAAAATTCCTTTATTATCCGGAAATTTGAGGTTCTTGAGATTATTTAAAGCAACATTTTCCTTTGCAAAAATAGCGTCCGTGGCTTCGTTAAGGAGTTATTAACGAAAAACGCGGACCAATCAGAGCGCGACCTAGACGCGTATTGGCACAATCGTGTTTTTCGTTAATAACTCCTTAACGAAGCCACGGACGTCATTTTCGCAAAGGAAAATGTTGCTTCAAATAATCTCAACAACCTCCCACTTCCGGATTTACTAACGAATTTAAGAAAAATTGAAACTCGTCGTCGAAGAAAGAATGTTCGTACGTGAGAATTCGACCGGTGGCTCCCGAATCGAAACGTAACCATCCTCTCTTCCGTATGAACGTAACAAAACATTATAGAAATTGTGTGCCGTGGTCTTCCGTCGGTCTCGCGTTTACAAATACATGAAATTCTCGGCGGGAGCGTAAACAAGCTTTATTGTTACTCCGGGGGGCTCGGGAACATTGTGTACGACCGCTGTATTATTTTTCAGCGTGGGTTCGTAGGAGATACTCGTAACTCTACTTCATATTCCATTTCGATTTCCGCGGAGCGGCGAGGCGTTATATCGTATCGGTGCGCAGAAGCGTTACGTGGCGGGATTAAGCGCGTAATCCCGGAGCTTCGCGTTTCACGCGGACTTACATGTAAACACTGGAAGGAATGAAGGGGGCGCAGAGAGAGAGAGGGATGTGAATTCATCTTGGCCGGTAGTTAGCCGGACTTGTGACTTGTTATTACAGGGGTGACTTTTCCCGACTCCGTGCTCCGCGTCGCATAGTGGAGAACTGACCTTTCTCGATTCAAAAATAAATAACTTTCGATAGAAATGAGATAGAGAGATGAAATTTTTTCGTGAAATTATGCAACTTTGACGAATTTTCTCAAGATTAAAAACCGTTCGCACCGTCATCTCCCTATTTTTTCTATATCCTGCAGATTCAGCTTTAATTTAAAAAAAAATTCATCGCTCTACCTCATTTCTATCGAAAGTTATTTCTTCTTGAATCGAGTAAAGTCAGTTTTCCCCACTGTGCGTCGCACCACTCGGACAAGTATTCAGGCCGTCCGAAATAATAAAAGCTATAAATTTCGGAGCGGTCGCTTTAAAACTCATATATCCTCTGTCTATGAAACGAGAGGTGCCTTAATAACCCGTAATTAAATTCGTCGCCGCCTGGGGAGAGACACCCTGCCCCCGCCCGGTGCTTTCAGGATCGCGGCCATAAATCCGCTCGCTACCGTAAGAAACGCGAACGCGTTGCAAATCACCGAAAGGTCTCGCCCCCGGTCGTTGTCTAAACTTGTCGTTACGCTTCTGCTTCGATATTAATGTACACGGGGAAGCTGAATGATCGAGGAACCAACTGTTGTGGAATTTGTCGCCGCAACCACACTCGGTGAAACCTCGAAGTCACCGTTTCGTGAAATTTCTCGTGCGGTCGGACTGTTCGCGCTCGTTCAATCCTGGGATATTCACGGGAAACCACGGTTCACTTAAATCAACATAAGTTTCAATTAATTCGCGCCGCGAATAAGCTAATTTTTTCGCCGGAAGACTACGTCTACAATTTTGCACTTTGTTCTGTTATTGCGAACGAGACTAATCAATTTTTGACCTAAGTACCTTAATAATTTTTTATGTATAATTATATTAAATCTAGAATTTTATTTATATTCATATTTATTACCACGTTTTTATTAGCTCGCTTTCTTGTTTGTCTGTTTGTTCGGAGGCAAATTTTGCAATGGATTTTAAACTAACTTCCTGATGAGCTAGAGACTTGAAATTGCACACATGACTCAGAACTGGATGACAATGCATTATTAAAAAAAAATTTTTTTAAAGTCTTACCGTTTCGGAGAAAATAACAATTAAATATTTACCTTTTCATCCCCCCGCGAACTACGTCATCGCGTTCAGCGATCCCCACTTCGCTCGACAACCCTCTCTACTTTAGTATGCGTGCGCACTCTGACTCGTCCCCACTCCACGGACCCATTTCGCCCTGACGCGCGAACCATCGGTAGTGTAGTACATCATCGCTTTGTTTACCAAGTGAAATTTACAGTAAGCTTAGTGAGTATACAAAGTATTAAAATAAAGAATGATACAAGTATTAACACAAGACTAACAAGCAGAAAATAATTATTTAAATAAAAATAAATTTTTAAAAATACCACGTTTTTAAAAACGGACTAAAAAGTATAAAATAATTTTTCCTAGTGCCATAAAGATTCCTAACCTCGTACAAATAATCCTGAAAATTTGTGATTGTGAATTTTGAATAGCTGTGAAAA
>CM052324.1:12442661-12459048 GCA_028455615.1 Lasioglossum zephyrum | reverse complement strand
AAATTATTTTATACTTTTTAGTCCGTTTTTAAAAACGTGGTATTTTTAAAAATTTATTTTTATTTTTATTATTTATAGCAAAAGACTGATGATTTTGTTGGATAATTAGATTAGAATCGAACCATGATTATTTCGATTTTTGTCCATTGCATGCCGCAACTGTGCGGCGATTCTGCCCTTCAGAAAGAAATATCGCTTCCGTTCCGTCGAACGATAGCGGACCGACAAAAATATGCTCGGGATTAACGTAAATTCGGTCGCGTGCACTCTGGCGCATTTCATATGGCCAGCATTCTCGATCTTCGAAGATTATATCGACTCTCCTGGTGAAATTCGCGAAAATAGGGCGACGAGAACGGCACGACACACACGGAAATGTACAATATCCTGCGGATTCCGGCTACGAGTACCAGTATTCTTCAGGGTTCCCATGAAAGAGAATGTTTCCCGAACTATCTTAAGCGAACTAAGATTTTCTATCCACGAACAGATTCACCAGCAACTTTCTCGCAACGAATAAAACAACCGTTCCGCGGCACTTTATCGAACATGATTATTCGAATCGACTCATTGGTTTCTTCGCAACAGATTTCTAAAAACTGATTAAAAGATCATCTCTGTCTCTATAAACAATAAATAAAAATGAAATGCTTTTTTTCCAGAATCAGAAAGTTAGCATTCTAGTATATACTTCTTGGATCCACTGATTACATTATGCAGGAACGATTCAGAAAGAAACTTTTTACGATCGACAAAGAGAAATCTTCGATCGGTCGGTAACATTGTTTTAGTTTGAGTGTGCCTCGTGTGCTCAGCGACCGGACCTTTCGTTTTCTCGCAGACCATAGTCCCTTGTCGTTCCTTTTCTTCCACGAATTCAAGAGAAATGAGATTGCTCGGTAATTCTTACGAGCAAGCCATTACTCCGAGACGTGCCAACAAATCTATGAGTCGTTTTATGCCGCACCGACTAATTCCGAGGATTAATTCAATCGTAAAAATAGACTAAAGCCGGCTTTACCGAGCTGTGCGTCTCGTAGGAGGGACAAAGTCTACGCACTATTAGAGCGCGATACAAACAATTGCGTTTTACAACTGCTTCAAGTTCCTATCTTTAATAAACTCACCGGCAGGAAAAGAAGAGATACGGGACGGTTTCTCCCTTGAAATTATTATCCCGTATTTCCTGAATTTAACGAGCTTCTTCATAATCTGCATCATGATACGGCAAACTAGGAATTCCAAGAGGGGTTCATAAATTCAGTTTTCGTAGGAAAATGGAGAAAATTCAGAAAAACGTCCGACCATTTAAGTTGGCTTAATTTCCTAAAAATTGTTAATGCGATCGGGCGACCGTGATTGCGATTATACATATTTGATAAATTAATTGTAACAATCGAATTCGAGACTTGTTAAATTCGTTATTCCAAACGCAAAATCGGTGATTGAAAAGTAGAACACTTGGGCCGCTTTGGTGTCGCGCGATAATGATTTTCAAGGAACGGAACACAATAATTGGAGCCATTTAACTAGAAGGTGTTCGAGCTGCATTTTGCAGCGGCTAGGTCATCGTTCAATTTCCCATGGAGAGAATAAGTTAATAGGATTTTCCTTGGAACGTAACCGGTTCAAAGAGTTCCGCCGTATCAAAGATAGAAGGGAGGCACGAGTGGAAGATACGCGTCCACTTTCTGACATTTACAGTGATAACACGGCCCGTATTTCTGCAGGTAAAGTAATAGCTTCTCTCAGCTTCCATTAAGCACCGAGGATAAAGCGGGTAACGCACGTGTGCGCTAGTGCACGCGGCTCGTCCATGCGTATAAGTGCGCGCGTAAAGCGATTTATCGAATCATAAGGACGCTCGGGCTTAACACTTTCGACGTTGCAACCTTCGTTCCGGAACCGGGGGTCCTCGATAATTCGAATCCTACTTAAACTTTTTCCGATAGAAGTCTGTTCGCGAGAGCGCTATTGTGTTTCTTTGTTCTTGAGAAAGAAATAGAACGGGATTTATTCATTGAATTTGGATGCGACCTATAGATGGAAGCCTAGAACATTTAACAAGGGAATAAAGGATATTGGGGGAAATGATAAGGTTCGAGGATTTCAAATTGCAAATTTGCTGTTTTCTATAATTGATCGAACTGTGCGCCGAAACCACAAGATTTATCATAAAAATGCAAAAGTTAGGGAATGGGGAAGGCAGCAATAAGTATCACTAAAAGTAATGTAAATCAAAGTCACATTTATTATGGCTGTAAGGCTGAAATAAATCAAATCCTATTCTTCTTCATTGAATTGTTTGTTTCAAACAAAAACTGTACATAAATGTGGGTCGTTTCGTTAATGTTGATACTTTCTCGACACACTGTACCCTTCCGGAGTAATTTCCATAGGGAAACTGCGAGCTGCACCGACACCGGTAGCTCTAATCCAAGGCAATACCGATCTTCTATCTCCTCGTTGAACTTCACCATTTGTATATGTGTACGTGAAAGCGATACGAGTTCAATTCCCGTCGTGAGAAGGTTCTCGAGAGTTTTTCATTCTATTCCCGACACGTAGACGCCGAAAAATAGAAGAGATGGAGGGGTAAAAAAAAACGACGTCGGAGAATATTTTCAACGCATTGTCACGTACAGAGCGTCGGCAAGCAGGCATAACGCGCTTCCAGCGGCGTTCCTTTCAAGCGTATCCATTTTGGAATAAGCAAACAGCGGAGCAGAATTCCTACGAGCGTGTCGATAGAGGGAACGGAATACCGAGTATCGGGAACCCCATCTATCAGGATCACTGGTTTACAATGAGGCTGAGAGAGAGAGGTCGAAGTGTATCCGAGAGCAACTATATTGACCCGCGAGCGTTGTAATTATTATCGAAGCGCTAGTCAATCGCTACGCATCAAACCGTTTCAATGTCAATATCCTCGAAGCGAAAACTTCGCTTAGCGTTGAGGATGTTCTGGAAGTATGTAAAAACGCAAGAAAATTTTTGAAAATTTTACAAAATGTAATTCTTATTAAATTAAACTTCGTATACTTCGAAGGGAATTCCTCGGAAGCCTGAACTTTCTCTACTCGCGTTTAAGCAACTAATTAGCCGGTGTTTTTTCCAAATTTAATTGGACCGTAAAATTCGAGTTAAACCGTTCGACGCGACGGGTTCAGTTGAATTGACAGTATGTACAATTAGTTTTGCAGCTTGCGCTATGTTAATTAGATGTTCGGGGAAGCAGGCACCGACAGTTAATAGGCACGTTACCTACAAATTGACAACGTCGACCGGTTTCAGAATTTCGCATCAACTTTTAATTACTTAATTAGTCGCGGCCAAGCTATTTTCGGCAGGGTATCATGGATTTATTCGTGCGTCGCTTTAAATTGAATCGTATACAAGTGTTTGTACTTCCGGTCGATACCGCGGTCGTCGAGGTCGCCTCGGAATGTTGGAAATTTCTGAAGAACCACGCCGATTTCTAATGGAACAATTCTTCGCCGTAAGTGAAATTATCGGATACATTTATTATTCAATTACTTAAAAAAATAATCACCATCGATATGCGAAAATCGGCGATTTTAATCGGCAACTGAATTTAGGGATTCTTCTTCGTTTTTCTTCGTGCACGATGGTGGCATGAAATTATTTAAAAGAAAGAAATTTTGTTGGATTATCAAAGAAGTTTTCAACCCGTTTTGTTTCCGCGAAAAATATTTAAAAGTTCTCCGACTATATCTGATATACTCGGTTCGACAATTTACATTGAAATTTTTCTGTTCACGTTCCACGTTTCCCGGCGCGATATGTATTTCAGAGAACTCGGATTTCCAGGTTTCTATGATAATTCGAAGAATCGTAAAAGCGCCGATGCTACGTAAAAAGTAGGGGCTCAGCAAGATTTGAGCGCCAGCGCGGAATTACAAATTTCAAGAGGCGGCACGATCTTCAGGAAACCCTCGCCGCGATCCCAATCAATTTTTTCCTACCTTTTTCGACCTTCCCTTGCGCGCAAGGGAGAATTTCTAACGCGTTTCGACAATTGATAACCAACTGTAAAAAAATTCAGTGGCCGAGCCTCCCTATTTCAATTAATTACAAACGCGAAATTTAACTGCAATATTATAAGCTCAACCTAATAAGTTATTATTATTATTATTTATTATAGACGAACTGAAGCCCTGAAGAGAAAGATATAATACTATTCGTTATTTCAATTTACAATTAAACCCGTCTCTAATTTCACGAAAAAAGTTATTATAAATGCGAAAGCGTGGCGTCTCAACACATCTGGCGTTATTTGAAAACGATGTGAATAGAGAGTTAGGTGTAATCGGTTGATTGGTCGTGGTCTGGCAATCGCATTAGCCCGAGCATGATGTCGATAGGAAAAATTGGCATCGGCTCCAAAAATGTAGAAACCGGTGACGACTCGACGCGGCGGCCATCCCCGCGGCGAGACTGTAAGTTCAGACGATTATTGGATTCTCCAGGGCCCTTTCGCCCGTTTTGCTCTTCTGCCCGCGATCTTCATTTCCTTACTGCGAGAGCACGACCTCGCGATGGAATTTACTTTGACATTCGCGGCGAAGCACCCTATCCCTTCGAGAGAGGGAACTGTATTTATTTCTCTCCGTTACGAGTACAATGCCAACGAAGACGACGAAGCTCTCGCGTTATCCGCTCCGCGAATTGCAACATACTGCGACGCGACGCGGATTATTGCCCGAACAAACAATCTTTGTTTGAAGATCAAACATTTTGTTTTCGTCAAAGAAACATCCGCAACGTTCTCTTGCTCTGCTACGACGAACAATACTCTTGCGCAGCGTGTGCTCTCGAAATCTATTTTAATTTCAGAGGTGGAATTATAAAAATATAATATTTATTACGATCATTATTTGTTATTAGAACATGATCTAAGTACGAAATCATGCTGCTCGAGATTGCAGCATAAATTTCTCAGGTTTTCTTCATATAAATTGAATAATGGGGGTGAAAAGGGGTTGCACCGTTTGTATGAGAAATATTTTATTTGTGGTCTGATTTACATCATACTTGGTATTAATGCTCATTGATACAATCTGAATGGGGTGAATGAAAGCTAGTAAATAATAATAATTATCAATAAATAGCAGGGTTGCAAACGAAGCGTTGTTACGACCCCGATTCTATGATTCGGCTGTTACGCGATCCACTTGAATGTTGCTAGTCAAATTGTTGGTCTTAGCTAGCGGGCTGCACTGTTAAATTAATAAATACCCACCTGGATACGTGGTTATCGATCGAAACCGGGCACTCGGAGTATCGGGTGTATACGTCATGCAGATCCGACGGAAAATCCGTATAGGCCGTGAAATATGCGAGTTTCAAGTTTCCATCCGAGATATATACTGCTTCGCGTGGGTACGCGTGCTGTAAGTGATATCGGATAAAAACAACGAGAGACCATTTGTGCTTGAAAGAAATTGTTCTTCGCTTTTCGAGAAGGGGATGCAGGGGGAGTGATAAACACCACCCCCCTCTCTCTCTCCCTGCTTTAGAGCACGTGTTCGACTCATTAAAACAGTCTACATATTCGATTGATTTTTTATCGACCACCCAGTATAACCGTCTTTCTCCTCGGAACATGTTTCCCGTAAATATCGATTCCCTAAAATTCGATGAAACTCCAATTGCAACTGCAGTTTCGTTGCGCTCATTGCTCGATATTTGACGCATTTCCCGTGTCAATAATACACAATCAAACTTGTGAAAAAGCTTTCAGAAAGCTTGACAAAGCTTTCAAAAATATAGGATACAGAGGCGCACTCGATACCGAGCTCGCTGAAACAAATTGCGATGTCGAGTCGAAGGGGTAGGGGTAGGTACTTTATCCTTAGTTCATCTATTTCTTGATGTATTTTTTTTTATATTTTTATTTATACAGGAAAAATTATTTTACACTTTTTAGTCCGTTTTTAAGAACGTGGTATTTTTTAAAAATTCATTTTATTTTTTTGCTTATGCATACTTGAGTTTGCGATGAGACGGTCAATCAACCGATCAACCGTGCGACGAGACCGTTGTCCTTTCCCTCAGGACGAGCTTTTTTACCCGGCTTCCAGGGCTATCGATTTTATATTCGATAAAACTCGCCTCGGACTCCGACGAAGAATTAATCACTGGCCGGAGCAGCCTAATTAAATAAGTCCCTCTAATACTCTTCCACGGGGCTCGATCTCCGTTCGTGCTTCGCCGGCCGCATCCCCGGCGCACCTAAAATCGACGCCGGCCAGATAAAGAGAAGTTTGCTCGCACGGAAAAATATCGAAATTAATTTTTCACATTTCCTCCCGGACAGCGCGTTTGATCTCCGATAAATTAAAGGTCGAGGATCCGGACGAGAAATCGCGAGAATCGAGATCAGGATATTTCACTCGGTGCCGTTTCTTTTCCACCGAAGTGGAGCCGGGAGTTTATCGAGTTTTCCCGCGTAGCTGTACAGAGCGTCGGAACGAACGACGGGAAAATTGAAAGTAAAAAAAGTTGTACAAACAGTATCGGGATCGGCCACTGCGTCGATGGATCCCGTGTTTAACTCGCCGCGCGATCTGTTTGATCCCCTGCCAGATATTAATTTGGTATTAGCAGTTCGACGTGTTTTCCAGAGGAGTTCACAGTTTTTAGGTTAGAATTTCCCGACTAGAAATTCAGTTAGACATGCCTAAAGACGAATGTGGGCCTAATGAGGAAAAATGTCTTTGGGAAAACCTAATGTGTGTTTGTGTGTGTGTGAAAACCTCATACGGCTTTCCCAATTAAGCAGTCGTTGATACTAACAGCCAAATTAGGCTAGCCTAATTCGAACCTTAATGGCCTCTCAAACTAAATTTCTAGTCGGTTTTATTTCGCTTCTCGTTCCTATTCGTTCTACGTCGCGAGAAAACCGAGCAGAAGTTTCAAACAGTGGAGAGATTAAAAAAGTTTGAACGATACCGACAGCTAATTTTCAATTGTATCTTAAGTTATCCAAAAGACAGAAAGAAATTCTTAAATGGCTCCTCTGTGTCTCGCGATGGAGATCAACAGCGCGCCGGACCAGTTAAACTTCCCGTGCTGCAAAAAGAACGTTATTCGAGGCTGAAGAACTTCCGGTGGCGAGATACATTAAGACAAGTCCAATATGTCTGATTGTGAGCGTGCCGGCACCATTGCGCAAAACGTTTCACCCGCGACTTGTTCAATTATCGGAGTCGTCCCTACCCTCGGCAAACGAGGACGCAGCTTCGCGATGGCCACGTAATTTCATTTTTTGCTGGCCGAATGGCGTGAGACACAAGCATTAGGGGTGTCGGAAAGTTGAAGGAAAACGCCGCCGAGCCGTGCGGCCACACGTCGAAAGTAATAGAAACGATAAC
Source organism: Lasioglossum zephyrum (assembly GCA_028455615.1). Lineage (NCBI taxonomy): Eukaryota > Metazoa > Arthropoda > Insecta > Hymenoptera > Halictidae > Lasioglossum > Lasioglossum zephyrum. Next base: position 12,451,651 of record CM052324.1, on the reverse strand, counting down.
TTTCCTCTCCCGAAACTTTCCTGTCGGGATTTATGGTCGGTTCGATTGCGGCCAAGTTCGAGGCATTAAGCCCGCGCGCCCGAACAATTTTTTTATCGTCCCGAGCAACGGGCCACCGGGGAAACTACGCTCTGCGCGTGTACTTAAGAAGGTTTATTGCCGAAGTCACCTGCGAAAAATCTTTCGAGATGCCGCAACAACACAGCCGTTCCTCGGTACTTTCTCGGAAATAATCGTTCGGGGCGATTCTTCTCGGTCGAACATTTTATATTTGTAGGGTAAACTTTACTACATATTGTTAGCAGTACAACAGTTATTGGCATTTTTTATTTAAACGACAAATATTAAGAATTCCGTGTATAGAAAATCATTTATTGTAAATTTTAGAACTCCATATTCGTCCAGAAAAGGAATGTTTGTGATCTCAAGCTGCATTAGTTTCACCGGGCACCTCGTGTCCACGTTTGCAGGTTTATTGCACTGATCACGTGACAGTGATGCATTTTATGAAATTCGAAAACGTGGTGCATCCACAGCGCACAATAATATATTTACACGTGTACATGCGAATAGCCCGTGCACGCGGTACACCGTTCCATGTAATCAAATTGTGACGGCTAATTAGTGAGTTAAATGCGCAGGAAAGCCTCTGGCTGGGATAGTTAATGTATTATAATGAGATTAAATCTGACACGCTATTAATGTCGATGTTTCGTATTTGATAGTCCTAGAAGCGCAGTTGGCGTTCACTGGAATAATTCGCTGCTGCAATTGCTCGCACCACGATAAGACACCTAATTCATTTATGTACATACCATTGCACTATTTACTCTTCGTTTAAATGTTTGTTCCTTGTACGATTCTTTATTCCTTCCTTATGGAAAGTAAGAATTTGAAAATTCGGTTGATGAAATGGATGACAATGCATTATTAAAAAATTTTTTTTAAAGTCCATACGTTTCGGAGAAAATAACAATTAAATATTTAGCTTTTCATTCCCCACTCCACGCGACAACGCTCTCTACTTTGCTATGCGCGCGCACTCTGACTCATCCCCACTCCACGGATCCACTTCGGTAGTAGACGATCGGTAGTACACATCATCGCTTTGATTACCAATTGAAATACACAGTGAGCTTTGTAAGTATAAAAAGTATTAATAAAGATTGATACAAGTATTAACACAAGACTAAAGAGCAGAAAATAATTATTTAAATAAAAATAAATCGCTTCAAATCTTACAAGTATTTTCATAGCAATTAAAAATTCACAATCACAATTTTTCACCACTATCCATACGAGGTTAGGGATCGGTATGCGACTACGAAACAATTATTTTATACTTTTTAGTCCATTTTTAAAAATGTGGTATTTTTAAAAAAATTATTTTTGTTGAAGAGAATTTCAATTGTTAAAGAAGGAAAGGAATTTTTCAACGACTTTATCCTATACATGTTACCGCCGCCCGGCCTTAGTTCTGCCACAGATCTCTACCGCAGAGTCTCTACTTTTTTGTGAATTTTCCAGATAAGGGGTAGCAGACTAAGGGAATCTCATAACTGGCGAGCTCCGGGCTGTAATGTAATTAGAGAATAGACTACTCAGTCCCCAGAGTAACAATTAAGTTCTTTACTGCTCCCCGCGAGATCCTTGAAGGAGGCTGGATATCTCTGGGATCCGAGACCTAAATGTAATTACAATAACTTCCCTATAAAATCGGGAAGTTAAAAATATTTGCCAAAACTCTTTTTGCCATCTCTTAAGATTGAATTTGGTAAATTAATCAAAAGTTGTGTAATTCTGACAACATTTATCTTCGAACAAGTTACCACCCGCGCTACAGTAGAAGCGTGCCGAAACTTCGTGAAATCGTCACTAGATGGTTGTTGCTATCAGTTTCTGCTCGAATAAGTAGACCACATGAAAATTTTTCAAAATTTATTACTTCAAATTAGTTCTATATTCGTCGATTCATATATTCTATTAAAAAATATATTAAAACCATAACCGTTTGAAAAAAGATACAAATTATTCTCTTTCGAATAACGATTCGCAAAATGTTTAAAAAAAATCATCGAGGATTCGTTATCTCTTAATTGATTGAATTGAATATAAAATTATGGAAAAATGCAAATTAATTTAATTACCGCTGGAGCGTTTAAAAACACCGGAGACAATTAAATCATGAATTTGAGGAGCAGCGTTTATCGATCGATCAGGTTGAATAATAAACTTATAAAAAATGTTATTTTTAATTGCTGGATTCCGTTTCAACAGTTTCGACACCGCGGATTCTATTTTAATTGAAAATTCATATTTACCAGTTTTATTGAGTACTTTATGTATGTTACGCGTGATCATTAATCAAACCCGAAGAGCTGAGAGTGATAAATGGCAAGATAGAAAATGTACTGTTTGGCACTCGTTTCCACTCTACGCTCGAGCGATCGAACATTTCGAAATCTGTGTGGGATGTGTACGAGTCGTCCGTGCAGAAAAGTTCGGTTCTCTTCAAAAGTCAAAATCATTTAAATGATATTTTTTTTTAGCAAAAATATCTAGTTAAAACATTTGTTACTTTTGCTATTAGGCTTTGTTTTTTAAAGGCATTATTTGGCGAAACAAATATTTCCAATACTATTTAATATTTAAGATTTTTATTTTGCTTAGAGAAAATAGTACTTTAAATAAGATATACAATTTCGGAAATATTACAATTTTCCACAGCTGTTCGACGAAACCAGTCCGTTTTCCTGTTTGAGAAATAATGTTTTCGCCAGTTCTTTCTGAAGCGTTCGAGTGAGTGATTTCTTCTGTTCCCCGTCCCGATGGATAAGCCAGGAGGTGAAGGAATTTCGAGGATTTCTAAGAAAGATCTGCTACATCCGACAACTGTAAGATTTATGTACACAGTAAATTGTGAACATCGGATCGTCTTCGTTAATATAAAATCACTTTTGAGATTAAAATTCCTTCGGTCTACGACCAGGAAAATATGGAAGAGATTCTCGAACACGGTTTAAACGAAACGTAGGCTCGCGGAATGATGTACTATGTTGAATAATGAAGCCGAAGTTTGAAGGACATGGAGGAAACTGCATGTACAGGATAGACAGGTTATTACCGTAGTACGTGGAACTTGTCTACGATTTAACAAGTCTGCCACCCTGCTTGTCAATATTCGAAACGCTTTCAACAATTATTACTTACGCTCTTTCGCCGACGTTAAAAGAAAAGATAATTACAATATCAAAACATCGAATAAATTGTTACGAGTCGAGCAAATATTTAAACAGTTTAAAATGTTTAAAAAAGCAAATTCAAGCGATTTTACTTTACTCGTTTCAAACGGGACAATAATTCATAACAATTCGTGCAAAAAAACCTATTAAATTACAATACTAGTGAAAATGTTGGCTGAAAGAAAAATGTGAAAAAATATTATTTTAAGAGAGCTCCGCCGCGTTTTATAAATGGCTCTGCAAAAATTGAATGAACTGTGAGACTTCGACTACTCGCCTAACTTATTCCCTAGATCATTCTCCAGTTGACTAGTAACGTCTTCATACATTTTGACAAGTTCCTAGAAGAGAAAGCCGATGGATGTTTAAAAATTTATCGTTCTTTCAAAGGTATTCGAATATTGTGGCACACTGTATTCCATTGAAACGAATGTTTCAATTAATAAATTCTATTATAAGCTTCCTTATTAAATATGGAAGTTCAATGAGAACGTTTCAATTGGAATACATTATACGCCGAGATATACAACGTCACAGTTAATGCTTTAATTAATAAAATATTGTATATTGTATCTGGAGAGATATACTGTTCCAAAACGGATGGTATAAAACCGTAGTTATTTTTCCACCGGTTCGACAACTTTTATTTTATAAATTGGACCAGTGGTACGTAATATTCGAAATCAATACATTTTTCGAACTTGTTTCCGCTATCCACGGTTCTATAAATCGTTAGTTTTATTCGTTTGTTTATTGTAAAGAATGTTCCACTTCCGCAACAGCGCAGCGCGACGCAATTTCGATTTCGCATTCCGGTGCAACAGGAGTCTCTGGAAATCTCATACATGTTTATGAAAGAAAATGATGCACCGGCCATCGCATCGAGATGTTACATCAAATGTCTGCATGAATATATATTAAATATAATTCTGGTCACGTCGGGGGAACTGTATAAAACGGTGTGCTCGAAGAATAAATATAGAAAAATTGTAAAAGCTTCGCCCGTAGTCAACGTTGAATTTTCAAGTTTGTTATTGGAAGTTAAGGATTAAAGGGATCAAAGTTTCAACATGAATGATGCATCGCGTCGGTTAACACTCGAAGCTTTCAAACACCTACATGGATATACGAAAGAAACTGACGTTGCACTTTGTGTGCACGCAACAATGCAATCTCTGTAGAGATAGATCCGAAGTGACATATTTTAATCGCGACAATGAACGGCCGTGGAATAACGTGAACAGATTCCCCAAAGTGTGAAACCTTCGGAACTTGACGTCGCCAGGGAGATTCTCTCCTGTGTGAAACGATGAAAGCTTGCGAAGATCGAATATAGACGTCGGCGAAAGTTTTCGGACCGCCTCAAAGCGAGAATTTATCATAGTCGTTTTTCTCTTCCTATACCTGCGAGAGATACCCTAATAGAAAATCTGATCAAATTCCGCAAAGTTCCTCGCAGCCGCGGCGAATCCGCAATCGCGGATCAACCGGTGCGATTTCGATACGATATTGTTCCAGCACACTGTTCCAAGCACACTGTTCCAGCACACTGTTCCAAGCACACTGTTCCAAGCACACTGTTCCAAGCACACTGTTCCAAGCACATTGTTCCAAGCACATTGTTCTAGCACACTGTTCCAGCACACTCTTCCAAGCACACTCTTCCAAGCACACTCTTCCAAGCACACTGTTTCAAGCACACTGTTCCAGCACACTGTTCCAAGCACACTGTTCCAAGCACACTGTACAAGCATACTGTACCAGCACACTGTTCCAAGCACACTGTTCCAGCACACTGTGTTCCAGCACACTGTGTTCCAGCACACTGTGTTCCAGCACACTGTGTTCCAGCACACTGTTCCAAGCACACTGTTCCAAGCACACTGTGTTCCAGCACACCAATCGATTCGAATTCTTGCTCGAATTGTTCATTTCTTTCGTTCATTTCGAAATTCTCCGTGTTCCATTCCGTGAAGGTAATTTTCAATTTTATCTTCAGTTATCCAAAAGACAGAAAGAAATTCTTAAATGGCACCTCTGTGTCTCGCAACGGATATCGTGCCGGATGTTTCGCCTCTTTGTTCCAGCACACCATTCGTCGATTCGAATTCTTGCTCGGATTGTTCATTTCTTTCATTTCCATGAAAAATTCGCAAAATTAAACTGTTTCTTTGCACTCCAGAGTGGCATACCAACGAATGAATTGGTTTGGAAATTCTCCGTGTTCCATTTCGTGAACCATTAAACTGTAGCTAACCGAAAAGTCAACCTCACTCGAGTCAGAGCCAAAGCAAACTCGAACAACGGGATCAAAGGTGCACAATATCGTTCGCGAGCCAAAGAAAGGCTTCTAGATTCGAAAACCAGAGCGTCCTCCATATTCCTCCGCGTTTCGAAGGGAAAAATGGCCGCGGCACGAAACGATTCCCGGTCTCAAAAAATAAGCCAGAAGACGAGTATTAAAATTCGATCGACGGTTACAGAAGTTGCCTGCTAATTTCCGATAATGAGTACCCGCGAACCGGAAACTTTCGATGCTCCCGTACCTTGGGAAAAAATGTAAAATAGTGTCGAGAGCTTTCGAAATGATCCCTGGGTCCGAGGATGCGAGGAACAGCGAAAAAACGAAGACCGGGAAAATGGCGGAGAATGAAAATATTCAACGAGCCGTGAAACTTTTGTGGAGCAAAATTCGTTGAAATTTCACGATCTGAAAATGATCGCGATATTTCCATCGATCGACGTTCCATTTCCTGCGGCGTCCGGGTCTAACGTCGATGGTCAAAGTATTTTTAAATGATCTCATAACGTGGTTTCAGGAAATTGAAAAATGAAGTAGAGCAAATGTTTATTTACAGTTAGCTCGCAGTTTACCAGCTTCCTGCGAATGAATATGGTTCCGCGGTCTAGAAATTATTAAACAAACTGCTCCCTCTGGTATCGTAAAGCAAACCATATGCCGTGGAAAGTGGCGCAGTGAAACAAACGTGTTCGATAAACAATAGCCAGAATTTTCAGACGACTAATTTACTAAAAACATCGAGCAATGTTATCATGCTACGAAGCGAAAACTTAAGACATATTTTTAAAAGTTTCAGTCGTTTCAAGTTTGCATCGCAAACGCATCTACGCTGTTGAGACGCGTCCTGTTTAATATTTATCCATGTACAATACATGTATACAGATTACTACATCGTACGTCAGCTGCCGCTCGGGCATATTTATGAGAAGATTTAGCGTTTATCGATCACGGTGTCTGAAGAGAAAAAATTCGCCCCTACGGACGGGTTGATTTGTTCAACAATTTTTTAAAAGTTGCCCCGTTTAATCCTCGTGCGGGTTCTTTTTATTGTTGGATAAATGTGCGGGGGTGGCAACCCTTGATCCCGTCTATCTCGCGTGCTCTTATACACGCACCCATACAACCTCACATATATTTCTTCCCGTTTATCCTACATATTGCCCCTTCTATTCCCACCGAACCAATTTTTCACGATACACTCGCGTCCACCTTCGGTTTTATTTTCCCTCGTCGCGCGTGTCTCCAGAGTCGGGGTCCGGTTTCAACAATTTTTACCTGTACACTGTTTATCCCCGTGTTCCGCCATCGCGTTTCTTCTGCTTCCTCCGTGTTTCCTTTGGCAAACATTCGTCTCCATTTTTCCCCTCCCGGATCCGCTATATGCCACCGGCTATTTTGCGCCGCGATTTTTCAACGAATCCTTGGAAACTGCAAAACACATTTTTCAATTCGATGGAACAATCTAGATTTCGCGACGGTAGCCGTTCGTCCTTCCAAGGGGTATTCTTTTAGAAGATTTTGCGTGTTTACTTTGGAGATAGTATGTAGTATTCAGGATATAAACGAGTGTATACTTTCCACCTTTAAATATAATAAATTTAAAAATATCCAGTTTCCAATTGTAATCTAACCAGAGTCAACACAATGCCCAGAGTCTATGCGAAGATTCTCAAGGTTTATTAGATCAGCAGGAGCGCTGCTCGCATATCGGCAGACATCCATCCGCCGAATTAGAATCGTCCTCTACATCTTTAGCCGCGTCGTGCTCGTTTCCCTCTGTAATTCGTCAGCGTTTGGTCCTTTATTTACTGATTCGCTCGTCCTCCGTCTCGCAATTTTCCAGACCCTAGCTCGGATACCCTCTCGTCAGTGGATCGATCCGTCTCGGTCTCTCCCTCGATCTCCGCACCTTATCCATTCTCGTGGCTCGTCTCTCGATCGTCATCCTCGTTCTCTCTGCCCGTTCGTAGCCTTCTTGCACCCCAACTGGCTAGCTCCCCGTCTCACCCCCCGCACCACTTTACCACCCACGCACGGCTCTCGGTATCACCATCCTCCCATTTCCTCCCTTACTTTTACTCTCGGCTTTCCGTTTCATCCCTCCGATCCGCTGTTTCTCTTCCGCCGGCCGCGCTCCTTTTATTCGATCCCGCTTTACGCCTTATTCCCACTTCACCGCTCCGGAGATCCAGGGATACATCCTTTCTCCGTTACTCACCGTTCCTTGTCTCTCTCAATCCTTTTCTATTCCCATCGCACGTTACTCGGTCCCCTGGTCATTCCTCTTTTCCATTTCGCCTTTACCCTCACCCCGAATTCCACCCACTGTTTTCCCACGAGGTCTCAATTCCTTTATTTGAATTGACGGTTCACTGCTCTTCGAAAATATTAAAGGGACGACCTCTTTTTTCCCTACAGGTGCTCTCTTCGTCACGTATAGACACTTTTGCCCTCCATATTGCAGATGACCGCTCGTTATCCAACTTTCCCCGAGTTACTCTTCAGGATTTACAGAATTTTATCTAGCAGAACAATTCCATTACCCGAAAATCCCGAAACTCTATTCAATTTTCATGTACACTCTGAAATTCCTCCTCAGGGTTCCATACACCCCCGAAAAACTGGAATCCTCGTGGTTCCAGCACAGAAATTTCGATACACCAAAGAGCAAACAAGTATCAAAGTGGCTAAGCATCTTCACCGCTTCAGGGATCCAGGGATCAACATTCTTCGTTCCTCCCCATTTCCTCCTTCTCTATTCCCATAGCACGCGCTCCTCCGGTCATTCCTGTTTTCCATTTCGCTTTTCTTCTCACCCCGAATTCCACCCACTGTTTTCCCACGAGCTCCCCTTTCCTTGATTTTAACCGAAGGTCCTACTCATCGGATAAATTAAACTGTCGACCTCTTTCTTTTTCAGACTTCGTCGCCTGTCCTCCTCCTCCTCCTCCTCCGATGCTCCCTTTTCCGCTTACAAACACTTTCCCTCGCTATATAGACCCCGCTCATTATTCAACTTTTATGCCCCGTTCACTCCGTCGCGAGTCGCTGCCTCCTTATCGCCGCCTCTTTGTCACTTTTTAAAAGGATTTAATGCTCGCGTTAATCCTTTCTCGATCTGGCGATAACAGATCGCTGAATTCTTGGTCTTCATTGTCAGAAAAGCAAAAAGCCGATGACTTACAATGTCGAAACAGTCTAAACATTTATGTTATTCGTTTCTTCTCTGTTCAAGTACACCCCCTGGCAGAATGTTTCCGATAGGAGGCATTGAAACGGATTTTAGAGAAAACATTCCAATTTAGAAGTACAAAATATTACTTTACGGAGTTAAAACTGATAGGAAATGAAAAGGGGCTTATTAACGAATGAAAAACAACAAAATAACATAAGCTTACATTTATTATGGCAAAGAAACGAACAAATAAACAAATTGTTACTGGGAA
>CM052324.1:12422235-12442561 GCA_028455615.1 Lasioglossum zephyrum | reverse complement strand
TTTGTGAGGATATGTTTACGTTTATCTTACAAAATAAGGGTGCAACGAAAAATCGAACTATATCACACGATAGAGCAGACTTTTATCTTGAGACTAACCCAACCCCACCCTTTGAAATTAACAAGTCGACGTTTTTTTCGAACCCGAAAGCAAAATATCTTCGCCCGAGAGCATGAGTTGCCATCAGATATGGCGAGATACACCATGGCACTGGTGGCAACTAGTCGGGCCAAGATATTTTGCTTTCGGGTGTAAAAAGGTTGTCTCTCCATCTTTAACGATTGTTTAAACATGTTTAAAGATTCATGTATTAATATTGGATATCACTGTATTCGGGAAAGTCTACAGAATCTATTTCTGCAAATAACAGTGCCATATCTTGTATAATAACATGACAATATTTGTTTAAAATTGAAAAATAAAGTTTGTCATTCAAATTATGTTTCTTAAAAACTGTGCGTCTGGGGGAAAAATTGAGGGCAGATTCTGATTCAGCGCAAAATACTCTATAGGAACCATCCAACTGCAATTGTTTAACAAATTTGGTGTTGGACAATGTAAATCGAATCGGAAACTTTTTTCCAGCAGTTGTATCAATCGGAAACTTTTTTCCCAATAACAATTTGTTTATTTGTTCGTTTCTTTGCCATAATAAATGTAAGCTTATGTTATTTTGTTGTTTTTCATTCGTTAATAAGCCCCTTTTCATTTCCTATCAGTTTTAACTCCGTAAAGTAATATTTTGTACTTCTAAATTGGAATGTTTTCTCTAAAATCCGTTTCAATGCCTCCTTTCGGAAACATTCTGCCAGGGGGTGTATAATTGTACCTTCTTTCTTGTCGATAGTTAGCCATTGGATCAAAACTCCTCGAGGCACGATTTTTCTTTATGGTTAAGAAGAACCGTTCGAACCGCCCATACCTGTTAACTTCCACGTGGTATATTTTTTCCTCTGGATACGGAAAAAATTGGATCACATAGGATTAACCTACATTCGTATGTATTACACTTCCATCGTTCAGCTCGAGATTTTCTTTTTTCCCCCTATTTTACTTTATACCCTGACCATAATCGGATCGCGGATTTTGATAGATATCAATTTTTACGTCTAACACGTAGAAATACGTTTCATATTTTGTGGTTTATATTATTATGAGGTTTATATTAACTGACCCGACAGACGTTGTCCTGTTGAAATTTCAATAAATTTGTTTGCGATCGTTTCGTGGATTTAAAAACCTTATTCGGAAAGTTACGAACATTTTTCCAAACAAATTAGCCAAATCGCTTCAGCCGTTGAATGAAATCGAACAGCATTTCATTTTTATTTATTGTATACATAGATTGATTGACAACGTAGAAAACTTTTTGAAAACAAACCCTATAAAATTGTTTACGTCGTTGAGTTCCGCGTGTATTTGCAAATACCGTGGACGTATAAAATTCGCAGTTTAGTCGTGCCTTGTCGACTGCAGTATTCGAAATGAGAATTCCTATGCGAAGGCTACGATTATATTGCGAAGCTCCTCCAATTCCTCCGTCGAATGTTAATAACTCGACTGTCTTCGACCTTTTTCATTCCGTTTTTCGCGTTCAAAGTCCTGTCCCTTTCTGCAACAAACTTTCTTCCTGTTTCACAGCTCGCCGTCGCGTCGCCCTTCGGTTTAGCTACCGAAACTGCACCAACTCTTTATACACCTCTCCCGTACCAATTCCCCTTCTACGTTTCCCCTCATGCATTCCCTTTTGTCTATTTTCTTTGCAATTGTTCTTGCATCCGACCTCAGCCTCTTTAATCTTCCTCGTTTTGTTCTACATTTTGTGCTCGTTCGGTTTCCTCGCTAAATTATATTCGCTTTTTTGCTCTCTTTTTATACGCGCCAAGCATGATCCAAGAAATTCAAATATTTATGGAACTTTGGTGTCACGTGGTACATATGCATTCACTTTAAGGAGACGAAAATGTCCCTACGTATTCCTCCCATGAATAACACAAATACGATTATCCGAAACTATTAATCGAATTGAACGTAAATGTTCAACATCAATCTAATCATTCCCATAGTTATTAAACTCTCGTGACAGACGCAAGGGCTTATCTACTACGAACCAGAAATTAATCTCTTCACAGACATATTAAATATTAATTAAACAGTTCTCAGAAGAGAAATTATACTTCAATTCCACACTTCTACGTTCGCAAACTTCGCTAGCTTTCCAATTTCACCCTACCCCTTCTTCCTTGCGCTCTTATCTGAACGGGGTTCGTCTACTCACCAGGCATAGTGGTTATAAAAGATACCAGAATACTCGCCCTATTTCTGCTCTGCAGATGAAATCGACGAATCCAACTACATTTATGTAAGAGTGATTATGTTTGAACTATTTATATTTATTGAAAGAAAGCACACACAACTGTGAATAACAATATACAAGTACTCCGGACACCGAATAAACGTATCGTATCGCATTTAATAAACCTCGACCTGAGCTCGTTTTTATACGAAAATTTTACATACGTTTCGTTCGTCTCTTTTTCCGAATCTTTTGAAAAAGGAAGGCCTCGCGTCAGCCGTTTGTTCATGCCATATATTTGCTTTTTTTGTTACTTAATTCTTTTTAATTAACTTTAATTAATTTAGGTTACTTATTAGGTTAGATATATAAATTAGGTTAGGTAATAAAGGTAATATAGAAAAAATTAAACAAAATATACATTTGTTATGTAATTACGTTACGTTTGCAATCAATGTGTTGCATCGATTGGCTCACGCATATACACATACAAATACAATCGAACGCATACAGAAGATTTTCAGAATCTCGCTCGTACATTTACAATTTCATATATCAATCTCGCTGCAGCTATCTGTTGTCGCTGAAAATTGCAAATATTTTTAATCATTACAAAACTCCAGAACGTCCTCGTAGTCCCGAAATTTAATCTCGAGCATTTACATCCGGAAGAACCGCGCACGGTTTCATATACTCCAACCAAACACAACAATTCCAATACCCGGAGAGCCGAAAACAGTAATGAAGCTCCACCTACGCCTCGAAACAGCGCCTCAGCTTTCACGAACAAGAAACACCAATCCACGCAAAACTCTACCCCATTCGCAACACAATCCCGATACCCAAAAAATTCAAAGCACCAAATAAACCGATCCTACACCCCTGAATTTCTCCCTAGGCTTTCACACTCCGTCAGCCTGGATCCACGCAATCCGCCCAAGCGGGGGACAATCCCGAAAAGCCCAAAAAAATCTGAAAACACGAGCTTTCACACCAACAAGAACACCTCGAACCGACGCAAACTCTACCGATTCGCAACAAGAGACCTCGAAAAAGCAAAAAAAAGCAGTATCGAAACTCTCGGCGTGTCGTGGTGCTCGTCATCCCCCAATTTTCCCGAGCAATCTTCCAGCTTAAGCACTCCCCGCTCTGGCGTCACCGCAACCCTCGGTTACCCCAATTTTTCCTTTCAACCCGAGCTCTTAAGATGTCAATTCTCTTTTCTGAATCACAGCTATAATTCAGCTTTCTTCTGTTTTCCTATACTTTCTCCCTCCAAGATGGCCACTACTCTAATAAACCTAAAGAAATATATTTTCCTTACATATTTATGGAACCACCAATTTTTCCCGTGTAAGGTCAAACAATTTAGTTATTTAGTTTAATAATTATTTCCCGTAAACACTGTTTTCCCTTGTTTTTTCTATTAACATTCTAGTAATATTCTGCCTACCCCCTTAAGCACTCCCCTCTGCCGTCACCGCAACCCTCGGTTACCCCAATTTTTCCTTTCAACCCGAGCTCTTAAGATTCCCTAGCGCGGCCGAAGAATCGCAGCCCGTTTCTGTCGGTCGCACGCTACTGGGCGGTTACGGCCCATCCCTCCCGCAGCTTCTACTCTCTCGAACTCGCCCTCCCATACCCTCTCTCACTCTTTGCCACCCTCGCTGGCTGCCGTAGGGATCCCTCTCTCTCCGTCTCTGTTTCAACAGTCTACCATTCTCTCTCTCTCGCTCCCGACGCGACAGCTCCACGCACTCTCCGACACTCTCGTTCTCGCTTCCACCACCAGTAAACCCGGCCGAGTTTCTCGCTCGAACCTGCGTGCATTCTCCTCGGTCTTTCCCTGTCTTTCCCGCGGTTTCTCTCTCCGGGAAAGCCGTGGCAACCGTTCGCTCTCTCTCCGCGCAGAACCCCGCTTTCTCCTTCTCGTTATTAGACGAGAGCGGCAACATTCTGGCGGACGCCGCGCCGGGGACGTTCAGTCGCGACCGCGTACCCCATCCGCACTGTTCGTCCCGTGCACCGATTACACGACCGGAAGTCGTGGCTGTCCTACACACAAGTGCGATACCCAAAATCGTGCACCAACTTCCAACCCTGCTTGGTCTTCTCACCGGCGCGGTGGTGACTACCCTTGAAAGGCGGCTACCCTTCTTCATCGGCGGCTTAGTCGGAGCTAGACTCCTCTGAAGAGCTCCACCGTTCGCACCTGACCTGTAGCCAGCTAATGCTCTCGCCGCTACCCCCGCGCAGACGGTAGAGACACCGACACCGGAGAACCTCGTTTCATTACGCCAAGGTGTGTACCTAAATGTGTGCTGAACTATACTAGTAACGTGGAGAATAAACTGTGATTGGGTCGAACCCAAGAAAGAACTCGACGAACAAGTGGATAATAAGGGTGTCCAATAGATAGGGATCAAGGATTTCCACCGGCTTTTAAATTGTACCGCCATTGATACTCTCCGGGGGTGGTTGATGTGTCATTGGTGTGAAGTTCGCTGGCTGGATTTTTGCCTTGAGAATTTAGGGGCGCTGTTTCGGGGAGGAAGAATTCGATATGGTGTATGTGTTTCTTTTTTATTTTTTTTCTTGATGAGGGATTGTTTGTTTAGTGCAACCGCAGGCTGTGGAAAAAATTTGATATGGTTATTGGTGTATGTGTTTCTTTTTCTTTTTTCTTGATGAGGGATTGTTTGTTTAGTCCAATCGCAGGCTGTGGAAGAGAGAATTCGATTATGGCTTTGGTGTACGTGTTTCTTTTTTATTTTTTTCTTGATGAGGGATTGTTTGTTTAGTACAATCGCAGGCTGTGGAAAAAAAATTTGATATGGTTATTGGTGTATGTGTTTCTGTTTCTTTTTTCTTGATGAGGGATTGTTTGTTTAGTACAATCGCAGGCTGTGGAAAAAAAATTTGATATGGTTATTGGTGTATGTGTTTCTGTTTCTTTTTTCTTGATGAGGGATTGTTTGTTTAGTCCAATCGCAGGCTGTGGAAGAGAGAATTCGATTATGGCTTTGGTGTATGTGTTTCTTTTTTTTCTTGATCGGGAATTGTATGTTTAGTGCAATCGCAGGCTGTGGAAAAAAGAATTTGTTATGGTTTTGGTGTATGTGTCTCTTTTTTTTTATTTTTTCTTGATAAGGGCTTGTATGCTCAGTGCAATCGCAAGCTGTGGAAGAGAGGATTCTTTTTTTTTCTTTTTTCTTGATCGGGAATTGTATGTTTAGTGCAATCGCAGGTCGCTAGTGAATATATTTATCCGATGTGGTGTATCGGTTGATCAAAATTGTGTTTTTAGTGTAATTGTAGCAAGAGAACCAGTCACTATGTCTGGAACGATAATATATTTGCAGTGTCGTTGGTAATGTTAGCTCATTAACAATTAGGAATTTCATTTCAGTCGAGAGAGGCATTTGCTGAATATTGAATGAGGTTTGCTTGTACTAGTTTGGGAAAGAGGCGTATTTGCATTGTTGTTGGTGGTAGAACTTAGGAGTAAACGTCGTTAGTATAATTTTGCTACGTTTGCTTCGACGAAAGAATCATTTCCAGTATTATCAGGTGAGAATGGATCGTAAATCCGGATCGATCTCGAATTATCCGAGAACGAAGAATTTTCACACGTTACATTTTACGGATGAAGTTGTTTCCGTATTATGGGGTAACTTTGATCCTAGTACGAGAACAACGTACAATAGCGAAAAAGTGGATAACTTTTTTACCGTTGGATACCTCGAGGGCGAACATGGAAAATTCGCGAAGGCGGTCTCGTGTTCTGTTTGAATTAAGCTAATTGCAAAAAGGGAAATGGGAGGGCGGTCTGGTGGCATTATTTATGGTGCTCCTCTGGGGCTTTCTTAAATTTTATATTTCGAGCGGAGATTTTTAATTAGAGGCGGCTTTAATCCAAACATATTACCCGTGCCGCGGTGTGTGTATGCTCGGAGAGTCGTTGTATCGGGTTATATTGAAATATGAATATAAAAAGGAACTATGAAGGCAAACTATATATTGAATTTTATTCAAATCTATATATTTGAATTCACGTAGAGAGACACGTCTTTACTCTTCGAGAATTAGGACGAGAATGAGAATCGTTCTGGAAAAACGAATGACGATCTGAAAAATATTTGAACGATCTCAGAAATATTTCGAGCTTTCTTGAAAGTAAAGCAATAATAGTATAACCTACTAAGTAATAGTAGATTATTTTTGTTTTGTTAAATAAATTCCAACAGGCTAGTAATAATATCGTTGGAGGGTTAAATAGAAGTTGAACAGTCGAGAGGTTAACGATTTATAAATTGTTAGATTCCTTGATAAAAGCCGAACGAAGATTTACATTCGATAATTAATATTTGTCGAGCGGGCCGAGGGCGAAGAGAGAAATGAGAAAACGTTCGACCGATGGTCAAAATTCAAGAGACGTGCTTTCGCGTTTTATTTCGCGCACGATGATTCACGAAGGAACGATAAACTCTTGCCGAAATGAAAACACAAACCCGATGAAGATATTGTGGTAGCTTGAGGTGTGTCTAACGTGGTATAGACGTTAGTGACCCGAGGCTATCAGCGGAATAACCCCTTTCGCCGAGAAACTGCTGTCTTTGAGGGCGAGGTATGTTGCGAAACGGATCAAATCGTTGATTTCCTTTGCATAGATAAATAGTGCCGAAGAAACTTACCCCTAATAAGACGTTTCATCAAATTTTCATTTTCTACGCAGCATTGAATCTGCGGCAATAAATTTTCACTTCTATTCCCACCCGTAACAACTTGAATCAGAGTTTCATTGGTTCGCTAATTCTCTTAACTGTACCAAAGAAATTATTTTCATAGAAATCCGTAATCCGAGAATTAGCGCGACATGTAAAAACGTTTGATCGCGTTTGCGAGATTTTTATGTTTCCTGCAAGCTTGAGCTACTCGGAATAATTTTTTCTTTGACTAAAAGCTGGATTACGAATTAACAAAAGAGTCTACTGGACTAAAGAAATAATTTTCATAGAGATCATTTGAAAACGTTTGATCGCGTTTGCGAGATTTTTACGTTTCCTGCAAACTCGAGCTACTCGGAATAAATTTTTCTTTGACTAAAAGCTAGATTAGGAATCAACAAAAAATTCTACTGGATTGTTCTTATCAACATCTGCAATTCCGTGATTAGTTGAGAATGGCTTGCAGCTCTGTCAGAAGCAGACAGAACGGGGAACTTTGTTTGAATACACAGAACTGCGTTGTGTAGTTTTGTGCTGTACAAACTCTAGCATTGTTATGCTGTTCCCGGCGATCCAATCCCGTACTTTTGTACTTCCGTTCACTATTTCATCGTCGATTCATCTTCAATCTACTACTAAAAACATTGCACGCTCCGCGTCTCTTCTGTTACTGGTAGAATTGGACTGCACTCGTACGTGTATTTCGCTCCGCAATGAAATTACAAAAAGATCGTGCAATTCGAACGACGCACAGTGCGGCATGCAGTGGACAGAAATCAAAATAATCGTGGTTCGATTCTAATCTGATTATCCAAGAAAATCATCAGTCAGTAAGTAAGGAATTTGTATGTAAAAAGTAGTATCCATTAATATAATTTTTTTAATAATAATTTTATATAATTTTCGAAATATTTAACTAAATTATTTAATTAAATATTTTTCTCATTAGGAAATATTTTACAAACAGTGATTGTTATCCAACGTTCGCGTTGCGCTGCCTGCAAAATGGAAACAACGAAACTCTTTCATCTCGTCGGCCATTTAGGAGAAAGACGTTAATTAAGAATTGCCCTGAACACTGTAAAGTTTTCATTACCCGGCCATTAACAACGCGTTATCTGACGTACTAGCAACCATGAGAATACACCGCAATGTCAAGGTAATTTATCTCGTGAAAGCTAAACGAAAAAGTCAAGATTTATATTAGCCATTTATTACAAAGTTTCGTGATCTACACACTCGATAGTAAAGTAAGATATTACATCGTTTCCATATAAATTACATGCAAAAACGATGTTTTCCTAGCTCGATTTAAGATCCGTTGAACAGAGTAAAACTGCAACGAATTCGAACCTACGAGAGAGAGTGGATTGTCTTTGTACGATCGCCACGGGTCAAACACTTTTCGCTCGACGTGGCCAATTCACCTCGAGTCTGATCAAAGACCGAGCAAGTCTACTTGCTTCCCATTGCCTCGCGGCTCCGAATTTAGGGGTTGCGCGAAACGGGATAGCCGCCGCAACTTCCACTATCCAATTTCTCGAATTTCATGGAGAGCATAATAGCAGACGATCGTAAACTAGTGGAAGTTAAGACGTTCAGACCGTGAGAAGGATATTTTCCAGTTATTATTCGCGCTCCTGTTCATCCAATTACCGGACCGCGGATTTTTATGCGAAATAAACGCATACTTCTTCCTCTCTTAACTGACGGAGGATATTATAAAGGAATATAACATCGGTCTCTCACAGTTTAACGTTAATTACATAATTACTGTACGAATATGGTAATTATTAATACAAAACGCAGTTCTCTTTATGAGACCTTAACCCTTTGAGCAAATGGAACCTGAAAGTTTTTAAGTACATGGAAAATCTTGCAAAATGATCTAATTAAAAAATGTAGAATTTCCTGCAAATTAAAAAGAAATAAGTGGAACCCGAAAGTTTTTCAGTATATGGAATATCCTGCAAAATGAGTTAATTAAAAAATATGAAATATACGTTACGTGGAACGCCCTGTATATCTTTTCTTATAATGATGAGAAATTTGCTGTACGTTTCGTGAATGAAAGCATGAAATCGTAGATAGAATGATATCATATCTGAGACGTAGGGCCTTAATAAAGTTTCGACAAGTATTCGATTGTGCGAAGTTACACGTGTATCAAACAAACACACAAACAACCCAATACGACTATGTCACTGCTGAGGATTCAGCACGGGGTGTAACGGCGTACGTGTCTATACAAACAGTATCAACCCTTTCAAAACTAACGGGACAGTACATTTCAAGGAAACTTCTAATCCTGTTATTTGCTCGCAAGTGTAAATATCCAGTTCCGTTTCCCTTCTTCCGTCTTTCTTCTTCTGTCGACACCGAGACCTGCAGACCCATCCAGATTCCATTCTAAAAGAACCACTGTATATCAAAATAGAAATTGTCCAAGTCTTCCGATGTCTCTACAAGTTAGTATTCAATCAATCCTATAAATTCCGGAATGTACTAATCTCATTTAAAAAGCAAAATATAACGGATTTTGGTTCTTGGGATCATTTGAAACAACATTTTTCTTTTCAAAAATGGCGTCCGCGGCTTTGTTAAGGAGTTATTAATGAAAAACACGGACCAACCAACACGCGTCTAGGCCGCGCTCTGATTGGTCCTTGTTTTTCGTTAATAACTCTTTAACAAAGCCGCGGACGTGATTTTCGCAAAGGAAATTGTTGTTTCAAATGATCTCAAGAATCTCCAATTTCCGGATGTTAAAGGAATTTTCAGACATCCTGTATACGTGTGACATAAGCTAACAAAATCTAGAATACTATGCAAATTCTAATGTTGGCCGACTGCGGATCGTTACGCGTTTACGCGATATGCAGATTTCTGGGGAACGTGAATATTCATGGGAATGAATAATATTTTAGTTTTACCGCGACCGATTTTGTGCCGGATGAAAGAAATCGTTCCACCATTTTCGGCAATGCGAACTATGAAAAATGTAAACTCGCGTAAAGATTCGCGATTTATGTGTACAGTACTTCGTATTTTGTAGTCGATAGAAAGTGTATCGTTGAACATGATATTTGTCGCGAATGTTTCCGTAGACACGGTTTATATCTGCTCTCTTTCCATAATATCCCACCATCTTCGTATCCTGTGAAAATCTTGCTTGTCCACTCCCGCCCTCGACATGTCCGCCTCCATTATTTTCACAATTTTACAGTCCGCTGAATGGCCCATCGCATCGAATATATGTATCTCGATGTGAATAAAATACGAAACGTTCAACGCGATAAATAATCCTGTCAACGAGTGTCGTTCGATGTAAAAATTCGATGTTTTTTCATGGAACGTAAAACTCTTAAAATTCCATAGAATTCAATTGATCGCCGAGATGGTTCGAAGGAAGTAGATTAAAACCTCGCGTCGTCAAGATGATCGATCGGAATAGTTACGCGAGAAATCGCGGTCAAACGAAAGAGATTTCGAGCATCTGTGGCGAATAGATTTTTCATTGAGTTTCGAAGGCAGACCAAACCCTCGCCAGGTCACATTTCCGCGATCCGTCAACCAGCACATCGCCGTAATGAATCGGCGCACCGAATGATTAATCCGGACTAATCGTATTTCCGGTGAATTTCCATCCTGACGAGTGACTCTCGCCGCGCCGTTGCTCGAACCAATACGATAGAAACTCCGTGTGTATCGCGGTCTATGCAATCCCACCAAAGGGCAGCACCAGATTATGCACCGTGACAGCGGAGATAAAGATAAACGGACAAAGAAACAAAGGATTATCGTGAAATTGATGTGAACACACAGGCTTGCATCCAATGGATGATCTTCAAATTGTAGATTCATCTTGAAATCTTCTATCTTCTATCTTCTTTCTTCTATCTTCTATCTTCTATCTTCTATCTTCTATCTTCTATCTTCTATCTTCTATCTTCTATCTTCTATCTTCTATCTTCTATCTTCTATCTTCTATCCTCTATCCTCTATCCTCTATCCTCTATCCTCTATCCTCTATCCTCTATCCTCTATCCTCTATCCTCTATCCTCTACCCTCTACCCTCTACCCTCTACCCTCTACCCTCTACCCTCTACCCTCTATCCCCTATCCCCTATCCCCTATCCCCTATCCCCTATCCCCTATCCCCTATCCCCTATCCCCTATCCCCTATCCCCTATCCCCTATCCCCTATCCCCCTTACAAAAGCTGGTCCGGTACATCCGACTGACTTCCTTAAGTACATTCTGCTGGAGGCATTTAACGCTCGAGTTCGATCCGTTGATACTCTGCAAAGGGGTTAGTAAGTTGACGAAGTGTTTACTGCACGGACTTCGGTCGGATGTTTTTCGAAAATCACCGCTTTAGCATTTGCCACGCCCTTTCGGCCTCCCCTGCGTTCTTCTCTTACGTACCGCGCGATCCCGTCCCGGAAGTTTTATTCTCCACGACCGAGCCAAAAACCATTGAACTAGATTTCTGAGGGGGAAAAAGGGGAGGGATCCGCCGCAACGGGGACATTTTCGGAGCAATTAAGCGGCTGGAAATATACGGATTCGTGCTTTTACGATCGACGAACAATTTCGAACAGAGGGGCGTAGTCTCTCTGACCACTGCACAGACGATCGAAGTTCAGTACCGGTTTGTTTCGTTAGCAAACTGTTTCTGAAATTCACACCTCGAGCGTACCCTCGTCGAACGTGTTCGCAATGTTTCAACACGTTGGTTCGATGGTTGGTTCTTTCGGTATAAATGTCGTGACGTTTTAATTGAACAACGATGTCCCGGATTAACAACGTTCATTACGGTACGTGTTTATCAAACGTTTCGACGATTTCGTGAAATGATTAATGAAAATACACACGGATATCACAGCCGAATAACGAAGCGTGTTGCCCAGGCATTTATCCGTGGCCAACACGGGTGATAACATCGATACACCATTTTGTAATCCTGTATCTTGAGTATCGATTCGTTTAACTGCGTGAAATTAAGTAATTTATGTAATTAGGCCGTGCATGTTGAATGGGTGACCGAAACAAAAACTGTGGTCGCCGTGTGTTCAACGCGGAGAGGATCCATTATCAAGTTCCATCTCGATTACAGGAATAGGGTCTGTTCGGTGAATGAACAGTAACGAACAGCAGCCAGTCAATGAACATGATTCATGTTGAAATGCATGCAGTAATTGCATTCGAAGTCCTACGTTTACATTTCTAAATGAATGAAAAAAAGCTAAAAAGTAATTCGACCGTGGGAAATCGATAAATCGACAAGTCGACGCGACGGACGGAAAGATTAACGAAACCAGTTATAACCATCGAAGGAAAGTCGATGGAAGCTATTAATTATCGCAGGGAAATTAATGAGCAAGTTTAATTACAGGAGGGAAGCTTATGACTATTTGCAAACAGAAAATCGATGAGACCGGTTCACTGCGTAAAAAAGTTATAGGGTTAATTATATGGGGGTGGATCTTTTTTTTGTATTTTTATATAATTTTATATAAAATTATATAAATACATTTTTTTAACATGAAGCTAGGATGATTTATAAATTGAGGGTTGTTTTTGATTTTACCCCACTTCGGTATGTGAAACAAGAACATTTTCAAATAACTCGTTAATAATGGTAAAGTAATTAATTATAGGGGGTGGATCGATGGAACCACGCTTATTTATGCGGGAAACGTTCGTGTCTGAATCTGGGCCAAAACAAGCTGGATAATAACCGAGTCGACAAGCGAATCAAAGAATACCGGTGGAGGGAAACAATAAGGGTACGTAATGTGTAGCGCAATTAATATTCCGCAGTGGTGCGGAACCTGACGATCCTCGCGACATGGAATCGTCCTGTGTGCGCTAAGTTATTGCGCGTCGTATTCGCGGATGTAGCGGGTGATCGAAACACCAAGGAATCATCTAGGTTTTACAGAAACTCGTTTCCAATTCGGACGAAATCAGCGATAAAATCAAGGAACTTTCGATAGAGCGATGAAATTTTTTTTTAAATTGAAGCTAAAACTTTGTAGAATATGGGAAAAATAAGGAAATTATAGTAGGAACGTTTTGCCAACGACCGTGGTCCCGTTGAAAGCACCGGTTCTCATTCGATTACCGAAGTTAAACAATGTGGAGCGTGGAACGAACTTGGATGGGTGACCGCCTGGTAAAAACCCGGGAAGTGACTTCCAGGTACTTTTCACGTGTTGTTGGCAAAGGTGGTTCGGAACCGACCTTAAAAAAAAACAGTAGGTCCCGCTGGAATTGGTTGCAATTAGGCGATAGGTGAAATTGGAAAGAGAAGGAGAGTGGTGTATGGACTTGAAACCCTGAGGGAACCAAGTATCTATTTCCTTTCCTTTCCTAGTAGGAACGTTTTTTAATTTTTTTATCTTTTTTTAGTTTTTAAAATAATATGTAGCATGTTGAAAAAAAATTTGTTCCTCGCGTGGTATTGGAAAAACCACGATTTTCTTGAAATCGTGCAAGTTTAACGAACTTTATCAAGGTTAAAAAACGTTTAAACGTCTCATCGCTCTATCTCATTCCTACCAAAAGTTCTTTGATTTTGTCACCGTTGCGAGAAGTTGTTTTGAACAGTGATAAAATGGCCCATCCAGTATTTGAAAAGAGGGATGCCCTGCTCCAAGCCGGAGATCTACATTTTCCTATAGCGTCCTGGTAGATTTATCTTCCGAGAGCCGACGTGGTATTTCTTCCAACAGAATTTTTCACCTGTACCATAGAAAATCAATTCGAAATGAACACAAGCTACACAAAGCACTTGAACGTGTCCACACCTCGATAGTGAATGAACTGATTCAAGTGTCGTTGACTTTGACCAGCGACAATCCTGACTTTCGTATCGGAAAAACTTTTAATTGGCGCATGTACGAAATACCAGGTGGTTTTTGGAATGTCGGCGATTCGAGCGTTATCCGTGATGACGGTATTTTTACCTATCCGCTGTGGCCTCGGTGCACGTACACGGTCTAGCAGTCGTGTTACGACTTCCAAAGCTTGGTGATTGCGTTGACACGTGACGAAAAAAGACGAGAAGTTAGCCTGGCAGGATTCAAAGAGTAGCCTCCAAAAAAAAAGAAACAGCGGAAGCATAAGTCGTCGCGCCTCGTTCCGCGAAACTTTTCCGCGAGTTGAATCGCTGGCCGGAACACGTTTATCCGCTGCAGCGTCGAAGAAAGTTTCGCTATTAATCTCCTTTAATGAGTGCACCGTCAACCGAGTATTCTGGTCCAGCAATTTTACGGAAATCGATTTTTTCCAAGTAAAAATTTCTCAGGCGCATTGCTTATGCAATTGCCGGGCTTTAAACGAGTCTGATCCGTCACACAATATTTGCTCAATATTGAAACTGCTATAACTTTGCTAAAATTTATCTAAATTTCATGAAAAAAGAACCATTTTAAAGCTTGAGATTTCTACTTTTTTCCACTGTATGCCGTTTTTACTGAAACGGATATTTTCAGTGCAAAATTTGTCCACTATTTCTTTTAACGAAATCATCGCTGTTCAAACGTCGACGTATTCCTCTAGCGTTGGATATTTAGCGTTTAAATACTTTTCGAATCCACTGTGAACGCAACGTGTGCGGTTACAGGTGTACTGAATATTTTATGCAGAGTACCATCCTAGAATCTGCATAGAATGGAAATTTTGCTCTAGGTCAAAGTAATTCTGCACGCGTCTGCCGTTTTCGTCTCAGACCGTTCGTGTCCAAAGAGTTAATATTCTCCGACGTTCTATTTTCGTTGGAATTCCGACAAAATTATGGTTTTCTGCTCATAACGAGTAGAGTCCTTCTTTCAATGGACAATCGGAACAAGTCAAAATTCTTGTTGCGCAATTTTTTTAAGCAAACTTCTACAAACTGAAAAATGCATTGAACTTGTTGAATCTAAAGAACGGAACCGTAAACGAGTCCATAATAATTTTTGATCGATAACGACGTTGTCGTTTACACGTTAGACGGTAACAACGAGTGAACAATTAACTGAAATCGAGAGTAATTGGAGCATCACTGTGTGGAGTGGGTAACCACGGTTATGCGCGGCGCAATATCATATTCAAACAATTCCGGTGAATTAAATAGACCCTACTTTTCGCAGAACTAATACTTGTCCCGCGTTCCCACCGATCGACACTGGCCGATGAAGTAATTGCGACTCGGTAAATATCGTCGTGCCCGCGATCAATCGAATGGCTCGAAATTCGTTTGAAGGAAACGCGTCGACGGAAACGAAATCATTAATCTTGCGTGTGTTATACTAGCTCATTCCAATTTAAAACAATAACTTCCCTATAGAATCGGGAAGTTAACAAATTAAATGTCACAGGCATTCGGTTTAATTTATCTGCTGTGCCATATGGCATCCGATCGGATTGCATTTACGAACGAGTCGATAACAAAAGGAGAATTTACATTTATTGAAATATACCCTCGAACGTTCGCATTAAACTGACGCAATTTATTTATTTATTTAAATAAACCAGCACGCTCTACAGTGACGTACAACTGGTTTCCCAGCTCGTTGCTCCGGAAAAGAAATGGGTTAATATAATTCACTGCTTTCGAATATCGTTAAGCATTATTCCCTGTGGAATTATGCATTTGCATTGCCTTAAAAGTATCTGGTCAGAGGATCGAATATGATTCCAAACCAGCGTGTATTTTATTGGATTTTTCCAAGTAAAACTGCACAATTTTTCATTTATTAAGTTTGGTATTTAGGATTTAGTTAAAATTAAGTTTCCCCTGTACCGCTATCCCTTATACCTGGGTCTTCGGTTTCCATCACGATAGAATCGTACATTTGTTTCAGTTCATCAAAAATCGTGCAATTTATTCGAAGAGATAAAGTCAGTGGGATGGACGGTAGGCGGTAGTTATACTGGCCAGCACTTTGAAAAATGGTATTTCCAGAAAAACGTTGGCACGCTGGAAATCGGACCTTTCGAAACGAAACGTTTCGTTCGAACGACTTTTCCAATACTTCGAATTTCCAGCGCGGTCTCGCTGTAAAATATTTCATATCGGGCTGAGCAGAAAAAATCGATTCTTTTAAATCGAGATACGCATATGATTCCTTAATGCTTGACCTGCCATTTAGTCAAAATTGAGTAGGACAGGGTAAGAATGAATGAATTTTGATAAGATAGTTTTGTATAGATAATTTAATGTAAACCAAGTCATATTTCTTAGCTGTAAGTCTGAAATAAAGTAAATTCTATTTTATTCTTCCAGTTAGCTCTCGTTCGAAAACAGTGTTTACCATCGTTAGGTTCTTTCTTGTTTGCTCTTTTTCTCTTCTTATCACGTTCTTTCAGCTTCTTTGTTACACGACACTGTATGCACTATATATGCACCTTCATCAGATATAAATGATAAAGTCTCGAGGTGCAAAAGTAATTTTGAACTTTGATTGTTTTTTTAATGAAACCGAAAAACACTTTTCATAGCTTAGAAGATCCCACCTTTAGTTGGATTAACATATAAAATACAGGAAAGAGAGTCCGACTAGAATACATTAACTATGGCAGCCCCGTTTTATAATGGCGGTGGAGGCCATGGCGTGCAATCCGAGAGATAAAAGATGGCGGCGTACATTTACCATTCATAAAACTTTTTCTCAAGTCCAACCCTACGCGAAACAAGAGATAAGGGATGGAAGGATGAATTTATTAAAACTTCTTCGGAAAGTTTGCAATGTTAATTCCGCAGTGCACGAACCTCATTGTACCCAACGTTACTTTCGAACAAATTTTTTAGACTGGATTTCTCAAAAGAATAAAAGAAATAAAAATTTAATATGAACCTCAAATAATATTAAATTTAATGCGCTTAAAAATAATGTTTACTCTGCTTGCGCAGAAAGTTTTACAATTTTCTGAAAACCCTTCTAACGGGTTCGATATAACTTCCCCTTGTAAGGAATTCAGACCGACGAGGGAGTTCTAATCACGGTAACCGCGAGGTAAATCCTGGCGCAAGGGGGTTAATGGAGAATATCCTCGGTGAAAAATCTCGGAGGCGGTTGGAAAAAGAAAAAAAAACGAGAATTCCTGGAAAATGTTTACGAGCACGATCCGCCGCCGGTTAGGAGTTCTACGGTACTCGTTGAACGGTCGGCAGCAAATTCGATTAGTCGAAGAATCGTCGGCCGTGTCTTCCAGTCGATGAATCCCGGCGCTGAAGAGCTGAAAGAGAACACCACGAAGCTCCTTCGTGCTGCATGCAATGGACGAAAATCAAAATAACCATGGTTCGATTCTAATCTAATTATCCAATTATCAAAATTATTGTTGATTTTTTTTTAATTTTTTTAATTTTTGAACACAAAAATTAGTCAGAAGAAAATCATCAGTCAGTAAGTAAGGAATATGTATTTTTGGTGCATTAATCGATGCATCTTCCCTTTAAAAAATTATTAAGGTACTTGAGTAAAAAATTGATTAATTTAAAAGTTATAATTTTTCTCTCGAATGTCCATTTAACACGCCTCACTGTGCGCCGTCGATTCGCTGCGATACAACCAGGCGGAGCAATCGATTGGCCTCGCAAATTGACAATCGAATCGTGTCTTGATCGCATCTGATTCTGTTTTGTTTTTTTTTCGAGCCGATGCGCGCTGCTGGTCAGACGCGGCTTCGAAAGGCAAACAAAACACAATGGTCCGTCATCGAGGACTGTCTTTGTGGAACGGAACGCAACAAGTTAGCTAGGTACACGCGTTCAGAGCTACTCTTTTGTTGGCCGCAATTACGCGAACGCGTGGGTGTCGAAACTGGTTCTCGGAGGGCGAGAAGCTTTTGTTATCAACCCTATCACCTCCCTCCCGCGGTTCCCTATTCCGCGCATTACACTGGCGAGGATAGTAGTCGATATTGTTGCTATTAATGCGACGACGGACGCTTGCACCGCGCTCTCTGCACTCGATGTGTCGTCGCTTGACATCTGTTTGGACGAATGGAAATCGATAACGGACGTGTTAACCGAACACTCGACTCCATATAATGTAAGGCGACGTCCCTCCTCCCCTTTCTCCTTTCCCTCTGTCAAGCGTCCTCTCCCTTCTGTAATTGTGCCGGCTTAAAACGACCAGCGGAATTGGAGCGGTTTCGGTGAATGTCATCGGGGGCGCACAGTGGGGAAAACTGACTTTTCTCGATTCAAAAAGAAATAATTTTCGATAGACATGAGGTAGAGCGATGAATTTTTTTTAAATGAAAGCTGAATCTTTGCAGAATGTAATAAAAATAAGGAGATCACGTTACGAACGGTTTTTAACCTTCAGAAAATTGTGCAGAGATTCAGCTTTCATTAAAAAAAATTTATTGCTCTACCTCATTTCTATCGAAAGTTATTTCTTTTTGAATCGAGAAAAGTCAGTTTTCCTCACTGTAGGGCGCATTCTCCACGCCTCTCTCGCCTTTGATTTCAGGAATTTTCATCGCATACTTTGCGTGCATTCCCAGAACGGTGATCGTAATTTACGGCGGAAAGTCTCGGTTAAGGGTGTGGCTGGCTGATGCTCCCTCATAATGACGCCCAGCGATCCCGCAGCATGAACTTTTGCCCTGACACCCTTGTCGAAATAATTACCGATCCTCGAGGACACTGTTCTCGCCGGAAAATCTATTATCTCGTTTGCGGTCGGGCTCTTTGCCACAAAAACGTATTTATTTATTCTAGAATTAAAGGGGTTCCGTGGGTGAGCGCATTAGTCGATCGGCTGCCACCAGTGAGGCCTGGGTTCTTTTTCCTAAGATCCTACACATCTTCGAATACTGCAAGTTTCAGGAAAATCCAAGACCCATGAACCGTGGCTTCCCCTTGTAAGAAGAAGTCTAGTGTTCCGTCGATATTTTCCATCTACGCACGTGCAGATGGGATATCGATGAAGAAGACACGTACACCATTCGATAATGGTCGTCGTTGCACTATTCCCAGCACGATTGCAAGAACAAGCAATAAAACGGATAATAGCTGTGCCGGTATTGCTCGGTCATGAGGTAATTCGCTCCCAAGGCAATTCCGTTGTCTGTGGCACCACCGACTTCCGTGCCGCGGACGAATAAAATTCGAGAAGCATGTGTATAGGGACGACGAGGAAAATAAAAGCGTGTCCCGTTCACGCTGAAGATTGCAGCCGAGAAAACAACGTTGACTCTTCCGTCGCGACTGCAAAATGGAACACGGCTGACGTTCCGGAAAATAATTTACAGTTCGCAATAACCACCAAGCTTTACTTTTGCCTGCACCTGAAATGGAACGAGCCTCGGCCGAAAAATAAAAACTTTTATTCGGCGAACGCAGAGAATACTTTATCCACCGCAGCATGCAGCTGCTCGTAAAGTTCTATGCAGAGAAGAACCTTCCACCGAAACTTCGGAAAACAATAACAAAATTTGCCTGCCAAAGTGCGGGACGAATAACTAAATTTCTCTGTGGAATAACCTAGTTTTTTTCATAACTTCTTCTTACAGCTCCTCCGTGTAACCGAGAGATCCAAGTCAGCAGCTCGGGTCGTTCGTTCGAGAAGAATCAACAGGAAGACGAAGCATAAACAGCGACAATTATAAATCGTTCAAACGAATGAAACTGTATATTTTTGTAGTAGAAAGTCGAAAATCTTCCAATGTCTCGAGGAGAATAAATGAATCGTAATTATGAATTTCGTTCTATCTCATTTCCTATCATATCCTCATTATTTTATACCCGTTCGAATTGTCGTTGAGTTGTACTACTGAATTTCGTCCCTCCTCCTTTCCTATCATGTTCTCCTAATGCAAACTTCGATTTTCGGTATTTTCAAAATTTTCGGTCTGACTTGCCGTTGAGTTGTACTACTGAAAACCGGATACCTATTTCGATATCATGTTCTCCTAATACAAAGTTCAATTTTCGAGGTTTTCGAAAATTTTTCGCCAATTTTCGACCGTCTGACTTGCCGTTGAATTGTACTACTGAATTTCGGATACCTCCTTCTACATCATGTTCTCCTAATACAAAGTTCAATTTTTGAGGTTTTCGAAAATTTTCGCCAATTTTCGACCGTCTGACTTGCCGTTGAGTTGTACTACTGAAAACCGGATACGTCCTTCGACATCATGTTCTCCTAATACAAAGTTCAATTTCCGACGTTTTCGAAATTTTTCGCCAATTTTCTACCGTCTGACTTGCCGTTGAATTGTACTACTGAAAACCGGATACCTCCTTCGACATCATGTTCTCCTAATACAAAGTTCAATTTTCGAGGTTTTCGAAATT